>OY728122.1:183682348-184932348 GCA_963277665.1 Viscum album
TAGTCTTCTTGGACTATCCATCGGTCCAAGGATGGTACACCATGATCAATTTAAAATGGTTCCCTAGGGACTTCTATAAGTCCTAACAAAATCATGATGTAAAACATGTCTCTATATCTGAAATAATGATCAATAAAACTCTATACAGGCATTCGATCTATCAGAAATAGAGATTTCCTCGTTCCACTACTGAGTGAGTCTCTCTGATAGGTAATAAGTGAGCATACTTTGTTATCCAATCGACAGTCACCCAAACTATGTCATGTCTCCTCAGGGTCCTAGGTAACCCCATAAAAAATTCCACAATAACATCCTCCCACTTACACATAGGTAATAAGAGTGGTTGTAACAACCCACCAGGATGATATTACTCAACCTTCACACTTTGATAGGTAAGGAATCGAGAGATAAAACCAATAATGTATCTCTTTATCCCTAGCCACAAAAACTGCCACATGAAGTAATGATACATCTTGGTTGTATTAAGATGTGCTAAACGTATAGAGGTATGGTGATTCCTCATTAGCTTCTATCTGATGGAAGTAGGGACCACTTCTCTCCCATGAACCAAGATTACATCATCATCATCCATCGACTATCAAGGTATTGAGTCCCCACCATATAGTTTCTCCCTCATTACAACACACTATGAGTCTAACTTATACTTATCCTTTACCTGGTCCACAAGTTAATATGTGACTACCAAGGGAGAACAAGTCATAGAACCTTGGTCCTATGAGATATCCATCCTCCAATCAGCTAATAAACTCATCATGTTCCACTGCTCCTCTGAGGGGCTCTCTCCAAGATCCTTCTCAACCTGTTTCTTATAGCTAAGAGAATCCATAACAACATTACCCTTCCTAGGTGCATACACCATCTCAAAGTCAAAAATTTGTAGATAATCAACCCATCGCTTCAGTATCTGGTTCAGGTCCCTCTTTGTAAAGATATATCAAAGGCACTTATGGTTAGTGTGAAAGATAAATCTCTCCTCGAAGAGATATTATCTCCAACATTTCAGATTTTGGACCACATATTCTAGCTCCAAGTCAGATGTAGGGTAGTTCCTCTTCTGGGGTCATAAATAATGAGGCCCATAGGCTACCAACTACTCTATTTTCATTAGCACCACTCCCAAACCAATACTTCATTAATCAAAGTACACCACAAAACCAATCCTAGGCTCAGGGAGTTTCAATAATGGAACTTTCATCAACCTTCTCTTTAGCTCAAGGAAATTCTCCTTACATTGGTCTGACCACTAGAACTCCACTTCCTTATTTTTTAGCATTGTTATGAGTTCTTATAGTTAGGTGAATCCTTGGATAAACTGTTGGTAATATAATGCTAAACCCAAAAAGCTCCTAATCTCAAAAATGTTCTGGGGATGTGTCTAGGAAACTAATGCCTCAACTTTCAATGGGTCTATATATATATTGTTCTTAGAAACCACATGTACTAGTAAATTCACCTCTTGAATATAGAAGTCACACTTTTACATTTTTTTTGTAAATCCAGTACACTCAAAACATACTCATAAGTATCTCTAGGTCCCTATCATATTACTCTAGTGTTAGAGATAAGATACATATATCATCAATGGATTCTAAAATGAATGAGTTCATTTATGTATATAATATTTTTTCATGAGTTCCATGAATACCACTGGTTTTTTCGTCAACCCAAATGAAATCACTAAGTACTCATATAGTCCATATGTACTCTAAAATGATGTATTCATAATACAATCCTCTCTAACTCAGAACTGGTGATAGCCTAATCGAATATTAATCTTGGAGAACCATTTGACTCCCTATAACAGATTGAAAATATCATCCATCTAGGGAAATGAATATCAGTTCTTTACCATCACTTGGTTTAGATTCTGGTAATAAACACATAGTCTAAGAGTATCGTCTGCCTTCTTGGCGTAAAAAATAGGTGCAACCCATGGTGAAGTAATATGTATGATAAATCCGATCCTCTCCAAGTAATCTAGATATACCTTGATCTCCTTTAGCTTAGTCAGATCCATATGATCCAGGGGAATCAAAATGGTTTTCACACCTAGTATGAGCTATAAATAAAACTTAAATCCTCTATTATGATGGAGTTATATGAATTCATCTAAAAAATATCCTAATATAGATCCACGACTGGTGGAAAAGATGAGGGGGCTTCCACTAATCTTATTGAAAGATCCAATCCTACCATTTGTACTATGATCATCTCGAGACAACTAAAGTCTGGTCCAACTATTACTACTCCTAGTTCCCACTCTACATCAATTATGAAATTTTATCCCTTTGGAAAGGTAAAAGATACCCATCTATGATATAAATCAATGTGAGATTGGAAGCTGGTCAACCAGTCTATACCAAGAATCACATCAAAAGTTATCATCTCTATAATCATGAATTCCCATAGATGTCCATAGCTAGTGATGACTAGTGTACACTCTAGGAATCAGTAAATACATTCCACTCTCATAACTAAAGGTGTATCAAGAGAGACTAACTTAGAAAATAACATGATTGGTAAGTCAATTCAAACAAATAATTGTGTGGATATAAAAGAATGGGAAACACCAACATTGAATAAGGTAGTAGATAAAGTATAAGTGATTATAAATGTACCTCGAATAGTTTATGGTCCCTCCACACCATCTAATAGAGTTTATCCATATCATAGATGCGACCAAAATCATCTACTCTTCCCTATCCCTAAGGTGCATGACAAGTCTGGTTCTGCTATTGAGAACCCTACCCGAATCCCCATGTCTCACCCTTACCTCTATGGAAACCTGACCTCACATTTTTGGAGAAAAACTACTAAATATTTCCCTTCTTTCTGCATTTTCAACAAATTATTTTAGATTATGTACATAACCTATGATAATTTATGGCCTTTTCATAGTAGAAACAATATGAAACTCCTCCCTATTAGGTTAATGAAGCTACACTCTAATTTACCTTCATGGTGGTGTGTTGCTACAAATCTCTAGTCTTCATCTTCCTACTTCTAAAAGAAACTACCATAGTAGTGAGTGGAAACATAGTCATTATCCTACTATGGGTTGGGGTAAGCTTACTAAAATATCATCCTCAAGTCCCTCTTCAAAGTTTATGGCCTTATTAAGAACCTATATATAGGTTGTAAGGTCAAAACCCCTATGCTAACATCTAATCTCGGTTTGAAGGCCTATCTCAAAATTTTGAACCTTTTGAACCTCGTTCCCAGATAACAAAGGAGAAAAGTGAAGTAACTCTATAAATCAGAAAAAAATATAAAGAGACAATCAGGTAACCATGTCACAAATTGATGAAATAATGGGAATTATCCAACTTCATCATATTAGGAAAATACTACTTGAGAAATATCTCCTTGAAGGTCACCCAAGTAAGACCCTCTCATCTCCCAGACTGACTCATGGTAGTCCACCATATCATGGTGGGCCCATAGAACATGATGGTATCCTGGATCACATGTCACTCCTCAGGAGTCTATAACAACTCAAAGATGATCTTAACAAATTCTATCCAATCCTCTACATATTTCAGGCCACTAGTACCCTATAATGATGGAGGGTACTGGAGCTAGAAATCCTAATCCTGATCAGTCATGGTCCTCTGTGTGCCTTAACCTTAGACATGAACTATCCAAAAAAGTCCCTACTGAATAGGAAATATGGCCTAAATCACCTATTCTGGTACATGAGTGTGATGGTGTATACCCACTTATTCCATTGGTGGTGGCATGAAAGTATCCTGGGCTTCCATAGCTGGTGGTCCCATCAAATGTATCTGAGGTGGTATCTCTAAAAGATAATATTAGGAACATAAACTGACCCTATACCATATATGGGATCACACAAGGTTCTCCTAGGAGTGTACCCTTAACTCAAGGTAGAACCCTCATAGAAGTACCCCTGCTTTACATACCTGCACATTAGTCACAATCATTATATATATACCCTGACATAAAAACATGCTAAGTTCAACTAATTAAACACAATATAGATATATCATACAACATGAAAACATAGATATATCACACAAGATAAACTATATTTAACAAATAGCACAAAACAAGGCATTTAATTAATGAACTACTATACATCACAACAATAAGTATATATATGTCTTGTGAACCTACATTCCTAGTCATGATTTATGAACATACATAAAATCTAAAAAATAACATATAAACATCAGGTACATCACCCAAGGTGAATTTAATCAACTATAATAGAAAAAAATAATTATCCACTTTATGGTAACTCAGAGGTCCACTATATAGTGCTACCCAGTTACTTTCATAATTCCCTACCCAAGTCACAACTCTCCTATCCCCTATCTATCCTATCCCATCCCAAGTAAAAGAGAAGAATAATTTAGTGAATCCTAATATTATGATACTATTTTTTAACATCCCTAACCAAACCATTGAGTCCAAGATGGAGCATCACATGACCTCATGCACACCTCCCCATATACAAGTGGATTCTGACTAGCTACGAGGGTATGATATCGACACTGGGGATACTATACCCTTAGTATCATATCATAGGATCACTAATTATCAATAAATAACATAATAAATCATTAGAGTAAACTTGAGGAATAACTAAATAAATGGAATACATGATAAGAAAATAAAATCTACTCCCAAAATTGGAAAGCCTATCGAGGGTAAATAAAGTAGATAAAAAAATAAATGATAAACTACATTCCTTTCCAGTGTCCGTCCTAGAACACCACCATCTTGACACTCCCCAACTTATATACCCCCATAAGGCCCTTTCCCTTCATTGAATCCCTTATAAAATCTTCAATCACACCAAAATACCCGAGTATATTGTGAGTAAAAGACTCAGTAGGACAACAACAATGTGTTCTTAACCTAATGTTCTCAAGTATACAAGTTTATGCGATAATAATAATAAATTTATAACAATCACAGTAACAAATAATCCAAAATTGAGTGGTCGCGTTCTAAACAAGCCACCAAAAACCCCTAACTATATTATCTTCGTCTCTATACTACAAGGATAATCAAGGAATTAGAAGAATCAAAAAATATCCATGAGGCTCAAAAATCATGCTACTCAGAATCATGTGATTATGTGACTCGACATACTCTAGGAATCAAGGAATTCATGTTCTTGACTTTTTCTAGGCACCGAGTGCTACTCAACATTCATTAGGAAATGAAAATATACCCATTGTTGTCATCTAGGAATAGAGTGCATCACATGATATCCATAAGGAATTTTCATATCCCTACCCTATGCATTGGTCCCTCATCGCCATCATCACAAGTCATACACAGTCACACTCTAAGGAAAAAACATGTCATGACATTCCACCCGCCTTAGGTTCAAATAACAATACTAAAAAATCACACATAGTATGGTGGAATACATGAGAAATCATATCTCATAATCATAAGTAAGGTATCTCAATAATACATGTGATCAAAACCAAACATGAATAAAAATCTATAAAGTAATCATGGAAACATGTGTCCCAGAAGGTTCTTATGGAAATACACATACCCACATGCGATCATAATCTAGCATGGTCATCAAATATGTCTACACAAAAAAAATATTAAGGAAACACATGTAAAAAATACCAAAAAGGTAAGGAACCTACTACCTCAAAAGTCATCAATATCCAAGGAAAGGATAAAACACCCTATGTGGTTCGACAGCTGGAGTGGAAACCTCAATAGTCAAGAACACATCTTCCAGACCTTATTATTGTAAATTTAGGATATTACAATCCCAATGTTAAAGGAATTTCTAAAAATCAAGAAAACTGAAGATAAATGTATATATTATTATGTGTAAATTAACACTAAACCACCAAATTATATTTTTAGAAACTCATTTTCAAGTATTAGTCCTATAAATGTATACACATAATAATTTTCCTGGTCATAACCTAGAAATTAAAGTTCATAATAAAATCTATATCCAATTTTATTAATATGTTATGATATATTTAGTTTAGAAAAGAATAATTAAAATAATGAGGAAAAAATTTATATAAATAGGTGGAATGTAAGACTCTAAGATTTTATTTTATATTTTCTTTTGAAAGAACACTATGTCCAATAGTGTGTGGTATACCCAACACCAAGTTTAAACAAATTGTGAAGTAATATTATTTAAATATGGATATTATGACCTAGATATTAGGTTGGTTGGTATGAATAGGAATATCCAAATTATGAAATATATTTATAATGGTTTTATATAATTCAAATTTAATTATAAATTCATAATAAATAAGTACCCAATTTTGAACAGTCATTTTATTCCTTAAAAATACATTTTCTTTAAAAATGTTTTTTTTTTGAATTTTTGTGCATGGATATCATAATTAAACACTACCAATTTTAGAAACTTCATTGAAAAAAAATGAAATAATTTTTTAAATAATAATTTGATAATATTATTTGGATGAATTTTTTAGTTTTTTTATGAAAAATGTTGATTTTGAGTGAATAGTGAAAAATGTCGATTTTTGAAAAACTGTCATTTCATCTCATTTAATAAAGTAATTTAAAATAATATTTATGTTTTGAATTTTATTTTAAAGTAACGTATGATCCATTTCATTAAAAATAATAAAAATAATTCTATATTAATCACCATTATATTTAATTTTGGTATAAGTTTATTTTAATTATTAAAAGCGTAATTTTCTAAAAGAATTTTTTTTGAAATTTACACATTTATATTAAAATAGATTTATAAAACTTATATAAAATTAATCCTGAAACATTTATTCTATATTTGGAATCATTTTTTCAAATTTGGTAAATATCTCCCATTTATTGTTTGTTATTCTGAATAGTAAATGGGGTAGTAGGGGTAAAATAAGGTCAAAACTATGAAATAAGGCCTAAAAATCTCCCTAACACTTGTATTAATTTTATTGGATAAGTTTTTTACCCATAAAGATACAATATTCTAAAATATGGTAATTTATTTCCACTTTACATTAATTATAAACTTAATATTATTTTAAGTAAAGAATAAATATAAAATGTCACTATCTTGATTTTAATTTCTATTATATGTTGTAATGGGTATAATAAGAAGTTATTATTAAATATAAATGTTTATATTGAACATTAATAACTTTTTTTTGTGATGATAAATATTTTTTAAATTTTAATGATGATATAATTACCTTAAATGCTTATACGACATCAATATAGTTTATGTGAATGAAGTAGAAAAACCATGGTAATTGATTATAAAAACATTCAAATTAGTATTTTCTACATGAATTGTGGAATGAAACAAATTTAATAGGTATTAATAAATTATAATTAATTTAAATGTTTTTATATTTTAATTCCATTTCTATCTTGATGTATTTGAAGTCAAATTAATTGAATAATACCAAAAATGATTTTAATGATATTTTAAAATAAATAATATTTAATTGAATGATTTAAAAATAAATAAAAACGTTTAAATATGGAAAGTGTGATGGGAAATGGTTTAATATTTCATACATGGACCATTTTTAAACCTCTTTTCACCTTAGAATAAATTTTATGACCCTTAAAAGTTAAAAAATATGTTACCATGGTTAAGGTTTAAAAGGGTTAACAAGGAGGTTACACCAAATAATAATGTTTAAAATAAAAATTATTTGTACCTTATAATGTCCTAATTTTTAAATTATGTCCATTTTCACCACTTGACATGATTATGATATATTATATTTAAATATTTTAGGTAATTCCAAGTGTGTCTTTTCCCTCATTTATAAAAGGGAACCAATATTCTCCTTTATTCTCAAAGTTTGAGCACTATATATTAAAAAATAACTACCCTAATACCTTACTATATTTTTTCATTATGTCCTAGAGCTTCTGTTCTTACACTAAGACCATCCTAAGAATGATTAATGTGTAATCCAAAGGAGGTCTCTCAAAGAAGAGGTAATTGTCTTACCAGACTCTTTCAAAGTTTATTTTTTATTATAATTTATATAAATATGATATATCCATAATAAAATAATTAATATAGTATCATAAATATAATTATATTTTATTATGATTATGGGAAAACACTTTTCACCTCCTTTCTATCAAATGAGAAATGAAAGTATAACTTTTGTGTATGTGTGGACTACCGCTCCATGAATTGATATGATTCATTTTCCATCACCGTATTTCTAGGTTTGTTATTGTGATTGATTTAATATTTATATATGATATTTATGAAATAATTATTCTTCTATAATTATAATATCTTATCTACCCTCTTACCTTCCCATCAATTGGAAAATGATAACGTCGCTCAGGCGTAAGTGTGGACTACCACTTCTACGAAGAGATGCAATTCGTTTTTCATCACCTCTTTATATAAATGGTTATAAAAGTGTATATAATGAGTAAATATAATAATTATTTCATGATTAATATTCTTTATATTATGGAACCATGATCAAATTATAAAGACTATAACTATCAAACAAAAACATGCATGAAAAACGAAACAATTATCTCCTCGAACGATGATTTTAATAAATAATTATTAAAAAATGGGTAAAAAAATACTATAAATAAATAATATATGGTATTATAAGGATTAATATGTTTATATTATATAATTATAATAAATTTAAATTTATTATACATACAGTTAGAGCACTTACGAAGCAAGATAGACTCGAGGTACGAGTTTTTTGTCTCAACTTCACTTCATTTTGTCCTAAGTTATATTATACACCTAATTTATTTTATACAATGTGTACAATTACCAATTGAAATATTATATCATGAATAATATTTTATTCATGGTATTTTAATATTCAATTCAATTTTTCTATTTTAGGTGTTTGATTAAAAAATTATTAGTCGTAAAGATTTATTTCACAATCTCATCCATATTCAGGATGGTTTATATTTAAGTTTTTATTGAGGGAGTTATATGATATTTCTATCTTAAACCCAATATATTTTCTTCCCCTGGTTATTTATAGGATTTTAAAATATTAATTCAATTTTTACCTTCCTTGGTACTTAATATGTTCAAGAATTATTTTTAAGAAAACCCGAACTTATTTCCTCTTTGGTCGATAAATTTTTTCTTTCATGTACATGTTTCTTAATTTTTTTTAAGAATGCACATTTATATGATGAAATTATTATTTAAACTCATTTTCAGACATATTTTACTTTCTTTTAAAAAATTTAAAATGATTTTTTTTTATTTTTTCTAAACAAGTCATTTTCAACTTTTTAAAAGTGTGAAAGGAATGTTATTTTTTAACACAAATGGCATGAACAAATTTTCATGCCTTCATGAACGTTATTATCTATTTATATTATAATACAATTTTTATAGTTCTTAGATAAAAATAATTTTCTATGAATTTTTAATTTAAAATAAAATAGGTATTATTTTCAAAAAGGATTGAAAATAATTTTGGAAATAATTTATAACTTTGTTTTTACAATAAAGTTACAAAAGCTTTAAGGGAATTTTTTATTAAAGGTTAATTTTCATTTTTCTATCTAATAATCAAAATAAATTACTTTATTACAAACCTTTATTGATTATATTTTATCATCATTTACTTAGTTATAGAGTATACCTTATTTTTTGATCATTCACTTCCTTATGATCATGTTCTCTATCACTCACCATTATTCATTGGACAATATTTTTCTACTTCATGTCATTACTTTTAGTATCATGGATATTTTTTTTTGGAGTTGGTGTCTTAAGACCAACTATTTCTACTTTGATTACATGTATATTTTATGTATTTAAAATTAATAAAACATCTTATTACATATTTTTTATTTTTATGCATGAATCTAATGTAATAATGGCCTATAGTATATGTTGCATTGATAAAGTGATAAAAATTACCCAATACGAAGAGAACATCGAAGTACTTTGGTAATATTCTTAAATAATGTTATGTAATTGGATAACATACTATTATGGAAAACATAGTATATAGAATTATAGGTGAGAGTAATCATAAGTGGATGAGGCTTATTATCATGAAATTCACACTTAGTAATCTCCATGATGCGAGATTATGAGAACAGACCCACCGATAGGAATTACACATGTTTTGGTATCATCAGATATTCATATATATATGAGTGTCTACAAAGGTACTTAGACTTTAATATTATCATTAATATATTTCATAACTCATGCATTTATATTTTCTAATGAAACCCCTCATGCCATATGTTGGAAGGAAGTATGGTACATTGGGTGCATCATGAATGACAGGGTATTAATGAATATGTTAAGGAAGGAGTTGTCCCTTAAATATTTATGGAAGATGATATCTTTTCACTTTGATTATAATAGAACCATCACCCTAAATTCCATTCCTATAGTGTAATAATGAGTTTATTTCAGACAGTCAAAGAAAAATGTATCCATCAAATAGGTCAGTGACATAGATCTGTAACCTTCTTGATGAGATATTGCGATAAAGTGATTAAAGTACACAGTGAGTGTTCATATGTGGTTGTCGTTGTTGTGACATTAAGTTATTTCTCATGGGTTCCATGAACTGTTTCTAAATATTAATATTGGAATTTAGGAAATACCACCTAATGGTAATGAGAAATAATCCTAGAGGGTCACACACTAAATGTTTTCGTTGATCTCGATTAGATTCTATTTTAATTTAATTAATAGAATAAATATTTTTATGAAGAGCAAGGAATACTTTTATTCACATTTTATCAATTTTAAATATTTATTTATGAATAAAATATTTAATATTTATTCATATGTTTAATAAATTATAGAGGAGTTTGAACAGACCAAGATCATGTCCAGTGAAAAATATTAATTAACAATATGGTTAAATAATATTTTTTATTTCACAAGTTTGTATGCACCAGAAAATAAAAATAAAAATAAAATCATTATTATTATAAGACATGGGGTTTATTAAAGGTTATAATATTATTTTAGGACCAATATATAATTAAATAATATCTTAACCTAAACCCTAGCTCTATAAATAGATGGTTATGTCTATTGTGTAGGGTGTGAAAAAATAGAGAATCATTATGCACAAAAAAAATTATTTCTCAACTCATCCTTCTCTCTTCATCTCAAGAATGAGAAACTCAAGACATATTCCATCAAGACCCAAGGATGAGTGATTAACATTAACGACACAAGGAAATTGATTCACTGCGCTAGCACCTTAAAATTAATTGGCATTTAATAGAGATTAAAGGAGTAGGTGTGGATCATCTCTAGAGGTATTCTACACTTGGATCATCCCATAAAAATGATGGTAATCTGAAAAGGATATTTTGGAAGATGAATATAATCAACAAATATAGGATTCTAAGCCGAGATATTTATTTTCTTCAGATCTAAATAAATTAATTATAAATTTAATTTTAAAGATCCTTTCTCGAGGATTTGGGAAGATAAATATTAAAATAAATTTTAATATATCACCCTCCACCAGACGCTTCCTCTATGATCATAAACTACAATATTTAGTATTTTATTAATTTTATACCATTTCGATATTCAGTTTTAATTGAAGGAAGCTTATTTATTTCATTTACTGGGTAAATATTTAGGTTATATATTTTTTATTCAATATGGATAATTTATAAGGTATTTTGATAATGAATTCTATCATTCAATATTTAAGTAATACACTGGACATGAAAGTTATGGGTGATGCCTAATTATAGATATCACCTTGATGCATCTATATGTCTCATAAGATGAAAATTTGTCCAAATTAGTTGGGTATTTGGTGTACACCCACCCATTCAGTAAACTATCTTGGTATAAGGACTTGATAGTAAGTTTCATAATGTCTTAGTATGAGGCCTTGATGGTAAGATCATGAAATCTGAAATTATTCATTTAATTCGTTAATATTCCAGTTATTATTATCCATGTGATTTTTATATTTATATTTTACATGGATACATTTAAAATATCAATATATTGATTAAATGTCATATGTATTGATTATCCATTTTTCCATATTGTTAATGCCTTATATACTCATGATAGATTCTATTGTATGCATTCCTTTATCGAGAATCTAAGATCACCCTTTATTATGTTTTACTTTACTTATGATATGAAACAAGATTCCTTGAAGGATTTTCAAGGATTCCAGAATTTTTTTTGTTCTATATTTTATTTTCCAATGTAATATGGATTCATGTATATATCTATTTTTCTAAAACTGCTATACTAGTCGATCCATTATGGTGAAATCCCTTGTATCTTGTACCAAAGTAATACAGTAGACACTGATTCTATGTGACTAGAGTTGGGGTCATTAAAATGTGGACTAATCATATATAGGGTGACCCCTTGGCAGTGTGAGTCACATGGTTTGTGCATGGTTAAGGAAACCATGAAACTTAATCTTACATAGGTTATTAAAAATTAAGAGGCTTAACTTCACACAGAGTGAGAGTCACATAGTAAAACATAGTTAGTAAAATCCAATAAACTTAATCATACATGGTGAGGGAAAACCATATAGGCTTAAGAATGAGTTCTAGTTCCATTCACATGGTTGACACACAATTTACCAAATTGTGAAACCAAATAGTGTGAACTAACAAGAAAATTAAAAATGTGAAGTTACCCTTGTACCCCTACTCAATTTTAACCCTTTTTATCTTATTTATCTTCCCATTAAAAATTTATAGGGCCCTAGTCATTGGATTCCTTTATTATTTACCACTATTGTCTTGATTCCTCATGTATTTTCATTAAGATTCTTTAAATATCTTCAAGTAAGTTGTCTTCCTCCGCACCCCCATTTTCTTCTTAATTATTATTTGAGTTTCTTCCTCCCCCAAGGACATGGTGGCCTATTTATCATATCACTATGAATTTTTTGATAAGGGTTTTGTTATTTAGGGATTTTAATCAAGTGTAAAATTCCATTCCTCCTCCTCTTTAGTGGGTTTACACCATTTGTTAGTGGTTTCATTAATTTAAGTTAGGTGGTTCAGTGTCTTACCTTTGTTTGGAGAACCATATGTACTTGATCATTTAAAATGATTTCTTAAAATTTTATATATCATCATGAAGACTGTTATATATATTATAATTGTTTTTAATATTTGTATTTCGATATGAGTAATTAAAATTATCTCAAATACACACTTTACATATGGAATTCAATGTTTATTACCAAGTTATTAATGAAATGATTCATCTAGTATCCATAGAATGAATTTATAATGAAATTAAAATTCATTAAGAATGATTATGATTCATGGGAATCTGAGGTTCTTGGGTAGGGAACATAGGACTTTTACCGTACTAGGTATTGATTCCACTCTACCTAGTTAACTCTAAGATACATCACTGATAAAGGATTATACTCTAGCTGGTGATTCTTCATGCTAGTTTAGGATTCCACTCAAGATAGAGGCTACTGAAAAATTAGGTATCCAATTATTATTGAATCAAAATGACTTTTTATTTGGATTTTACATTAATTTTTAATATGAATTTAATCTTTTTTACTCATTCCTTAAAATTAAAGCATATTTTCCATATTCTTATTTTAAAACCATCATTATTGGATTATCTAAAAAAGGTTTCTCATGAAATAATTAGTGGGATCCTACTTGGATAGTTATTCTCACACCCTAGATACACCCATTGGGTGTTTGTAGACCTTGTTTTGACTGATATCGGTAAAGGAAGGACACAAATTATAGGTGTTGGATGCTCCTGTTAGATGAGCATGAGTTTGGAGAAGCTGACTATTGGTAATGCACTAAAGGGTGGTATATTTTATTTAATGATACACCCCATATCATATGTTGATAAATTCTTATGATTCATGTCACAAATTACAATTGTCTTGAAACATAAATAATATTTTTTTGCTTCTATTTTCTTCAATTATATAGCATGATTTAGCAAATTGTATAAGAACCACATGCATAAAACACTCCTCCCAAACTAATTTATCAGTTATAATCCAATGTGATTGGTTTATTAATGTCATGGAACATATTCATTAAAATTTTCAATGAAAAAAAAATTCAAAGGGAAGTGACATATGTATGCCATGAGATGACACCTGATATGGTCAACACTCTTCATTTAATGAAGAGTGTCAAGGATAGATACATAAGGGATGATACCCCTCTTAATGGTTCACCCTTTATTTCATGTGAGATAGAAAAAGATATATTCCTATCAAAAAACCATTTTTCACTTAGTAAAGGTGATATTACCCCTTTAGTGGTTTAGGGTTCTCATGATATGACCAGGGATCCAAAGGTCGGTGCAATCCTCTTGGAATTAGGAAGCTTTAGTTTACTGCTTTAATGATTTCATAAAAATTTACTCCATCAAAGATCTAATATAGATCTTATGACTATGTTGTTACACACTAATTTTATCTTCATTTTTACCTCATTTTGATATATTAAATATGGATAGGGTGTTTTATGGTGTGTTTCCACTGCAAAGGATCATTGGATAATCCACCTAAACCCAACAGTGGTATTAAATGAAGGTTTTTCAAGATATAAACATGTGATTCTTAAGTTTTTTTGAATAAATTTCCCATCACAATAAATTTATGTTGACATAAAAATGCATGATTTGAAGAAATTATTATTTTTAATTATCCATATGATATGACTAATCTATATCATAAAGTATAATATAATAGAAACCCATGGTTGTTCACTGAGGCATAGAAAATGATATGAGATGTCATAAAACATGTTTCAATCCTGGGTTTCTAAAAAAATATTGTATCATTGAATATTTATGATATCTTATATATCATTAAATATGATAGGTGATATATAATACCACCTATCATAAGTAGAGATGTGAATCATAATGTACGATTAAGAGTTATATAATAGAATATGATTGATACACACAATTTATCTCATGTATCAATCATCTTTTATGAATGATAATATTATTATTTGTCATAAAATATGATATACCAATTTTTTTATTAATTTTTATTTTGATAAATTTACTTATGGTTTATAATTTTTTTACAAATTATAAGTCTTAGGCCATGTAAAATAGTATTTTTCATGCCTAAATTAAATATGAAAAGTTTATATTTGCATATAATATTTTTTTAAAATAAATAAAGAGTTTATTTATTTTTTAATTAATTTATAATATTCATGTTTATAAATTATTTATGAATAATGAATATTTTTTGAGGCACCCCAGACCCATACTCTTAGATCCAATGCTAAAACACATAAATTACATACTATATTTGATACCAAGTGGGATGAATCAAGCTAAAAATATCTTTATTTTAAATAATTTAAATAATTTAGACATTACATATCACACATAATCTCACAATACCAAGAACCAAAGGTTTATTTTCTTTAAGGACTAGTTACATAAGGAACTTATTTTACAATACTTGTGAACATTTCTCCATAATTTAACCACACTAGACTCACTTCTTTACTTATAATAAGTTATAATCATCTTCATAACTTGGGTAATGAAAACATAAGAAATGCGTGAGATCAAATGGTCAGTAAGAGAAAAACTCATCAACATGTCATCAAGGGTTAGATCATAATCATATGAGAAAACATGTGTAGGGTAAAAAATCTTATTTAAAAATCATGAAAAAATAAGGGTTGTCTATAAGTCACCATTAAAGAACATGTAATCTCAAATGAACAAACATGTACCCTGACATAAGAGCGTGATACAATAAACATGATATATGGATAAAAATCATAATTATATAAAATTTAAATGTGTTATGTCATGGAAAAATTGAATAACAAGGAACTATGGCACAAACATAAGCATAAAGAAATTATAACATTGTGATAAAATTCAATATTTACCACACATTATGTTTTGAACAAACCAAATTCCCATACATAATGTTTTGAATAAGAAAAATTTCCACACTTTCTATTATGAACAAAAAAAGTCCATGCTTCATATTTTGAAGAAACAAAATGTACATACATAAAATCATTATCTCATGAGATAAAAATCCTTAAAAAATGATTGGAAGGTGATATAGGACCCCACCCATCAAAATTCATACATATGCATTCCATAATATACCAATCATTCATAATATCTTGAAAACCCATGGAAAGAAAAAAAGCATCATATCATTTCCAAATGGTATCACATACACGATGAAAAAATTAGATTGGTTGATACCAAAATTTAATCATCTATAAGGAGTATTTAATATAGTAATTTATATGATTATTTATAAATTATATCTCTATAGGAGCTAGATATTTTGGAGTCAATTAGGAAAATGAAATAAAAATGTAAAAGATTCTTTAGAAAACATTTCTTTACTTTTTCATAAAAAATAGAGGTTATGACATCTGTTTTCCTCATTGACTCCAAAAGTGAAGATGTGACTACCAAGGGAGAAAAATTCATAGAACTGTGGTCCTCTGAGGTATCCATCCTCCAATAATCCAATAAACCTATCAAGTTCCACTGATCCTCTAGGGGGATCTCTCCAAGCTCATTATCAACATGTGTCTTACAGTTAAGAGAATCAATAACAACATTACCCTTCCCAGGTGCATACACCGTCTCAAAGTAAAACGTTTGTAGATAATAAACCTAGTGCTTCAGTCTTAGGTTCAGGTCCCTCTTTGTGAAGATATATCAAAGGATCTTATGGTTAGTGTAAAAAATAAATCTCTCCCTGAATAGATAGTATCTCTAACATTTTAGAGTGTGGACCACAAATTATAGCTCCAAGTCATGTGTAGGGTAGTTCCTATCATGGGGTCCTAGCTGATGATACCCATAGGATACTACCTACTCTCTTTGAATCAACACTTATCCCATACCAATACTTGATTCATCAATGTACACAACAAAACCAAACCTAGGCTTAGGGAGTATCAATACTGGAACTTTCATCAACCTTATCTTTTTTCTCAAGGAAAGGCTCTTTACACTGGTGTGACCACTATAACATAAATACCTTATTTTTTAGCACTTTTATGAGTGCTAATAGTCAGGTGAAGTCTTGGATAAAATATTGTCAATATTATGCTAAACCTAGAAAGCTCCTAATCTTAAACATGTTCTTCGGATGTGTCTAGGACATGAATGCCTCATCGTTAAATATATCTACATATATATTGGTCTTAGAGAACACATGTACTAGTAAATTCACCTCTCAAATCTAGAAGTCACACTTTGATATCTTGGCATAAATCCAGTGTGCTTTAAACATACTTAGAACTATCTCTAGGTTCCTAGCATGTTTCTATAGTGTTGGAGAGTATATAAGTATATGATCAACCAATTCTATAATGAATGAGTTTATGTATGGATTGAAGGCCTTATTCATGAGGTCTATGAATACCACCAGTGTGTTCATCAGCCCAAATTAAATCACTAAGTACTCATATAGTCCATGCCTACTCTAAAATGTTGTATTCATAATGTAATCCTCTTTAACTCTCAAGTGGAGATAGCACAATCAAAGATTAATCTTAGAGAACCACTGGACTCCCTGTAACTAATCAAAAATATCATCGATCCAGGGAAATGAATATCGGTTCTTTACTATCACCTAGTTTAGATTCTCGTAATAAATGCATAGTCTAATACTACTATCCACCTTCTTAGAAAACAAAATAGGTGCACCCCATAGTGAAGTAATAGATCTGATAAATCCATTCCTCTCTAAGTCATATAGATATACTATGAGATTATTCATCTCAGTTAGCACCACATGATCCAAGGGTATCTATGTGGGTTGTGCACCTAGTATGAAATCCAATTCAAAGTCAACTCCTCTATTAGGAGGGAGTTATATGAATTCATCTGACAAAATATTCTAATATAGATCCATGACTGGTGGAAAAGATGAAGGGATTCCACTAATCTTACTGAAAGATCCAAGCCTACCATTTGTGTTGTGATCATCTTGAGATGACTCAAGTCTAGTCCAACTATTCCTACTCCTAGTTCCCACTCTCTATTCATTGTGAAATTTTCTTCCTTTGAAAAGGTAAAATATACTCATTTATGATACTGATAAATGTGATCTCTGAAGATGGTTAGCCAGTCCATACTGATAATCACATCTAAATTCATCATCTCCAGAATCATGAATTCCCATAGATGTCCATATTCGGTGACTACTAGTGGACACTCTAGGAATTGGTGAATATGGTCAACTCTCATAGCCAATTTTATATCAAGGGAGACCAAATTAGTGGATAAAATTATTGGTAAGTTAAGTAAAACAACTAATTTTGTGGATATAAAAGAATTGGAATCACCAACATCGAATAAGGTTGTAGATATAGTAGAGGTGTTTAGAAATGTACCTCAAATAGTGGATGGTCCCTCTCCACCATCTACTAGAGTCTGATCCATAACATAGATGTTACCAACCTCATCTCCTCTTCCCTATCCTTGAGGTGGATTCCTAGTTTGATTCTGCTATCGAGAACCCTGACCGAGTCCCTATGTCTCACCCTTACCTCTATAGAAACCTGACCTGTCATTTATGGAGAAAAATTGCTAAAGATTCCCCTTATTTCTGCATTTGCAACACATGATTTTCGGTTATGTACATAACCTATGATAATTTCTATCCTTTTTCATAGTTGAAACACTATAAAAATCATCTCAATTGGGTTGATGAAGCTACACTCTAATCTACCTTCATATTGGTGTTTTGCTGCACATATCTAGTCTTCCTCTTAATACTTCCAAAAGAAACACTTGTAGTAGTGAGTGGAAATAAATTCATTAGCCTACTATGGTCTGGGATTAATCCTACTTCCCTGTTATCCTTAGGTCCATTTTCAAAATTTCGGGCCTTATGAAGAAGCTATTTATAGGTCGTAAGTTCAAATACCCTAAGCTAACATCTGAGTTACATTCGAAGGCCTATCTTGAATTTATGAGCCTTCTGAACCTCATTCCCAGCTAACAAAGGAGAAACTTGAAGTAATTCCCTAAATTGGAAAAAATATATAGATAAAGTCATGAAACCTTTTCACAATTTTATGAAATCATGGGAATGATACAACTTCATCATGTTAGGAAAATACTACTTGATAAATAGATCCTTAAAGGTCACCCAAGTAAGACTCTCTCATCTCCCAGACTGACTCATGGTAGTCCACCATATCCTGATGGGCCCCTATAACATGAAGTTCTCTAGGATCATGTAATGTCCCGATTCCAGAAGCTGCCCAAAGGCACCCCGTACCCAGTTGGTCACATGGACTCAAGTGTATTTCCCTGAATGCCAAAGGCTGACAACTAGCAGTGAGGGCCTTGGGTGTGATAGTGGGGAAACTATGCCCTCATTGGTAGAGTGACACAACAGAAGTAAAACAAATAAAAATAGCAGAATAAATAATAATACCAAAAAATTGTAAACAATAGAAGACTGAAAGTAAACAACAACTAGAGAACAAATATAAATGATGCATGATACATATGTCTAGGAAATCATCCAAACAAGTCACAATGATGGAATATAGTAATAAACCAAAGTACAAAGAAAATCAAGTAAACATATCCACAACATCACAAGCCTCAGCTTTGTCCCATGCTCCCCAGCTTCACAACAATCAAGTACCTGAAGTAGAAAGGAACTTGCCCTTATCTATACTTGCAGAAATATAATCTGTTTGGGCCCAAAAGCATGACCCAAATACTATGTGAGACTAGTCCCAGTAGGCAACCACCCAAAGATCTGTGCCTAACAGTCAGTGAATATATATGACAGACAATAAGCAAAGAGAAGTAGTGAACAAGGAAGTACCCAAAAAGTAAATAATCCTACAGTTTCAATTTCATTCAATTTCATACATCAAGTAAGCAGATAATCACAAATAGGTAACCCTCTGGGAAGTACTCATAGTCTAACCCCTCTGGTTCAGCTTTAACACAGACTCTCTAAGGAAGAACTCACCATCAATTCCCCCTATAGTCTCGTACCAGTAACTAATAGGTGCTCTGGGGAATCAATCAACGTCCAATTCCACCTATAGACCACATCGAGGAACTAAAAACACTCTAAGGGAGCACTAAATGTACATCCCCCCTATGGTCTCGTAACGTAAAAGTAAACAAACACTCTAGAGAAGACCTCAACATCAATTCTCCCTATGGTCTACTACACCATGTTCCCACAAACCTGTGTAAGTTAGTCATTCAAAAATGATACATGACAACCAATGTAAACCTCAATAACTACTTAGATAAACAATCTACAACATATCATAGCATTCCAGATAATAATCACTCCATCCAAACAATACTAGGCATGGAAAGCAAAGAAGCCTAACAGGCAAGCTGGACCAAATGGTCAAAACAATCAAACATGGAAAAAACCTCCATAGCATTAAATAACTAACCGAATTCATAAACAAACAACCTCTATCCAAACAAACAAGGTATAGAAGAAAAAACATGGATAAAAAACATAAATGTGCAATACCCCATTCTTGGGTATTGGGCACTTTTGCACATAAAATTCAAAGACTACCTATGGAAAGGCACAAACCACCTACCTCAGCGTCGTGAGATCGATATACGTGAATCTCAGACCTTGAATCACCCTAGAACACAGTATATCTACAAAAACGTTAAAAATGTTCAACCAAGAATAACTCGTGAGAGAGAAGAAATAAGGAGATGAAGTTATAGAAGAAGGAATAAATCAACGATGCGAATCCAACGCAACTGATGAAGTTTGATTCAGAGAACAGATGGAGAGTTGGGGGCTCAGAGAAGATCCACGGCTGTACATATGCTCTCAGATGAGATGGGTGAAGAAGAAGATGGTTTTTTCCATCAGACGTGACCCCGGTCCGTTTAATGAATAAAAATAAAGTACACATCATGTTATTTAAAAGTACACAATGTGTACTTGCCTTTTATATCCTCTGCTTTAGGTGATCTCTAGGTCACCACACACAGCTATGTGCTCGGCCATTACATAGCCAACACACGGCTACCTGTGGTAACTGAGTACACGGTGTGTACTTATAATTTCACGGCGTGTACTTCAGAAATTTCCAAAAACTTCTCTTTTCCCTAAAAAACAACCTGAAAAGAAAACATACCTAAAAATAAGATTTGGGTTCTTACAAAATTCCCCCCTTAAATAAATTCGTCCCAGAATTTCCCTAGCAAGGTAGCGTGGAAGAAGAATCCTCAAATAGCTTCGACCACTGTGATCGTACATTGGCCTCCCTCTCCCAAGTATCATCTTGTACTTTCCTGTGCTACCATAACACTTATACCAGAGGAATAGACTGACCACAGATGAACTTTGTAGTTCGATAAACAATCCAGATAGGATGCTCCTTGAACGAGGTTTCCATATCTAACTCAACCTCCTCGGGTTGAAAAACATGAGATAGGTCTGAGAAGTAACTTCGAAGCTGAGAAACGTGGAAGAAATCATGGATAGCCCGATACCTCTGAGGTAATTGCAACCGATAGACAACTGGCCCGACTCTCTCCAAAATCTCAAACGTCCCAATGTACCTCAGTGAAAGCTTACCTGATCTCTGACCTCAAAATACATAGGTCATCTCTATCGATAAACATAAGACTTCTATCTTGACTGTTCATTAGCCATCCTCTTTTGAATTAACTCTATCTACTCCATAGTATCTTGGACCAGACGAGGTCCTAGGATAGCTGCCTCTCCTACCTCCATCCAGCATAAGGGTGATCAACATGGCCTACCGTACAAAGCCTAAAAAGGTGACATCTTAATAGTTTCTTGAAAACTATTATTGTGGGAAAACTCCACAAGAGGTATGTGTTTCTCTCTAGAACCTCCAAAATCTAGGATGCTTACTCGATACATGTCCTCAAGCACATGAATCATACACTTGGACTGGCCATCTGTCTGGGGGTGGTAAGTTGTACTCAAAAGTACCTGTGTACCCAAAGCCCTATGAAGTCCCTGCCAGACCCAAGAAGTAAAATGTGCATCCTTATCTGAATCAATGGAGTGTGGAACCCCATGTAGATGTACAATCTCTCAGATGTACAACCTTCCCAGCTCATCAACACTGAAGGTTTGATTGGCATGAAGTGACCAACCTTTATGAGTCTGTCAATGACAACCCAAACTGCATCATTACCTCAAGGCGACCTTGACAAACCTGTCACAAAATCCATTGAGACATCATTCCATTTCCACTTGGGAATGGGTAACTGCTACAAATGCCCTACTGGTCACTAATGCTCAACCTTCACCTGCTGACAGGTGGAACACCTCTTAACAAAACCATCAACATTTCTCTTCATACCTGGCCACTAATACTGATGATGTAGATCTCAATACATCTTGGTGACACAAGGATGAATTTCCCAAATCTAGGAATTAAATTCTTGCATTATCTCCTCACGTATGTCTGCTGACACCCATACACGCCCATGAAAATACAAGATCTCATCCTCACCTAATGTCCATATAGGAATATGGTCCTCTCCTGACACACTCTCCCATAAGACTAGGCCTTCTGAATTTGATAGCTACTTAATTCATGATCGATCAAGAAGAGTAAAGGTAACAACTACATAAGATAGAAATGTGTGCCCTTGTCTGTCGCGCACCTCCATATGAATCTTAGAGAACAAAGCCATAAACTGCCACTAACTGCTGGCCTCATGAACTGCCTATATCTGAGTCCTCCTGCTCAATGCATCAGCCACTGCGTTGCCCTTCCCTGGTGTATAGGAAAGCTGAAAGTCAAAAGACTAAAGGTACTCAACCCATCTTTGATATCTCAAATTCAGGTCATGCTGAGTGAAGATATACTTCATACTTTTTTGGTCGGTGAAAACCAAAAAATGATCTCCCAATAAGTAGTCTCCAACAATGTAAATCATGAACAACTACAACTAACTTGAGATCGTACATTGGGTAGTTCCTCTCATGTGGCCTCAACTGCTGAGACCCGTACACAACAAATCCTTCTCCCTAAATAAGAAAAACTCCCAGCCCAATACCTGATGCATCATAGTAAAAATATAGCTCTTTTTTGGCTCTGGAAATACTAGTATCAGTGCTGAAGTCAACCTCCCTTTTAGCACTTGAAAGGCTTACTCGCAAGATTCTGACCACAAGTACTTTTCACCCTTCTCAGTCAGGCCTGTCAGTGGCGTTGCTAAGCATGAAAAGTTCTATATGAAATGTCTGTAGTAACCAGACAACCCTAGAAAACTTCATACCTTAAAGAAGTTCTTTGGATGCTCCAAGGAAACTACTGCTCTCACTTTCTCTAGACCTACTGATACTCCTATATCTGAGATAACATGACCCAAGAAGTGAATCTGGTCCATCCAAAATTGGCATTTTGAGAGCTTATCATATAACTGATGCTCTCTCAATGTACTCAAAACGATCTCAAGATGTGTGGCATGGTCGTGTCGAGTGTGAGAGTACACCAAGATATCATCCACGAAGACTACTATGAAAGAATCCAAGTATGGATAGAACACTCGGTTTATCAGTGCCATGAAGACTTCAGGCGCATTCATGAGACTGAACGACATAACCACATACTCATATAGACCATACCTACTTCAGAAGGCTATAAGAGGTACATCTGATGGTCTAACATGCAACTAATGATAACAAAATATCAAGTAAATCTTTGAGAACACCTGGGATCCTCAAATAAGATCAAATAGATCATCAATCCTAGGAAAGGGATATCAGTTATTAACCATCAACTGGTTCAACTTCTGATAATTCACCCAAATTTGGAGGGTACCATCTACCGTCTTCGCAAACAGGAAAGGTGAACCCCAAGGAGAAGTACTGGGTCGGATGAACCCCTTAGCCTGCAACTCCTCCAACTGCTTCTTGAGCTCCTATAACTCTGGTGTAGCCATCCTATAAATATGAATGGACACTGATGCCGATCCTAGCATAGGCTCAATAGAAAAGTCCACCTCTCGCTCTGGAGGCAAACCTGAAAAATTCTCTAGAAAGACATCTCTGAAACGATCCACCACTGGAGGAAAGTCCATATGTGAAGTTCCATGGTCATCCAGATACAGACTAGAAAACTGGGCTGTAACTCCTCCCAACCCATGATGCTCGGGTCTCGCTCTACTCGCCTGGACATCCCATTCACCCTTATAAAGAAATGATCCACCCTATGGTGATGTGAAACTAACCCTATGATGATAGCAATCAACAACAGCCTGGAAGGGAACAAACCAGTTCATACCGAGAATGAAATTCTAGCCTGTCATCTCTAGGACATAAAGGTCTCATAGGAAGTGACACCCACCAACCTCTAGAGGCCACTCCTTGCACTGTTGAACACTAGCCTTTCTTGTCTCCAACTGAGTGTCTAATGTCAAGATATCAAAAAAAAAGAAAAGATATAGAGCCCAAATAACTTCATAACAGAAAAATATATAAATCTATGAGAAGACCCTGTATCAAAAAGTGCAGAAGCTAAAACTGAGGAAACTAAGATCGTACCTTGAATGGTAGAGGGTCTGGGATCCTGCTCCTACTGGGTTTTCTCCACTGCAAAAGTCTGACCTGCACTGCGGCCCTGTGAACCTCCCTGACCACTTAGAGCTGATCCACCATATTGTCACTAAAATCCTGGCGAATGTTTACTATGGCCATGACCTTCACCTCAGCCTGAACGACCGGAAGAACTCCAGTTCCTAGACTAGTGAGAAACTGGTGGTGCTTCTCCCGAATGAGGAGTCATATAAGAACCCCTGTCACTAGCTGCTGGTGAGAATAATTGAAAGAAGCATTAAAGATGACCCATGTTTCCACATGATCAACACTCCAATGGGTCTCTGAGGCAATGTGACATGGTATTCCCACTCTTCCCGCACTACTATCACACCACCTGGCTACCAAAAGAAGTGTCCCACCTCCTCGGATACCCGCACATAGACTCCACTACTGGAAATTGGGGCTATATCCATGGTTTAAAACCATGGCTATAGGTCCTCAAACCATGGCTATAGGTAATAGCCATGGTTTGAGAAACTGTGGCTAAGTTTGGCATGGCTATAGGCCTAGACTTATGGACATGGTTTGGAACCATGGCTATAGGTCTACATCCACAGTTCAAACCGTGGATATAGGTATACAGACATGGTGTAAACCGTGGTAATATCACTATATCCATAGTTTAGAACCATGGATATACTAGTGGAGGGACACAATTTATTTCCATGGTTAGAAACCGTGGAATTAGACCTATATCAACGGTAAGAAACTGTGGCTATAGGGTCTGAAAACCCATAAAAAATAGATCCCCTGCACAGCCCCCTGTCAGTAGCCCACCCCCTGTAGCCCCTACCTCCTGAACACTGGACACCCCCACCCTAAATAAACCCCCCCTCCCCTGGACATCCCCTCCCCCTGAAAATCCACCTTGGACAGCCCCCTGTAAAGCCCCCCTCCTGGAAAGACCCTGGAAACCCCCCAGACAGACCCTGGACCCCCCCAGATAGACCCTAGACACCTCCCCCCAGACCCTTGACACCCCCTGGACAGACTCGAGACACCCCCCGGACAGACCCCATACAGACCCCGGACACCCCCCAGACAGACCCTGGACACCCCCCAGATTGACCCAGGACAAACCCACCCCCTGGACCCTGGATACCCCCCTGGATAGACCCTGGACACCCCCATACCCTGGAAACCCCTCAGACCCTGGACAAATCCCCCCGGACAGCCCAAACCTCCACTCCCCTGGACAGCCAACCCCCCATAACCTGGACACCCCCTCAGACCCCCTCACTCACCTGGACAGACCCCACTCCAACCCTCCTGGACAGACCCTGGACAGATCCCCCTAGACACCCCTAGAACCTGGACACCCCACCCATTGCACCCCCTGCCAGTTACCCACCTCCCTCCTACCAGTCCCACCAACCAGTCCCCTCCCCCTACTAGTTCCCCCTGCCAGTCCCCCCTTGCCAGTCCTGCCCCCCACCCAAAAAAAAATCTGGACACCCCCCAGACCCCCTGGACAGACCCCCCCGGATAGACCCTAAAAACCCCCTAGGACAGACACCCCTAGACCCTGGACACCCCCCTGGATAGACCCTGGACAACCCCACCCCCAGAACCAAGAAACCCCCCAGACCCTGGACAAATCCCCCTAGACACCCCCCCACACCTGGACACCCCACCCCTTGTACCCCCTACCAGTTACCCCCCTCCCCCTTCCAGTACCCCTACCAGTCCCCTCCCTACTAGTCCCCTCCCCCTGCCAGTCCCCCCTGCTAGTTTCCCCCCTCCCCCTGCCAGTTCCCCCTCCCCCTGCTAGTCCTGCTCTTTCCACCCTTCTCGTTTCTCCTCCCACTGCCAGTCCTGCCCCCACCCTACCCGATTCCCCTCCCTCATTCCCCTACCAGACCCCACTTGCACCCCCTGCCAGTTTCCCCTGCCAGTCCCCTCTAAATTAAATTATACACGAAAGCTACTTACACAATAAGAATTAAACAAATCCAAATATTAAAACAAACACATAACTGCACTTATATGAGTCTCCCTATATGAAAAAATATCAAAAAGGTTTAGAACCAGCTTAAAAGTACCTACAACACAAGGTAGAACATAGTAGTGCTCATCCCCTGTACCCACACTTCTCCCCCTCCCTACTCCCTACTAGACCCCCTGGATAGCAGCCTCCCTGCTGGACCCCCCTGGACAGCAGCCCCCCCTACTGGACCCCCCTAGACAGTATCCCCCATCCCCTACCAGACCCCCTTGGACACCAGCCCCCCTGTTGGACCCCCTTGGACAGTAGCCCCCCCTACTGGACACCCCTGGATAGAAGCCCCCCACCCCTGATAGACCCCCTGGATATCCCCCCTGCTGGAAAACATACCCCTTACACATCCCTTGTCATGTTTTGAGTGATGGTATCTTATTAAAAAGTCGACATATAATTATATATGAGACAGGTCAAAGAAAGTTGGAAATTGATGATTAGGATAAAAAAGTCTTAAAGGATTCCACGAAAGATGTGATATATTCAAGAAGATATCTCACCGTATGTTTTCAAATGATATGTGGATGAAGTTGGAATAATTATATAGTGAAGATTCTCAGTTGAGGTAGGAGAATCAGATTGTTTCAGCAAATGCAGAATGTGAACCAATTCAAAGTCTAAAAATGAATTTTGTTGAAGAAAACCACATCATGTGGTAAATCTGGTGACTGTATATACAGAAGAAAAGAGGAGTTTCAAGTTAAAGAATGAAGCTCAATTATTGAAGACTGAAGATGAAAAGAATTCAGATTATATAACATATTTGGAGAAAGACAACAGAAAATTGATGGAGGAAGAGATGGCTTCAAAGAAGACCATTATAAGTATGAACAAGATAAAATATTAGAGTGACCTCCTTGAAGAACTTTCTCAAGAAATGCAAAAGAAAATGGTCACCAAGAATGAATTAAAGGAAAGTACTCTCTCTCCTGAGACTCAATTAGAAGAAAGAAGGTGGGAAGGCAACTCAGAGTTAAAGAAGATGGATTCTCAATTGAATAATGATTTTAGTATTAAGAAAACCAAGGGAGAACATCAAGCTATGAGGAAGAAGTAAAATACTGAAGATTCTAACATGAATACTTGTAAGAAGAATAAAAATTTGGATTCTGATAGGGTCCAGGACAGTAAGGGTAAATGGTCATGGTTGGGAGTACTATTAGGATGTTAGGGGAGTGTAGAATTGGGCCCACATGGAGAATACTAGAATCTGTTTTCATTGTATTTCAGTTCCAATTTTCTTAAAACATAAGTTGCCGACTCTTGGTTTCCTATCAAATTGGTCCGACCTGCCATTGTCGCACTCCACCTGCTTCATTCAAAGGTGACGCGCATGACTCAGCTAAGCGCTTCCATTCATCTTCTTAGATCGAAACCACTATCAGAAAATTTTGATCATTGCAGACATGCACGGCCGACTCGTCATTCAAATAAGACACTCCACTGATGGTCTTCCGCTATCGGATTCTGTCCTGACGAGCCACCTGCTGTTATCGTCCAGCAGTGCCGAACACCACCAAGCTACCTCCATAGCTGCCTATTGATTATGTTATTCAATTAAAGGAGGTTTTTGATCCAATTAATGTGAGGCCTTACTGCATTTCACACCAGTTGAAAGATGAAATTGAGAAGAAGATAGCATATTTGTTGTAGCAGGGAGTAATCAGTCCTATCACCAACCATTAAACTAGTCCTATAATCCAGGTCAAGAAAAAAGATGGGGATTGAGGGATGTGTGTTGTTTTTTAGACATTGAATAAACTTACTATTCCATATCGGTTCAGATACCTTTAATTGAGGAGCTGTTGGATGAGTTGTTTGGGGCCAACATTTTTACTAAGCTTGATCTGAAGTTTGGGTTTATCAGGTTCAGGTTAGTGATGAGGATGTTGAGAAGACAACCTTTCAGACACATGATGGGAATTATGAATATTTGGTTATGCCCTTTGTCCTCATGAATTCTCCCTCTACGTTTCAGGCTACTATGAACACCATTTTCAAGCCTCTTCTTAGAAAGAGTGTGTTAGATTTTTTTGATTACATCTTTGTGTACAGAAGTTGTTGGTCTGAACATCTGCATAATTTGGCCCAGGTATTCGTGCTCTTTCACAAAAACTTCTTGCATATTAATGGGAAGAAATTCTCTTTTGTCCAAACCGAGGTTGATTACTTGGGCCAAATTTCCCAGGATAGGGTCTCCATGGACCCAAATAAAATCTCTTGTGTTCTCTGCTGGCTAGTTCCTAAGACTGTTAAAGAGGTGTGGCGTTTTGGGTCTCACCAGCTACTAAATGAGGTTTATCAAGGACTATAGGAATCTGGTCAAATCTCTTACTGACATTACCCAAAAGAATAATTTTCAATTGGGCAGCCAACCTCAGACAACTTTCGAACTGCTCAAGTGCTGTATGGTTACATCACCAGTTTTGGCGTTATTAGTTCTTATGAAGGAAGGGTGGCCATTGGCTTTCTTTAGCAAAGCTCTCTCCAAGTTCATCTTGGATAAGTCCATTTATGAAGAGGAGTTAATGGCATTGGTGCATGCCGTTCAGGCTGCACTCAGGAAGTCGATCCAGTCTGCTACATTTTATTTCTGGAAGTTGGATGGACAGAAGTCGACCCATGTAGAAGTTTGAGAGATAGTTCGGCATGCCTGTGAAAAAAAAGGGACATGATAACGAACCACAATTGCTCTGTCCTATGGTAGCGGTGCTACTTTATTCTGCCCAAAACACAAGTAGGTGTATCTAGAATATTTCTTGGCTTGCCTGCGTAGCATGGCCACCCTTCTTCAGTCTTGAGGACAAGATTTTTTTAATGGGTGGTGACATGATCGATACCAGGAAATGGTAGTAAGAGTGATAGCGTCTGTGTGAGTTTGTTAGGGGAATAATATGTGAAATAACCAATTCTATTTGTGTTGGGGGGGATATGGGCCCATGTAGGGACTGTTACAAGGGTAAGGCTAGTGCGAGGAAAAGGGAGGAGGAATATTCAGGAACACAACCTCTGGCTTGGATTCTGCTTCAGCTTGGGTGGGGAGTAGCAGTGCTCTCGTAGTGTCTCTCCTCTACTTCTATTCTTCTACTCCACTGTAATTCCAACACATTATTCTAATATAAAAAAGCAGTATTCTGGTTCTCTACCTGATGCGGAAGGCACCAAGTTGATTACCTAAGTGGAGGAGCTGGATTTGCAAGGCCCGATGACACATGGGAGATTAAAGAGGTTGAATTCAATAATGGGTGCTCATCTCGCTTCATTAAAGGCCCAATGGATCTTTCCTTTCATTGATGGAGCAAATGGGCCTATTATCTCACTTATTCAATCCCAAACATGATGTTTAAATCTTGACCCACATTGTTGCACTAATTTGGAAGCTTTACCCACATGGATAATTTTAAAAAAATGACATCTTTGGACACCAAAGTCAAATCCGGTGGGCTATGAGCTCAAAGTCAAATCAGGTGGTCTATGCACTCAAAGTCAAATCCGGTGGTCTATGTACTCAATGTCAAATCCGGTGGGCTATAGTTGAAAAGTTGAATGCCACTTTTCCAAAAAGTCTTTGGTAGACTTATCTTTTTTAATTTAAGGGAAAAAAGTAGTTTAGCCTTTTTGACTTTAGGGTATTAGACCCTTGACTATTGTACCACCCCCTTGGCTATAAATAGTCACACCCATGGTGCTTGTATGAGTTCAAAATTTAATTGAGAGCTTATGATTTCTGGATAGGTTCTCGTCTTGGGTTAAAAGATGCGTCTATACCCCAATGTTCTCAGTGAACATTAATGGTAGTTTACATGGATACTTTTCGTGGAAAAGAGAGCTCAGGAAAGGGGATCCACTTTCACCTTTCCTTTTTGTGATTTTCAAGGAGTTTTTCTCATGCATCCTGGAATGCAGGAGGCTGGGGGCTGGTGTGGTGGCTGGTGTGGGCTGGAGTGGATGGTGTGGGTGGGAAGGTAGGTGGCAGGGGGATAGAAGGGGGCTTGTGTGGGATTTAATAGGTGGCAGGGGCTGGTGTGGGGTGGATTGCAGGTGGATGGGGGCTGTTGGGCATGTGGCAGGGGCTGGTGTTGGCTGGGATGTAGGAGGTCGGGGGTTGGTGAGGGCTGGAACTTGTGGTTCGGGCTATTTTTCTGGTGGAAGAGGGCTAGCATGAGTGTTTTTCAGGAGGCTGGGGGGTGGTGGATGGTGTGGGCTGGATTGAAGGTGGCTGGGGGATGGTGTGGGCTGGAATGCAGGTGGAAGGGGGCTGGAATGCTGGTGGAAGGGGGCTGGTTTCAGGTGCTGGGGGGATGATGCGGGTTGATTCGAAGGTGGTAGGGGGCTGTTGCGGGCTAGAATGGTGGTGGAAGTGGGCTGAAATGAAGGTGAAAGGAGGATGGTGTGGACTGGAAGTGGCTGGAGTAGGGCCAAAAAACAGCGTGACCGCGGCGTGAACGCGGCGTGACCGCGGCGTGACCGTGGTGTGAACGCGGCGTGACCGCGGTGTGACCACGGCGTGACCGCGGCATGTTGGCCCGGTCCAGTGACATCTGCGGGGCAACATCTTTCAGCCATGAGAGAAAGAGCGGGAGGAGGCAGGGCAACATTCCGGCCATTGCCCCACCGACAGAAATTGTGATTAGTCAGTCTCAACATTGATCACATGACCCATGGAATACTATCACTGCGAACCACCATGGGGTGTTATTCTAGAGAAGGGCCATATAATTGCATTACCGTGGCGTGACCGCGGCGTGACCGTGACATGTTGGCCTGGTCCAGTGACATCCGTGGGGAAGTATATTTCGTCCAGGAGTGAAGGGAGCAAGAGGAGGTGGGGAAACATTCCAGTCGTCGCCCCATTGGCAGAAATTTTGATTAGTCAGTCTCAACATTGATCACAAGACTAATGGAATACTATCACTGCGAACTTCCGCATGGTGTCGTCCTGGAGCAAGGCCAAATCACGACATGACCGTGGCGTGACCATGGCGTGACTGTGGCGTGACCGTGGTGTGACCGCAGCGTGACCGCGGCGTGACCGCGGCGTGACCGCGGAGTTACCGCAGCGTGACTGCGGCGTGACGGCGGCGTTACCGTGGTGTGACCTCGGCGTGACCGCGGCGTGACCGCAACATGACCACGACATGTTGGCCTGGTCTAGTGACATCCGCGGGGCAGCATCTTCCGGCCAGGAGCAAAGGGAGCGGGAGGAGGCGAGGCAACATTCCGGTCGTCTCCCCACCAGTAGAAATTATGATTAGTCAATGTCAACATTGATCATAAGACTCATAGAATACTATCACTGCGAAACGCCACAGGGTGTCATCCTGGAGCAGGGCCAAATCACGGAATTACCGCAACGTGACTGCAGCTTGACTGCGGCGTGACCGCAGCGTGACCACGGTGTGACCACAGCATGACCGCGGTGTGACTGCAGCGTGACCATGGTGTGACTACGACATGTTGGCCCGGTCCAGTGGCATCTGTGGGGCATCATCTTCCGGCCAGGAGAAAAGGGAGCAGGAGGAGGCGGGGCAACATTCCGACCATCGCCCCACCGACAGATGATAGAATTGATCAACTATTAAATATGCTATAATAAGGGATCACCATAGAAGGTTATAGCGAACGAAACAATAACGCAACGTCTAAAGGGAAACAAAACAACGGAAAAGAATCATACACCCTACACAAACCATTTACAAATTCATTCACTTTTCCTAAACATGGAAATTTTATTTGTAATATTCAAATCCTGAAAAGGAAAGTGTCATGGTCAAGGAATATGGCTACTCGGACAATGTCATTTGAGTTAAACGAGTATGATAAGACAATTTATATTATTCAAAGAAAACAAAAACTAACTAGCCACAAAACAAACACCAACAATAGGCATATGAAAGACTCAAACCAAATCTAAACATGATACAAATAACTATCACTACTCTTTGGTTTAGAAGATAGAGCACCTCCTTTGGAGGGGTTTTATTATAAAATCATGGCATTGATTTATTATAAAAACATGACTTTATTTATAAAAAAATGAATTTATTTATCAAATGAAACAATTATATTAAAGAACACTTATTCAAGATATGTAATTCAATATAATTAAGCATAATTAAGAAAGAATCTAAATTCAATTTAAAGCATTATTGAATTAAAGATGTTGGAAGAGGGATCCTACATCAAGGTGGAACCAAACCGTCCACTTCAGCTCTTAGAGCTTTGTAACTAAAAGTTGTTACTCCCCCATTGGGTATACGCACCTTCACACACATTCAAGGACACCTAGCCCCTATGATAGAGTGAATATTTATAAGTGAATACGTAATAAATTGTTCAATGGAACAGGGGGTCAATAAGTGAGAAAATACAATTATTCATGCATATGTTTTTTTAAACAATGTGCATATATGTGTACATGTATAGGTAAATTAAAACAATGTATGCATACCACATGAAATTTATTAATTTGGAAGAGGCATGGTATGCATGGGATCTTGCAATTGCATACTACATACAGTTTACTATATGTGTATAGGTGTATGTACCTTCAAACAATGTATTCATAAATTATGAATGCATGTGCATCTAATTTAAAAAAAGTACATATTGTATGTACACTACATAAACCTGTACACATACAATAGATGACTCATAGTAAAACATATGTGACCATTAAAAAAGCATACACAGAAGATAAGAACAAGTATACTCTTTGAATGATGTTTTAATGTAAAATGCATTGCAATGATGGAAGAACTGACATAGCTAAAACATAATTATTTCAATGTTTTATATATCTAATATCAATGATGAAAACAGATAATTAATTTTCAATATTTTAAAAAAAACTATTCTAATAATTTATATGGAAAAGATTGGATTCAATGTTGAGATGGTTGGGATTGAAATTGGTCATGGGTTGGAAAATTTTCGCGATGGTTAAGATTTAGATCATGTAGTTGATTGGGTAATTGATTATCCAACCAATTGAATTTAGTATTTTCATTGTACATGTGGTGAAAATAGTTTTATTCATAAATCTCTTGAGTATTCAGATCATTCGACTCCATTAATGGTATCCCTAGAAGAACTTACTTGATTGATGTAATAGTTAGGAAATTATCGGTCACTCAAGAAGAACCTTTTATTGGAAAATCTTGCACTTTGGGAGTCTAAAGTGGTGAATACTAAGGGTTTCACCACTAATATTAATTTCATAGTAATGTGGAAGATCCCCTGTAATATGATAGATAAAAAGAATCTCATAAGGAATCTCTTTACTAGATATATTTTATGCAGAAAAGTTCCCCTCCCTTCAAGTATGAATGATATTTGTGTGTTGATTGATGGGGGACCTACACTTCCTAATATTATAAACTAAATACCAAGGAGCACTTGCATCATTATGTAGAAATATTAAAAGAATCTTCGAGTTCTACTAAACCATACAAATATTGAGGTTATATATCCTCCAAATTTAAAGGCCGCTAAGTAAAGATCTTTTCTCCACCTAGATAGAATTACCTAAACCATAAAAGGAACTATATTCAATAACCATAAATCCCCTAGAATCATGCACAATCCCTCCTCATAATTCCCTATTTACGATACCCATTCACATTATATTTTATTCCAACATTGGGGGGGGGGGTATCCACTTGATCCACCACCATATAGGAGCTCTATCATTTGTAATCACATCCCTAGGGAGGACCCCCTTACTAGTAGCTATTATCTTTTCAATAGAAATAATGGAACCTAGTTTGTCCATGAGAGAGATCACATGAACTTGAATGAATAGAGGGGGCAATTCTTTCCTTCACGACCCTTGTTCCTTGTCTCCTAAATCACCCAACAAACCACTGAAAACACCATTACATGAAGATTAACCATATATGAATGTTTCTCAACACTTTGAAATAATGTACACAAAATTTCAGAGATGTATACCACCTAAAATTAAAATCCCATAAGTTTCCCAACAAGGGCCCAAGCAAAGAAGGCTCATTCTACATCAAAAAATAAGTTCTAGTCTAACTCAGATTTTATCCTCTCACAACACATACATGGTGAGGGTATCTAAATTACTTTTCTATGGATATTAATTTCAGTTGTTATACCCTTATTGCAGAACCTCCAGAAATGTATGTTCAACTTAATTGTAATTTATTTAGAAAAGACTTTTCTCACCCAGTCATTATGCTCCTGTTGGATCTTAATAACAAGTGAAACTCCAAAGCATTAAATTATCCTAAGGTAAACTTTGAGAATGGTCACATATCCGGTTCATCAAGAATATGAATCCTATCATATGATCCTCATCGAGGGATGCTGATATAAACCCAAGGTTTATTCTCACATTCCTAAAGTAAATGTGAGGGATTGGGAATCCAGGGATGAATTTAAAATGAACTAACAAGTTTTCTTTCTAGTAATTTATGTCACCCCACCTGCAAACCAACACACCAAGTGTGGGATCCTTTCCACAATTTTTTTGAATAGCAGGAATGGGAATTGATTTTAGGATGTCTATTTCAATTTTTGGGTAATCCAGATTTTAATCCCCATGGTCAACCGTACCTAGAAACTTTTCTAAGTGTGGGATCAAACCTATATAGGGTACCAACAGTGCCAGACCGAGCAACTGTACTTAGAAATTTTAATTTCCTATTCTTTTATCTCACCCATATTGATAAAAAATACAATTTATAGGAGATATAATGGTATCATTTCATACTCAAGTAATGAACCATCAATTATTCCACTCTAATTCCACATGATTAATGATCAATGCACAAAAAGGTGGGTTTTATTTAGACATCAAAGCTCTCCATTTAACAAATAATATGTTTCCAATATGAAATGAAACTACTCACCACATTTTTCAAGAGTCACCAAACTATTTTTTAGGCTGGGATAATTGATTGATACAAATTGTTATAATGATTCTCATGTAAAATTTCAAACTTATTTTTTTACCAACTTTAACACACAGGTGAAAACATTCAAATTAATTAGTATGTTTTAATTTCAGAAAATAGCCCCGAAACTTATTAAATATTTCATATAAATTCCACTAATTTAAAAACATAATACCCCCATATAATAGTATTTTATTTTTTTAATAAAGAATTAGATATTATGAAATCATAACCTTTCAATATTACCTTTTTCAATCACCTTCCAAAATTCAGATTTTGATGAAGTGATAATTGTAGAAGATTCTGCAAAACCTTCTCTACTTTTCTAACCTTCAAGGAGACACTACAGTTTTCAAAATTAATAATGATACAATTTTGAATGGTACTAAATGTTCAATCAATTTCAAGATGGATATCTTCACCTTACTTTTCCAACTTTGATATCTTTTTCATCATAATTAAGGATGATTATTTCATCATATGTTCTTTAGAATACCAGTTGATAGATTATTTCATAATGGCGCATTATTCATTTTATTTTATAGTTTTTGATCTCTTACAAACCTTATTTAGTTCTCTCCTTGATAACATGCTACAAATTCAATTACTAACACTGTAAGAACATATGTACAACACGTGTGATAGGGAATAAGATAAAACTTCTTATTCCTTAATGTGAACAAAATGGTTTTGAGAATTTTCTCAACTAAGTATCTCAATTATTCCTACTAGGAAATATATATATTTTAAATATTAATCTACTCTAAAAAACTAGAACTCTTTTTTAACTCTCTTCTTAGTTGTAACCATAGAAAACTGAAATGAAAAAACCATTTTCTTCTTCCCTTTCATAAATAAAATACACTTCTTTCTTTGAAAATTGGACTTCACATAAGTCTTATTCCCTCTTCTTATTCTTCTTCTTATTTAGTTAAACCAATATGCACTAGATATCCTATTTACATTATCCTTAATCCATAAAACTTATTCAGAATATATTCAGTTTTGGATCTATTCTCTCCTTCAATACTCAAGGAATTTTTCTATAGGATTCAATATCAGTTATCTCTTCTTAATGCAAGGACTTTTCATTCTTGGAATGACAGTTTCAAACTGACAATTTCTTTGACATTAAATATATATATATATATATGATACATGAAACAATGTCCATTATATTAATTTTGTTCTTTCTCTCTTATCTATAAACATTATACCATGTGAATACTACATTTTTAATTACTATAATTCTCAATAATTCAAAATTCCTAATATCTTGACATTTCAAAACCCCCAATACTTCTCTTCACAATTGTTTGTAACTGTATACAGACATGTAGACACCACTTCATAAAACACTCCATGTATGCATAAATTATATATAAAAATATTCAAGGTTTCATCTCCTCATTTCATGGTGTAAAGATTTATGTAAAACATGAAGTTATGAAATGGAAGCATGAATCACAATCTTTCTTTACGATATTTATGTCAATGAAGAACAAATAACTATGCATAATCATATTTAGTTTATCTTATTTCATTTTATTTTTCTAATCATAATTTGATAAGACTTTCAGATAAGTATTATAATTTATAATGTCATACATAATTCCCTCAAAAGTCTTATGAAGTTCGAGTCTTATGAAATTTCATTAAAAGTCTTTCAACCCTATATTCTTCCATTTGCTTCTAAAAAATATAACCTATGAAGATCTTTTCACATCCCTTATAATTCCTATGATTCTTTAATATGACATGAGTTTCTCATGATCTCACATTATGGATCACTCTATAATTTATAGTGCGGCTAAACTATAATCATGACACAACTAAATAATTTAAGAACAAAACCTACAATATATCATATCAAATATCAATACCTGAGTTTTTAAATGATGAAAAATAGTTCTATTTGATGTATCCCACACCCGACTTCTGTTTGTGATACCTCTTATTTATTACCTATAACACTCCTTAGTATATCATTCAAATCCATTATGGTCACAGTTTTATCATGATTTCCTGTACAGTGGTTCTAACCTTCACTCTCCACCAATAAAAAATTGGTGCACTCTCCTCAGGTCGTTTTTGACCAACACAGGCTTTTATACATTCCATCCTATCTGGAATGACTTTAATCTTGGCCACCTGTATCTAATGACTTAGCTTCTTGGGTAGTGCTGTATGAAGGTAATTTTTTATAAATCCTTCTCTAAAATTTAAAACAAACAGAAAAATCATAAGGGCCAACTCAACAAAATTTCACCCATAATCAAATTTAAAAAACAACTCAAACATAAACATTCCTTTTCAAATATAAGAATACCCTATACTCCAATAATATCAACATTTTTTTAATCTTTCTCAACTTCATATATGTATTTTCCAGAATAGTTTTTTACTTTCCAAGCTTATATACACAGGAAAGGAACTTCTAACATTCCTTCATTATACACATATAAGATTAATCATTATAAATTCTCCATGAAACTCAAATCCTTATTGAAATTTACTTTTCAATTTACCTTTTTAAAACTAGAATATTCCAAGAAAAAAGAATCTTGGCAGTAATTCAAGAAAACTTAAACCATTTTTTACTTTATATAAATGAATCTCCAAAACTCCAAAGTTAAGGTATTACATTTTCATATGAGGAATGAAAAGTATTTCATAATCAAAGTTCAAACATAAAATATGTTTCTCTAAATCTCATTTACTTAATATAATGTCACACCTCTCTTAGGAACCCTTCTTCTCAATAAAACTAAGTTCACTAAAGAACTTCCAAGATATTCTTATCCATAAATTCTTATTTCTTACATATTGAAACTAATATTAATTGAAACTTCAAAATCTTTATAAAAAATAAAACACACACAATTTGGGATCAACAACACTAACTTCTATGCATTAAAACTGAAGAATTAATGCCATAATTATAATATTCAATACAATAATTTGTCATACTATCATACAACTATAAATGGATAAATAAAGGACTTCAATAAGACCCTATATAATAACCTTCATATGATTGGGAACAAGGATAATAGATATTATTCTAATAATATATTTCATGATTTGGGGGAATATCGAAACACAAAACATACTAGTACACAAGAAACCCCATATTGTGTAGTATATAGGAGAGAAGTATCCTTACCCATAGAAGTTTACTTTCGTTCAGTTTAAACTTCTATTTTTGATCAATTTTTAGAATATGGAAAGTCCTAGATGTAGATTGATGAGCTATAATGAGTTTATGATAAGCTTTTATTCACACTATATAACCATGGAGTCTATTAAAAGCATGTCACATGAGAATTTAACCAGAAGGTTCACATATGCTAATTTATTCATGGAGAATTAGTATTTTCCAAGAGAACACCAATGATACATGGAACAATGTAACACCCCAAGATTTTATGAAAAATATTCTTTTAATTTCATTAATGTCTTGTGTTGTATGCTACACCAATATTACCTTGCGCTATACGCAACACCGTATTAGCTTGCAGTATACGCAACACTATTCTTGGATCGTGTTACACACAATTTTGATAATAGTTATTCTACTCAACATTGAGTATATATATATATATTCAATGTATAAATGAAATATGGTTGGATTCTGTTATACGAAACAACGAAGGATTCTTTCAAAACACGCAACCCTGACTTGGCTTGCATTACACGCAATCGCGACCTTCCTCGATAACGTGTGTTGTACACAATACCGGGTTTTACTAAACAACGATATATTATTATTATAATATTATTATGAACTAGCCGTTATGAATAGTCTTAACTAAATTTTTAATTTTATAACATTATTATTCATCTTACACATTTTCTAGAACATGGTATAAGAACAAAATAAATTTTTCGGGTAAAATAAGTATTTTTAAAAAAATGCAGTTTTGCCGCCTTTTGATGGCGCACCCACTTTAAATCTAGTTTTTGACATGTTTATAATTTCCATTTGACAAAATAAAATTATTCTTTGAAATCAAGAAATAAAAATTTACTTTGGATAAATTTTTCATTTTATTCCGATGACTTTCATATTTTAATGAATAGTTAAAACACGCTATATTTTAATTAAAAACAACTTTTTTCATCGTAATATCTTATGTGGTTAAATTATAATATTGAATGGTTTTAAAGTATAAATGGAATATATTTTTACCATTTAATATAATGTATGTCATTATCATTGATTTTACCTTGAATTCGTAGGTTAAATCAATTCAATCTTTTGCAATGTTTTAAAGAAAAACCCGTTTTCTTTCGACAACGGGATTAATTTTAATTTAATTTCTGAACCTTTTGTGTATTGAATTTGGAAAAATGGATTCCATATTTGTAATCAGTGGGTCCAAATTATGTTAATAAGCTAATTTTTATTTTTGGGCATTGTGAATAGTAACTACGGTAAATTTTATTTACTATAGTTAAAGCTAAATCGGGTAATTAAGGGTAAATATAAGATTATAAAATTATCCTAACACTTGGAAAAATCCTATTTTATGACTAAAAGTCGACCCATATAACCTTAGGGTCGGATTAGATTCATCTAATGGACTTTTTTCCATGAAAATATTTTAATTATTATTAAAACCAAAGAAAGTGACAACATGTCACTCTCTTAAATACTATAAGTATAATAATTTTAAGTTAGTGATAAACTTCATGAAACTTCGAACATTAATAGTCTACAGAAATCTAACAAAATTATCTACATCATGAGAATTTATTTAGAATTTTTTGGGATTAAATAATTATCATTAATTGTGACACAATAGTGATGCATAAATTATTTATCTAGTGAAAAATCAAGAATATAGTTTTTATTAAACTAATAGTGACCATAAAAGGCACAAAACCCTGACCAAAACTTATTGGTAATGTCAATTTAAACTATAATCATCCAATGGTCGAATATTTGACCATTTGGAGTCTTATACAAGCAATTATGACACTTATATTATTTTATTTTAAATGATGCCAAAGTTTTCACCTTCATAATTTAATAAATATAACAATTTAAATATTGTGATTTTAAGATGATAAATTCTAGTAAAAGTATTATTGTGAAATTTAATAGATTTATCTTAATCATAGGATTTTATTTTAAATTTTTATGCAACAAATCAGTATATTAAATAATTATACAAAAATGTTGTAGTAATTATTTTATTAAGAGATAAACCAAATAAATGGTTTTAAAAATAATAAAATAAATATTATATGAACTATTTAATGTTATCCACTAATTTTATAGATACATATGGCCTTTTATTAATCTATTAAAGCTTTTAGTTCGAACATATATTCTGTATATATTTTATTTAAATTCAAATAAATGAATAGTGTCAAAATTGACACTATTGTTATTTTATAAATATAACATATTATAAAATTGTTTAAAAATCAAAAAAATATTTAAAAATTATAAATTTAAATTTATATGGTCTATAATGTTATAAAGTAAACAATTATGGAAAATTTACAACAAATAAGTAATTATTTGTTATAATTTAAAATTTTGAAATTTTATTACCACAAATAAACTTAAATAGATTAAATAAGGATAAATCAAAATGATAAGGTTTAAAATAAGATCCAAACATGTCTAAATTTGATTTTTTGATGATATTACAACCATATATCATCTAATATTTGAATATGAGTCATTTTTGGAGGTTTTTAAGTGGGGTTTTATTTATTATAAATTAATATTTTTAAGAATTCCAAAGGTGCCCCTCTCCTCCCATATAAAAGGGAACCTCCTCCCTCTCCTCCTCACACCAATTTGAGCCTTCAAGCTCAGAAAAACCCTGAAAAATTATCTTCTAAACTTCCATAGAAACATCCTAGAGGTTCTGGTCTACTTTAAAGACCAATCTTAGTGCCCTAAGAGGAGGTTTCAAAGAGGCGTATCAAAGAAGAGGTAATTTCCTCTCCCGATTCTTTCAAGCTTCTTTCTTCTTCAACTTCTTCTTCTTTAGTTTTTTCATTATAAATTAATAACATCAGTATCAATAATATACTTATTTGTTATTATAAATATGAAACAACCCCATTTCACCTTCTATCCATCCTACGGAAAACAAAATCACCGCGCGTGCGTACGTATGGAATACCGTCTCCACACCGTGGTGTAATCTGTTTTTCCACCAACACCTTACATGGATGGGTATAATGGTGTAAAGAATAACTATACATAGTTATTATAACATCATAATGATTCTGATATATTGTATCATCCACTCGAATTCAATTCAATAATTATGGAAACGATATCATCACTTGTGCGTACGTACAGACTACCGTCTCCACGACATGATGGGATTCATTCTCCATGTTAACCATTTAAGAATGATTATAAAGTATATATAAGCAATAATAATGAAATATATGACATTATTAATCTACTTGATTTAGGTATATATGTATTTCATCTACTTAATTCCATTCAACTCAATAAGGAAACAAAAACAGCGTTCAAGCGCACGTACGACCTACCATCTCCATGAATGGTGTATTTCTTTCCATTTATCAATCTATTATATATATGTATATTCTGAATATATATTATATATAAATCATGTTTTATATTCTGGAATTATTTAATCGTGATCTAAGTAGTCATATGAATAATTACAAGTCAAAACACGAACGACAAATGAAACGATTTTACCCAAAACGCTATTTAACATGGAATTTACAAAAGAACGGGTAATATAAAGTCATAAGTGAACCATATATGATATCATAACAATTAATATGATTATGTAATAAGTCAATAACATTATTTAAATCATTATACAGTAGGTTCGGATACGTACGAAGCATATTGGACATAAGGTAAGGGATAATTTTGCAAATCTCATTTTTATCTGAGATTTCTTATTCGTAAGTATTTATTGGGGTTATTTATATCATCCATGTCCATGTTTTATAAAAGTATTTTCAGGAATTATTGAAGTCCTTTTTACCCATTCTTGACTTTTACTACATGGTATGTAAGGAATCTTTCTTTTGTTTATGTTACGTGGTACTTTTTGACTTTTCCAACAAAAGTACGAGGAGAATGTTTTTTTAACATATACGGCATGAAAGGATTTTTACGGTTTTATAAAGCCTTATTTACATGAAGCTTCCTCAAAAAGATTTCATGACTATTTTCTAAAAAATATCTTTCTTTTAAAATTTCATGAAGTTTTGTGAAAAGAAATTGATTTTGAAGAAGAAAGGATATTTTCCTCAAGAATTCATTTCAAGTGTTTTATCAAAACCATTTTCCATCTACGATGAAATTATTTCATATGTGAATGTTTCAAGTGTAATGTCTCTATGATTTACATGGTTTCACTTTTCTTATTATTAAATGATATCCATTTCTTTTATATGGATTATGTGATGATGAGATTATGTTTATGAAACCCATTTTATTCGTTGGGTTATTATGAAAGATGTATGCTTATTTTGTGGCACAAGTAAGAATGATTTCATTATGAGATGGGTGGGAACTATATCTCCCTATAATGAATTGGGTAAAGATTTTATATCTCATGAGATAGACATGGCTGGAACGGTAAGTTAATCCGGTTCAGTGTTACAGGACTGAAACGAGGAGTGGACTCGATTCAGAATGGGACTTTGTCCACTAAGATAGTCTTGGCAGCAATGCCTTGGCTACTATGAAAATCATTACATGTGCTTAATGGATGCCACAATTACATGTTTTATTCCCATGCTATTTTGTCATTCATAATGTTTCTTTATGATCTATGCCTTACGTACTTCCATGTTTTATGTCATTTCTCAAGCTTTTGATGTTTAAACATTATGTTCATGTTTTTAAGTTCAAATGTATATGGTATGTTTTATTTTATCCATGCTTACCCTTACTGAGCATTTGAGCTCACCCTTTTTATATTTTCTTTTCCCCAGGATATAAAGAAAGGTTTTAGGTAAGAAAAAAAGGGAAAGATCTTTATGGGAGATGTTTAAGATCTTTCACCACGATTAGAAGATTACGTTCCAAGTTTCCAAAGACACTAAACTATTACGGTCCTTGTGTGTATGTTTTTTTATGTATTAAGTATTCTGCTAAAGTAATGTAATGTCCATGTACGTCAAGCTCCGGGTCATTACAGTTGGTATCAGAGGAAAGGTTTAGTAAACCTTTGGAAACTAGGATGCGAAAAGGTTAGTGAGATCCCTAGAGATATTTCTAAGGTATGTATAGGGATGTACCTAAGGATAAGAATACGTATAGGATATAGTCCTAGAACTACGGTAACAATCTTAGAATTTAACCTAAGATGTTAAATATTGAGGGTGCTCCCCCTTTACTATGTTGTTTTCCCTAGCATGATTTTTTCCTCTCACACTATTCTTTTTGGGTTTTAGAAAATGGCTGGAAACAGGAAGATTCATGATAACAAAGGATATGACGGACAATGGAATGATTTTCTTCATGAGAAACCAAATGAAACAGGATCTGGAATTCCAAACATCGTTATTATGCCTAATTAGAAATCTCATAATATGATCAATAATATCCACTTTGGTAAGTTTCCCGACTCAGATAATAAGAGAAAGATGGAGTTTCATGATGATCATAGTGGAAAGAAAGTTCAATTTACCTCATGTAAATCATGTGGGAAGAGGCATCAGGGAGATTGTTTCAAAGGAACTGGAAGATGTTTTGGGTGTGGAAAAGAAGGACATAAAGCCAGTAAGTGCAAAGGAAAAGGTTCAGTTAACACCATGGACAAGGATAATGGTATTGCTACGAAATCAACAATGATTAGATGTTTTTAATGTGGAATGTACGGGCATTATGGAAACCAATGCCCTAATGGAAAATCTCATGAAGAGAATCAGCATGGTCATATGGGTAGTATTTATGTGGATGATGATGAGGAGACTACAAATGATATATGAACTGAAAGAAGTGTTGAAGCTCAGTCGGTTGTTTTAGAAGGTAGTGGAATGATTGTATGTTTATCGAGAGTTATGTTGTATAGTTAATGGTACTATGGAATAAAGAATCATATAAGGATTGTTACACTATTGTTTTTCCTAAAAGTATTTGAAATTATATGTTTAATGGTACCAGTAACCATGGAATGTTATTCAGATATTTTTGTAAAGTAGATGATATACGCATAATGAAGGAATAAGAAGATAATGATATGTTTGATTGTATTCATGATCTCATGATTGATATAAGGACTAAGTGATATCATGGTTTGAGTATATAGAATTTTGAGGATTTTGGTATGTGGAAAGTGTTACCTTTTAACTGCATTCATGTTTTCACTAAGGTTCAATGGGTATTCATTTTTCAAGAGAATACATTATTAAGGCCTTCGAACGTTTGTAATGTGACCAAAAAGACATATCTTATGATATATGAGGATCAACGATGGTATTAACATGATTCTTATATGAAATCTCTGGTAATCGTTTTCACTATAATATGACAATGGACTGCAATATTATGGATAAGCCTAAAGATTGGAGTGGATCATGTTGGACATAATCTAGTATTGTTTAAGGATAGAACCTTTTTTCGATATTATTGATGGGATGATATAGTAATGTAGTTTTAAAAAAAGGACAACCTGCAGGACGGGCGACAACCCATCGCGTCGGACAAGGCTGTGGGAATCGAACCCACAACCGAAGTGCGACTGGCCTTTATTGCCTCCCACTGGCCTACAGGAAGTCCCTGGTCAGTAGAAACACATTTTATTTTATTAAGCGGTATGATATATGAAGTATAAGTTCATTTTTGGAACCATATACGATTAATCTAACCATAAGATGGACTTATAACTTTTGCTAACCTTTTTTTTGAAATAGATGGAATGACCCATCATTCTATCACATGATCTGCTAACACATCACGAATAACAAATTCAACTTCATTTCATTAAGGGATGAAGTGGAAATTGTTCAATTCACGAACAATAGTAAGATTGTACCAAAATCATGCAAGTATTTCTTTTAATTCATCAACTTTAGGGAAATGATCTTGAAAACCAAAAATTTTGTCCTAGTTCCCTTATATCCGATGAATCAGATGGTACCTTAGATCATCACAAATCAATAGCTTTGTGATTGTTGGCTTTTTCATAGCCATGTTCTCTACTACTATCCATCAGAATTTGATGGTTAGATTTTTCTTCCATATCCATATTTTCACCTATGTCCTCCTACGTGGAAACCCAGTGATGAGTTAATTTTGGGTAACCGTTACATTTCATACTTTAGTTTTTAAAGCCATGTTTGGTATTATTTTTTACGAGGTGGGTTTCTATTAAACAATCTTTCGAGTAGTAAACTATTTATAACCCCGACGAATTTCGAGGGTGAAATTCATTTTAAGGGGGGTAGAATGTAACACCCCAAGAATTTATGAAAAATATTCTTTTAATTTCATTAATGTCTTGTGTTGTATTCTACACCAAGATTACCTTGCGCTATACGCAACACCGTATTAGCTTGCAGTATACGCAACACTATTCTAGGATCGTGTTACACACAATTTTGATAATAGTTATTCTACGCAACATTGAGTATATATATATATATATATATATTCAATGTATAAATGAAATATGGTTGGATTATGTTATACAAAACAACGAAGGATTCTTTCACAACACGCAACCCTGACTTGGCTTGCATTACACACAATCACGACCTTCCTTGATAGCGTGTGTTGTACGCAATACCACGTTTTACTAAACAACGATATATTATTATTATAATATTATTATGAACTAGCCTTTATGAATAGTCTTAAATAAATTTTGAATTTTATAACATTATTATTCATCTTACACACTTTCTAGAACATGGTATAATAACAAAATAATTTTTTCGGGTAAAATAAGTATTTTTCAAAAAATGCAGTTTTGCTGCCTTTTGATGGCGCACCCACTTTAAATATAATTTTTGACCTGTTTATAAGTTCCATTTGACAAAATAAAATTATTCTTTGAAATAAAGAAATAAAAATTTACTTTTGATAAATTTTTCATTTTATTCCGATGACTTTCATATTTTAATTAATAGTAAAAACATGATATATTTTAATTAAAAACAAATTTTTTCATTGTAATATCTTATGTAGTTAAATTATAATATTTAATGGTTTTAAAGTATAAATAAAATATATTTTTACCATTTAATATAATGTATGTCATTAGCATTGATTTTACCTTGAATTCGTAGGTTAAATCAATTAAATCTTTTGCAATGTTTTAAAGAAAAACCCATTTTCTTTCGACAACGGGATTAATTTTAATTTAATTTCTGAAACTTTTGTGTATTGAATTTGGAAAAATGTATTCCATATTTGTAATCAGTGGGTCCAAATTATGTTAATAATCTACTTTTTATTTTTGGGCATTGTGAATAGTAACTACGATAAATTTTATTTACTATAGTTAAAGGTAAATCGGGTAATTAAGGGTAAATATAAGATTATAAAATTACCATAACACTTGAAAAAATACTATTGGATGAATAAAAGTCGACCCATATAACCTAAGGGTCGGATTAGATTCATCTATTGAACTTTTTTCCATGAAAATAATTTAATTATTATTAAAACCAAAGAAAGTGACAACATGTCACTCTCTTAAATACTATAAGTATAATAATTTTAAGTTAGTGATAAAATTCATGAAACTTCGAACATTAATAGTCTACATAAATATAAAAAAATTATCTACATCATGAGAATTTATTTATAATTTTTTGGGATTAAATAATTATCATTAATTGTGACACAATAGTGATGCATAAATTATTTATCTAGTGAAAAATCAACAATATAGTTTTTATTAAATTAATAGTGACCATAAAAGGCACAAAACCCTGAAAAAAACTTATTGGTCATGTAAATTTAAACTATAATCATCCAATGGTCAAATATTTGACCATTTGGAGTCTTATACAAGCAATTATGACACTTATATTATTTTATTTTAAATGATGCCAAAGTTTTCACCTTCATAATGTAATAAATATAACAATTTAAATATTGTGATTTTTAGATGATAAATTAGAGTAAAAGTATTATTGTGAAATTTAATAGATTTATATTCATCATAGGATTTTATTTTAAATTTTTATGCAACAAATCAGTATATTAAATAATTATACAAAAATGTTGTAGTAATTATTTTATTAAGAGATAAACCAAATAAATGGTTTTAAAAATAATAAAATAAATATTATATGAACTATTTAATGTGATCCACTAATTTTATAGATACATATGACCTTTTATGAATCTATTAAAGATTTTAGTTCGAACATATATTCTGTATATATTTTATTTAAATTCAAATAAATGAATAGTGTCAAAATTGACACTATTGTTATTTTATAAAAATAACATATTATAAAATTGTTTAAAAATCACAAAAATATTTAAAAATTATAAATTTAAATTTATATTTTATATAATTTTATAAAGTAAATAATTATGGAAAATTCACAACAAATAAGTAATTATTTGTTCTAATTTAAAATTTAGAATTTTATTACCACAAATAAACTTAAATAGATTAAATAAAGATAAATCAAAATGATAAGGTTTAAAATGAGATCCAAACATGTCTAAATTTTATTGGTTGATGAGATTACAACCCTATATCATCTAATATTATAATATGAGTCATTTTTGGAGGTTTTTAAGTGGGGTTAGATTTATTATAAATTAATATTTTTAAGAATTCCAAAGGTGCCCCTCTCCTCCCTTATAAAAGGGAACCTCCTCCCTCTCCTCCTCACACCAATTTGAGCCTTCAGGCTCGGCCAAAACCTGCCAAATTATCTTCTCCACTTCCCTAGAAACATCCTAGAGGTTCTGGTCTACTTTAAAGAACAATCTTAGTGCCCTAAGAGGAGGTTTCAAAGAGGCGTATCTAAGAAGAGGTAATTTCCTCTCCCGATTCTTTCATTCTTCTTCAAATTCTTCTTCTTTAGTTGTTTTATTATAAATTAATAACATCAGTATCACTAATATACTGATTTGTTATTATAAATATGAAACAACCCCATTTCACCTTCTATCCATCCTACGGAAAACAAAATCACCGCGCGTGCGTACGTACGGAATACCGTCTCCACGCCATGGTGTAATCTGTTTTTCCACCAACACCTTACATGGATGGGTATAATGGTGTAAAGAATAACTATAAATAGTTATTATAACATCATACTGATTCTGATATATTGTATCATCCACTCCAATTCAATTCAATAATTATGGAAACGATATCATCGCTCGTGCGTACGTACGGACTACCGTCTCCACGACACGATGAGATTCATTCTCCATGTTAACCATTTAAGAATGATTATAAAGTATATATAAGAAATAATAATGGAATATATGAAATTATAAATCTACTGGATTTATGTATATATGTATGTCATCTACTTAATTCCATTCAACTCAATAAGGAAACGAAAACAGCGTTCATGCGTACGTACGGCCTACCGTCTCCATGAACGGTGTATTTCTTTCCATTTATCAATCTATTATATATATGTATATTCTGAATATATATTATATATAAATCATGTTCTATATTATAGAATTATGTAATCATGATCTAAGTAATCATATGAATAATTACAAGTCAAAACACGGACGACAAATGAAACGATTTTACCCAAAACGCTCTTTAACATGGAATTTACAAAAGAACGGGTAATATAAAGTCATAAGTGAACCATATATGATATCATAACAATTAATATGATTCTTTAAAAATTCAATAACATTATTTAAATAATTATACAGGAGGTTCGGATATGTACGAAGAATATCGGACATAAGGTAAGGCATAATTTTGCAAATCTCATTTTTATCCGAGATTTCTTATTCGTAAGTATTTACTGGGGTTATTTATATCATCCATGTACATGTCTTATAAAAGTATTTTCAGGAATGTTTGAATTCCTTTTTACCCATTCTTGACTTTTACTACATGGTATGTAAGGAATCTTTCTTTTGTTTACGTTACGTGGTAATTTTTGACTTTTCCAATAAAAGTACGAGGATAATGTTTTTTTAACGTATACGGCATGAAAGGATTTTTACGGTTTTATAAAGCCTTATTTACATGAAGCTTCCTCCAAAAGATTTCATGAATATTTTATAAAAAATCTATTTCTTTTAAAATTTCATGACGTTTTGTGAAACGAAATTGATTTTGAAGAAGAAAGGATATTTTCCTCAAGAATTCATTTCAAGTGTTTTATCAAAGCCATTTTCCATCTACGATGAAATTATTTCATATGTGTATGTTTCAAGTGTAATGTCTCTATGATTTACATGGTTTCACTTTTCTTATTATGAAATGATATCAATTTCTTTTATATGGATTATGTGATGATGGGATGATGTTTATGAAACCCATTTTATTCGTTGGGTTATTATGAATGATGTATGTTTATTTTGTGGCACAAGTAAGAATGATTTCATTATGAGATGGGTGGGAACTATACCTCCCTCCAATTCATTGGGTAAATATTTTATATCTCATGAGATAGACATGGCTGGAATGGTAAGTTAATCCGGTTCAGTGTTACAGGACTGAAACGAGGAGTGAACTCGATTCAGAATGAGACTTTTTCCACTAAGATAGTCTTGGCAGCAATGCCTTGGCTATTATGGAAATCATTACATGTGCTTAATGGATTCCACAATTACATGTTTTATTCCCTTTCTATTTTTTCATTCTTAATGTTTCTTTATGATCTATGCCTTATGTACTTCCATGTTTTATGTCATTTCTCAAGCTTTTGATGTTTAAACATTATGTTCATGTTTTTAAGTTCAAATGTATATGGTATGTTTTATTTTATCCATGCTTACCCTTACTGAGCATTTGAGCTCACCATTTTTATGTTTTCTTTTCCTCAGGATATAAAGAAAGGTTTTAGGTAAGAAAAAAGGGAAAGATCTTTATGGGAGATGTTGAAGATCTTTCACCATGATTAGAAGATTACGTTACAAGTTTCCAAAGATACTAAACTATTACAGTCCTTATGTGTATGTTTTTGTTATGTATTAAGTATTCCGCTAAAGTAATGTAATGTCCATGTACGTCAAGCTTCGAGTCTTTACAAACAAAGACTCAAATTCTAGAATAGAAATGGTAATGACCTTACATCATCCATAAGGTCCACTCTAATTGGATTATTCCCTGATCACAATGGATGGAGGGAATATCAAACCTTCCACCAACATAAGATTTATAATGAAATAAATTACATAGCCTTATCTAAAAGTGAGTTTCACATGAATTTAAACTACTTGGATATGGTCCTTGTCATATAACCTTTAAATTGATGGCACTAAATGTCCTTTTTTCGTGATGTCAAATTGCATAATATATAATCCTTATCACATGGTGTTGAACTAAACAACAACATATCCACCCCACATGACCCTTAAACTACATGTAGTGATTTGTTTCCTATGAAAAGGTTTACTTACACGAGATTGAGATCCATAAAAGATTCTAAAAATATGGTTTCCCCTATCTATGACCCAATGTCTAGATAAAATTCCCTTCATGTTCAATAACCACATATTAAATAATTCATATTATCAAGATATATGCAGTGAATACCAAATCACTTATCTTGGGGTCAACCAAAATTCTTATCTTATTCAAACCACCCCATATATCCTAGTGTTTTAGATCTTTACCTCATTAATACAAGGTCTTAAAATGGCCCTACATTATGATAGAACTATGTTAATTTCTCCTTGTGATGATACCTTATTCACATCATGTTTCCTTCCTTCTATCACCATAACACTCATATATTTCATTACCCTTTCCACTATGTATAACCCATATATATATATATAGATTTTTTGAAGAACTATATGTGGATTGATTACTATTGTCATAGGATATATAGTGAAACTAGGACACTATATCTTGGGGGCAACCACAAGTATCATTCCCACCAATTTCATATCTTATTTTGGTATGTGGTTCCTCATTGATTCACAAAAGTCTTCTCCAATAACCCTTCATTTGGATGAAATATTTTCATTTTATTTTGTGTTTAATACAGATCTGCATAGGGACCATTTTTCCAAGAACTATTTGTATCCTTATTCTTGTTATTATAAGATATGTTTTAACCCCAAGATTTTTTTATCTATGTTCTATCCAAGAATTCCATTTCCATCCCATTTCCCATCAATATTCCGACACTCAAGTTTACTTATTCTTGTAGTATTTTCCTTTTTCAACTCTAAACCAGGATAGGAATTCTTATACCATCCCAGAGATATCTATAGTTTTATTACTATTATTTTAGGATATATAATGACATCTAGATAACCTTTCTTGGTCCAAATTTTAAATTTTAATCCACTCAAACTCCTCCATAATTTTCCTCAAGGACACAATACTAATCAGCTATGAACTAGAAACTAGCTTTAAAATATCCTTTTCCTTTATAACATAATTTTTAACCTGAGCATTTGAGTCCCCAAAGATTTTCCATGTATACTAGTAATGTGTACATAAAATCTTGACAGACACCTCTATCAGGAGATGGTAAATACACTATGTATCTAACCTACCTATAACCAACCAAAGGTATGTCCTTTACCTAAAGGATAAGACCCAATAATCTTATATTCCTTCAATAAAAATACAGTAGAACCTATAATTCATGTTTGGCCAACATCTATCCTTGGTATGATTTTTCAAAGCTATGGTAATAGATACACCATTTCAAATATAGTTTGTGATTATCCCAGTCTACCCATATGAATTTTATCATTATATAATTTAAATGAAACAAGTTATTTCCCTAATTTAAAAGGTTTTAAAATACTTATAGATTTAAAAAACTCTTTTGGTTATCATATTCCTTCTGATTATACTGAACTCTGTAACTTGTATGAATTTCTGAGAGACTTTCTAATATGTCTTAAATTGATGTTGTGTATATAAAAATAATGAAAGATGACTAAATTAAAATTACAATTAGTGATAAACAGTCCAAATAACAAAATAATTATGAATTAAAATAAAATTTACATATCTAGATGAGATCAGACAAATACCCCTCATAAAAAATTTCTACAAAAAAGAGAAAGGAGAAAATTAAAGTACTTACGAAGGAAATGGACTCCGCTGTAGCTATATGCGAAGCAAGGAGAAGAACCCTAGAAAAACCAAGTCGTAAGGAGGTAAAAAGGAAGGAGGAAAGGAGGCATGGTAGGGTGATGTGTTAGCAGGGATGAAAGTCGTAGAAGCAAGGTGTGGCTAGGTGATATCATTATGGAGAAGGTGAAGGGGGTGGAGGAGACATGGAAGCAAGGCTAGGGGGCATGATGAGGATCAGGTTGGAAGGGAGGAGGTGAGGCGGGTAGGCGAAGAGGCATGATAGTGGAGGCACACAGTGAAGTAGCCGCTGCTGGTATGCTGGGTTTGAGATTCGAGGAGGGAGCAATGAGACTATGCCAGAGCCGCATCGGAACTGTGCCAGAGCTGCATAGGAACTGTGCCAGAGCCGCATCAGAATCGTGCCAGAGCCGAGTCATAGAAGGAGGTTCACAGGGAGGTGGGGTGTCCACGTCAGAGACATCAGGAGAGGAGGAGGATCACGAAAGGGAGGAGGATCGCGGGGGTAGTGGGGACAGGAAATTTGCGAGGGCGGGGGGGGGGGGGGCAGGGATCACATGGGGCGCTATTGCCACAGAAATCAAAAACAACCGTGGGTATAAGCGCTCTATAGCCACAATTTTTATTGTTCGTGGCTGTAGATCCATAGCTATAAGTCCAAATTCTAGTAGTGCTCCCTACGACGCTTCCTACTACCAGTAGGGGGATACCAAATCCAGATATCGAACCGCCCTGGCTCACCACTCTAGAATCCCTCATATTGCACTATGTGATCAGTGCCTGCTTGACTATAGAAGTGATAGAAGTTAGCCTAAATATGTTCAACTAAAACCAAATTTCATGCTTGAGACCATCCTCAAAATTCCTTTCCAGGAATAAATCATCACCTCTTAGAATAGGCATGTAGTACTATAGCTCTGTGAAACAAGAAGAGTACTCCATGACTAAGAGAGTAACCTTCTCCAGACTCATGGACTCTCTAGCTTGATCAGCCCTCAAAGTCTCCAGGTAGAAGTAGTCATAAAAGGTATGTTGAAACTCGTCCCATGCCATAACCTACTAGCATCCCGCCTGTGAGATCAAATCCCACCATCTCTTGGTGGAGTCCCAAAGCATATACGTAGCAAGCTTCACCCTCCTCTCTGGAGGCATCTCCAGATTCTCAAAGATAGATAGCATATCTTCTAACCATGAATCTCCATCCTGAATTCCTCCTCCCCCTGTGAAGGTGGGAGGATGCTACTGCTGGAAAACCCACGTCAAATCTGCTATAGAAGGGGAAAGATGCGGTACTCCTCAGAAGGTATGCATCATCCTCATAAATCCTTCTCAGAACTGTGCATTAGCACCTGTTTCTGGAATGATGGCTGGTACCAAGACTGGGAAAACTAGAGGATCTCCTAGAACTAGACTACATGGTGTGTCAGTGCCAGAAACAACATGTAATAGACAAACTTCACCGACCCTTGTTGTTAGTTACATGACTGACTCTACACAACATGTTCCAGATGGACACGACGTGTACATGAAGGATTTCACCGACCCATGTTGTTAGTTTCACAGCTAGAAAGAAGGGTTACACTACACATCTTGTTCAATCTTGAAACGACATGTATGAATTAAGTTTTCACCCATCCGTGTCATTAGTCACATGGGTGGACACATGGTCTACACAACACAACATGTACGTCCGACACACGACATGCTCTACCAAGATTTCCCAACCCCGTGCCTCTACCCACACATCCAGTGACACGGTTAGAGATGACATGGTGTGTACATATAGTACACGACATGTACTTATGAAAAACAATTCCTTCCCAAACAGAAGGACACATGGCATGTATTTATCATTACACGCCATTTATTCTGAATTTTTTCTGGACAATAAGCCTCAGAAACTACTCCAGAACCCAGAAAAACACTAAAATGAACATTAAAGTTCCGAATTCTGATCCGCGAGGGCCCATACTCCTCGAAAATCAAATCTTTGCATCTTATACATGTAATTTTCAAGCATAACAGTGTAATGATTCACCAAATTCCAATCCATGAGGGCCCATAACACCTCAAGAACCAAAGTTTGGTGTTCATTCAAATGAAACCTTACAAAATTCAATACCCTATCAAAATTAGGTATTCTATAAAATCATCTATCACAAAAACATGCATATATAGCACAATATCTATCACAACAACATGCAATCACTAATGCACCCTAAATGGAATGGAAAGAATGCATGGAATGTGATTGATAACTAGTTCCTTTATGATGCATGAGATGGAAAACCATCATCTCATCGGGTTGCAACATAAATAGAACCTTAATAATATCAACAATAACAACACGAAACATGTGAATCACCCAATGGTGAAATCAAATCAACTGTAAAATTGAAAAACCAGAAAAATTGAAATAATGAGGTAGATTGGTTTTTCCCTATAGAAAGGTTAGATACTCCCAGGCACAGATTATTACCAAGTACCTATTCCTTCAAATCCCTGGCTATAGACTCCAAATAGTAATTCAAGAAGAAAATAATTCCTCTGATACCACTTTGTAATGTTCCGATTCTGAAAGCCACCCAGAGGCGCCCCGTACCAGGTTGGTCACATGGCCTCATGCGCATTCCCCCGAATGCCAGAGGCTTCCAACTAGTAGCTAGAGCCTTGGGTGTGATAGCGGGGAAACTATGCCATCATTGGTAGAGTAACACAACAAAAGTAAAATAGAAAACAATAGTAGAATCAATAATAATACCAAACAACAATAAACAGAAGAGGACTGAAAGTAAACAACAACTAGAGCACATATATAAATGATGCATGATACATATGTCTAGGAAATCAGCCAAACAAGTCACAATGATGGAATACAGTAATAAACCAATGTACAAAGAAAATAAGTAAACACATCCATAGCATCGCAAGCCTCAACTTGGTCCCATGCTCCCCAGCTCCACAACAATCAAGTACCTGAAGTAGAACAGAATTTTCCATTATCTATACCTGCAAACATATAATCTATTTGGGCCCAAAAGCATGACCCAAATAAGTTGTGAGACTAGTCCTAGTAGGCAACCACCCAAAGATCTGTGCCTAACAGTCAGTGAATATATATGGCAGGAAATAAGCAATGAGAAGTAGTAAACAAGGAAGTACCCCAAAAGTAAACAATCCTACAGTTTCAATTGAATTCAATTTCATACATCAAGTAAGAAGATAATAATAAATAGGTAAACCTCTGGGAAGTACTCATAGTCTAACCCCTATGGTTTAGCTTTAGCCCAGACTCTATAAGGAAGCACTCACCATCAATTCCCCCTATAGTCTCGTATCGGTAACTAATAGGCACTCCAGGGAAGCACTCAATGTCCAATTCCCCCTGTGTCCTGAATCAAAGAACTACAGACACATTGAGGGAGCACTCAAAATCCATCCCACCTATGGTCTCACAACGTAAAAGTAAACATACACTCTAGAGAAGCCCTCAATGTCAATTCTCCCTATGGTCGACTACACCTGGTTCCCACAACCCTATGTAAGTCAGTCATGCACAAAAGATACATAGAATCCAAATTAAAACTCAAGAAGTACTTGGATAAACAATCTACAACATATTATAGCATGCTAGATAATCATTACTCCATCCTAACAATACTAGGCAAGGGAAGCCAAGAAGCCTAACAAGCAATCTGGACCAAATGGTAAAAACAAGAAAACATGGGAAAAACCTCCATAGCATGGAAAAATTAACCCTATTCATAAATAAACAACCTTTATCCAAAAAAAAGGCATAGAAGAAAAAATAGGGCTAAATACCATAAACATTCAATACCCTATTCTTGGGTATTGGGAACTTTTGCACATAAAATTCAAAGATTACCTATGGAAAGGCACAAACCACCTACCTCGACATCATGAGATCGATATACGTAAATCTTAGGCCTTTAATCACCCTAGAATACCATATATCTACAAAAAAGTTAAAAACATTCAACTGAGAATAACATGTGAGAGAGAAGAAATCAGAAGATGGAGTTCTAAAAGAAGGAATAAATCACCGATGCATATCCAATGCAACCGACAGAGTTCGATTCGGAGAATGGATGGCGAGTCAGGGGCATGGAGAAGATCCACTTCCATACATATGCTCTTGGATGAGACAAGTGAAGAAGAATATGGTTCTGTCCATCAGACGCAACCTCAGTCTGTTTAATGAAAAAAATAAAGTACATGGCTTTTTCTTTAAAAGTAAACAACTTGTAATTTCCTTTTCCAACCTTCACTTTAGCCGGTCTCCAGGTCACCACACATGACTGTGTGCTCGGCTATTACACGGCCAGCACACGACTATGTGCGGAAACTGAGTACATAATGTATACTTATAAGTACACGACATGTACTCCAGAAATTTCTAGAAACTTCCCTTTTCCCTAAAAAACAACCCGAAAAGAAAAAATACATGAAAAGGAGATCCAGTTTATTATAGATCATGTTCCCCTCCTCAGGAGTCTATAATAGCTCAAATATGCTCTTAATAAATTCTAGAAATTCCTCTATATATTGGGGTCACCAGTACCCTATAATGATAGAGGGTACTGGAGCTGAGAATCCTGAGCATGATCAGTCATGGTCCTCTATGTGGCTTCTCCTTGGACATGAACTATCCAAAATAGTCCCTACTGAATAGGATATATAGCCTAAATCATCTATTCCATTACTTGAGTGTGATGGTGTATACCCACCTATTCCACTGGTGGTGGAATGAAAGTATCTTCAGCTTCCACAACTAGTGGTACCATAAAATGTATCTGAGGTGGAATCTCTAAAAAAATAATAACTTTAAGAACATAAAACAAAGCTATCTAGTCTATGGTATCACACAAGGTTCTCCTAGGATTCTACCCTTAACTCAAGGTATAACCCTCATTACACTACCCTTGCTTTACGTACCTACACATTAGTCACAAAAATCATATATATACTCTAAGAAAACAACAATATTGGTTAAAATAATTAAATATAATATAGATATATCATATAACATGGAAACATAGATATACCACACAAGAGAAACTTTCCTAAACAAATAGCATGAAACAAGGCATTTAATTAAGGAACTATTATACAACAAAACAACAAGTATATATATGGAATGCGAACCTACGCGCCTAGTTATGATGCATGAAAAGACCTGAAATCTCTCAAATAAAATATAAACATTATGTACATCACCCAAGGTGTATTTAATCATCTATAATAAAAAAACATAATTATCCACTTTATGGTAACTTGGAGGTCCACTATGTAGTGCTATCCAATTACTGTCATAGTTCGCTACACGAGTCCCAAATGTCCTATCTTCTTTCTATATTGTCCCATCCTAAGTAAAAGAGAAGAATAATTTAGTGAATCATAATGCTATGATACCATTTTGTAACATCACTAACCAAACCATTAAGTCTGAGATGGAGTATCACATGACCTCAGGCACACCTCCCCATATGCAAGTGGCTACTGACTAGCATCAAGGGTATGAGACTGAAAATGGGAAGACTATACCCTCTGTATCATATCATAGGATCAATAATTATAAACAAATAACATAATAAATAATTATATTAAACATGAAGACTAGCTAAATAAGTGGAATACATGATAAGTAAATAAAATAATCTCCCAAAATTGGTAATCCTATCTAAGGTAAATAAGTAGATAAAAAATGATAAACTGTATGCCCTGTTTATGTCCATCCTATCCCACCACCATCTCTACACTCCTCAGCCCAGTAGTCCCCCATAGAGTCATTTCCGTTCATTGAATCCCTCATGAGATCATCAATAACACCAAAATACCCAATTAGAGTGTGAGTAAAAAACATAGTAGGACACCAACAATGTTACCTTAACCTAATGTGCTCAAGTATACAAGTGTATTCCATAATAATAATAAATTTGTAACAATAATAGTAACACATAATCCAAAACTGAGTGGTCATGTGTTAACCAATATGCCACAAACCCCCAGCTGTATTTTCTTCATTTGTATGATAAAAGGATAATCAAGGTGTTAGAAGAATCAAAGAATATACACAAGGCTCATAAATCATGATACTCAGCATCATGTAATCATGCAAATCAACATGACCTAGGCATCAAGGAATTCATGTTCTTAACTTTCTCTAATCACTGATAACTACTCAACATTCATTAGGAATTGAGAATATACCCATTGGTATCTGCTAGACATCGAGTGCATCACATGGTATCCACAAGGCATTGTGGTATTCCTACCCAATGCATAGGTCCCTCATCACCATCATCACAATTCTTGTACACTCACACTCTAAGGGATAAACCTGTAACAACCTTCCACTTTCCTTGAGTTGAAAGAACAATACCACAAAAGAACATATAGTATGGTGGGATACATGAGAAAGCATAGCACATCATAATAAGTAAGGTATCACAATAATAAATGTGATCAACATTGAACATGAATAACAAGATACAAAGTACTCATGGAATCAAGTGTCACACAAGGTTCTCAGGGCTATACACATACCCACATGTGATTATAATCTATCATAGTCATCAAATATGTCTACACAAAAATAATATTAAGGAAACTTGTGGAACAAAGAACAAAAAGGTAAGGAACTTACTACCTCAAAAGTCTTTGACATTAAAGGAAAGGATAAACCACCCTATGTGGTTCAACACCTAGAGTAGAAACCTCAATAGTCAAGAACACCTCTTCATGATCTTGTTATTGTAAATTTAGGATATTACAATCCCAATGGTAAATAAATTTCTCAAAATCAAGAAAATTGAAGATAAATATATCGATTATTATGTGAAAATTAACACTGAACCACCAAATTTGGTTTTTAGAAACTCATTTTCAAGTATGAGTCTTATAGAGGTATACACATAATTAGTTTCCTAATCAAAACCTAGAAATTAAAGTTAATAATAAAATATATATCCAATTTTATTACTATGTTATGATGTATTTAGTTTAGAAAATAAGAATTAAAATAATGAGGGAAAACTTTCTATAAATAAGGGGGATGTAAGACCCTAATATTTTACATTATATTTTATTTTGAAAGAACACTATGTTAAATAGTGTGTGTTATACACAACATCAAGTTCAAACAAACCGTTATGTAATATTATTTAAATATGGCTGTTATGACCTAACTGTTGGGTTTGTGGGTATGAATAAGAATAACAAAATTATAAAAAATATGTAAAAGGTTTTATATAATTAAAATTTATTTATTAATTAATAACAAATAAGAAATCAATTTTCCTCAAATTCATTTTATGCCTCAAAAATACATTTTCTTAAAAAATGTTTTTTTTCATTTTGTGAATGGATATTATAATCAATCACTACCAATTTTAGAAATTTAATCAGAAAAAAATTGAAATAATTTTTTAAATCATCATGTCATAATATTCTTAGGATGAAATTTTAATATTTTTATGAAAATATTAACTTTTGAGTGAATAGTGAAAATTGTCGATTTTGAAACACTATCATTTCATGCCATTGAATCAAGTAATTTAAAAGTGACATTATGTTTTGAATTTGATTTTAATGTAACATAAGATCCATTTTTTTAAAATAGATTTATAAAAATTTTATAAATTTAATATTGAAAAATTTATTCTATATTTGGAATCATTTTTTTCAAATTTGGTAAATATATTCCTTTTATTTTTGGTTATTATGAATATTAATTGTGGTAGTAAGGGTAAGGAAAGGTTAAAACTATGAAATAAGGCCAAAAAATCACCATTACACTTGTATTTATTTTATTGGATATGTTTTTTTACAGATAAGGATACAATATCCTAAAATATAGTAATTTATTTCCAGTTTCTATTGATTATAACCTTAATATTATTTTAAGTAAAGAATAAATACAAAATGTCACTCCATTGATTTTAAATTCTATTATATGTTGTAATGGGTATAATAAGAATCTATGAATAGATATAAATGTTTATATTGAACATTAATAATTTTTTTTATGATAATTGTTTTTTAAAATTTTAATGATGATATAATTACCTTAAACTCTTATGCAACATCAATATAGTTCATGTTCATGTAGTAGAAAAATCAAGGTAAATTATTATAAAAACATTAAAATTAATATTTTATATATGAATTGTGAAATGAAATGAATTTAATATGTATTAATAAATTATAGTTAATTTAAATGTTTTTTATATTTTAATTCCATTTCTATCTTTATGTATTTGAATTCAAATTAATTGAATAGTCCCCAAAATGATTTTAATGATATTTTATGATAAATAATATTTTATTACATGATTTAAAAATAAAAAAACACATTTAAATAGGGAAATTTTGATGGGAAATGGTTTAATATTTCCTAAATAGACTATTTTTCAACCTCTTTCCACCATATAAGTAAAATTAAGATCCATAAAGTTAAAAAATATGTTACCATGGTTAAGGTTTGAAAGGGATAACAAGGAGGTTAAACTAAATGAAAAAGTTTAAAATGAAACTTCAATATGTCTAAATTTTATTTTTTGAAGTTATTTATACCTTATAATTTCCTAAATTTTAAATTATGTCCATTTTTTTCAACTTTACATGATTATGATATATTATATTTAAATATTTTAGGTAATTCCAAACATCTCTTTTCCCTCACTTATAAAAGGGAACCACTCTTCTCCTTTATTCACAAAGTTTGAGCACTATATCTTAAAAAATAACTACCCTAATACCTTACTATATTTTTTAATTATGTATTATATCTTTTGTTCTTACCATAATACCATCATAATAAGGATTCATGTGTAATCCAAAGGAGGTCTCTCAAAGAAGAGGTAATTATCTTACCAGACTATTTTAAAGCTTACTTGTTCTTATAATTTCTATAAATATGATATATCCATCATAAAATAATTAATATAGTATCATAAATATACTTATATGTTATTATGATTATGTGAAAACCATTTTCACCTCGTTTCTATCAAATGGGGAATGAAAGTATCACTTTTTTGTATGTATGGACTACTACCTCCCTAAAGTGATATGATTCATTTTCCATCACCATATTTCTAGGTTTGTTATTATACTGGATTTAATATTTATATATTATATTTATGAAATAATTATTCTTCTGTAATTATAACATCTTATCTACCCTATTACCTTCCCATGTATCAAAAAATGATAACATCACTCATGCGTACGTGTGGACTACCACCTCCATGAAGCAATGCGATTCGTTTTTCATCACCTATCTTATATAAATGGTTAAAAACGTGTATACAATGAATAAAAATAATAATTATTTCATGATTAAGATTATTTATATTATGGAATATGGATAAAATCATAAGGACTAGAATTAAAAAACTGAAACATGCATGAAAAATGAAATAGTTATCACCTAAAAGAGTGATTTTAATAAATAATTATTAATAAATTTTTTAAAAAATGATATAAATAAATAATATATGGTATGGGAAGGATGAAAATGGTTGTATTATATAATTATAATAAATTTAAATTTATTATACATGAGGTTATATAACTTACAAAGCAAGTTAGACTCACGGTAAGAGTTTTTTGTCTCAATTTCACTTCATTGAGTCCTTTTTTATATTATGCACCTAATTTATTTTATATGGTGTGTAAAATGAACAATTGAAATATTATAGCATGAAAAAAATTTATTCATGGTATTTTAAGTTTCAATTCAATTTTTCTTTTTTTAGGTGTTCGATACAAAAATTATTAAAGTTGTAAAGGTTAATTTCACATTCTCATCCCTATTTAGGATGGTTTATGTTTAAGTTTCTGTTGGGGTAATTATATGATATTTCTATCTTAACCCCAATATATTTTATTCTCCCCTAGTTATTTCTTGAATTTTAAAATATTAATTCCATTTTTTACCTTCCTTAGTACTTAATATGTTCAGGATTTTTTTAATAAAATCCGAACTTATTTCCTCTTTGGTCGATACATTTTTTCTTCCATGTCCTTGTTTCCTAAAATGTTTTTAAGAATTAACTTTTATATGATAAAATGATAATTTAAATTCATTTTCAACCATATTTTACTTTATTTTAAATTTTCTAAAAGTATATTTTTTAATTTTTTTCCAAACAAGTCATTTTCAATATTTTACAAGTGTGAATGGAATGTTCTTTTTTAAGATATACAACATTGACAAATTTTCATGCCACCATGACCATTATTATATAATTATATTATAATAAAATTTTATATAGTTCTTAAATGAAAATAATTTTCTATGAATTTTTAATTTAAATAAAAGAGGTATTATTTTCAAAAAGGATTGAAAAGATTTTTGGAAATAATTTATAACTCTGTTTTTAGAATAAAGTTACAAAAGCTTTAAGGAAAGTTTTTATTAAAGGTTAATTTTCATTTTCCTCTATAATAATAAAAATAAATTACTTTATTACAAATATTTATTGATTATATTTTTTCATCCTTTTCTAATTTATAGATTATACCTTATTTTGTGATCATTCACTTCCCTATGACCGTGTTATCTATCAATCACTGTTACTAATTGGACATTATTTTTATACTTAATTTACATACTTTCAATATCATGGATATATTTTTTGGAGTTTGTGTCCAAATAACAACTGTTTCTACTTTGATTACATGTATATTTTATGTATTTAAATTTAATAAAACATATTATTACATATTTTTTATTTTTATTCATAAATATGATGTAATAATATCATAGAGTATACATCGCATTGATAAGGTCATAATAGTTACCTTCTATGATGGTAACCTTTAAGTGATTTGATGATATTCTTAAAAAATGTTCTACATTTGGATAACATACTATGATGGGAAGCATAATACATAGAATTCTAGAAGACAATACTCATAAGTGGATGATGCTTATTCTCATGAAGTTCTCACTTGGTAATCACCATGTCCCCTAGTAGTAATTACACATGTTTTGGTGTCATAAAATATTTCTATCTATGATCATGTGTAGTGGTCCTTATACTTTTATATTATCATTAATGAAAGTCATCAATCACACATTTAGATTTACCGATGAAAATTTTCATGCCATATATTGGTGGGAAGTAGGGTACGTTGGGTGTATCATGAAGGACATGTTATTAATTGATAAATTAAGAATGGAATTGTCCCTTCCATATTTATGGAAGCTGATATCTTTTCACTTTTATTGGAATAGAACCATCACCCTAAATTCCACAGCCATAGTGCAACAACAAGTTTATTTTAGATAGTCAAAGAAAAAAATATTGAGAATATAGGTTGGTGACATAGATTTGCAACCTGCTTGATGAGATATTGTGATAAAGGGATTAAATTACCTAGTGAGTGTTCATATGTGGTTGTCATTGTTGTGAAATTAGGTTATTTATCACGGGTTTCATGAAATTTTTTAGAGTAGTAATATTGGACTTTTGGAAAGACCACCTAATTCCAACGAGAAATAATCCTAGAGGTTCACACACTAAGTGTTTTTGTTGATCTCAATTAAATTCCATTTTAATTTAATTAATAGAATAAATATTATTCTCAAGACCAAGGAATAATTTTATTCATGTTTTATTGATCATAAATATTTATGGATGAATAAAATATTTAATATTTATTCATAGGTTTAATAAATTCTAGAGGAGTTTGAGAAGACCAAGATTGTGTCCAGTGACAAAGATTAATTAACAATCTGGTTAAATAATATTTTTTATTACAAAATTTGGTGTGAACCAAAATACTAATACTAATAATATCATTATTATTATGAGACCTCAGGTTTATTAAAGGTTATAATATTATTTAAGGAATGATATACAATTAAATAGAATTTTAACCTAAACCCTGGCTCTATAAATAGATGGTTATGTCTATTGTGTAGGGTGTAAAAAAATAAAGAATCATTATACAAAAAAAATTATATCTCGACTACTCCTTATATCTGACTCTCATGTATGAGAAACACAAGAAGGATTCCCTCAAGATTGAAGGATGAACGATTAACATGAACAACACAAGACAATCAATTCACTATGCTAGTAACTTGAAATGAATTGGTGTTTCTTAGAGATCAAAGGAGCAGGTGTGGATCACCACTAGAGGGATTCTACAATTAGATCATCTAATCACAGGGAAGGTAATCTTAAGAGGATCTTTCATAATATCAACATCATCAAAAAAAAGGATTCTAATCTGAGGTATTTATTTTCTTTAGATATAAATAAATTAATTATAAAATTAATTTGAAATATCCTCACTCGAGGTTTTGGGAAACTAAATATTAAAAGAAATTTTAAAATATCTCCCTCCATTGCATTCTTACAATATGATTATAACCTACAACATTTAGTATTGTATTAATTTTATACCATTTCAATATTTAGTTTTAATTGAAGGAAGCTTAATTATTTTATTTATTGGGGAAATATTGACATTCTATATTCTTCATTAAATATGGATAATTTACAAGGTATTTTGAGAAAGAATTTTATCATTAAATATGTGAATAATTCATTGGACATTAAAGTGATATGTGATTTTTAATTATAGATATCCCCTTGATGCATTAACAAGTACCATGAGATTAAATTTTTTCCAAATTAGTTGGGTATTTTCTATAGACCCACCCATTTAGTTAAATATCTTGGAATAAGGCCTTAATAGTAAGTTTCATGATGTCTTGTCATAAGGCCTTGATGGTAAAATCATGAAATCCAAAATTACTCATTTACTTCATTATTATTCCAGTTATTATTATCCATGTTATTTTTATTTTGATATTTTACATGGATATATTCTAAATATCAAGATATTTATTAAATGATATATATATTTATTATCCATTTTCCATATTTTTAATGACTTATATACTCATGATAGATTCTTATGTATGCATTTATTTTTTGAGAATCTATTATCACCCTTTATTATGTTTTCCTTTCCCTATGATATTAAATAAGAGTCTTTGAATGATTTTTCAAGGTTTTTGGAATTTTTTTCATGATATATTTTATTTTACAATGTAATATGGAATCAGGTATATATCTAGTTATCTAAAAGTTCTAAACTAATTGATCCATTATGGTATGATCCCTTGTATCTTGTACCAAAGTAATAAAATAGACATCGATTCTAGGTTACTAGAATTGGGGTCATTACAATATAGATTAATCATATGTAGGGTGACCCCTTGGTAGTGTAAGACACATGGTTAATGAATGGTTAATAAAACCATGAAACTTAATCTTACATAGGTTAGTAGAATTCAAGCGACTTAACTTCACATAGAGTGAGAGTCGAATAATAGAACATAGTTAGTAAAAGCCAAGAAACTTAATCATACATGGCTAGGGAAAACCAAGCAGGCTTGGGAATGAGTTCTAGTTTCATTTATATAGATGACACACAATTTACCAAAGCCTAAAACCAAATATTTTGGACTATTAAGAAAATTAAAAACGTGAAGTTACCCTTGTAACCCTACTCAATTTTAACCCTTTTCTATTATTTATCTCCCCATTAAAAATTTATTGGGCCCTAGTAACTGAATCCATTTCTTATTTACCACTATTTTCCTGATTCCTCATGCATTTTCATTAATATTCTTTAAATATGCTCAAGTATGTTTTCATCCTCATCACCCCCATATTCTTCTAAATTCATCTTTGTGTTTCTTCCTCCCCCAGGGCCACGATGGACTATTTATCACATCATTCTTAATTTTATGATGAGGGTTTTGTTTTTTAGGGTTTTAAATCAAGTGTATAATTCCCTTCCTCCTTCTCTTTAGTGTCTTTACACCATCTATTAGTGGTTTCATTAATTTAAGTTAGGTGGTTTAGCGTTTTACATTTTTTTGGAGAACCATATGTACTTGATCATTTAAAATGATTTCATAAAATTTTATATAACATCATGAGGACTATTATATATATTATAATTGTTTATAATATTTTTATTTATATATGATTAATTAATATAATCTCAAATTCACACTTTACATATATAATTCAATGTTTATTAGCAAGAATTTTATGAAACACTTCATCTAGTCTCCATATAATGACTTTATAATGAAATTAAAATTCTTTAAGAATGTTTATTATTCATGGTAATCTCAAGTGATTGGGAAGGGAACCTAGGACATGTACCATACTAGGTATTGATGCCACACTACTTAGTTAACTCTAAGATACATCACTGATGAAGTATTCTACTCTAACTGTTGATTCTTCCTACTAGTTCAAGATCACAATCAATTTAGAGGCCTATGAAGAACTAGGTATCCAATTATTCTTGATTTAAAATGATTTTTTATTTGTATTTTACATTTATTTTTAATATGTATTTAATATTTTTTATTTGTTTCTTAAAATTTAAGGTGTATTTTCCATTTGTTTATTTTAAAACCAGTATTCTTAGATTATCTAAAAAATGTTTATCATGAAATAATTAATGGTATACTACTAGGATAGTTATTCTCACACCCTAGATACACCCGTTGAGTGTATGTAGACCTTGTTTCAACTGATATACGTAAAGTAATGAGACAACTTATAGGTGGTGGATGATCCTGTTATTTGAGCATGAGTTTGGAGAATGTGACTATTAGTAATGCACTAAAGGGGGGTATATTGTATTTAATGATACAACCCATATCATATGTAGCGACATGATTATGATTCATGTCACAAATTACAATTGGATTGAAACTTAAATAAGATTTGTCTTCTTCTTTTTTCTTCATTTGTATAACACAATTTGGCATACAATATAAGCATCATGTGCATGAAATATTCCTACCACACTAATTTATCAGTTATAAACCAATGGGATTACTTTATTAATTTCATGGAACATATTCATTAAATTTTTAAATAAAAAAAAATCCAAAGGGAAGTAACATATGTGTGCCATTAGATAACACCCGATATGGTCAACAATCTTCATTTAACAAAGAGCATCAAGGGTATATATATAAAGGATTATACCCCTCTTATTGGTTTACCCTTTGTTACATGTGAGATATCCAAAGATATATTCCTCTCAAAACACCATTTTTCACTAAGTGAAGGTGCTATTACCCATTTAGTGGTTTAGGGTTCCCATGATATGATTAGGGATCCAAAGGTTGGTGTAATCCCCTTAGAAGTAGGAAGCTTCATTTTTTTTCTTCAATGATTCCATAAAAAAAATACTCCATCAAAGATAAAATATAGATCTTATGACGGTGTTGGATAATATTCCTAAACCCAACAGTGGTATTAAATCTAGGTTCTTCAAGATATCAATATGTGATTCTTAATTTTTTTGAATAAACTTCCCTTCAAAATGAATTTATGTTGATATAAAAAATTTATGATATAAAGAAATTATTATTTTTAATTATCCATAGCATAAAAATAATATATATGATAAAGTAAGATATTGTGGAAACCCTTGGTTGTTCAATAAGTTATAGAATATTTTATGATATGTCATAAAATATCTTTCAATACTGGGTTTCTAAAAAATAGTGTATCATTTAATATTTATGATATATTATATATCATTAAATATGATAGGTGATATATAATACCACATACCATAAGTAGTGATTTGAATTATAATGTATGACTAAGAGTTATAGCAAAGAATATTATTGATACACACAATTTATCTCATGTATCAATCATATTTTATGAATGATAATATTATTATTTGTTATAAAATACAATATACCTAAAAAATGTTATTAATTTTTATTTTGATAAATTTACTTATGGTTTAAAAAATGTTTATAAATTATAAGTGTTAGGCTATGTAAAATAGTATTTTGTATGCCTAAATTAAATATGAAAAGTTTATATTTATATATAATATATTTTTTTAAATAAATAAAGATTTTATTTTTTTAAATACTTTATAATATTCATTTTAGTAAATTATTTTTGAATTATGAATATTTTTGAAGGGGACCCAGACCAGTACTCTTAGATCCAGTGCTAAAACACATAAATTACATACTATATTTTATAACATGTGATATTAATCAAGCTCAAAATATCTTTATTTTACATAATTTTTATAATTTAAACATTACATAACACAAATAATCTCACAATCCCAAGAACCAAAGGTATAGTTTATTTAAGGACTAGTTACATAAGAAAATTATTTTACAATACTTGTGAACATTTATCCATAATTTAACCACACTATACTCCCTTAAAGACTTATCATAATTTATAATCATATTTATAACTAGGGGAATGGAAACATAAGAAATGCGTGAGATAAAATGGTTAGTTAGAGAAAAAATTATCAACATGTCATTAAGGGTTAGATCATAAGCATATGATAAAACATGGGTAAGGTATAAAATCTTATTAAAAGATAATGAAATAATAAGGGTTGTTTATAATTCATGATTAAAGGACACATAATCTCAAATGAACAAAGATGTACCGCAACATAAGAGTGTGATATAATAGACATGATCTATGGAGAATAATCATAAGTATATGATATTAAAAAGTATTATGTCATAGAAAAATTACATAATAAGGAACTATTGAAAAAACATAAATATAAGGAAATTATAACATTGTGATAAAATCCAATATTTCCCACACATTAAGTTTTGAAAAAACTATATTTCCACACATTATTTTGTGAACAATAAAAATTTCCACACTTTCTATTGTAAACAGACAAAATGTCTACGCTTCATATTTTGAACAAACAAAATGAACACACATAACATCATTATCTCATGAGATAAAAATCCTTATACAATGAATTGGAGGGTGATATAGGACCCCACCCATAAAAATTCATACATATGTGTTCCATAATATACCAATCATTCATAATATCATGAAAACCCATGGAAAGAAAATGGACATTATATTATTTAAAAATGGTATCATACACATTAAGTAAAAAGTAAATTGGTTGATACCAAAATTTCAATCAACCATAAGGATCATTTCATATATTAATTTATAGGATTATTTATAAAATATATCTCTATTGGAATTAGATATTTTGGATTCAATGAGGAAAATGAAAGCGAAATGTGAAAGTGTCTTTAGAAAACATTTCATATCGTTTTCATAAAAAATAGAAGTTATGGGTCACTTTAACAAATATTATTTTTAATAAATTTAAATCAATAATTTTTAAAATATTATTTAGAAATAAATTTCAATAATGGATCCTTTAAAAGGAATAAAGTTTATCTAGTTAAAATGTGGATAGAAAGATAAAATGTATATTTTGGAAAGGAAGAAAATCCTTTTCAAAATTTTATATATTCCTTTATTGAAACCCACATCCTAAAAAAGTGATAAATATTCCATTTAAAATAAGTTAATTAGAAATTTCAATATCACCCAAAAGAATACATATTTGGTTATCAAAATGAAAAAGTATAACATTGGTAGGAATAGTGAACATGGATTTGGAAGAGAAATATCTCATTTGGAGAATGAGAATTATTCTCAACATGATAAAATTTTATGAAGAAAGAAATAAATTAATGAAATTACCAATAATATAAGTAGGGAGGGAATTATAATATCATAATATAAAAGAATAAAACCATATTGTCAAATTTTAGTAAAAAAGTACTCATTATGACTCAAGAAAGGAAGTTGAGTCAAGACATTAACATCTCATGAATTGAAAGACATTGAAAAATAGAACGTTAGATAGATTTTTAAGTCCCTTTAATTGAATTAAATAATTATAAAAACATCCATAGGATACTATATACACCAAAAAATATAAGATAAGTGGTGAATATGGAATTTATCTCAAAGAAAGAAAATCCAGATTAAAAAACCCTTAAAAATATTATATTTTTGAAGTAAGAATCATTTTTGGGTGATTTTATTAGAGAGGAATGTAACTCACAAGAAACAATATGTAATAAATAATAATAAAGTCATATGGATTAATATACCCAACCTATAATAATATAGTTCAAGAATAAGTATTATAAATCAATGAAATGATATTGAGTTAACAAATACCCCTACCATTTACTCCCAAATTATATGAAATCCATTTAATATCCTATAAAATGAACATAAAAATCTTAATAAAATATTAAAGAATATTTCACACAAATATATTTTTATATATTCCCCATTTATAATTATTTATTATACATTTATTAGTTATAGTATATTTTCATCATTATATGTTAGCGATTTTTATTGTTTCGTGCATGCTTTTAAGTATCAATATAAATACCCATTATTTAATAACGAGTTAATAATTCAAATATTATTGAAGGTATTTTATTATATGTTCCATACTGATTTATATGGTCTTAAATTCTTCCCATGATAGTTTTAGTTATGATTTGTGAGGATAAAATCAGTGATGAGTTAGTTTCAGTATTTTTTAATGAATGAAAGGTGGTATCTTAATTAATGAGTTAAATAATAAAATCAAATTTATAGAACCTAAAAAATGTCTATTTATATAATAATATCATATTTATTCATTAATTAAATTCTTATAACCATCCATATATGGTGGTAATTGAAAAGGAATACATCGTTCCATAGAGGTGGTAGTCCACACGTATACACAGTTGATGTTTTTATTTTACATAGAAAAAAAGAAAGGTAGAAAATGGTTTATATTTTAAGAATATTTTTTTATAAATATAATATTTATTCACTATATAATATTTTATAACCATCCACTTAAGGTGTCTATAAAAAATGAAATACGTCACTACATGGAGGTGGTAGTTCGCACGAACGCAAAAACTACAATTTCATTTTTCTATAGAGAAGGGAAGAAGATAGATGATAAATATTCCATTAATATAATAAAATTTTAGTATAATAATGATAGTTATTTTATTATTTAAGGATATTATAATATAATTTTTAGGTAGAATAAGAAGACTTAAATAAGTAGAATTAAAAAGAAGTGATTTAGGAATTTTAACCTTACTACTTTGAAAATTGGATTAAGGCTTTAAGGGGAGGTCATTTTAGGAGACCAAAACCTCTAGGTTGTTTCTAGGAGTTTTTGTTAATTATTTGGGTATATTTTCTCTGAACTAAAGTTCTTGTGGTGTGTGGATAATTGGTGTGGTAAAGGGATCCTATTATCAGTGAGTGGAGTTGAAGTTTTATAATAAAATAAAAGGACAAGTCACTATTCAAGGAAAGTGGCTCTAAAATTGGAAAAGAAAGGATATGGTATTATGATTGGTATATAAACCTCTCAAAAACTCATTTTAATACATGTTTTTAACATTTTTTATTTATTTTACCCCTTTTATTTACCCTTTTACAATATTTGACTTTTACCTTGGTAACTAATTTTTTAACCAAGTAATTTATTTTCTTATGAGTAATATAAAATGGACCTTATTAGATAATTTTTTCATACTGATTCCCAATATTAAATAAATTTTATCAGATATAATTTATAAAATTGATAAAAATAATTCAAAATTAGTAAATTTATAATGCATTAAAATAATTTTAGAGAGAAATATAAATTAAGTTCTAAAATAAAAAATATAGGTTTGTAAATTAAAATTAATATTTTTAAATGTATAATTTTTAGTATAACATACATATTTGGTCAAAAAAGTTTTTCATAAATTTTAATTTATGATTATATCCTAATGATTTCATATAATTAAAAATATTTATAAAATGGTATTTTTCACTATTCAAAAAAATCAATATTTTTAGAAATATTCCAAAAAACAATCCAAATATAATATTTTTATGATGAATCAAAAAAATAAGTTCATTTTATCAAATTCAGATTATAAAATTTAGGAATTTTACTCTTAAGTGGTAATATAAAATATAATGAAAAATTGTTCTTATAGGAAAATGATGTTTTAAAATATTAACTATCTGTATACTTATTTAGAATTAGTTTTTTTATTAAAATATTGTTAATATATTTTTCATATAAATAATATATTTTACCATTATTTAACTATAAAATACTTAGTTCTTTAAAATAAAAATTCATAGCGCATAAAGATCCAATTTAAAAAAATTCATTTTAAGTATACAATGATTTTATTAATTATTTAGATAGACTAATTGAATAGTATCAATGCATCAGTATTAAAAATTACTTTTTTTATTTATACATAGATTTAATAATTTTGTTAATTATATTTATACCCTCCAATTCAATGACTACATTTATAATGGTCATAATTAATATTTAAAATTTTGTTTTAATAAAATGTATTACTATTCATTTTGGTTAGGTGTTGCGTGTGATGAAATCTATTCAAAATAGTATTTAGTTAAAGGAATATTAATATGAATATCTCAAATCAGTACATTATACCCCCTTAAATAAATTGTTTCCTTATAATTTTTAATTACCCTTCACTAATGAAAGAAGCTAAAAGATCCATAATAAAATCAAGATATATTTTAAACTAAGATATTAACCTAAAAATATTACATATTAGGAGACTCATGTTTTCCCACATAATAAGAATTTATTTATGTTTTCCTTTATATCCATAATTTATACCAAATATTATTCCTTAGTTTGTTATAATATTTTCTAGGGACATACCCGTCATAGCTTCATTTTCGTGGTCCTATTTCCACCCAAATTCTAAAAAAAATGATTATGATAATATATAATAACATTATAGTAAATGATCATATGAATATGAAAAACCAATACTAAGATATATTCTCCTATTATAAATTCATTTCAACCTATGATACTTTTGGTTTAACTGTGATATATTATATCGACCTATAACTCCTTCAATTTAACTTAGGTTGTCCATGATCATTTTCTTATTAAGTTCTCTAAGATAAATATATTCAAATCCTTTATAATGGTTTATAAAAAGCATGAGAGTTACTAAATTATATCCCCTGAGAGTGTCAAACTAGGTGTGTAGTTATTCCTCTTTGTTATGCACCAGGTGAAGATCGAGTTAATACCTAACTAGCCTTTTCAGGGTTATTACCCCTAGGCTCATTTTTTAAAATATTACATCCTCATGATTATTTATAGATAGATATTTCATTGCTAGGAAACCAAAATAATATCTTATTTACTATAATTTAAGTATTTTACCCTAAAATTAGACTTATCCCTATGGGTTTTACTAAATTTTTTCCATCCAAATCCCCCCAAACAACTAAAATAATCCCAAAAATAACTAAACTATGCTCTAATACCAACTAAGGTTTACCTAACCCACATTCCTAGATCTGGTTCTAAAACACATAAATTCTATACTATATTTTATACCAAGTGAGATGGATTGAACTCAACACATCTTTATTTTATATCATTTTCCTAAGTTAAATATTATATCTAAAAAATAATCTCATAATCCAAAGAACTGAATGATTAGTGTCTTTGAGTACTAGATATATAAAAAACTTATTTTACAATAGTTTTTAACATTTATATATAATTGAGCCAAACTAGGATCCATTCAATACTTCCTATAAGTTATATTCATCTTTATAACCTAGGGAGTGGAAACATAAGAAAGGGTTGTGCTCAAATGCTTAATAAGGAAAAAACTCATCAACATGTCATCAAGGGTTACATAATAAGAATATGAGAAAACATTAGTAGGGGAGAAATATATTATTAAAATAATATATAATAATAAGGGTTTTCCATGTGTCAAGATAAAAGGATATGTAATCTCAAATGAAAAAATATGTATCATGACATAAGAGTTTGGGATAATAAACATGAGCTATGGAACATCATCATAAGAATATGACTTTAAAATGTATCTTGTCATGGAATCATAGAATAAAAAGGAACTATGTAATAAACATAAGAAAATATAAATTTTAACATTATATTAAAATTAATTCATTCCCACACATTAAGTTGTGAGAAAACAAAATATCCACGCATCATGTTATGAACAAACAAAATGTCTACACTTCATGTTGTGAACTAAAAAAATGTCCACACATAAAATCATTATCTAAAGAGATTTAAATAAATAAAAAAATCATTAGATGAAGATATATGACCCCACCCATAAACATTTATAAACATGTGTTTCATAATATATCAATCATTCATCGTATCATGAAAACCCATATAAAGAAAATGTGTTTCATATCATTTCCAAATGGTATCACATACATGATATCAAGAGTAGATTGGTTGATACCAAAATTTCAATCATCAAAAAGGAGTCTTAAATATATGAATTTATAGGATTATTCATAAAACATAACTCCATAGGAGTTATATCTTTTTAAGTAAATGAGTAAAATGTAATAGAAACATAAAAGAGTCTTTAAAAAAAATTTATTGGCCATGTCTTAAAAAGGAGAAGTTATGAGTCACTTTAAAAAGTATAATTTTTGAGAAAATGAAATGAAATATTTTTAAAAAATTATTATGAAATAAATTTCAATAAAATATCCTTGAAAAGGTATAAAGTTCATCCAATGGAAAAATGAAGAGGAAGATAAAATGTATGTTTAGGAAAAGAAGAAAAACCTTTTAAAAATTTTACAAATACCTTTTATGACAACCACATCATAAAAAGAGTGATAAATCATAAATTTTAAAATATTCAAAGATAAATTTAAATATCATCAGAAATAAAACATATTTGTATTTAAAAACAATAAATGTGAACATTGGATGGAACATTGAACATGGCTATGGAAGTGAAAGAGCTCATTTAGAGAGAATGAGAATTGTGCTTAACATCAAAAAATTTTATGAATAAAGAAAAGTATTAATGTAATTACTGATAAAATAAGGATTAAATAAATTATAATATCATTATTTAATATAATAAAAATATATTTTAAAACCCTAGTAAAAAATTAATTATTATGACTCAGGAAAAGAATCCAATTCAAGAAAACCCTTTACAACATTGGTATCTCAAGAATCGAAATCCCATGAAAGATAGAAATCGAGATGGATTTTAAAATAAAATAAAATAAATTAAATAATGATAAAAATATAAATAGGTATCTATATACACCACACAATATAAAAAAAGTGGTGAATATGACATATGCATCAAAGATAGAAAAGTGAGATGAAAAAACCCTTACAAACATCATATTTTTGAAGTAAGAACCATTTTAAAGGGATTTTATAAGAGCGGAATGTAAATAACTATAAAAAAGAGATTTCATACATAATAATATAATCATAGGGTATAATTTACCCAATATATAATAATAAAGTTTAATAAGAAACATTATAACTCAACAAAAGGATATTAAGTTAAGAAACACCATTACCATTTACTCCCAACTTCTACGAAATCTTTCTAACCTATTATATAATGAAAATAACCGTATTAATAACCTATTTAATAATATTATTCATATCTATTAATCTATATAATATTCATTTATAATCACTTATTATATATTTATTAGTTATTTATAATTTATTTCCATCATCAGATGTTAGCGATTTTGATTGTTTTGTGCATGCTTTAATTGTGAACAACGATCCCCATTATTTGGTATCAATTTCATCATTCCAAGATTAATTAAGGTACTATAATATATTTTCCATAAAAAATTATATAATCTTACATTCATCCCATTAGAGTTTAGTTATGATTTCTAAGGATGAAATTGGCAATGAGCTAGTTTTAGTAATTTTTAATGAATGAAAGGTGGTGTATTAATTAATGAGTTAAATATTAAAATTACCTTCATAGAAATAAAAAAAATATTTAAATAATAATATCATATTTATTAATTAATTAAATTTTTATAATCATCCATGCTAGGTGGTGATGAAAAAATAATGCATCGTTTCATGGAGGCGGTAGTCTGAACATACCCGCAGACGATGTTTTCTTTTTTCATAGAAAAAAAGATAGATAGAAAATAGTTTATATTTCAAAAATATTAAACATGTTATAAATAAAATATTTATTTATTAAATACTCATTTATAACCATCCATGTAAGGTGTTTATGAAAAATTAAATATGCCGCTTCAGGGGGCGGTAGTTTGGACATACGCACGAAAGAAAATTTCATTTTTCTAAGGAGAAAGGAAGAATATAGATGATAATTATTACATTAATATAATAATATTTCAGTATACTAATTATAATAATTTTATTATTTTAGGATAGTATAGTATAATTTTAAGTTATAAGAATAAGACTTAAATAAATATAATAAAAAAAGAGCGATTTGGATTTTTTTACCTTGCTCTTTGAAATAAATCCTTTAAATATTAGATTATGGATTTAAGAGGTGGAACTTTTAGGGGAAAATAACCTTTAATAAGTGTATATGAGTAATGGGGAGGTATGTTGGTGTATTTTTCCAACCTAAAGGGCTTGTGGTGTAGGGATATGAAACAAATCAATCCGTTATGGTTTTGAATTTTGGAGGGAATTTAAACTTTTCATCTAGTAGATGACTTATTCAAAGAACCGAGTGTCAAAAAAAGATTCATAACACCTGAAAAAAATTAAGAAGTATTTTTAGGCATGTAAGGTAACATGTTGGGTGAACTATAACTCAAAATAAGTTTGGAGGATTGGTAGGGCCAGCTGGGCAGTAGAACACCAGCTTGCCAGTAGCCACCAATGGCTAGCCAGTGGGGTTGGTAGAGCCAATACTACCCATAAGGTCTCAAAAAATATAATGATCCTATAATAGTTATCTAGTGAGCATGTAATATCCAGCCCATTGTTCACCAACTTTTTAGTGGACCTCAACTGACTTTCCAGTGGGGTGCACTGGGTATAGTTTAATTAAGGGACTTTTGGTCCTTTTTTCCCACTGAATCCCCCTCAATTTTTTAGGGTTAGATCATATTTTTGAGATAATTTTAGATTTGTTTTTATATATTCATCAATACAATAGGTATCATTGATCTAGGGTGTATCTAGAATCAAACTGATGGAAAATCAAGGTGAGATCCTTTGATTCTTCTTTGATCTTAGTCTCCTTATTTTTCCTACGGTGATAGATCACGTTGTAGTACATCATGGATTATACTATCAGAAATTTTAAGCCTTTGGGATCTTTTTATTTCATAATTATCTTCAAATATTATTACCTTTGATCATCTTTCTTCTCAACTGATCATTTTCTTATCTCCAAATGGAGAATCAGAAGACAATTCTATTGAATATTGATAGAATTATTTGATATTAAAGAAAATTTTGATTAGAATGTCTATAAGATGTCTCATAAAGATTAACATTTATCTTTGATATGAGTTTTGATTAATTAATTTCCCATGAAAATTATTTCTATGGTTTTTATTCTATTTATGTTGAATTGGGAATCAAAACATGAATTGATTTGGCGCTTTTGTTTATCTTAGAACTAAGAGTGTGTCGGGAGTGGATCAAACTTAGTTGGAAGACATTGCGACTAAAATAAATCATTTTTTGGTTTCATATAAAGGTTAAAATTTAATTTTATTAAATTATACTTTGTATTTTTTCTATATAATGGGTATTTTTCTCAGAATGAAGTCAGAATTTCTATACAATCGTTCCATGGTTGGTTGGTTATAGTTGTGACTAATTGGTAATATTCAATAAGTCTATGGTATGTGTGCCATAACCTTTTAATGTGATCTATTTTTAAATATTTTAATTAAATTTTTAGCAATCATTGGAAGTTGAGTGGACTTTGATAACTCAAAAACGGTTTTTGGGCCTTTCTTGGCTTATAGTTGACTCTGTTTGAGGTAGGTGGTCCTGTGTAATCTACCATATGGTTTATGAATGGTTTATTTTCATATGATATTAGGTTAAACACATTAGGATAATTTCCTTTAAAATATTAATTTTATTATGAACATATAATTCTTAATTAATTAATTATCTTGAAGTCTTAATTAATCAAAGGGACTATGCCTAATGTAAATGGAATAATTTATAAGGGCCAAAACGGAACCATGTGCACTGGCTTGTTACCCGACACCGATGGATGAAGCTTAATCACTAAATGGTACCTTTAATTACATGGACACATTGAGGTGTTTTTTGAATGTGTGAGAAGCCTTTGAGACCATTTATGTTGACTAATTTCACGAGTATTCTTAAATAATATTTTTGATCATGATTTATTTTGATAAAATGTATATTTATTATGACCCATGATGATATTTCATGATTTGTTTTATGTTCACTATTGTTTTTCTTGATTTGATACCTTTATTGGCATAACATGTCACGACCCGTCCTCGGGGCCCGTGCCGTGACTACCCCAAGCCCGCCTTCCATAGGCCAGGGGCTGGCGACTAGCACCAAGGCGTAAAATCCCAGTAAACAGGGAAGGCATTGCCTTTATAAGTAACAACCACACAGAGTCAGCAAGCGGAAAGTAAAGTGCAGAAAAGTAAAGGGGCCGGAAATACAAGCCCAACTGTAAAGTACAACTGAAAAAGTAAAGTACAGCAACTGAAGAAAAGACGGCGGCCTCGTGTCGTCCACTGGCAATCCCACCTGAAGGGTGGGTACAGATAGCCTCCAGGCTCCTCGGGTCCCACGTCCGCTCCGAGCACGTCCCGCCCAGTGGTCCACCTCCAGGTACCGTCCTGCTCCACGCCCCAATCGTGATCAGCGCTGTCCGTCGTCTGCAACCAACACAACAGGGTGCGGGCATAGCCCGTGCAGGGGTGAGTACAAGCTACTCAGTAAGGACCCCGAGACCCCCGAAGGTCTCCCGAAATCCACAAAGGATATATCACAAAAGAAAGATGAAATCACGAAGTAACATCTGACTCGACTTAGGTATATGCCCATACATATACCTAAGTCCCCAATTCTAGCTCTGCTCACGAGCTCAAGAACAACTCAATCCACAAAGGAAAGCAAGACTCAAATCCACAAGGAGAGTAAACAGTAAATCCACATAGGATAGTTCAACACAATCCACAAAGGAGAGTAACATAAGATTCAGCTCAACCAGGTATACTTTTTCAGATGACGTCAAAGACGATCACTGATCCGTCTAAGTCGTCGGACCCACGAAGGATCGATAGGTACTAACCCCCGCAGAGGACCCACACAGGATCGGGCTCACACAGAACCTGTAGGCAGTGGCTCACACAGAACCAGTAGTAAGGACCCACAGAGGATCGGGCTCACACAGAACCTGTAGGCACTGATCCACACGGGATCGCTGAGTGCAGTAGTCGACGCAGTCCACTGAGGATCTCTGCACAGTCGTCGCCGCAGTCCACGAAGGATCTCTGCTCTGCCGTCGTCGCAGTCCACGGAGGATCTCTGCTTTGTCGTCGTCGCAGTCCACGGAGGATCTCTGCTCTGTCGTCGAAGTCACAGCCAGCGCTAGGGTTCCCGCACGCAGCGAGCTCGTTTAGGAGGGTCCGCTCCACGAGCCGAGAGGCTGATACATCAACTGACACGTAGTCCGAAGTTGATGTATCCAAAAGTTCCGTATCGACAACAGGATCTCAACGCAACAGACGGCGCGTCAATCGGACGCCCGGTCTGAGAGTTATTGGCATTTTCGTCCCAGGGGCCCGGTTGGTTTTTTAGGGAAAAACCAACCCGACCGTACTCCGCCTGTATCCGATCCTCGGGCGGAGTATGCCAAAAGTTCCGTCTCACTTAGAGGAAACTACCACAGCTGACGGTACGTCATTCGGACGTCCGTAGCACAAGTTATGAGCGTTTCCGCTCCGAGGCCCCGGTTGGTTTCGTGTACGAACCAACCCGGCCGAACCCAAAGTCTTCCGAAACCTTGAGTATAATACACCGAAACGACCGTCTCGATCCAAGGATCGTGTAGCCGCTGACGGTTCGTCAATCGGAGGTCCCAGGCCCAAGATATGGGCGAAAGACCGAAGAGGGCCCAAAACGGGGGTTCCGGGCCCGGGGCGACCCGGCCCGACCCGGCTAGGCCGGGTCCGGTCCGGCCTGGGCGCGGCCCGGCCGACCGGACCGGGCGGCTCGGCTTCGGCCGAGCGGCCGAAGGAGGGCGCCGCGGGCTTGACCCGCGGCTCAAGCGAGACGCGGCCCCGTGGGGGGCCGCCTGCCACGCGGACGCGGCCGGCTCGCCGCGTCCGTTCCCGGTTCCGCGCGGCCGCGGAACCGGCTGCCGCCGCCGCCGCGGCTTCAGCCGCGGCGGAAGTTCTCCACGGCGGCGCGCCGGGCGCCGCCGCCTCCGGTCGCCGGCGCCGCCGCGCCGGCGACCCGCGCCGCCGCCCCCTTCCGCGGGCCGCCGGAGTTGCTCCGGTGGCCCGTTTTGCCTCCCGTCTGCGCCATTGTTCCTCCCGGGACGCGTCCTCCACTGCGGAATCAACAAATGGCCCTTGCATCGTGCTTTTGCCGTCGCCCGCCAAATCCGCACAAAAAGGAAGATCGGCGGAGGGTTGCCGGGTCTTGTTCGTTAGACCCGCACCCTCCGCGTTAGTCATAAACCACGGGAGGAATAATCAACAACAATTTTAAATAAATTAAAATTGTCGGAGATCATGTTCTTCATCTTAAAAGAATAAACACGGGGAAATAAGATAAAATAATCCAACATCCCTTACCTCGCAGCTGGCGTTGCCGAACGAGGGATTGTCGCGGGATTGCTCGTCGCGGAAGAAGGGGGATCGTCGCGTCGTCGCGGTATCCGGCGTCGCGTCGCCAATCTCCGGATCAAGAAACAACGGATTTAATAAATTAAATCCGTTGTTATTGAAATTAAAAAGGGAGAATTCAAACGATTCGTTTCTCACCTTAGTTGCCGAACGAAGATCGGCCGCGGAAGAAGAGGCGTCGCCGAAGAACGTCACGGGTAGAGCTCGTCGACGTCGCAGATCTCGGTGTGCGTCGTCGAATTCCGGTCGCCGGCGTTCTTCGCGTTCTTCGCGTTCTTCGCGTTCTTCGCTGGGAGGGTGGAGGTTCAGAGGAATTGCACAAAGGTAGCAATCCTCAAAAATAGACAAGTTGTCTATTTTATTATTTTGCCAACAAACGCAAAACGCGTAAGTAACGACCCATTTAATTCACGAAAGAAACAGCCCATTTAATTCACGAAATAAACTGCCCAATTAAATGGTCTGTTAAGAATTAAAGAAAACGCGTCGGTTGACTTTTCAGTTACTTTGACGGGTTTTCGCGGGTGCGTTACTTAGCGAAAGAAACGGCGGGGCTCGCGCGGGCCCCACCTCACAAATATCCTACCAAGGGGGTAGGATATTTCCGGATAGCGTCCTATCCAGTTCAACTCAGTTCAAGCCGTCTTTAAGTGGCTTCAAGTGGCTTCCAAGCAGCTTAAGTGAAATAGAATAAAGTTGTCGCACAAACTTTATTTTATTTCTGACTTAAAGCCGCAAAATTTAAAAACCACGTCTGAGCAAACGCAACTCCGGAAGAGGCGTTTCTAAGCAAATACCGGCGCTGCGATTTCATCGGTGCCCTCAGAATTTGATTCCGGGTACCGGTTCAAAAGATAGAAAAACCCGCTCGTCCGTTCACTGAACGTACCCGAGCCAAACTTCGGAAATTGATTCCGGGCACACCGGGCCTCGGAATCAGGTGCCGTCTGAAGCTGCGCTCTTGTAAAATTCCAAAGAAAATTAAGAAAAAAATTTCCTTGAAATTTGCGGGTCTTTAAATTACTCCCACCTCAGGGCTTTACGTCCCCGTAAAGATACATCAAAAACTAGGGGAACAAATGGGGGTACTGAGCACGCATCTGAGCCTCCCGCTCCCAAGTGCTCTCCTGGAGGTTCCCGTGCTGCCATCTGACGCGCACAAGAGGAATCGACCACCCACGTAGGACCCGCTCCTGTCGATCCTCGATCTCCATTGGGACCTCCGCAAAAGTCGCCCCATCGTCCACGTCCAGCTCCCCAAAGTCGATGATGTGCGTCGGGTCGTGCACGTATCTCCTCAGCTGAGACACGTGAAAGACGTCGTGCACCCGGTGCAACTGAGGTGGTAGAGCCAGGCGATAAGCCACCTCTCCTATCCTGCTGAGGACCTGGAAAGGCCCGATGAAGCGTGGAGACAACTTGCCGCCTCGGCCAAATCTCCGTAAACCACGTCGAGGTGAGACACGCAAAAATACGTGGTCGCCATCCTCGAACTCTAGTGGCCTCCGCCTCCTGTCAGCATATGACTTCTGCCGGCTCTGAGCTGTCCTCATCATCTCCTGGATGATCTGGACCTTCTCTGTCGTGGCTCGGACCATCTCTGGTCCCACGAGTGCTGACTCCCCAGGGTCTGTCCAACACAACGGTGATCTGCAGGGTCTGCCGTACAACGCCTCGTATGGTGCCATCCCGATGGTGGAGTGGTAGCTGTTGTTGTATGCGAACTCCACCAAGGGTAGGTGGTCCTCCCAGCTGCGACCAAAGTCGAGAACACATGCACGGAGCATGTCCTCGAGTGTCTGTATGGTCCTCTCCGTCTGACCGTCCGTCTGAGGGTGGAAGGCTGTGCTCAGATGGAGTCGCGTCCCGAACGCCTCCTGCAACCCCTTCCAAAGCCGGGAAGTGAAACGAGCATCTCGATCGGAGACGATAGACGATGGCACACCGTGAAGCCGTACGATCTCCTGGACGTAAAGACGTCCCAAGCTCTCCACTGAGCCCTGCTCTCTGATGGGTAAGAAGTGTGCCGACTTGGTGAGTCGGTCGACAATCACCCAAATGGAGTCGTGACCTCTGGAAGTGCGTGGAAGTCCAGTCACGAAGTCCATAGATATGCCATCCCACTTCCACTCCGGGACCTCCAAGGGCTGTACCAAGCCTGCTGGTACCTGATGCTCTGCCTTCACCTGCTGGCAGGTGAGGCATCGTGAAACGAACTCTGCCACAGCTTTCTTCATGCCCGGCCACCAGTGCTGTCGTCTGAGATCCTGGTACATCTTCGCCACGCCAGGATGCACTGCCAAGGGAGAAGCGTGAAACTCTCTCAGCACCTCCTCTCGCAAAGCGACTGGTACGAAGGTACGTCCTCTGAAAAGGATGTCGTGCTCTGCTCCAAGGGAGAAGCCATCAGGCGCCTGACCTGAGGATATCAGTGCACGCCGGGTCTCACAGTCAGCGTCCTCACGCTGAGCCTCTCTGACCCGCTGTAGAAGTGGAGGAGAGACTGTGAGAGACTGAAGAAAGGCTGCTCCGTCTCTATCCACGAAGGATATCTGCAAGGAGGCTAGCTGCTCCGTCGCCTCCTCAAGTAGCTGAATGCCCGTCCTCCTGCTGAGGGCATCGGCTACCACGTTCCCCTTCCCAGGAGTATAGACTATCTCAAAGTCATAGTCCTGGAGGAACTCAAGCCATCTCCGCTGTCTCAGGTTCAGGTCCTTCTGAGAGAAGATATACCTGAGACTCTGGTGGTCAGAAAAGACTGTGAAGCGCTCGCCCATCAGATAGTGCCGCCAAGTCTTCAGAGCGAAGACCACTGCTGCTAACTCCAGGTCATGAGTGGCGTAGTTCTGCTCATGCGGCCTCAACTGACGTGATCCGTAGGCGATCACGGCCCGCTCCTGCATCAGGACGCACCCGAGCCCAGTCCCTGATGCATCGCAGTAAACTACGTACCCAACTCCCTCCTCAGGCAACCTCAAGATAGGTGCGCTGGTCAATCTCTGTCTCAGCTCCTGGAAGCTCTACTGACATCTGTCTGACCACACGAAGGGTTTCCCCTTCTTCGTCAACGCTGAGAGTGGTGCCGCAACTCTGGAGAAGTCTGGCACGAATCTCCGATAGTATCCGGCTAGGCCTAAGAAGCTCCGCACCTCCGTCACGCTCTTGGGTGGCTCCCAAGCTAGCACTGCCTCGATCTTCGCGGGATCCACTGCAACTCCCGCCTCAGAGATGACGTGCCCCAAGAAATGGACCTCACGTAACCAGAACTGGCATTTTGAGAGCTTGCCATAAAGCTGGTGCTCTCGGAGTGTGTCTAGCACAACTCGCAGGTGGTAGGCATGCTCCTCCTCAGTCGTCGAGTATACCAAAATGTCGTCAATGAAGACCACGACAAATCGGTCGAGGTATGGCTGGAAGATCCTGTTCATGAGGCTCATGAACACTGCTGGAGCATTGGTTACGCCGAACGGCATAACCAAGAACTCATAATGGCCATACCGACACCTGAAGGCCGTCTTCTGCACGTCCTCGTCTCGAACTCTGTGCTGATGATAGCCTGACCGGAGGTCTATCTTCGAGAACCACCGCGCTCCCTTGAGCTGATCGAAGAGGTCATCAATCCGTGGCAGCGGATACTTGTTCCTCACTGTCACCTGGTTCAGGCGACGATAGTCGACACATAGTCGCAAGCTCCCGTCCGCATTCTTGGCGAACAAAATCGGGGAAGCCCAGGGTGAAACACTGGGTCGGATAAATCCCTTGCTCTGCAAGTCCTCCAACTGTACCCGCAGCTCCCGAAGCTCGGCGGGGGCCATCCGATATGCTGGAGTAGATATCGGGGCTGTCCCGGGGTACAAGTCGATGTAAAAGTCTACCTCTCTACGAGGAGGTAGCCCTGGAACGTCGTCGGGAAAGACGTCCACGTACTGATCCACCACTGTAGGAAAAGCCGGACTCCGCACGTCCACTGCTCCTAGGATGAGGCTAGCCAACTGATGAGAGATAGGCTGCACTCTCCTCCGCGGAAGTCCATCCTGTGCTGCAAAAGTTCCCTTCTCGCCGGTGAAGGTAAACCTGCTCCCGTCGGTGCGAACACATCGCACCTTGCGCCTAAAACAGTCGATCTGGGCATGAACCGTGGATAGCCAATCCATGCCCAAGATGACGTCGTAAGGCCTCGACGCCGCTACAAGGAGATCCCAGCCGAAGCTCTCGCCTCCTAGAGTAAGCTCACACTGCCGGCACCAGTGTGTAATCGTCGAGTCTGCTCCCGTAGGAGTCTCTAGCCGTAAGGATCGAGCCAACGGCTCAGTCGGAATCTCCGAGCTCCGAACAAGGGCAGAGGCTATGAAAGAGTGACTCGCTCCTGTGTCTATAAGAACTGCAGCAAGGGTGGAATAGACACAGATCGTACCTCGAATCATCTCTGGCATGTCGGGGTCGTAGGCCTCCACTGCCTGGAGCTGGGCCTGTCCCTGCCCGCCAGGTCCCTGTGGTCGAGGTGGCCCTCCTGGTGGTGGTGGGGGTAGAGCCTGGAAGCGTCGCCCACCACCCGCTGCTCGGCCAGCTCCTCTGCCTCGTCCGCCTCCTCCCTGCGGACCGCCACGGTCGACCCTCTGCCTCTGCCTGGGTGGCCCCTCCACCGTCTGCTGCTCCTCTGATCGGCGAGTCGGGCAGTCACGAGCCATGTGACCCTGCCCGCCGCAAGAGTAGCACAGCCTGCCTCTCGGAAGGCTGGCACTCCGCTGTGTGCCCCGTACTGCTGAGCCGGTGTCCTGAGGCCGTCTGCGTGGGGGTCTGGTCTACCTGGACCCGAGAGTCATCCGTCGGCTACCTGCTGCCGAAGACTCAGCTACCTGCCGCCCTGCGCTAGGTCTCGCCGCTGAAGAAGGCTCTACCAGGAAGCTCTCGATCAGGAGGGCTCGCTCCAGCACTCCCGCCTGGGTCGGAATGCTGAGGGAGATCAGCGACGCCCGAATCTCCTGTCGCAAGCCCTGCTCGAAGGTCCGGGCCCGGAAGAAGGGGTCCCGTACCATGTTGGTCGAGTAGCGGGATAGGTCAGTGAACCTCGCCGCGTACTGAGCGACCGTCATGATGCCCTGGCGCAGCTGGAGAAGCTCCTGGATGCGCACCGCTCGGAGGGTGGCCGGGACGAACTCAGAGCGGAAGAGGCTCTCGAAGTCCGCCCAGAGCAAGGATGTCTCATCGTGAACCTGGATCATCAGGCTCCACCATCGTCCTGCCGCTGCCTGCAGGAGGCTCGCCGCGAGGATCACCATGAGATCCGCTGGTGTCCTCACTAGCCTAAAGATCCGTACCACCGCCTCTAGCCAGTCCTCGGCGGCCTGGGGGTCCGCCTCACCGCGAAACCTGGGCGGTCGCTGGCTCTGAAACTCGTGCAGTGCCCTGAGGCGACGTGCATCGTCAGCGTCTGGTACTGGTAGCATCGGTGGCTCGGCGGGTAAAGCTACCGCCGGTGCCACTGCTGGCAAAGGGCCCTGCACCGAGGCCTCGTCGCTCGGTGGGCTGCCGTCGCGCCCTACACTCGGAACCCTAGCTGGCTGTCGTCGCGGGGCCATCCTGAAAAGGAGAACAAGAGCACCACAGTCAGAACAGTATACCTGGTGAGCTGGCACAAGTAATCACAAGGAAAACTTGAGACTTTCATAAAGCAGATCAGTATACCCGGTGAGCTGACATAAGTAATCACAAAGAAAACTCGAAACACACACGCAATCAATGTTTTCATGCATTAAGTCGGAAATCCGGAGTCAGGGTCCTGGTGTACGGATACGTTGGCCGCCGCACCAACACTGGGCTCCCTGAACTGATAACCACACTCAATACACTAAACACTATTGCTTCATATAGAAAGAAAGGACGATCAGAGTCTGCGGTAGAACCAACCACCTCTGATACCAATTTGTCACGACCCGTCCTCGGGGCCCGTGCCGTGACTACCCCAAGCCCGCCTTCCATAGGCCAGGGGCTGGCGACTAGCACCAAGGCGTAAAATCCCAGTAAACAGGGAAGGCATTGCCTTTATAAGTAACAACCACACAGAGTCAGCAAGCGGAAAGTAAAGTGCAGAAAAGTAAAGGGGCCGGAAATACAAGCCCAACTGTAAAGTACAACTGAAAAAGTAAAGTACAGCAACTGAAGAAAAGACGGCGGCCTCGTGTCGTCCACTGGCAATCCCACCTGAAGGGTGGGTACAGATAGCCTCCAGGCTCCTCGGGTCCCACGTCCGCTCCGAGCACGTCCCGCCCAGTGGTCCACCTCCAGGTACCGTCCTGCTCCACGCCCCAACCGTGATCAGCGCTGTCCGTCGTCTGCAACCAACACAACAGGGTGCGGGCATAGCCCGTGCAGGGGTGAGTACAAGCTACTCAGTAAGGACCCCGAGACCCCCGAAGGTCTCCCGAAATCCACAAAGGATATATCACAAAAGAAAGATGAAATCACGAAGTAACATCTGACTCGACTTAGGTATATGCCCATACATATACCTAAGTCCCCAATTCTAGCTCTGCTCACGAGCTCAAGAACAACTCAATCCACAAAGGAAAGCAAGACTCAAATCCACAAGGAGAGTAAACAGTAAATCCACATAGGATAGTTCAACACAATCCACAAAGGAGAGTAACATAAGATTCAGCTCAACCAGGTATACTTTTTCAGATGACGTCAAAGACGATCACTGATCCGTCTAAGTCGTCGGACCCACGAAGGATCGATAGGTACTAACCCCCGCAGAGGACCCACATAGGATCGGGCTCACACAGAACCTGTAGGCAGTGGCTCACACAGAACCGGTAGTAAGGACCCACGGAGGATCGGGCTCACACAGAACCTGTAGGCACTGATCCACACGGGATCGCTGAGTGCAGTAGTCGACGCAGTCCACTGAGGATCTCTGCACAGTCGTCGCCGCAGTCCACGAAGGATCTCTGCTCTGCCGTCGTCGCAGTCCACGGAGGATCTCTGCTCTGTCGTCGTCGCAGTCCACGGAGGATCTCTGCTCTGTCGTCGAAGTCACAGCCAGCGCTAGGGTTCCCGCACGCAGCGAGCTCGTTTAGGAGGGTCCGCTCCACGAGCCGAGAGGCTGATACATCAACTGACACGTAGTCCGAAGTTGATGTATCCAAAAGTTCCGTATCGACAACAGGATCTCAATGCAACAGACGGCGCGTCAATCGGACGCCCGGTCTGAGAGTTATTGGCATTTTCGTCCCAGGGGCCCGGTTGGTTTTTTCGGGAAAAACCAACCCGACCGTACTCCGCCTGTATCCGATCCTCGGGCGGAGTATGCCAAAAGTTCCGTCTCACTTAGAGGAAACTACCACAGCTGACGGTACGTCGTTCGGACGTCCGTAGCTCAAGTTATGAGCGTTTCCGCTCCGAGGGCCCGGTTGGTTTCGTGTACGAACCAACCCGGACGAACCCAAAGTCTTCCGAAACCTTGAGTATAATACACCGAAACGACCGTCTCGATCCAAGGATCGCGTAGCCGCTGACGGTTCATCAATCGGAGGTCCCAGGCCCAAGATATGGGCGAAAGACCGAAGAGGGCCCAAAACGGGGGTTCCGGGCCCGGGGCGACCCGGCCCGAACCCCCCCTGGGGTCGGCCGAACCGGGTCGGCCCGACCCGGCTAGGCTGGGTCCGGTCCGGCCGGGGCGCGGCCCGGCCGACCGGACCGGCCGGCTCGGCTTCGGCCGAGCGGCCGAAGGAGGGCGCCGCGGGCTTGACCCGCGGCTCAAGCGAAACGCGGCCCCGCGGGGGGCCGCCTGCCACGCGGACGCGGCCGGCTCGCCGCGTCCGTTCCCGGTTCCGCGCGGCCGCGGAACCGGCTGCCGCCGCCGCCGCGGCTTCAGCCACGGCGGAAGTTCTCCACGGCGGCGCGCCGGGCGCCGCCGCCTCCGGTCGCCGGCGCCGCCGCGCCGGCGACCCGCGCCGCCGCCACCTTCCGCGGGCCGCCGGAGTTGCTCCGGTGGCCCGTTTTGCCTCCCGTCTGCGCCATTGTTCCTCCCGGGACGCGTCCTCCACTGCGGAATCAACAAATGGCCCTTGCGTCGTGCTTTTGTCGTCGCCCGCCAAATCCGCACAAAAAGGAAGATCGGCGGAGGGTTGCCGGGTCTTGTTCGTTAGACCCGCACCCTCCGCGTTAGTCATAAACCACGGGAGGAATAATCAACAACAATTTTAAATAAATTAAAATTGTCGGAGATCATGTTCTTCATCTTAAAAGAATAAACACGGGGAAATAAGATAAAATAATCCAACATCCCTTACCTCGCAGCTGGCGTTGCCGAACGAGGGATTGTCGCGGGATTGCTCGTCGCGGAAGAAGGGGGATCGTCGCGTCGTCGCGGTATCCGGCGTCGCGTCGCCAATCTCCGGATCAAGAAACAACGGATTTAATAAATTAAATCCGTTGTTATTGAAATTAAAAAGGGAGAATTCAAACGATTCGTTTCTCACCTTAGTTGCCGAACGAAGATCGGCCGCGGAAGAAGAGGCGTCGCCGAAGAACGTCACGGGTAGAGCTCGTCGACGTCGCAGATCTCGGTGTGCGTCGTCGAATTCCGGTCACCGGCGTTCTTCGCGTTCTTCGCGTTCTTCGCGTTCTTCGCGGGGAGGGTGGAGGTTCAGAGGAATTGCACAAAGGTAGCAATCCTCAAAAATAGACAAGTTGTCTATTTTATTATTTTGCCAACAAACGCAAAACGCGTAAGTAACGACCCATTTAATTCACGAAAGAAACAGCCCATTTAATTCACGAAATAAACTGCCCAATTAAATGGTCTGTTAAGAATTAAAGAAAACGCGTCGGTTGACTTTTCAGTTACTTTGACGGGTTTTCGCGGGTGCGTTACTTAGCGAAAGAAACGGCGGGGCTCGCGTGGGCCCCACCTCACAAATATCCTACCAAGGGGGTAGGATATTTCCGGATAGCATCCTATCCAGTTCAACTCAGTTCAAGCCGTCTTTAAGTGGCTTCAAGTGGCTTCCAAGCAGCTTAAGTGAAATAGAATAAAGTTGTCGCACAAACTTTATTTTATTTCTGACTTAAAGCCGCAAAATTTAAAAACCACGTCTGAGCAAACGCAACTCCGGAAGAGGCGTTTCTAAGCAAATACCGGCGCTGCGATTTCATCGGTGCCCTCAGAATTTGATTCCGGGTACCGGTTCAAAAGATAGAAAAACCCGCTCGTCCGTTCACTGAACGTACCCGAGCCAAACTTCGGAAATTGATTCCGGGCACACCGGGCCTCGGAATCAGGTGCCGTCTGAAGCTGCGCTCTTGTAAAATTCCAAAGAAAATTAAGAAAAAAATTTCCTTGAAATTTGCGGGTCTTTAAATAACATGTTAAACATACTTCATAGTGATTTCATGTGGGTGTATTTTTAGCTTATGAGACTCTTTTGATGCTTATTTCCATGAGTATGCCTATGTAGTTATTGTTCCTTATCTTCCAATGATCACATGTATTTCATGTTGCTACTAAATTCTCATGATGATATGATATTCACTGTTTACATGTATATTATGCCTTATTTTTTTATATATCATATTGCCTATAGATGTTTTATTACGGTATTCAAATACAAGTGAACCATCATGACATGGATATCCCTTTGAGGGGGATTACACATAGCTTGTGATGATGATGATTGATCAGAGCATAGGGTAGAGTCATGATAGAATGGGGGCTAGTATAAGTCCCCAACCTTAAGTATTACTTAATCTTGAGTTACTTCAAGAATACACGTTGAAGATCTTTTCAGGTTTAGAGTTTTAGAGAATTAGATCATAAATCATGCATTACATTCAACATTTAAACAAAGTGGTTACATAAAAGATAGTACTCATTTTTCCCATCAACAAAAACATATTTAAAATAAAACATGGATTCTTTCTTGACACTTCCTTGACACTATCATCACATCATGTACCTTTCCCTTGACCTGTGATTTTTTTTTCAAAAACTTGGGATGAGCATAAAAAGCTCAGTAAGGGATATAAAAGTACGAAATGAAAACATTAGTCCATGTATGAAATCAAACTTTACTCATAAAACATAATAATTTTAACATACCTCATCAAATAATGAATAAATCATAGAAATAATAAGACATAAAGGTAACTTGAGGCATCCATAACATTATTATGTAGAGAGTAACCCTCATGGTTACATTTGGAATACCCATTACAGTATATTCCCTAAATCACTTTGGAGAAACCTTAACTTTTAACCCCTTCACGTTACCCAATGCATTGGAGAGCTATATTGGGCTCACCCGCCCTTAGTTTATCACGGAACCACCCGTCTTGATAACAATGCCCAAGAACCATAACATAGTCGCATCACATAAAACATGCATATAGGAAACATAACATTTCCACATTTCAATAACAAGATATCAATACAACACATTGATATAATAAAAACATTATAAAAACAATTTTCAATACCAAAATAAAAGAAAAGTAAGAAATGGTATTTATTTTTCATTTTTAAAAAAAGTTATGGCTTGTAGAGGAAGCCGAAGCTCAAATAATGGTCATGGCGGCGGAGAAGTCATTGTCGCCACATACGTACGACAAAAAAAAAACATTCCCTTTTTTCATTTAGTAAATGATTTGTATAAAAAATATTCCTTTTGAATAAATGTAAAATTCAAGGGGGTTTATACACCGTATAAACTAATGTTGTGTATAAAACAAAATATGCCTCAATGAAAGGAGATTGAGACGAAGTCCCTTACCTCAGGTCCGAATTGACTCGATCGTTCTTTAACCTCCTGAATAATAAACTCGAGTTAATTTATACTTTCTTAAGAACCTTTTTCAAGTTCATTATGCCATTTTAAATCACTTATTACCATTTTATGAACACTATGTAATTATTTAATTTAATAATGGTCGTTTTGTCAATCATTGGTACTTGAGTCAAAAATAAAATCTTTATAATTACAAGTTGTTCATGTATCCATTATATCCAGAGTTAAATTCATAATTTAGATATCATATATATCATATATATCCAGTATATACATGCATTTATAATATTACATAACATTTAGAGGTAAGAAATGAAATGCACCGTTCATGGAGACGGTAAGCCGTACGTACGGATGAACGCTACTTTCATTTCTATTTCGTATTTTATGGAATGGAATCATAATGATATAATGGTATATTATAATTCCAGTATAATATCATATATAATATCATTAACTCCATCCTTTATATTTCCCACATATGGCATTAACAAATCAAATCACTTTGAGGGGGTGGTAGTCCGCACTTCCTAAAATGAAGATATCCCGTTTACCCATAATAGAAGCCATAAAGGTATGACATAAATGAAAAATACAGAAGCTTAAGGAAAAAATAAACATATTATATATCATATATAAATATAGTGACATCTTAATGGCCACCTTTGAAGGTGATATAAGAATATTGAACAATCATCATTTCGTGAGGCAGAAATTCACCATCCACGGAAACAGTATGTTCTTTAACCATTAGATGTTGGTGTGTGTAAGTGTAGATCGAATAATTCTTATAAAAACATCCTAGTATATTTAACATACTGGTTTTTTTACAAAATAAATTAATAAAAAGAGTTTAGGGGGTTGGAGAAGCAAAATAAAACAAAATAACATTAGAGAAGACTTTACCTTTAAATCGGGTAAATCCTCTTGGTTTGTACCAAAAGGGTTTATTGAAGAGCTTTCTACCTAAGGTAAGTCTTCTAGGATTACTATAGGGATGTGGAGAGATAAAATGAGAAGATATTGGCTGAGACAATGGCTTAAGAAGTGTGTGTAAGGAGGTAGAGGTGGGGGCCTTTTATAAGAGGAGAGGAGGGGCACACTTGGAAAGTTATAAAATGTTACTTTATATTAAAATGGGGTTCAGATTTTAAAGGTCTGACATTGATATATTTATAGGATAAAGTGATAAGGGTTCAAAATATACTCATCCAATAGGTCTTTTACAAGTGTAAGTCTTATATTTTACATTATCTTTTCATTTTATTTAAATCGTTCATTAATGAGGTAATCGCTGCATCATAATGATGTCATAAATAATTTAATTTATTTAATGTCTAAAAATTATAAAAAAAAATACTATGATGTAGGAAATATTTTTATATTTCCAATTAATATTTATAGTCCAAGATATCATTTATTTAGACAAAATTAAAAATGTTTTACTCAGGTGATACATTCTTTAGTGATATTCTCCTTTCTTTAAAAATAAAAAGATAAAGTGTCACTTTCACCCAAAAGTGATTCCATGGTGTCCCTAAGTTTGGAACAAGTCATCCCATGGTCGGACATGACACAACCAGTAGCATTAAGGTACATGTTGGGGTCATTTTTTATTATTATGATATTATTTTATTATCCTTAACTACCCGATTACTAATTAATCAAGATAATTAAAGATAATTACCGTCATTACTATTCATAATGTCCAAAAACAAGAGTATTAATTACATAATTTGGACCTTATGATTCCAAATATGGAATCCATTTTACCAATTTCCAAACATAGAAATTAAAATAATGAATTTAAAAATAATTCCCGTTGTCAAAAGAAATAGCGGGTTTTTTGAAACAATATCTATGAAAAGTTTGGCACTTGTTTATGCCCAATTACAGAGTGAAATTAATTATAATGAACACCATTGGATTAAATGGTAAAAATATATTCTAATTAAACTTTAAAACCAATTAAAAAGATAATCTAACCATATAATTAAATTAGATGAAATTGCAGTTTTGATGTAAAATGCAGTATTTTTCACTATTCATTAAAAAATGAACATTGTCAGAAAAATAACAAAAATTTATCCAAAGTAAATATTAATGTCCCAATAATAAAGAATAAGTTTATTTTGACAAATATATCTTATAAAATTGTCAAAAGTTTTATTTAAAAATGGTTTTCTATCAAAAGGCGGAAAAATAATCTTTTAAAAATATTAGTGTATTCCATGCTTAAGATTAGATTTATTCTCGTTTTAAGTCTCTAAAACACTATATAATTCATAAATAGACATATATAAGAATATCTATTATTCATTACTTACATGGGATGTTACATCCTTCCCCCTTTTATAAAATTGCGCCCCCGCAATTTATTTATTTATCGAATAAGTGGGGGTATTTATCCCTCATTGCATTTTTAGATTCCCATATTGATTCTTCAATCATGTGGTTTTTACACAAAACCTTTACTTGATGAATCACCTTATTCTGCAACACTTTCTCCCTATGGTCAAGAATCTGGACTGGTTGTTCCTCATAAGATAGATTCTCTTCCAGCTGAACTACCTCTGGACTCAAAACATGAGATGGATCTGGCTTGTACTTCCTTAACATTGAAACATGAAAAACATTGTGTACATGAGATAAACTTGGAGGTAAATCCACTAGGTATGCAACTGATCCAACTCTCCCCAAAATTTCATATGGTCCAATGATCCTTGGACTCAGCTTTCCTTTCTTACCAAATCGCATCACACTTTTTCATGGTGATACTTTGAGAAAAACATGATCACCTACCTCAAAAGAGAGATCCTTCCTCCTATTGTCTGCATAACTGTTCTGCCTTCTCTGAGCTATTATCATGTGTCTCTGTATCAGTTGAACTTTTTCTGCCAACTCTTCTACCAATTCTGGTCCCATCAACTTCCTTTCAGCCACTTCATCCCATAAAGCTGGAGTTTGACACCGCTTCCATATAATGCCTCAAATGGTGTCATCTGTATACTAGAATGAAAACTGTTATTATAAGAAAACTCAACCAAAGAAATATGTTGGTCCCAAATTCCCTGATAATCCATCGAACAAGCACGTAGCATATCCTCCAAAGTCTGAATCATTCGTTCTGACTTCCCATCTGATTGAGGATGAAAAACTGTATTAAAATTTAATTCAGTACCCAATGAATTCTGAAGGCCTTTCCAAATGTTAGAAGTGATCCTGAGATCACGGTCAGATACAATGGAGATAGGAACTCCATGTAACCTGACTATCTCTTTAAGATACAAACGGGAAATTTGATCTAGGGGAAAAGTATCTCGTATAGCAAGAAAATGACCAGATTTAGTCAAGAGATCAACAATAACCCAGATTGCATTATTACCTCGAGGTGTCTTCGGCAATCCCACAATGAAGTCCATGGTTATATTCTCCCATTTCCACTCTAGCACTGGTAAAGGCTGAAGCATCCCTTTAGGTAACTACCGCTATGCTTTAACCTGTTGAAAAGTCAAACACTTCATAGTAAAATCAGCAATATCCCTTTTCATTCTGTCCCACCGGTAATACTCCCGAAGATCTCTATACATCTTAGTACTGCCTGGATGAACTGAAAACGAAGAACTATGAACTTCACATAAAAACTCTCTCTTCAACTGTGAATCACAAGGCACACACAATCTCTTCCCAAATCTCAAAACACAATCATTATCAATGTTGAATTCAGGCAACTTACCCTTCTGAACCAGCTCTACCTTTTTCTGCAACTCGCTGTCTTACTTATGTGCTTGCTTAATTCTGTCTGATATAGAAGATTTCACTGATACCTGAAACAAAATAGAAGGACATCCTGCACCAATAACTTCTATGCCAAAGTTCATAAAATCCTTAACCAAAGGATCACGTTCCGAATGCAATATTATTAATGACGCATTACTTTTTCGAATCAAAGCATCAGCCACTTTATTTTCTTTTCCCGGATGGTAATGAATTGTACAATCATAATCCTTGATTAATTCTATACATCTCCTCTATCTCATGTTCAATTATTTCTGAGTGAATATATACTTTAAAATTTTGTGATCGGTATATATTTCACACTTTTCTCCATACAAATGATGCCTCCAAATTTGTAAAGCAAAAACAACAATAACTAATTACAAATCATGTGTAGGGTAATTTACCTCATGAGTTTTCAACTGTCGTGAAGCATAAGCAATTACCTGATCATTCTGCATCAGGACGCAACCAAGTCCTTTCAATGAAGCATCACTATAGATAACAAACTCCCCATTCCTGGAAGGTAGTTCCAAAACTGGAGCATTTACCAATCTTCTTTTCAGTTCCTGAAAACAATCATCACATTCTTTTGTCGAGATAAACTTAACACCCTTCCGAGTTAGCTTATTCATTGGACTAGATAACCGTGAAAAATTTCTAACAAACCTTTGGTAATAGCCTACCAAACCAAGAAAACTATGAATCTCGGTTACATTTGTGGGTCTTGGCCATTCTTCAACAACCTTTGTTTTTGCAGGATCAACAATTATCCCATCTTTAGAAACAATGTGACCAAGGAAAAAATTTGTTGCAACCAAAAATCACACTTGATGAATTTACCATACAATTTCATTTCTTTTAAGGTTTGAAAAATAACCCTTAAATGTCTTTCATTCTCCTATTTACTTTTATAAAACACCAAAATATCATCAATGAAAACAACCAAAAACTTATCCAAGAACTCATGGAAAATTCTATTCATAAGGTCCATGAATACAGTAGGTGTATTAGTTAGCCCAAAAGGCATAACTAAAAATTCATAATGGCCATATCTTGTACGGAACGTGGTCTTAGGAATATCTGCTTCCTTTACCTTCAACTGATGGTACCCCAATCTCAAGTCAATCTTTGAAAAATACTGAGCTCCCTGGAGGTCGTCAAACAAATAATCGATATGAGGCAAAGGATATTTGTTCTTAACAGTGATGTTATTCAAGGCTCTATAATCAATGAAAAGTCTCATTGAACCATCTTTCTTTTTAACAAATAAAACAAGAGCACCCCATAGTGATGTTCTAGGTCGAATGAAACCTTTATCTAATAAATATTTCAATTGCTCCTTCAACTCTGAAAGTTCAATTTGAGCCATTCGATAAGGGGGTTTTGAAATTGGCTTAGCATCAGGAACTAAGTCAACAGTAAACTCAACTTCCCAATCTGGTATTATTCTTGGCAACTCATTAGAAAAAACATTAGGATACTCATTTACCACTGGCACATCATTAATCCGAACAATTCCCTTATTTTCAACAATATGTGGAAGGTAACATTCATTTCCATCTTTTACAAGTTTCTCAGACTCTTGATATGTTATCAACAGTAAGGGTTCATTCTTGTACACAAACTGAAAGTATTTCTGAAAAGAAACTTCTTTAGCTCTACAGTCAATCTTAACATGGTAAATAGAGAGCCAATCCATACCCAGGATAACATCAAACTCTACTAGAGGTAAAACAATAAGGTTTTCAAGTAGGTTCTTTCCACGGATAAGGATAGGAAGATTCTTATAAATTCTTTTTGCCTCAACATTCCCCCTAGGTGTTTTTTACCACAAGTTCAGGAGTCATTTCTTGAGATGGTATTCCCATTTTACTAGAAAAGTTTTCAGATATGAAAGAATGTGTAGACCCTGAATCAAACAACACACTGGCATAATCTGAAAAAACAAACAAAGTACCTGATACCACTTCATTTGATGGCACAACATCTACTGAAGTAGTTGCAAAGGATTTTACCACTCCTTTCTGCTTGTAGTCTAACTGCTTCTCATCACTCTAGCTCTTTTTCGGACACTCGTTTGCATAGTGACCCATCTCATTGCACTTAAAACATTTCACTAACTATAAATCAAATTTGGTCTTACCATCACCCTGATCTTTTTCAGTGCAATAACGAGCCTTATGTACCATCTTACCACATCGGTAGAACTTTATAGAATTCAGAAGACATTCCCCAGCATGCCTTTTACCACATTTATCACAAAATGGAAACTTAGTTTTCTTACCATCAGACCTTTTTGAATAATTCTTCCCTTTCTCCTGCCACCTCGGTCTCTTATTCTGTTGGTTTTTATAGAACACTTGATCATCAGAAAACTCCATTTCCACCTTATCAGCACATCAAACAAGCCTTTCATAACTTTTGAACTCATGAGAATCCAATTCCCTTCGATATTTTGGCTTTAATCCTGAGTAAAAATGATTGATTTTACTATCAAGATCTCAGATAAAATTTGGAGCATACCTTTCCAATCGAGTGAACCTTTCTTCATAAGCATCCGCTGAGTCCTCCTCTTGCCTCAATTCCAAGAATTTTTTTCAATCCTAGGTCGAAAAGCATTAGGAAAATACTTCTCAAGAAACATACCTTTGAATTCATCCCAGTCAAGAGCATAAATCTCATCAGCATCCCTGATATTTTTAACCATCGACCACCACAGATCTACTTTACCCTCCAAATGGTAAATTGAAAGACTAACCTTTTGATTGTTTGAACACCCCATGACATCGAAAATCTTCTCCAGTTCTTTAATCCACCCTTCAGCTAGCACAGGGACATATGATCCTATGAATGATAGGGGATGTTGCCTCATGAAATGTTCCACCACTGACATGTTCCTCTGCAGTTGATCTGGCTGATCTCATGCATGGATACCACCACCATTTATCACTTGAGTCAACTACGCCATTACTACAAAAAAATGTTCAGTTCCAATTCCGACCATCTCAGGATACTGATTCGGAAGGTCATTTACTTCTGTATGCCTTCCTAGTACTACTTCCCTGTTTCCTCTGTAGAAAACCATTCTGAACAAACATGTCTTAGATGAAGCAACATGGTAATCTTCAAATGTAATATCATTTCAATTTGACCATAAAAAAAATATTTTTGGATAATCATTTAATAGAATTCTAACTCCTAAAGTTATCTAAACCGACCATTGATACCAACTATAAGGCCCCAACCTTAAATATTACTTAATCTTGAGTTACTTCAAGAATACACATTGAGGATATTTTTAGGTTTAGAGTTTTAGAGAATTAGATCATAAATCATGCATTACATTCCACATTTAAATAAAGTGGTTACATAAAAGATAGTACTCATTTTTCCCATCAACAAAAACATATTTAAAATAAAACATGGATTCTTTCTTGACACTTCCTTGACACTATCATCACATCATGTACCTTTCTCTTGACCTGTGAAAAACATTTCAAAAACTTGGGATGAGCATAAAAAGCTCAGTAAGGGATATAAAAGTACGAAATAAAAACATTAGTCCATGTATGAAATCATACTTTACTCATAAAACATAAGCATTTTAACATACCTCATCAAATCATGAATAAATCATAGAAATCATAAGACATAAAGGTAACTTGAGTCATCCATAACATTCTTACATAGGGAGTAACCCTCATGGTTACGTTTGGAATACCCATCACAGTATATTCCCTAAATATCTTCAGAGAAAACTTAGCGTTTAACCCCTTCACGTTACTCAATGCATTGGAGAGCTATATCGGGCTCACCCACCCTTATTTTATCACGGAACCACCCGTCTTCATAATAATGCCCAAGAACCATAACATAGTCGTATCACAAAAAACATGCATATAGGAAACATAACATTTCCACATTTAAATCACAAGATATCAATACAACACATTGATATAAAAAAAACATTATGAAAACCATTTTCAATACCAAAATAAAAGAAAAGTAAGACATGGTATTTATTTTTCATTTTAAAAAAAATTTATGGCTTGTAGAGGAAGACGAAGCTCAAATAATGGTCACGACGGTGGAGAATTCATTGTCGCCACATACGTACGACAAAAAAAAAACATTCCCTTTTGTCGTTTAGTAAACGCTTCGTATAAAAAATATTCCTTTTGAATTAATGTAAAATTCAAAGGGGTTTATACACCGTATAAGAGAATGTTGTGTATAAAACAAAATATGCCTCAATGAAAGGAGATTGAGATGAAGTCCCTTACCTTGGGTCCGACTTGACTCGATCGTTCTTTAACGTCCTGAATAATAAACTTGAGTTAATTTCTACTTGCTTAAGAACCTTTTTCAAGTTCATTATTCCTTTTTATATCACTTATTACCATTTTATGAAAACTATGTAATTATTTAATTTAATAATGGTCGTTTTGTCGATCATTGGTAGTTGAGTCAAAAATAAACTCTTTATAATTACAAGTTGTTCATGTATCCATTATATACAGAGTAATATTCATGATGTAGATATCATATATATCATATATATCCAGTATATACATTCATTTATAATAATACATAACATTTAGAGGTAAGAAATGAAATGCACCGTTCATGGAGACGGTAAGCTGTACGTACGGATGAACGCTACTTTCATTTATATTTGGTATTTTATGGAATGGAATCCTAATTATATAAAGGTATATTATAATTCCAGTATAATATCATATATAATATCATTAAATCCATCCTTTATACGTCCCACATATGGCATTACCGAGTCAAATCACTTTGAGGGGGCGGTAGTCCGCACTTCCTAAAATAAAGATATCGCGTTTACCCATAATGGAAGCCATAAAGGTATGAAATAAATGAAAAATACATAATCTTAAGGAAAACATAAACAGATTATATATCATATATAAATATAGTGACATCTTAATGGCCACCTTTGAAGGTGTTATAAGAATATTGAACAATCATCGTTTCGTGAGGCAGAAATTCTCCATCCACAGAAACAGTATGTTCTTTAACCATTAGATGTAGGTGTGTGTAAGTGTAGCTAGAATAATTCTTATAAAAAAATACTATTATATTGAAAATACTGGTGTTTTTACAAAATAAATGAATAAAATGAGTTTAGGGGGTTGGAGAAGCAAAATAAAACAAAAGAACATTAGAGAAGACTTTACCTTTAAATCGGGTAACTCCTCTTGGTTTGTACCAAAAGGGTTTCTTGAAGAGATTTATGCCTAAGGTAAGGATTCTAGGATGAATAGAGGTATTTGAAGAGATAAAATGAGCAGAGATTGGCCGAGCCAATGGCTTGAGAAGTGTGTGAAAGGAGGTAGAGGTGGGGGCCTTTTATAAGAGGAGAGGAGGGGCACTCTTGGAAAGTTATAAAATGTTACTTTATATTAAAATGAGTTTCGGATTTTAAAGGTCCCACATTGATATATTTCGAAGATAATGTGATAAGGGTTCGAAATATACTCATACAATAGGTCTTTGAAAAGTGTAACCCCTATATTTTATATTATCTTTTCATTTTATTTAAATCGTTCATTAATGAGGTAATCGCTACATCATCATGATGTCATAAATAATTTAATTTATTTAATGTCTAAAAATTACAAAAAAATACTATGATTTAGGAAATATTTTTATATTTCCAATTAATATTTATAGTCCAAGATATAATTTATGTAGAAAAAATTAAAAATGTTTTACTCAGGTGATACATTCTTTAGTGATATTCTCCTTTCTTTAAAAATAAAAAGATAAAGTGTCACTTTCACCCAAAAGTGATTCCATGGGGTCCCTAAGTTTGGCACAAGGCATCCCATGGTTGGCCATGAAACAACCAGTATCATTAGGACACATTTTGGGGTCATTTATTATTATTATTATATTATTTTATTATCCTTAACTACCCGATTACTAATTAATCAAGATAATTAAAGATAATTACCATCGTTACTATTCATAATGTCCAAAAACAAAAGAGTCTTAACTAAATAATTTGTACCTTATGATTACAAATATGAAATCCATTTTACTAATTTCCAAACATATAAATTTAAATAATGAATTTAAAAATAATTCTCATTGTCATAACAAATAGCGGGATTTTTTGAAACAATATCTATGAAAAGTTTCGTACTTGTTTATGCCCAATTCCAAAGTGAAATTAATTATAATGAACACAATTGGATTAAATGGTAAAAATATATTCTAATTACACTTTAAAACTAATTAAAAAGATAATATAACCATATAATTAAATTAGATGAAAATGCAGTTTTGATGTAAAATGTAGTATTTTTCACTATTCATTAAAAAATGAACATTGTTAGAAAAATACCAAAAATTTATCCAAAGTAAATTTCAATGTCCCAATCATAAAGAATAAGTTTATTTTGAAAAATATAGCTTATAAAATTTTCAAAAGTTTTATTTAAAAATGGTTTTCCATCAAAAGGTAATAAAACAATGTTTTAAAAATATTAGTGTATTCCTTGCTTAAGATTGGATTTATTCTCGTTTGAAGCCTCTAAAACACTATCTAATTCATAAATAGACATATATAAGAATATATATTATTCATTACTTACTTGGGATGTTACAGCTAGACCCATGACAATAATAATTGGGGTATGATGACCATGTTGATGTTGTGTGAAATGTTCATTCATTTACTTATAGATTCCAAGTGACACATTTTCTCAATGCCATGTGGATGCTAAGTGACATGTTGTCTTAGTTACTTTTGGATGTTGAGTGACATGTTAACTTGAAGACTTAAGGTTACTAAGAGAAATTTTATCTTGATTCCTTGTATATTCCAAGTGATATGATGTTTCAATACCCAGTGGAACCACCTTGTGACTTTCTATTGATTACTCCCAACATCCGTTATGACTATACATTAGACATAGATCCAAAGTAGGCATGACCGGGGTTCATGGATACTTAGTAAAAACACAACCACTCAACATAAGGTTGTTTGTTACTTGTTTCTATTTAGTAATTATGTTATGCTTGTGTATTTAGGATTTTACAGTTTACCTTCTACTAATCTTATCAAATGCATATATAATTCATATTACCTTTTGGGTACTGGACCACATTGGTTTTATCCTACAAAGTTATACTCATACCTTAGTCAAATGACCATGGAACTTGGTTACCCGAGGATCCCTCACTTATTTTAGGTACATGTTGGATTGATCCCCAGGGTTGATCATTGAGTAGGATATCTCATTACGAGTATCGAGACCAAGATGAGGTGTGTCTTAGAGTTTTAGAGACTCTTGTAATTTTTTTAATTTTCTTTATATTTAGATGTGATCATCCTAGTTGGAGGTTAATGTTATATTTATAAAATGAGTGTTGAGTACTTTATTTATGTATTCATCCATTACTGATGATATGTTGTTGGTATTAACATACTCTGATTGTATGTTGTTATAATTTTTGGTTATTTATTTGTTATTATGCACCCTGATGGAGGATATAGTATCCCTATGATTCCAATTTAGGACCTCAGTACTAATCAACATCCTTTGGTGTATGGGGAGGCATGCCTAAGGTTATGTGACATTCTAAATTATACCTAGTGATTTAGGTCAGGATGCTAAAAAATGGTATCAGAGAATAAAAGTTTTTTTCCTATTTTGGGTAGTTGGTAGAAAGGAGTCATAGGAATGTTTCATAGCTTGTAAAAAAACATGAATTGGTATGTCGTAAACACCATTTCCAAGGTAAGTACATGTTACCAGGGTATGGGATTGATGTTATTGGTTTTTACTATTATGATCATATGTTTTCACCTCATGTGATGCAAATGGATTTTGAGGTTGTGATTTCATATGGATTTGACTCTTTTCTATATCATCGAGAGGCATCACATGCATAATATTAAACATATAGGTTTCACATGACATATATATTTCTTGTGTGTGATTTTATCGATGATAGAGAACTTATCTATTTTGGTATCAACAACTTGTACTGTATAACACATATGAGTTCTTGATGATATTATTTAAGTTGAAATTTGATGCATGTCTACTTCTAATAGTGGGTCATGTGATACTATAGTGTGGTGTACCTGGGTGAATAAGATGATGATAATAAAGATGATGAAAGGGACAATGATGTATTCCCTTTAAGCACAGGTAGTGAAATGTATATTTTGGGGTGTTAAAATCATTAGTAAGAACCTTGTGTGAGTGCCCTTTGGATAAGTCTATTTGATTAAGGTTCTAACTATATACTATGTGGAGTGATCCATCTAGCACCCAATGGTATTTTTATTAACCAAACTAGAAATCCTTTACTCTCTATGTGTTTAGTCTAAGAGAAAATCCATCATACAATGTATTTGGAGATGTTCCTAGTTGAAGTTCAGTGAGTTCTAACACCTAGTGAATTTTTTTTTGGTTGGTGTGAAAGACCTTATAGTCTTAGAAATGTATCTCTAGTTACTGGAATGTTATTTCCTCATACTACTGGGAAGTAACCAGAGTGAGGATATTCATTGTGAGGGAATAGTCAGGGTTAATATCTAGGGTATATTTTCATTGATGTAAATTACTTGTGTATATGAGTAACATTTGGAAGGCCTAAGGAATGTATTTTATATTTTTTTATAACTTGGGAGTATATAGAAATTTTATTACTAGTATTCATGATATAAGGTTGGATTCAAGAGCATGGTGGACACAAACCAACTTAAGCTAACATCCATGTGATGGGTGGTGGAAAATGAAACTCAATATCAAGAATCCAACTCTTCTAAAGAGGAGCACTATGAGTGATCGTCTTGGTGGAGCTTGTGCCTTGTGGTTCATGAATAACTATAAAGGAATGTGATTCCATATTAGAGGTATGTGAATCATGAAACAATCATTCAATTGGAGTAAAGAGTTGTATTTCAATGACCCAATGGGAAATCCTTAATTAATGAGTGTTCATGTAGCAGTTACGTGTGGGTTGGTGAAGTGTATTGGTGTACTGATCATTGAGAGAGTCCTGGTTCTATGGATGATCTTGGTGGAATTTGTGATGATAGGTCACCAATATTTTTTTTGGTTTAAGATCACCCTTGATATTTTAAACTAAAACATTTTGAATTAAGCTCATAGGGTTTTATGGTCTAGTGGTCAATTCTTATGGATTTATCTATTTGGCATAAGACAAAATCAAAAATGGATCTGGGTACCATTGTGTGGTTAACTAAAGTTATTGTTAATATAGATGCTATGGTTTGAAGTAAAAAATTATGTGAGGTGATGAGACCCATCTAAATAGAGGTATAAACCTACACCTAGGATACTGGAGAATATTAGGCTCATAGATAATGGATTTTTGGATTCATTAGACTACGTTATAATAAATATAGGTATGCACAGTGCATGGTGTTTTTCTTGGAAATTGGTTGAATGGATGGTCACACTTAGTCATCATGTTTGTTAAAGAATAGTCATGGATTGGGTATACCAATATTTTTTTTGTAAGAGACAAATAAGGTTACTCATATGGAGGGAAGCATCAACCTGGTCATGTGTGAAATGGAATCTCTTGTAAAAAGGGTCATTGTCTTGCATAAGGATAACTATTGGATGATAGTAGTGACTCAGACAGAATGATGTGTAATAGACCCAATAGAATTTAGTTCAGAAAGGAATGATTGATGTTGATTAAGATGTAGCTATAAATGGAGACTAGATATGAGATTTACACTTGAGGTAGAATCGGTGCAAACTAAAAGGGAGTCAAATCATTGGTTCATAGAAGCATAGTTCAGAGCCTTATGTCTAGTGCTAGCAGTTTTTGAATCAACCATGGGGTTTTCCTATAAAGTCAATCAAAACTTTAGTAAGTTCTCCTAATTGATTTAATGATGCCTCTATGGTGTAAGGTATCATAATTGGTGGGTCGGGGAGTTCCTATTTTATATTCCATATACCCATGAAGGTAATTGGATGAAAAATAAATGATAAGTGTTTCCATATGAACCTAAGTGGAGTAGTTTATAACCACATCAAGATCATCATATTATAATGAATGAGATTGCAAGGAATCATCTAGGGCCTTATAGAGAGGCTGATGTGCTTGGGTTATATTTAGTTGAGAAAGACTTTTTGGTTTAATTCAAAACCAAGAATTTCGTTTTGGTATCTACTTTTAACTCATGTCTTACATTTTATTGAGCATGATGAAATTGAAATGCAACAGGTGTGTCATTACACTTTTAGAGTCTTGTTTCATGTGATGATTTCTATGGAAGGGTGCATTATGATGCATCAGAATGAATTAGTTGAAGACACCATGGTGTGTTGAGTTAGAGGGATAAAATGATCATGGTATCTATGTTGAAAAAAATACAATACTTTGGCTCATCTTATGACATTCATGGTTGGAGTTATGTAGTGGTAGAATGATGGGTGTTCAAAAGTGAGTTAATCCTTAAGGTAATGTTTGAAATTTGAGGTTGGAATATATATAACTCATTTTAAATGAATATCGAGTCATATATATAGGCATAATTCACATTATAGCACAACTTATTAAGGATGATAAGTGCTATTATAGGGAGATTTGAATGACCCACAATATTATAGTTGTGAATTTTATATTGAATTTGAAATTTTCATATGGTTTATGGTTAATTTGGAGAACCAAGTGTTGAAAAAAGATGATTCATGTTTTAACATACTTAATTATTGATTTTATAAATATAAAGAACCATGTTGGCTGACTCAAAACTCGAAATATGGTCAGAGTCTTGGCCAGGCCATCCGGACAGCAACAGTAGTACCAGTTGGTCGATAACCCCCAATGGATAGTTGGTAGGGTGAAAAAAATCCCCTGCTACCCATAGAAAGCCTCACTTACTAGTTGGTGAGGTATTATGTGAGACTACTATCAATCAGGCCCCATAGGATATTCTATGGGACACCATCTCACCAATGGACACCAACCGGCTCACCGGTGGGGCATGCTAGGAATGGTTTAATTAAGGTCATTTTGGTCCTTTTTCCCACCAAATACACATTGATTTTATCATGTATTTCTTTTATTTTTTGAGAGTATTTTACACATTTTCTCCTCTATTACTCCCTCCATGGAATCTCCATAATTTGGGGTGGATCTAGACTCAAACTGATAGTGAATTTGAGTGATATCCTTCGATTATTTTTTTATATTAGTCTCCTTTTTCATCATACGATGGTAGATCATGTTACCATTCATCATGGATGATACTACTGGTAAGTTTAATCCTTATTGATCCTTTTATTTCAAAATTATGTTTGGATTTTATTTCCTTCGATCATCTTGCCTCTTGATTGATCATTATCTTATCTTCAAATGGTGAATCAGAAGACAATTCCATTGGATCTTGTTGGAATTATCTTATATTGATAGATATTTGGATTAACATGGCTAAAGGATGTCCCGTGATGATGAACGAGTACTATTGATGGGTTTTTTGATGAATTTATGTCCCTTTATAATTATTTATATGTTTTTTGGTTAATTCATATTGAATTGTCCATCGAAACATGGAATTTATTTGAGATTTTTTTCTTATCTTAGAACCAAGAGTGTGATGGGAGTAGCACAATATTTTTTGGATGATTTTGTGGAAAAGGTACATAATTTGGTCTATTTATTATAAAGGTTCAAATTTAATTATAGAAAATTGGAATTTTTCTTGTTTTCCTACAATGTGGATTTTTCCTGGAATGAAGTTGGAATTTATAGAGAGACCTTCCATGGATGGTTGGTCATGGTTCTGACTAAGCAGGGATATCTGATAAGTATCAAGAATGTGTTCCTTAACCTTTAAATGCGATTACTTTGTAAATATTTTAATTAATTATAATTTAGTTATAATTAATTAATTATAATTCCTTAGTTTTGTAAGAACTTTATTGTAGTCATTGAAGGCCTAGTGGACTTGGATAACTCAAGAAAATATGTATAACCTTTCTTAGCTTGGAGTTGACTCCGTTTGAGGTAGGTGGTCTAGTGTACTCTAACCTATGGTTTATACATGGTTTATTTTTATACAATATAAGGTTATCCACCTTAGGTGAATGAACCTTAAATTTATAATTGTATTATAAACATGTAATTATTAATTAATTAATGATCCCAAAGACATAATTAATTAAAGGGACAATGATTAATCTAAATGGATAAAGTTACAGGGTCCATGATGGACCGTTGGGAATTGGTTTTTTATTAGATGTTGATGGATGATGATTAATTACTAAAAAGATCCTTTAATTACATGGAAACATTTCAGTGTGTTGTATGTGTGTGATAATCCCTTGAGACCCTGTATACTGACTTATTCCATGAGTATTCTTAGATATCATTTTTGACTATGTTCAATTTTAATCACATGTGTAGTTATTATGAATCATGACAATATGTCATGATCTATTTTATGTGAACTCTTGTTTTACTTAATGTGATACCTATATTGGCATATATTTTTGAAAATACTTGATAGATATCACATGTGGGTAAGTGTGTATCCCATTACCCTTTTGATTCTTATTTCCATGGGTATGCCTATGTAGTTATTACGCCATGTTTAATGATGATCACATGCATTTTATGTTGTTACTGAATGCTCATGATGATATGATACACCTTGTTTACATGTCTGGTATGACTTGTTATGTGATATATCATGTTTCATTTGTAGGTATTTTTTGGTATTCAATGAGAGGTGAACCATCATGACATGGTTATCCCTTTTAGGGGTAGTGCACTTGGCTTGTGATGATGATGATGGACCTAAGCACAAGGAAGATTCTTGATGGTCTGGAGGGAAAACCATGATAGAAGGCACTGAGGTATAATTAACATGTGGACCCTATGTGACATGTTCAATTTATTCCTTATGTATGTTATGTGGAACATTGTATTGATTCCATGTAGATACTGAGTGACATGTTGTCTCAATGCCTTGCAGATTCCAATAAACATGTTAAATCGATGCCTATAAGTTTATAATAGATATGTTATATATATGCATTGTGGATGCTGAGTGACATGATGTATCAATACATGGTGGACTGACCTTGTGGTTTTCTCTTGATTACTCCCTATAACTTTTGTGACTATCATTCCGGTGTGGAGCCAAAGTAGGTATGGACCGAGTTTATGGAATATTGGAAAGTGCATAACTACTAAACATGTGGATGTTTATTTCTTGTGTGTTTTTGGTGATTATGTTATGATTGGGTAATTATGTTTTTCCTACTCACCCTTTTCTAAACTGATCACATGAACATACATTGTAAATTACTGATTGGGTACTAGACCATATTATTGGCGTCCTACTAAATTTTACTCACACCTTGCTCAGATAGCCATAACACTTGGGTACCTAATAATCCCTCACTTATCATAGGTACAGGTTAGGACAATCCCCAGGGTTTTTCATTTAGTAGGATAACTTTATACTAGTTTGGAGACTAGGATGAGGTGATGCTTGGAGTTGTAGAGCTTATTATACTTGGGCCATTTTTTTTATTTGTAAATGTAGTTGGCCTAGTGTGTGATCTATGTTTTGATCATGATATTACTGATGAGTTTTTTATTTCCACATTCATCCCTTATTGATGATATGTTACTGGTATCAGTGTACTCTAATTTTATATTGTTATACATTTTGGTAAGTTATTTTTTATAATGCACTTTAATAGAGGGTATAGTCTCCCCATTATTCCACTCGTGACCCCCATTACTAATTGGTAGCCTATGGAATATGGTGTGGCACACATGAGGTCATATGGAACTCTATATTATACCTGGTGATTCAATTAGGGATGTTATATGAGAATTAGTGTGGTGAAGGGATCCTTTTATAAGTGAGTGAATTGATATTTTTGTAATAAAATAAAAGGAAAAGTCAATATTCGAGGAAAGTGGATTCAAAAGTGAAAAATAATGGATATAGGACGAGTATTATTTGATCCACCTCTTAACCACTCATTTGGATACATGTTTTATCATTTTTATGTCTTTTACTCCTTTTATTATAGCCCTTTACCAATTTTGACATTTACCATGGTCACTATTTTTTTACCTAAGTAATTTATTTTCTTATTGATAATATAAAATGGCACTTATTACATAATTTGGACTACTAATTATTAATATGAAATCCATTTTATTAGATAAAATTTCTAAAAGTGGTGGAAATTAATTTTAAACTAGTAAATGTATAACACATTAAAATAAATTTAGAGAAAAATAAACCTTAAGTTCTAAAATGTAAAATATAAGTTTGTAAATTAAAACTAATATTTTTAAATGTTTAATTTTACTCATAATATATATATTTGGTCAATAAAAATGTTTTCATAAATTTTAATTTATCCTTATACCCTAATGATATCATAAAAGTCATGATATTTATAAAAAAAGTAATTTTCACTATTCACCTAAAAATCAATATTTTTAGAAAAATAAAAAAAATCATACTAAGAAAATATTTTATGATGAATAAAAAAATTAATTTCAATTTCTAAAATTAAAAATTATAAAATTTAGGTATTTTACTTTTAAATGTAAATATAAAATACAATGAATTTTTTTTATAGGAAAATGAATTTTTCAAATATTCACAATTTTTACACTTATTTACTATCAATTTTTAATGAAAATAGTGTTAATATATTTTTCATATCAATAATATATTTTTTTATAATTTAACCATAATATAGTTAGTTCCTTAAAATAAAAATCCATAACACATAAAAAGTTAATTTAAAAAAAAATACAATTTTAAGCATAAAATGATTTTAATAATTATTTAACTACACTAATTGAATTTTATCAATGAATTAGTATTAAAAATAAAATTATCTTTATTTATAAATAGATTTTATAATTCAATTAATTTTATTTATAAATTCCAATTCAATGACTACATTTATAAAGGTCACATTTAATATTTAATATTTTATCTTAATAAAATTTATTGTGTTTTTTTGGTTAGGTGTTTCATGTGAAAGATGCTATTACAAACAATATTTAATTATTTTAAAGTATATACTAAAATATTGGTGTGTTATATTGTGTATTCTCTATTTATGAGATAAATTTCTTCTTGGATATAGTGCAATGCATTACCTGATAGGTACGATTTAGTAAGATTTAGTTTTCATTTACATTGACCATGATTTTTTATTAAAGTTATGAGCTTAAAAATATTTATTGAATATAGTTTAAGTATATTAGGTCTTAGGGTTACTATAAATTGAATTATATATTATGTAAATTCTCCCCAGGGAGAGGGACTTGGGGTTGGACTACCCACATGCTTGGTGGATAGTACCTTGTTCTAGAAAGGTGAGGGGTTAACAGTCTATTGATCCAGGATTATTCATGTTGAGAATATTAATATCATATAACTCTAAGACTTTATATGAAGAGTTCATATAGCTTATTCATTAGATAAATTTGGATATGTATGATTTTTATTAGATTCTATTTTTGGTTGAATAACACAAACTTGTGGGTTGTTTAAAGAGTTACATAATAATGTGGTGTGAACACAATAATTTGGTGGATAGAATATGGAATTAAAAACTAAATCATTATAATAATTAATACACAAAATAATAAAACATGAGAGAACACTTTTGGATCTTATGCATATGGATGTATGTGGAGTAATTAATACTCATGAAGTGGTGGGTTTAGGCACTTTTTTACTTTTATCAACGACTTTAGTTTGCATGGTTATTTTTTTATAATGATACACAAGTATGACACTTTTGAAAAGTTCAAAGAGTTTCAGAAAAAGTTATAGAATAAATGGAGAAAAAATATTAAGATTCTTTGATTGGATTAAGGAAGTGAATACTTGATCTAGAAATTCACTGAGCATCTGAGGGTTTGTTTAAGTGTTCCACAATTCACTCCACTAAGAACACCACAGTGGAATGGAGTGTCCAAGAAGAGGAATTATACCCCACTATACATGGTTTTATTGATGATGAGTTAGTGTGACCTTCATATTTTATTCTAGGTTTATAATATGGATATTGTTACATTCCTACTAAATTTCATTCCATATAAAGTAGTCATAATGGAACCATATGAGATATGGATTGGGAAACATTAAATTATGTATTTTATGAGTATTTGTGGTTTAAAATAACTTTTATACAATTTATATTCTGAAAAGATAGTAAAAAATTCAAAAAATACTTTTTTTTGGTTATACTAAGGAAACTATGGGATATTATTTCTATAATCCCAATAAACATAGAGTATTTGTGGTTTTATTTTGTGTTTTCCTTGAGAGAAAATACATGGATCAAGTAAGAAGTGAGAGGAATATTTTACTTAAAGAAGTTCAAGACCAACAAATAGGAAGTGTTCTTGAATAGGATGTTGATCCAATTCCACAAAGAGTTGTGGAAGAATAACTGACTCAAGTTACATAATAACCTCATATTGGTAAGATAACCTAAAAAACTAATACAATCACTAGATGGATGAACCTTGAGTTCACTGAAAATTCATATCCACCAATAGTTTATGTTGTGAAAAACCAACTACTAGTTCTTCCCTTCCTATCTTAGAGAACTGGAATTAGGAATCTTCCTACACCCTAATCACCACCTAACAAGATGAAAAATACACATAATTTATAAAACTAAGTAAATAAATATCAAAAAGAAAAGTAAAATAGACACACGAGATTACATGGTTTGGAATTTCATGTTACATACATGGGAGAACACTAAAAAATATTGATTTCTAGAAGTAAAAAAAATTATAAAAAACTATATCTAAGGATATAGTGTCACACTTTTCATTATACAATACATTATCATCATCTTTCCAAATATTTATTTTATAGAGAAAATCAACTAGTAAAATTTATTGCATAGACTTATGAGAATCACGTTCAACTATCCGTTGAATTCAAATCTCTTCAAAATTCAACACTGACTCAATTTCTTTAGCTGAAGCACTATTTATGGTGCCCAAATACTAGTTTGATCAAGAATAATAAGTTTTCAAAATCCCAATAAAACCATCGACATGCTAAATTTTCATGTTGCTATTGCTCTAATAAGGCTGTGGTGAACTACCAAATTCTAAACTTTTAGTGAGTTTAATATAGTAACTTTAATAAGATTCACAATATCAATAATCTCCTAATTAAATATTGAATCAAAAGATCTCCCCTGTATACTCCAACACTTAGGAAAAATCAACCTCCTCCTATATTCATTATAGTACTATTCATCCTCCTTTTATTCTGTTGAGTCGCACTAAGGCATAATGCTACCTAAGGATCTCATAGACTAATGCCTTGTGAACATGTCAACCATATTTTTCTTCCCTATTATCTACTATAGATTTATCACCTTATCTTCTATAATATTATAGATGATAAGTAATTTCAGATCAATTTATTTCATTCTCACATTAAATGCTGAATTCTTTTCAAGGTAGATAACACTTTTACAGTCATAGAATAACTTTCCTCCTTATAATTATTTACCCATCTCCTTATGAAAGCACATCAACCCAAAAAACTTATTTCTAGTTTCTATAGCTGCTACATATTCTTTTTTTACTTTATAGATAAATTAACAATTAGTTGTATCTAGGATATATATCTTATCATCATTATGAAAAATATAAACATAAAACTTGTTATGATTTTTTGAGTGTTGGAATCTCTAGAAAAATCCACATAAACAAAACCTTATATAAGATCATATTATCTGATGAAAAATGTTGTATCTTCTAATCCTTTTAATTATTAGACGATCTAATACATAGTTTCCCAATAATCCTTCCTAGGTTTAGACACAGACTTACTTACTACTCTTACTACAAAGGTAATGTTAGGCCATGTACAAATCATCACATACATCAAAATTCCAATATATGAAGCAAATGACACCTTGGGCATGTGACATACCTCATATCCTATGAAGGTGTATATACCTTGGATAAATTTATGTCTTTGATAAGAGGGGTTATGATATATTTACATTTGATTATCCAAAATTTCTTACTGACATTCCATATGTTTTCTTTTTGGGATAACACAAAAGTACTATATTTTTGACCCCTTTTTGTCCTTGTCCCCAATATTTTCTATGATTATCCATTATCCTTCATTTCAAATAATTTGGAAAACTTCTTATTTATATATTAAATATGTTGAATATATGGAATCAAAATAAACATTTAATCCACATAAAGTAAGAGTAAAACATATATCCCATAATCCCAAAACCGTTGATAAAAAAATTATTAGAGTTACACCTTGTGAAACCTTATTAATCAATAAAATAATTTAAATTTTAGTTAAACTATTGAGGTTTCTTTTTCAATCCATAATGAATTTTATAAAATTTACACACAAGGACTTCCTTTTTATGATATTTAAAACCCCTAAGATGCTTCATTTAGATATACTCCTCCAAATAACCATAAAGAAATATAGCCTTAACATCTATCTTCTCTAAGTGTAAATCATTCCAAACAACAATGCTCAGTACCATCCATTTGGTAGTATGCTTAATTACCGGTGAAAATATTTCTAAGAAATTAATTCCTTCCTTCTTTTTGAATCCTTTGACCAAAAACCATTCCTTTTATCTTTTTAATACATCAACTTATTCCTTAAAATGGAAGAACCATTTTTTCTCGAGTACTCATTTACCTTCTTTTAGTTTAGTCATCTCCCAAGTTCCATTAAACTTTAAAGAATTTAATCTTACTCCATGGATTAATACCACTAGTTCATGTCATTGAGAGATGTTTCCTCTTCTAGATACTTGAGTTCACTAAAATTTGTTAGAATTAAGAAGTTTGTGTCAACACTATACAATTTGACTAGTTATTTAACTCAAGAATATATGCTTAGTAAAGTCTCTACTATGTCTGATATTTCAATTTCCAATGATCCTATAAATTATATCTCACCAATAAATGCATTCCCTTGAGCTTTAGTAGTTCTTAAGAAATCTAGGACATCTGATGTTGGTTAAATATATGGTGCATTGGTATTAATATATGAAATCAAAAATATTTTTGAATTAACAACACTTTCATCTAAATTTACTTTAAATTTAGTAGTTAACCTATTTTTCTCAACTTTTTATTTAGAAAATTTATTATTTTACACAAAATAATTCCATTAAATATTACATGTTGACTTCTGATGATCTTTTGGTGATCATCACTCCACAGTCGGTATCCAAACTCTTCATTTATATTTCTTATAAAAAAATATGATTTGGAATTTACCTACAACTTATATCAATCCCTTTAATCAAAAAGAAAATAAGAAATGAAACCAAATATTTTAAGGTGAGAAAATTATGGTAACATATTAGACCAAAACTATTCTGATAAGCTTTTCCCACTACAGAGGTTAGACTTCTATTGAAAAACTATGCTATTATATTAATTGCTTCTTACAATATGGAATTAGGCATCCTAGAGTGAACACACATGAATATATCCTTCTCTATTAAAGTCTATTTCTTCATCTATTACACTCAATTATTTTATGGATTTTTGAGAATTATTCTCTCAAGACCGATCCCATTCATTCTACATAAATTCTAAAAATTTCTACAGCTATAGTTAATAATATTATCAAAACTGATACACTTAAATTTCCAACCACTTTATAATCCCCCATGGATTGATACTGTACAAATGCACCAAGTACATGATATTTATTTTTAAGAAAATAAAATTAATATGAAGAAGTATCATGATCCTCTATGAGATTAAAGTAAGGCAGGTCCTTAGACTTCCATGTGAACTAGATCCAACTTCTGAGCTCTAGTTTTTAGCCATTCATGTTAAATAACACCCTATTTTACTTTCCAATCATAAAACTCTCATAACTTTTGGTAATTGTGTGATCGATAATTAGAATTACCTTCCATACTAGAACCTTTAGGTACTTATCACTTAGGTGACCAAGTCTATAATGTTAGACATTAAGGTTTTTAGAGGTTGGAATTTTAGACATTGCACTCCTATCTAAACATTTGATTAGATAAAGTGTCATATCTAAACTTTAATTTAGATAAAGGGTCCTATCTAAACTTTCATTTAGATAAAGGGTCCTATCATTTACTCCTCATGCTACCACCATTGAACCTCGAGTCACTTTCTAGACTCCATTGTTAAAAGTAGCGTCGAAGCATTCCTTATCTAACTATCCCAATGAAAAAAGGTTCCTCTAGAGACTTGGTATGCACTCACTTCCTTCAACCAATGAATACTACCATTCTATATATGGATATTTACATTTCCGTTCCCGATCACTTCTAAAACTTCATCATCCATTAGAAAAACGTTTCCAAAGATTCTAGATATATTGCTTGTCATACATCCACGATCAGTCATTGAGTGGAAGTATATACTGGAGTAAACCACCTATGAATCCACCAGATTATGAATAGTGAATAGTATATTATCACCTATATCTGTTAAAATAATTTAATTTTAAATTTTATGAGTTTTCCTCATGGTTCATCCCTTACAACTTCTATAATTCATTTGGAGACATCCTTGCTTATTGTAATGCCAAAAGGTATATCCTAGACTAGAAAACTTTCCATGAATCTTCTCCCTAGAATTTTATTCTGGTTTTCGATGATTCTTATGATGAGGTGAGTGTCCACTTCCATTATTATTCATTTCACTATATAAAGGTACTTGGATGTCTATTATCATAAGCTCCTCATTAAGAATCAAATTCCATATGTACATGAACACCAGATCAGTCTTTACATAGGAATTAATTATCAATGTAACTATAATGGACCATAATGTACATATAGATTTTACTTCAACATTGAATAATATTTATTACATAATAAAACAAAGACCACTCCAGGACTATATAGGTTTAGTGTCTTTAGAAACTGGGAAACATAAACAACTGGTTCATAAAACATCTACATTGTCTCCTGCTTATTTATTCATAAATAGAACTATTTCTGAAATATCTTACCTAATAGACTTATTCATGACCTAGGGAAATGAAAATATGTAAGGGTGAGCTCAAATTCTTAGTAAGGGTAAACAAGGTAAATATCAATCATATCATAATCGTAAGAACATAACATTTGAAAATCTTATCCTACATCTAAAAAATCAAAATATCATGCCATGAGATAAATCAAAAGAGTGAAATGTAATCCCAATAGTCATAACATGAGACATTAAATTTCATGGCATACACAAATAATCATATAAAATTATTTCATATTAGTCAAGGATCATTTCCAAGACCATCATAGCAGACAAATTCCATTACTAAACCGAGTTTACTCATTCCAACCCTGTATTACTGAACCAAATTTACTTACCATTACAATCATGTATGTATCGTGAGATATAAATATTTAACCAATTAATTGGAGGGAGATATAGGTCCCACCCATATCATAATGAAACCATTCTTACGTGTTCCACAAAACATAAAAACATTCACTATAACATAACCCATGAAATAAAATGGGTTTATTAAACATTATTCCATAATAATTGATATAACAAATGAATTTAAAAAATAAAATTAAATCATAAATGAAATAAAATAATATTAATAACAGGGATAGAAACATAAACCTATATCATATTATATGTAAAATAATTTTGATAAAACATTTGAGCTTATTTCCTGAGGAAAATATCCTTTCTTCTTCAAAAACGTTTCCTTCCTAAAAATTCCACACAATTTTAGAAGAAATAATTTTATGTGAAAATAACCTTATAATATTATAGGGTAAGATTAAAGGAAATAATACATTATAAAATCATAAAAATCCATTCATTCCATACAAGTTAAAAAAACATTCTTCTTGTACTTTTTCCAAAAAAGTTAAAAAGTACCTCATACTAAAAACGAAGAAAGATTCCATTCATACCATTTAGTAAAGATTCACCATTGTGCAAAATTTACTTTAAAAAATTATAGAAGGATATAATGAATATTTTTAAATACATATTTAGTAAACATGGATGTGGATGATAAATATACCCCAGTAAATACTTACGAATAAACAATCTTGGATAAAAATGAGATTTGCAAAGTTATCCCTTACCTTAGGTCCGATATGATTCGTATGTATCCAAACCTCATGTATAATGATTTAAATAATGTTAATGATTTATTATATAATCATAATAATTTTTATTATAATATTTATGATCATATTTTCATCTATTTGTTAGTAACATTTCATTGTTACTTGTTATTCAAATATTAACTGCATTATGTTCTTATGCATGTTTTTTCGGATAGGTTTTTATTACAATTTTTAGGTTATAGTTATATCATTTATAGAATGGTATTAGTATAATATATATCATATTTATTCATTCAATTCATGTATATAGTCATGGTTTAATGAATATCATGTAGAATGAATACCATTGCACTGTGGAGACAATAAGTTTTACGTACGCCCGAGCAATGATATCATTCCCAAAATTGTTGAATGGTATTGAAGTGGATGGTGTATAATATTTAAGAATTAGTATAATATTATAATAATCATATATAATTATTATTTACATAATTATACCCATCCATGTAAGGTGGTGGTGAAAAAAAGATTACACAACAGCGTAGAGACGGTAAACCGTATGTACACACGCCCAATGATTTCATTTTTCATAGGATGGATAGAAGGTTAAATATGGTTGTTAAATATTTATAATAACATATAATTATATTATTGATACTTATTTTATTACTTTATAATTAAACAACTAATGAAGATGAAGTATAATAAGAAAGATGTTTTAAATAATATGTAGAAGAGGTTACCTCTTCGTCGATGTGCTTCCTCTAAATCTCTTCTTAGAGAACCAAAGTTGGTCTTTGAAGATGGCCATACCATATAGAATGAAAATAAGGAAGTTTATAAGGATAATGGTAGGGTATGGACGATATTTAAGGCTCAAAATGGTGTGAAGGGGTGAGGGAGGAGGTACCCTTTTATAATTGAGGTGAGGGGCACTTTTGGAAACTCCATAAATTATAATTTATAATAAACTCAAGCCCTACCCAAAAACCTCAAAAATCTCCCAATTTCTAATATGATATTGGATAGGGTTTTAATATAATCAATCGATAAATTTTAGACAGGTTATTTTTTCAATTTAAACATCTTTTTAATTGACATATAGTTATTTTATATAATTCTAATTGTGGTAACAACATTCTAAATATTTAATGGTTATAAATATTTGCTTATATGATGTTAATTGAAAAAAATGGATATTTTATGAAATTTTAGACCTTATAATCATCAATTTTTAATTTTTAAATATTTTTATGATTTTTAAATAATTTAATAAAATGTTATTTTTATAAAATATCTGTAGTGTCAATTTTGACACTATTCATTTATTTGAATTTAAATAAAATCAACATAGAAGATAAATTCAAACCAAAACATTGAATATACTCAAAACATTTCATAATTATCTATAAAATTCATTGATATCCTTAATTAATTTAAATTATATTTCTTTTAATATTTTCAAATTCATTTATTTGATATTTCTATTAATAAAATAATTTCTGTGTCACTATTGTGTCATCCTTAATGCTGATTATTTAATTTATAATAATTATAAATAAATTTCTATGATTTAGGTAATTTTTTTAGATTTCCATAGACAATATATAGTAGATATTATCTCTTATTTATCCATATGTTAAAATTAATATACTTATATAAAATGAGATTGTGGAATTTTGTCACATTCATTAGTTTTTATTATATTCATGTCACATTCATATATAAGTAGCCATTAAGTGATTAAATTTATAAAAATAGATGATAAGGGTCGAATTTAGTCATCCAATATGATTTTTATAGGTATTAAGGTAATTTTATAATATTATTTTTACCATCAATTACCTGATTTACCTTCAACCATGATAATAAAAATAATTACCAATGTTACTATTCATAATGCCGAAAAATAAAAGTAGCCTATTACCATAAATTGGACCTACTAATTTCAAATATGGATTCCATTTTTAAAAATTCAAAATGCAAAATTTCTACTAATTAATTTAAAATCCACCCCATTGTCAAAATGAGAGAACAAGTTTTTAAAAGTTAAAACATTGCAAAATATTGAAATGTTTTTACATATGAATTCAATGTAAAATTAATTATAATAAAATAAATTATATTTAATGATAAAAAAATATTCTATTTATACTTTAAAACTATTAAATATTATAAATTAACTATATAAATTATCTTGATGGAAAAATTTGTTTTCACTTAAAATTTAGTGTGTTTTTACTATTCATCAAAACTTGAATGTTATCAGAAAATATCATAAATTCAACCAAAGTAAAATTTTATATCCTGATTTAAAAGAACATGTTTCTTTTGTCATATAAAAATTATTAATGTGTCATAATCTTAAATTAAAAGGGGTTCTCCATTCAAAGGCATAAGATTACCCTTAAAAAATGTTGGTTTGTATACAACAAACAGGGTTTATTCACACCCTATGATTAAAATATCAATTTGATAAATATAAAAAATATTTCATTAACTATATAATATATATATATATATATCATTAATTTCATTAACAATATCAATTCACTCAAAAAATACAAATATCTAATTTATTTTTTTCATAAATAATTGATAGCCAATGAATTCACAATGCATTTTCATAAGTTAGTTATAATTATTACTACAAACCTAATGGCTAGGATATAATGTTAATTTTATACTAAGGGTGTCTCATAGTTTATTTAAACTCAAGATTTCATGCAACACAATATACTGAAGAATAAATTTTTTTAGAGAACATTTTTCATAAAAACATTCGGGTGTTACATTCTATCACCCTTAAACTAAATTTCACTTTCAAAATTCATCATTTGGAAACAAAGAGATGAGGATAAATCTCACTCATAATATCCTCAAGTTCTCATTTAGCTTATTAAAATTGGTGGTTCCTTCAAAAAACTTTAACCAAGTGAGTGGTCTTGTTTCATAGAACTTTTTTACTATGATCCATAATCTCTATCGGTTGTACTTTATAAGATAGATCTTGCTCCAAAGATATGACTTCTGATCTTAATACATGTGAAGGATCATGTATGTAATTTCTCAGGAGAGATACATAGAACACATCATTAACTTGAGATATATTTATTGTAATCTCCAATCGGAAAGCTACCATCCCAACATGATCTAGAATTTCAAAAGAATTGATATACCTAGGGCTCATCTTTACCTTCATTCCAAACCCAATTAATCTCTTCCAGGGAGATATTAATAGGAACACTTTATCACCCACTTCAAACTCTAGGCCTTTTATTTAGTTGTTAGAATAACGTTTTTTCAACTCTGAGCTTCTATTATGTGTTGTTGAATAGATCTAACCTTTTATACCATTTCATCAACAAGATCAAGTACTAATAGCATTCTTTCCCCAAATTCATCGCAGTAAGTTGGAGTTCTACACTTATTTACATAGAGGGATTCATAAGGATCCATATGAATAATGGAGTGAAAGCTATTATTGTAAGAAAATTACACCCAAGGTAGGTGTTGATCCCAACCACCTTTTAAATCCAAAGAGAAAGCGCTCAACATGTCTTACAGAGTTTGAATTGTCCTATCAGATTGAACGTATGTCTAAGGACGATAAGTAGTACTGAAACTTATCTCTATATCTATATCATGCTGAAGACTTCTCTAAAACTTATAAGTAAACCTCAGATCCCGATCAGATATAATGTAAAGTGGTAGTACATGAAATCTTACCACTTCCTTTACATATATCCTGGCAAGCTGATCAAGAGAGAAATCCAATATAATAACAATGATGTGTGATGTTATTGTATGGTGATAAAATATAACCTATAAAGCATTATTGACATTAGATGTTTTGGGAAGCCCGAAAATAAAGTTCATAGTGATGTTTTCCAATTTCCATTATGGTATGTGTAATGGTTGTAACATCCCCTTAGACTTCTATCTCTCAGCCTAAACTTGCTGAAAAACCAAGAATCAAGAGACATATTCAGCGATATCTCTTTTCATTCCATCCCACCAGAAATACTCTTTTAGGCCCATATACATATTTCTGCTTCTAGGTTGAAAAGAGAATGAAGAACTATGAGCCTCATCCAATATATCCTTCTTTAATTTTGGTATGGGAGGAATACAAAAAATGTTTTTAAACCTTATTATTTCTTCACAATCAAGGTTGAATTCAAGAATATTTCTCACCTTCTTTTGTATCTCTACATATTTTTTCTGTGCCTCCTTAATATTCACTTGTATAGATGGTTTAACATTAATTTTAGAAAGATAATATTTCCCCCTTCCTTTAAAATTTCAATATCCATCCTTTGAAAATCCATAAACATTGGATCTTTTGTGATCCTCATCTCAATAGGCTAGCATTGTCTTGTCGACTTAATGCATCATCCACCTTGTTCGCTTTCCCAGGGTGGTAATGTATTAAGCAGTCATAATCTTTAATCTACTCCAACCATCTTATTTGGTTCATATTAATCTCCTTTTGTGTGAAAATATACTTTAAAATTTTATGATCTATAGAAATATCACACCTTTTACCAAAAAGATAATGCCTCCATATATTTAATGCAAAGATTACCACAACTAACTCTAAATCAGGAGTTGGTTAATTTTTCTCTTGGATTTTCAACTTCCATGAGGCATAAGCTATCACTATATAATTTTTCACAAGAACACATCCCATACCCTTCTTGGATGCATCACTATAGATCACAAACCATTCTCTAGTACAAGGCCGTGGGATCATAGGTGAACTGGATAACCTTATTTTTAGCTCTTTGAAATTCTCTTCACATTCTTCCTTCGATAGGAACTTAACTCCTTTCCAAGTCAACTTGGTGAGTGGATTAGATAATAATGAAAAATATTTCACAAAATTTCGATAATATCCATCCAAACCAAGAAAACTTCAGATCTCAGTTACCCTTGTTGGTCTTAACCATCTTTAAATGACCTCTTTTTTGCTGGATCCATAGATATCCCCACTCTTTAGATTTTGTGACCCAAAAATTAAACTTTATAAAGCCAAAATTCATACTTGGTAAATTTGGAATAAAGATTTTCCTTTCCCAGGGTCTTCAGTACAACTCTCAAGTGATCTTCATGTTCTTCATTTATCTTTGAATAGATAAGAATATAGTCTATAATGACTACCATAAAATTACCAAGATAGTCTCTAAAGACTCTATTCATTAGATCCACGAAGATAGAGGGAGAATTAGTAAGACCAAAAGGAATCAATATAAATTCATAGTGTACATACCTTGTACAGAATGCCATATTTGGTATATCCTCGTTTTGACCCTTAATTGATGATATCCTGAATGAAGATCAATCTTGGAAAAGTATTGAGCTATGCGTAGTTGGTCAAATAAGTCATCAATGCGGGGAAGAGGATATTATCTCTTTATAGTGATCCTATTAAGTTCTCTATAATCAATTAAGAGTCTCATTGATCCATATTTATTCTTAACAAATAGAATAGGTGCTCCCCAAGGTGATGCACTAGGGTATATGAATAACTTATCAAGATTCTCTTGGAGTTGCTTATTCAATTCTTACAACTCAATTGGGGACATTCTATAAGGTTTCTTTGAAATAAGCATAGTACATGGTATGAATTCTATTGAAAAATCAACTTAACAATTGGGTGGAAGACTTGGAAATTAATCTAGAAAGAAATCATCAAACTCCCACACAATGGGTGTATTCTTAATCATGAGTTTCTCTATAACCATTTGAGATAAATAACCTTCATTTTTAGTAATAAAGACCCATAAAATGGAATAAATTTCTAATGGAAGGTTATATTCATCTTTGCATCAATAGATGATCATAGATTGATCTATAATATGAAATGTGACTTTTTTCTTAGAAATTAATATGAGATCCATATAGAGAAATCAAATCCATGCCAAGAATCACATCAAATTACACTATACGAAGGATCATAAGATTTATAGGAATCACTTTCCCAAAAAAATCAACTCGAGAAGAATTCTAAACTTTTGATGTGACTGTTGTTCCATTTGGAGTTGTCATAGCTAACTCAACATCTAATTGTTGAGGTAATACGATGATACCATTAGAAAATTATTCAGAAATAAAATAGAGGGTGGATACAAAATCAAATAAAACATTTGATAATTTATAGTGGATGGTAAGTGTACATTTCACCACTTCATTATCATACTCCACGTCTCCAATAGTGATTGCATGTGACTTTCCTTTATCTTTGGCCTTTAGAGTTTTTCGATATCAATCATCATCAATAACCCATGGTTTAGGGAATTTATTAACATAATTTCCCATTTCCTTAAACATGTAGCATTGAAGTGCAGGAGGTTCATTCTATGTAGCCTTTTATTTGTTCACATAATTAGACATATTTTTCCCATCAATTCGGAATTAAACTACCTGATGACCTTCTTTTCCGAACTTAAAACATTTACTAGTCCCTTTAAGACAATTCCCTCTATGTTTATTTCCACACTTTGAGCATAAGGGAAAAATCATATTTTTTTAGTGTGGTCTTTAGATTTTCCTTTGAATTCCATTTTTCGATTCTTATCAAACCCATATGACTGATGGGTTACTCCAATATCCATATCAACCTTGAGAGCACATCAAAAAATTTCCTTATAGTTATTGAAGTCCCTTATGGATAATTCCCTTCAGAGATTTGGTTTTAAGACACTAAATAATCGATCAATTTTTACTCTAAGGTTGGATAATAATTCCAAAAGCATACCTTGAAAGTCTTGTAAAATTTAATTCATAGGTTCCAACGGATTCATCATCCTTTTTATTAAGTTCAAGGAACTCCTTATCTATATTTTCTTAGAGAATACGAGGAAATTACTTATCGGAAAATTAGTTCTTGAACTCTTCCCATTCCATGTACTCAAATTCATCTTTTTTCCTAGTATAATTAATAAGATTCCACCATTGGTTAGCTTCAGCTTCAAAATGATATACTTATAAGATTACTTTATCATGTTCAAAACATTATAGAACTGAAAATATCTTTTCAGTGGTACTGATACATTGTTCATCCACTAATGTATTAGAAGTCCCGATGAATTAAAGTGGATGATACCTCATGATGGATTCAACAGAATGTTGCTTCATACTTTTCTATTTTAGAATTATGGCATGATTCATAGCTTGAGAAAGTTGTGTGAGCATGGTTAAAATATTTTTCAATCCATCTCCCATAAAATTTGGTTTCTCAGGGGGATAATCATTTCATTTCCCATCACACTAAGCATTAACATAGTTCCTTCGGGTTCCATCCATTGACTAAAACCAAGAATCATAGTGTGAGAAATACTAATAATAATCGGAAAACCACATAATTAAAGAATAAAATATCAATTGATAAAAATTTATGTTTTATTCTAGGTTATTCATGAACATATCTAAAACACTAGGATATGATTGTAACATATACTTATACATATCCTTAGGGTTTTTACGAAGGTTCTCTCATCCTAGTTTCCAAAGGTTAACAATACCTTTTATCTGATACCAAATATAATGGAGCATAATTTACATATATATTTTACATCAACATTGAAGAATATTTATTACATAATATAGCAAAAATATTCCAGGACCGTATAGGTTTAGTGTCTTTAGAAACTGGGAAACATAAACAACTGGTTCATAAAACATCTACATTATCTCCTTATTTCTTTATAACTAGACTTATTTTTGACATATCTTACTTAATAACATTCTTCATGACCTTGTGAAATGAAACATATGAAAGGGTGATCTCAAATTCTTAGTTAGGGTAAACAAGGGAAATATCAATCATATCATAATAATAATAACATAAAATTTTAAAACCTTATCCTGCATATAAAAGATCATAATATCAAGTCATGGGATACATAATAAAAGTGAAATGTAATAAAAATAGTAATAAAATAAGACTTGAAATTTCCTTGAATACACAAATAAGCATAGAAAATCATTTCATATTAGTTAAGGATCATTTCCAAGACCATCATAGCGGACAAAGTCCATTACTGAACCGAGTTTACTCCTTATTCCAACCCTGTATTACTGAACCAGATTAACTTGTTGTTCCAGTAATGTCTTTATCATGAGACATAAATATTTACCCAATGCATTAGAGGGAGATATAGGTCCCACCCATCTCGTAATGAAATCATTCTTACATGTACCACAAAAATATAAAAACATTCACCATAACATAACCCATGAAATAAAATGTGTTTCTTAACATCATTCCATCATAATTAATATAAAAAATGGATTTACTAAATAAAATTACACCATAAAAATAATAAAATCATAGTAATAATATGTATTGAAACATAAAACCATGTCATATTAGATGGGAAATAATTTTTATAAAACACTTGATCTTAATTCTTGATGAAAATATCTTTTATTCTTAAAAAACGTTTTCCTTCCTCAAAACGCCACACAATTTTAGAATAAATAATTTTATGTGAAAATAACCTTGTAATATTTTTGGAGAAGATTAAAGGAAATAAGTAATTATGAAATATTAAAAATCCATTCATGATGTACAAGTTAAAAAAACATTTTTCTCGTACTTTTTCTAGAAAAGTAAAAAAGTACCTCATATCAAAAATGACAAAAGATTCCATTTATACCATTTAGTAAAAATTCACCAATGTGTAAAATCAAATTTAAAAAATTATATAAGGATATAATTAATATTTTCAAATAAATATTTAGTATACATAGACTTGGATGATAAATATACCCAGTAAATACTTACGAATAAACAATCTCGGATAAAAATGATATTTGCAAATTTATCCCTTACCTTAGGTCTGATATGATTAGTATATATCCAAACCACCTGTATAATGATTTAATTAATGTTACTGATTTATTAAATAATAATAACCATTTTTATGATAACATTTATGATCATACTTTCATCATTTTGTTAGTAACATTTCATTGTTACTCGTTATTTGGGTATTAACTACTTTATGTTCTTATGCATGTTTGGTTGGATAAGTTCTTATTCCTCTTTTTAGTTTATAATTATATCATTTAAATAATGGTATTAGTATAATATATATCACATTTATTCATTAAATTCATGTATGTAATCATGGTTTAATGAAGATCATGTAGAATGAATCACATTGTATTGTAGAGACGGTAGACCGTACGTACGCATGAGTGATGATATTATTCCCAAAATTGATGAATGGTATTGAAGTTGATAGTGTATAATATTTCAGAATTAGTATAATGTTATAATAATCATAAATATTTATTATTTACATCATTATACCCATCCAATTAAGGTGTTGGTGAAAAATAGATTACACAATGGCATGGAGATAGTAAGCCGTATGTACGCACGTGCAATGATTTCATTTTTCATTGGATGGATGGATGGTGAAATATGGTTGTTTCATATTTATAATAACATATAAGTATATTATTGATACTAATTTTATTACTTTATAATGAAACAACTAATTAAGAGGAAGTATAAGAAGAAAGAAGTTTGAAATAATCCGTAGAAGAGGTTACCTCTTCCTCGACCTACTTCCTCTAAATCTCTTCATAGAGCACTAGAGTTGGTATTTTAAGATGAACAGAAACTATAGAATGAAAATAAGAAAGTTGTGAAGGAAAAGGGACAGGTTATGGCCGATATTTAAGGCTCAAAATTATGTAAAGAGGTGAGGGATGAGGTCCCCTTTTATAATTGAGGTAAGGGGCACTTTTGGAAACTCCATAAATAAAAATTTATAATAAAATAAAACCCTACTAAAAAACCTCCCAAATATACCAATTTAGAATATTATATGATATAGGGTTGTAATATCATAAACCAATAAATTTTGGACAATTTATTTTTCCAATTTAAACAATATCTTTTTAATTAAATCTTAGTTATTCTATTTAATTTTAATTGTGGTAATAACATTCTAAATATTTAATGGTTATAAATATTTACTTATATGGTGTTAATTGACCATAAATGGATATTTTATTAAATATTTGACCTTATAATAATAAATTTTTAATTTTTAAATATTTTTATTATTTTTAAATAATTTAATAAAATGTTATTTTTATAAAATATCAAGAGTGTCAATTTTGACACTATTCATTTATTTGACTTTAAATAAAATCCATATAGAAGATAACTTCTAAAAAACATTTAATATAATAAAAACATGTTAAAATTACCTATAAAATTCATTGATAACCTTAATTAATTCAAATTATACTTATTTTAATATTTTCAAAATCATTAATTTGATATATTAATAAAATAATTTCTGTATCATTATTGTGTCATCCTTAATGGTAATTATTTAATTTCTAAAATTTATAAATAAATTTCAATGATGTAGTTAATTAATTTATATTTCTAGATACTATCTATAGTCAATATTATCTCTGGTTATCAATATATTAAAATTAACATACTTATATAAAATGAGATTTTTACATTTTGTCACATTCATTACTTTTAATTATATTCATGTCATATTCATAGGTAAGTGGTCATTATGTGATTAAATTTATAAAAATATATTATAAGGGTAAAATTTGGTCATCCAATAGTATTTTTATAGGTGTTAATATAATTTTATAAAATTATTTTTACCTTTAATTACCCGATTTACCTTTAACCATGGTAATAAAAATAATTACCAAAGTTACTATTCATAATTCCCTAAAATAAATGTATCATATTGAAATAATTTTTACCTACTGATTCCAAATATGGTGTCAATTTTTAAAAATTAAAAACACAAAAAGTTGTAGTAATTAATTTAAAATCAATCGTGTTGTCGAAATGAGAGAACATGTTTTTAAAAGTTAAAACATTTCCAAAGATTGAAATGTTTTTACATATGAATTCAATGTAAAATTAATGATAATGAAATATATTATATTTAATGATAAAAATATATTCTTTTTATAATTTAAAACCATTCAATTTTTTAATTTAATTATATAAATTATCTCAATGGAAAAAGTTGTTTTCACTTAAAATTTAGTGTGTTTTTTCTATTCATCAAAACTTGAATGTTATCAGAAAATATCATAAATTCAACCAAAGTAAATTTTTCTATCCTGATTTAAAATAAAATGTTTATTCTTTCATATAAAAATTATTAATGTGTTATAATATTAATTTAAAATGGGTTCTCCATTCAATGGTGTAAGATTACCCTTAAAAAATGTATGTTTTTATACAACAAATATAGTTTATTCACACCCTATGATTAAAATATCCATTGGATGAATATAAAAAAAATTATTAAGTATATAACATATATATCTAAATAATTTAATTACCAATAGTAATTCACTCAAAAAATACAAATATCTAATTTATATTTTTCATAAATAATTAATAGCCAATGAATTCACAATGCATTTTTATATGTTAGTTATAATTATTTCCACTAACCTAACGACTAGGATATAATGGTAATTTTATACTAAAGGCATCTCGCAGATTATTTAAACTCATGATTGCACGAAACTCAAGCTACTAAATAATAAAAATTATTTATTGAGATTTTTTCTTAAAAACATCTTGGTGTTATAGTAACCTTCCATCCCAAGATTCTAGTAAAGATGAAATGAATAAGACTTACCATACATGATATGTAAAAGTAACTTTCACTAATTAAAGAAGACTTATGATCATGTTGATTTAATTCACATGATCTACTTCTGAACATAATTTTGATAAACTCAAACTTAAAAAATTCTTTGTAACACCCCAAAATTCTAAAGTACAACTTTGTATTCAATAGTGTGTATGACATGCAACACCAAACATGCAAGGGAATATAATATCCCAAGAATCTACTATATATATACTATTTTAAATAAATTCAACACATAATATTTCTTATAATGCATAGAACACCAATTTACCATGAATTACACGCAAGAGAGAACTTACTCAATAGGTTGTGTTACACACAAAAATGAACTTCATCGACAACTTATGTTAAATGAAAGAGAGACATTCCTCAACAGCTTGCGTTACACACAAGACTGAGTTTCACCAAATAATATACTTTTAAAATATTATTATTTAATATAATATGATATATACTAGATATTAAATTAGTTATTATTAATAGTTATAAATAACTTATAAGAATTATGGTTTACACTAATATAAAATTAATTAATTGGTTAACAATTAATGAGAAATGAAAATAAAAACCAATTGGATATAAAAAAAAATAATAATATTATTATGCTTCCAAAAGAGTTTTACATTAATAAACACAAATAATAAAAATTATTGAATGATTTTAATGAAACATATATGTTATATATTCAATCAAATATTATTTAAATTTTTTAATTAGGTTTTATATGCATAATATAAGAACAAAACCTATTACACACATAAAAACCTATATTTTTATAAAGGCAATTTTACTGCCTTTTAATGGTGAACTTATTTTAAATATTAATTTTGAAACTATTATAAATTTAATTTTATAAAATAAATTAATTATTGAATTCATAATTTCAAAATTATATTAGGGTGTATTTTTGGTATTTTTTTGAGAGACTTCATTTTTTGATGAATAATGAAAAATATTGCATTTTAGTTAAAAACTGCCTTTTCATTTAAATAATTATTATTGTTAAATTATATTTTAATTTTTTTATAAAGTAACATTAGATAAATAATACATATATTAATACAATTTATTTTACTAGAATCAATTTCAAATTTAAATTGAACACGAAAACTCAACAATCTTTTGAACAATTGTTTACAAAAACCAATTAAAGCATATGTCTACAAGATTAGAATTAATCTTAATTTTTCCACTTATATGGTTCAAATTTCAAAAAATGGACATAAACTATTGTAATAAGTATTATATTTTTATTCTAATAATATCAACTTAATTTTTGACCAAAATTATTCATGAAAGTGATTAAAATTAATTACAGTGATTAAAGTGTAATTAGGCTTAACAATGGACTAAACCTTATATTTAAGGGCCCAAATGACCTATAAACTTATCCAAAACCCATTTTATGTCCATAATATGGCCATTAACATTCCATTAGTATTATTTTTGGTTTTTTATGACTTTTTTTAGGTAAGAACATGTGTACACCTAACTTGTTTCCAAAAAATCTGAGTGGCTCCTTTTCCTTCCCTATAAAAGATCACCACCTCTCCCCCTTCCTCCCACCTCTCAAGACACATTGTATTATCCAAACTATAGCCAAGTAGTCTCAAAAAATACCTCCCCTCAACCTAGAATCCTTATTTTGGGTAGTAATCCATCTAAATAATCTTTTTGGCACAAACCAAAAGAAGTGACCTGATTAAGAGGTAATATCTTCTCTCAAGCTCTTTAGTTTCATTTCCATTATCCACCCCATAAAATCACTTTTTTATATACTTATATAAAAACAGTATAATATATATACTCAGATGTTTTTATGTAAAGGATTTTATATAAACATACACACACCTCCACCTAATGGGTAACGAACATACTACTTCTGTGTACAACGAACTGCTGCCTCACGAAACAATGATTGTTCATTATTCCATTTCCATCTTTCAGGGTTGGCCATTATGATGGAAAGACTATTTATATATATTATATATGTTATTTATTATAAATTTAAGCTTCTTAAATTCTTTTACAACACATACCCTTATACTTTCCATATTGTGTTAATATGATAACATCATTTGAGGAAGTGTGGACTACCGCCCCCTCAAAGCGATGCGATTAATTCACACGATCCATGGAATGTATAAAGGATTATTATAATTGAAAATATTATACATATAAATAATATATATTATATTAATGAAATAATTATCTTTATATATATATATATCATTTTCTTTATTATCCTTTTACACACTGGAAAGTGATAATGTCGGCTGTGGATGTGTAGACTTCCGCCTCCTCGACATAAAGTGATTAATTTCACATCATGATAATTTTATATATAAGTATATATGACTAAATAATATGTTATTAATGATATTATGATCATTATATAAATATATCATTCTACTTACCTTATTTATATATTGATTATTGTAAAATGAGAATGTTACTCATGCGTACGTATGACCTACAGTCTCCATGATTGTAATGCTGGTTCATTTTTCATAACCATATTCAATGATTGATTTTAAAAGTATAATTTATGTATAAATATGATAATTATTTCATGATTATTATTTTTTAGATGTTATATATTGACCCCTTTGACCATAATTGACCTACCAAAGTTGTTTTTGACATATAAATCAAATTTGGTCAAAACACCCGATGTAAAAATAATTGTTTAAGTAGTTTTATACAAAATGGTAATAAGTTAAATAAAATTAATGATAAAAATGAAAAATGTTATCAATAATTTATAAAATTAAAATTATTTTATTATAAAGAAATTTAAAGGACATTCACCCAAAAGGAAACACAAGGTTAGGGATTCTCATCTCACTTTTTTACATCTGTGAGATAAATGTCATGTTAAACACTTACATCTTATGTTTTGTGTATCTAATGACCATATATATATATATATATTATATCATGAATTATTTTATCTTTATGATGTTTAAGTCTTTACTTTAATATTATTCCCTCATGAGGTTTATGATTTAAAATGTTTCAAAGTGGTATGAGACACTTTGGAATGTTTAAAGATCATTTTCCTTAACAAAAAATTTAATTATATTTCAATGGAATTTCCATTTAAATAAATTTTAAGACCATTTTTCAAAAAAAATCATTAATTTTATCTCATTTTTTAATTCATGACCATTTTCAATTATTAGTACAATTTTCCCACTCTTTGGTATTCAAAGAGTTTTAAAAGTGTTTTTAAGAAAACCAGACTTTATTTCTATCTTTAGTTAGAGAAAAAATTTTCTTATTAAAACCGTATCTTATTAAAATGTTTTCAAAAATATTTTAAAATGATTTGGTAAATAAATTTTTACCCCTTTTTATCTTTTACCAATGTTTTCCAATGAATATTCTTATCACTTTTCAAACAAGGAATTTTTCTTAATTTTTTACCATACAAAAGGAATGTTATTTTTACCTTGTATAACATATATACATTTACCCTCCATAATTTCTTAAAAGATTACTTTTCATTTGTAATGAATAATTTTTATAATTGTTTTTTTAATTTATTTTCAGAGAAAATTATTTTCCAAAGGTTTTACAAAACAAAAGGATATTTCACTCAAGAATATTTTTAAAATATATTTTTATAATATTTACATTCATCGACGACAACAACCCTTTATTTTACTCTGATTGGGATATGTTTTATTGATACCCTCATTAATCTTCTTCTGGATGGTTTATTATAGATTCTTCCAAGGATATTATTCTCATTCAATTCCTTAATTTCTTTTAATCCCCTTGAAATATTTAATTTCCTATAATCATTTGACATTGAAATTCCCATAAATATCCATATCACTTTTTCATGGATATGATTATTATCTAAACCATATATCATTTTTCATATGGTGTTTATATTGAAAGTTATTTTATTATTTAGGGAAATATTGATAAAACTGTATCATTTATTTAATAGGGATTTTTTATAAGGCACATTGTTTATTTAAATGCTTCGGACATGCACTATACGGGTTGAGGACTTGTTAATGTAAGACCAATGGGTTAGAGATAGATTAATGCAATCTCTATGGGTTGGGGGCTGATTAATGAAATCCCCACGATGCATCAGTAGTCTCATAGGATGAGTCATTTTTCTAGTCTCATTAGATGTGTTTTTACACAACATTTTGTAAACCGTATTGTGAAAGGTCTTGATGATAAAGGTACCATGTACCTAGGAAACATGACATCCAATAATCAAGAATTTTTTTAATTTTTGTTCTAGTTATTATTCTTCTATGAGATTTTACATTGAAATATCTATGGATACATTTAATTTTTAGTTATTTATATGGAATGTGTTTCAATTTATTAGTATGATATATTTATTTTTCATAATCTAGTTATTTGAATGGCATGTGTTTCCAGTTATTACCTTGACATATTTTTTATTCACTTCTATTTAGTTTATTGATTCTATGGAATGTGTTTTCAATTATTTACCTTTACATATTGACTATTCTCATTGATTTATTATTTCTTCCTCTTTACTTACCCTTACTGAGCATTTAAGCTCACCCTTATTATGTTTTTTCCCTAAGTATACAAGAAGTGTACTATGAAAGTTATTAATGGATTTACTAAATGAATTAGAGTTACACTCAAAGTTATTTATTCATATTTTATCAAGAATAAAAAAATTATGTTGTAATTAGTTTATTCATTTTTAATACAAGACTCATTTATGTATCTAGTTTTCCAATACTACTAAATAGATCGGTCTTTCAGGGCGTGATTCCTTGTAATCATGCCAATGTAATTGATAGAAGACACCAAATTCAGGCTTTTAGGTTGGGTCACTGTAGTTTGTATCAGAGGAAGTTTAGTAACAACCTATGGAACTCGATTTAGAAAAAATAGGTTAGAGAACATAACCCTAAGGTCGAATTTGAGTATAAGTATAAAAGAAAACAATATATTTTTGGTAAAGTATAGATTATGTGGGTCTTCTTAGAAATACATCCCTATTTGGATACTACAAGTGGATGTGGTTCTGGAACAAATGTACCTATGATTAAGAACTCTGAAAAGGTGTTTGAGGCCTGACTCGGGGTAACATGGTACACAACAACGTGCCTTACTACGCACCTATTTTGACACTCCTGGTGTATTTTCTTAGGAGAATCCATGTTTTCTTTACAAACCATTATGAAGAATTTGAATAGATATTGAAAATGAATATTCTAGGTTAAGAATAAGTTGTTTTAGATTTAAAAATAATATTTCATGATTTAGATATCTTATAGATAACAATATTCCTTTCTCACTATGAATATTGTTTCTCACACTATTCTTTCTTCTTTTATTAAATGGATGGAACTAAAATGATTCAAGTTAACATTGAACATAAAGGACAAGGTGGTGAAAATGAGAAAGCAAATGATTTATTGACAGGAGAGAAGGATATCATGTTTATGCCAAACCAGTTTTCTTAAAATATGATTAACAATATATACCTTTACCAACTACTGAACACACCAAATAAGATAAGAATGGAGGTTTCTAAGAGCTTGAGTGATGGAGAACATAAATAAAAGAAGTATTTATTTATGACATGTGCGAAGTATAGAAGGAGGAACCCGAGAAATTATCTCAATGGAACAAGGAAATTATTTATATATAGGAAAAAGGATATAAATAAAAGGATTACAGAAGAAAAATGAAGAGTACAATGGAAGGAAGTGATGATCATCCTAGGAAATACTTTATAGTTTATTGTAATATGTGTGGGGAACTTGGACATTACCCAAGTCAATGCCATCATGTAGAGGATAAGCTCTAGAAAACTGAAGGATCTATGTGAAAATAAGTGGATGAAGTAATTATGTATTGAGGATGAATTGAAAATCTTAGTTAAGAGTCTATTTAATGATTAAATTTAAAGGATATCAATCATATTTATTTTGGAAATTATATTAATTTGGTATTAGAAAAGTAATACCTATATGCCAGGTGGAAACCAATGAAATCCTGCAAGGCCATGAGTCCTGAACCCATGACCAGAGGACAATGAGGGTTTCACGCCAACCACTAACCTATGAAATTTCCTAGTTAAATTTTCATTTTTTAGTTAAATAAGCATAAGAGACTCATCCTAGTTGTTGAGGACTCATCAAGTGAATATAAGAACCCAAAGATAAAATATGGGTGGAGACATATTTCCAGGCACTATAGTAGAATTATAGCAGGCACTATAGCATGTATTTTTATGCACTATAGCAACTGGAACTATTCATCTATTTGGGATTTAGGCCCCTGTTCAGGTCCTCATGTCCTTCAAGGACTTTGGTCCAGTAAGGATTTTAGGCCACCTCAAAGTCTTTGGGCCACCTCAAGGCCTTCGGGCCACCTCAAGGCCTTCAGGCCACCTCAAGGCCTTTAGGCCACATGAAATTGTGCTTAATGGACTAGGAAGACTCTATAAGGAGAATGCTTCATATGAGGATTCAGAGCAACACACATTCACTAGAGTAGAGTTAAAGGATTTGGAATAATGAGAGGGTAAAAAAATTACCATCAGGACTAGCCTGTGTATGCATGGAATGCCTAGCCAAATATCCATGAAAAGGTAGAGAGATTAAAAAATCATGATGCAGTCACTGGGGAGGAGCAGTTCTAAGTAGTTATAGTCTTGATGATTTCCTCTAGACCTTCGGTTCATGTAATTTCACAAAGCCTATGGGCCATGTAAGGGTACCCCTTCAACCCTTAAAAAGGGGTATTATAAAAAATGAATAAAAATAGAAGGACTTCGAGCCATTCAGAGTAGTTAAACAATTTGACGAATAAATGTTAACAATGAATCAATAGTATCACTTTTGAGGATTAAAGATTAATCTAATAACCGTATTGGTTTTGGAAAATAGTTAAAGACAAATAGTTGAACTTTTCACTATTTTATAGGCCTTGTGATACTTTAAAGTTTTATATTTTTGCTTCAGGCATAAAAAATCATTATTGGTAATTAATTTCTAGGACTTCATGAATGAATTGGAATTTGATTGATGCATAACCAAAAGTTAGTACTGTTCACATGAAATTAAAACCTATATGGTATGGATATTTCCTTATATTAAAGGTTAGTAAAAGAATTTACCAATAATAGGAAAATGACTTAGAAATAAAATTTTGTCATAATAACTTAATTTCAATTGAACTGATGGTCTCTTAAATCATCACAGATTTATGGCTTTGAGGCCCTCAACTTTCTATCGATCATTCAATTGTTTGTGATTGATGGCCTCATTCAGTCTCTATAAATATTTACATTTATCCTCCAAGTTTGTGTCTCTACTTTCCACTAAAAATCTCATAAATAGAAACCTAGATACATGGTAGTTCATGTGACCCTTGTACTTACCATTCTCTCTTTTCCAGAGGATGTTTTACAAACCCTTCTCACGAGGTGTGATTTAAAACATAGGAAGTATCAAAAAATATATCACCATGATTTTGTTTAAATTGAAAGGATGAAATTTAATTAAGGAGGGGATAATGTAACACCCTAAAATTCTAAAGTAAAAATTTGTATTCAATAGTGTGTATGACATGCAACACCAAATAGATAAGGGAATATAAGATCCTAAGGCTCTACTATATATTTACCATTTTAAATAAATTCAACACATGATATTTCTTGTAATGCATGCAACACAAAGTTATCTTTCGTTACATTCAAGAGAGGCCATACTCGATAGATTATTTTACATTAAAGAGCGAACTTCCTAGATAGTTTGTGAGAGACCTTCCTCGACAGCTTGCATTACACGCAAGATCAAGTTTCATCAAATAATAATGTATTATTAAAATATTATTATTTAATATAATATGATATAAAATAGCTGTTAAATTAGTTTTTACAAATAGTGTTAAATAACTTGTAAAAATTATGTTTTACACCATTATAAAATTAATTCATTGGTTAAAAATTAATGAGAAATGAAAATAAGAACTAATAGGATATAAAAAGAATTATTTTTATTTTTATGCTTCCAAAGGATTTTTACCACAATAAAAATAACTAATTACAATTAGTGAATTATTTTAACAAAAAATATATGTAATATATTCAATAAAATATTTTTTTATATTTATCCATTAGGTTTGATATTCATAAGATAAGAACGAACCCTATTTGAAACATAAAAACCTATATTTGTATAAAGGCAATTTTACTACCTTTTAATAGAGAACCTATTTTAAATATTAATTTTTACACTATTATAAATTTAATTTGATAAAATAAAATTAATTATTTAATTTATAATATAAAAATAATCCTAGGGTGAATTTGTGGTATTTTTCTGAGAAATAATATTTTTTTGGATGAATAGTGAAAAATACTGCATTTTAGTTAAAAACGTCCTTTTCATTTAAATAATTATTATTGTTAAATTATATTTTAATTTATTTATAAAGTAAAATTAGATCAATAATAAATATATTAAAACAATTTATTTTACTATAATAAATTTCACATTGAAATTGAATATAAAAACTCAACAATCTTTTGAACATTTTTCTACTAAAACCTATTAAACCGTATGTATCCAAGATTAGAATTAATCTTAATTTTGCCACTTATATGATTGGAATTTCAAAAAATGGACATAATTTTTTTTAATAATGTTTATATTTTTTATTCTAAAAATTTAAAATTAATTTTTGGCCAAAATGATTAGTGAAAGTGATTAAAATTAATTATAGTGATTAATGTGTAATTAGGTTAAAAATGGATTAAACCTTATATTTAAGGGTCCAAATGACCTAGAAAATTTTCCAAAACCCATTGGATGTCAATAATTATTACATGATACTTAAATTATTTTTTTTTGTTTTTTTATACATTTGGTTAGGTAATAACATTTGTACACTAAAATGTTTCCAAAAATTCCAAGTGAGTCATTTTCCTTCCCTATAAAAGGCCACCACCTCTCCCCCTTCCTCACACCTCTCAAGACACATTGAATCATCTAAAATATACCCAATTATTATCCCAACATCTTTCTACTAAACAAATAATAATCCCTTTATGCATTAAGACACATAATAAATCCTTTTAGAACAAAACAAAAGAAGTTACCTGATTAAGATGTAACATCTTCTCTCAAGATCTCTAGTTTCATTTTCACTATCCACCCTAGAAAATTACTTTTTTCCCATAATTATATAAAAAAAGTATAATCAATATACAAGGATGTTTTTATGTAATGTTTTAGAACTACACATACACACACCTCCATCTAATGGGTAACAAACATACTATTTCTGTGCACAGTGAACTACTGTCTCACGAAATGATGATTGTTCATTTTTCCATTTACAACTTTCATGGTTGGAAATTATGATGGAATATATATATATATATTATATTTATCATTTATTTAAGCTTATTTTATTCTCTTACAACACATACCCTTATACGTTCCATTTTGTGTTAATACGATAATATCATTTGAGGAAGTGTGGACTACCACCCCCTCAAAGCGATGTGATTCATTCACACGATCCGTGGAATGTATAAAGGATAGTTATAATTGAACATATGATACCTCAAAAACATATATATTGTATTAATTAAATAATTACATTTATTTAAATAAATAAATAAATAAATATATATATATATATATATATATATATATATATATATATATATCATTTTATTTATTATCCTTTCACACACTAAAAAGTGATTATGTTGGTCGTGGACATGTGGAAAACCACCTCATCAACACAATGTGATTCCTTTTACATCATGAGAATTTTATATATAAGTATATATGAATAAATAATATGGTATTAATGATATTATTATCATTCTGGAAATATATATTTCTAATTACTTTTATTCTTTAATGATTGTTGAAAAAAGAGAACGTTACTCATGCGTACGTACGACCTACTGTCTCCACGATTGTAACATTGGTTCATTTTTCATAACCATATTTAATGATTGATTTTAAAAGTATATTTTATTTATAAATATTATAATTAATTAATTATTATTATTTTGGAGATGTTATATATTTACCCCTTTGACCATAGGTTACCTACCAAAGTTGTTTTTCACACATAAACCGTATTTGGTCAAAACACCTGATGTAAACATAATTATTTAAGTAGTTGTATAAAAAATGTTAATAAGTGAAATAAAATTAATGATAAGAATTAAAAAGGTTCTAAATCAGGCATAAAATTAACATAATTTTATTATACAGGAAGTTAAAGGATGTTCACCCAAAAGGAAACACAAGGTAAGGGATTCTCATATCTCCTTTTACTTCCGTGAGATAAATGTCATGTTCACCAATTACATATTTTGTGTGGTGTATCTACTTCCAATTTTTAAATATTATAACATGAAATAATTTATATTCATGGGGTTTATTCTTTCATTTAATATTATTCCTTTATGAGGATTATGATTTAAAATGTTTCGAAGTGGTATGAGACATTTTGGAATGTTTAAAAATTATTTTCCTCAACCAAAACTTTAATGATCTTTAAATGGTATTTCCATTTGAGGAAATTTTAGGACCATTTTTCAATAAAAACTTTCATTTATATCCTCTAGTTATTCATGACCATTTTCAAGTATTAGTACAATTTTCCTCTCTTTGGTACTCAAAGTGTTTTAAAAGTGTTTTTAGGAAAACCCGACTTTATTTATCTCTTTAGTTGGAGAATATATTTTCTTATAAAAACCATGTTTTGTTAAAATGTTTTCAAAATTTTGTTAAAATTATTTGGTAATGAAAATTTTCCCCTTTTTTTCTTCTACCAATGTTTTCAAATGAATCTTCTTGTTTCTTTTTTAATAAGGAATTTTTCTTACCTTTTTACCATACAAAAGGAATGTTATTTTTACCTTGGACGACATGTATGAATTTACCTATCATCATTAATTCGAAGATTACTTTTCATTTTTGGAAGGTTAATTTTTAAATAGTTAAAAAAATTATTTTCAATGAAAATTATTTTCAAAAGGTTTTTCAAAACAAAAGGATATTTTCCTCAAGAATGTTTTTAAAATATCTTTTTATAATATTTCTATTTATCAACGAAATAACACTTTATTTTACTCTACTTGGGGTTTATAATATTGATACCATCTATAATCTTCCTCTTTATGGTTTATGATTGATTTTTACAAGGATAATATTCTCATTCCCTTCATTAATTCCTTTTAATCCCCTTGAAATATTAAATTTACTATAATCATTTGTCATTAAAATATCCCAAAATATCCATATCATTTTTCCATGGATATGATTATTTCCTTAACTACATATCATTTTTCATATGGTGTTTACTTTTAAAGTTATTTTATTATTTCAAGAAATATTGATAAACCCGTATCCTTTTTATAATATGAATATTTTATAAGAAACTTTGTTTATTTAAATGCTTGGGACAAGAACTATATGGTTTGGGGAACAGTTACTGTAAGAACTACAAGTTAGAGACCAATTAATGAAAGATCTATGGGTTGGGGACTGGTTAATGAAACACCCATGATGTATTCGTAGTCTCATGAGACGATTTATTTGGATAGGCACCTTATATGGGTTTTACCCATGATTTTGTAAACCATCTTGTGAAAGGTCTTGATGGTAAAGGTACCATGTAACTAAGAAACATGGTGTCCAATAATCAATCATTTCCTTCATATTTTTTTAGTTATTATTTATCCATGAGATTTTTTGCTGACATATGTATGGATACATTTCATTTTTAGTTATTTAGATGTCATGTGTTTTAGTTTCTTACCTTGCCATATTTATTTTTACTTATATAGATATTTTAATAGAATGTGTTTCTAATTATTACTTTGCCATATTTTTTATGTACTTACATTTAGTTTATTGATTATATGGAATGTGCGTTCAATTATTTACCTTTTTATATTGAATGTTCTGATTGATTCTTTATTTATTCCACTTTACTTACCCTTACAGATCATTTGAGCTCACCCATATTATGTTTCTTTCCCCAGGTATCCAACAAGAATACTATGAAAGATATTAATGGTTTTACTTAATGGATTTGAGTTACCCTAAAAGTTATTAATTTATATTTTAGAAATAAGGGGAAAACATTATGTTGTAATTAGTGTAGTCATTTATAATACAAGACCTATTTATGTATCTAGTTTACCAAGACTGAAAAACTAATTGGTCCTTTGGGGCTTGATTCCTTGTAATCATGCCAATGTAATTGATAGTAGACACTAGATCCGGGCTTCTGGGTCGGGTCTCTACATTATTCATTAGGAACACTTTTTTAAAAGTCATTTTTTTATACATGTCCACTAGGGTCGCCATAAGTGCAGATATATTCTTCTTCTTCAAGATGTTGAAGTAAATATTTCATTCTAATGTCATCCAGACCAAACCTAATGATTTCCTATCAAATTTTTCCCATTATAATTTCTCAATCTTAACAGGATTCCCTCCACAAAAATGAATGGTGAGATCCTTCTAGATGAGATAGTCCTCTATCTGTATATTCTAAAAACCAAAGTCATTTTTTTTTGAATTGATTAATTTTAAACTTTCCTTCCTCTATTTTCATATACCCTAATTACAATATATCTAATTAAAATCACTATAACTATGAGGCAAGTGATAATGTTACCTGAGTTTTTTAGTGTTTCCAACTAAGTTATTTAATAACACTTATTAGGGAGATATCCTAAAATTCCAATATAATAACCAGATAGATAAATATTGAGTTCACTAGAAATTCATATCCATTAATGTTTCTATATTTTAAAAAACCAACTACCAGTTTTTCCATTCCTATCTTAGAGAATTGGAATTAGGAAGGTTCCTACACCCTAATAAAAACCTTCCAAGGAAAACACCACACACAATTCACACAAACAAGTAAAGAAATATCAACTAGAAAAATAAAATGGACACTTGATATTATGTGGTTTGGACCTTTTCTCTATATCCATGGGAGGAAAATAAAAAATAATAATTTTTATAATTATAAATAATTAAAAACACTATAGATTTGGAGCTAAGGTTACACTTTTTTTCATATAATGTATCATTAATAATTGGACCCACCTCTCTTTTATAGCGATAATCAGTTAGTAAAACCAATTTCACTAACCTTTGAGAATCACAATCAACCATTTTTTGAATTCAAATTTAATTAGAAGTCATAACCAACTCAAAAACCCTAGCTTGTATGTTGTTCATTATGCTCAAATACCAATATTCTCAACCATCAAAAGTTTATAAACTCCTGATAAAACCATCCACAGGATAAAGGTTCATATTAATTTTTCTTTGAAAAATCCAAGGAGAACTACCAAATTCTGAACTTCTATTGAGTTGAATTCAGTAACTTGAATAATATTTATAATCCCAAAACCTCATAGGTTTGGTAGAATATTTCAAGAGATTGTGAGATATGTCTTTCTAATAGAAAATGGTGATGAATAAATGATCATATGATATGAAACTACTATATATCAAGATTATATAGAGAGTTATGATTATAAGAAATCGTTAAAATCTATGGAATCTAAAATGTATTTTAAGTACACTAACCACATTTTGAACTTTGTGAATGCACCTAAATGGGTGACACCTATAGGATTTAAGTCGAGTTTCCATAAGAAAACATACATAGATGGTAGAGTGTATACCTATAAAGCACACTTGGTGAAAAAATATTAAAATAAAATTCATAGTATTGACTATGAATTTTTTTTCACTTGTATCAATGAATAAGTTCATTATGATATTTATAGCCATAACAGCTCACTTTGATTATAAGATATAACGAATGGATGTCAAAACCACTTTCCTTAATGGGAAATTAATCAAGGATGTGTATAGGATAATTTTTTTTGAAGTTCTAAATGATTTTTAAGGTAAAGAAGATTAAATTGTACCTTTATAGATTAAAATAATATTCTCAGATTTGGAATATCCAGTTTGATGATGAAATCAAAGAGTTTGGTCTCATAAAAAATTTGGATGATTATCGTGTATAGAAGTGGATTTGTTGGAGTGTATTTGTGTATATAATAATATATATGGATACTATAATTCTTATCATAATTAATATATAGAATCTTTACTTTGTGAAGGTGTGGTTGGGTAAATGCTTCTTGATGAAAGACATGTGTGAATTATCTTACACACTAGGTATGAATATCTATAGTGATAAATCTAAGAGGTTTCTTAGACATAGTCAATACAAATACATTGGTGAATTTATAAAAAGGTTTATCATGGTGATGTTCAAAAGTGTTATTTTCTAGTGTTTTATGAATCTTAGAAAGATTTCTGATCCTTCTAAGTGATGGGTTTTAGGGGATCATCAAATGAACTTTGGTAGTGGAGGAAAATCCATATGTCTTATCTATCTAAAATAGAATCAGCACAAATGGAAACAAAGGAAAAGATTACCATTCCATACCTGTATTGTAGAATCATTATCCTTGATATTGATGGAGAAAGTATTATGAGGATCAATGAAGAAGTAAACAAAGGCTTCTTACCAATGAGGGATTATATCATCCTTAATATCCCAATTCATAACATAGGGATTCCCATACACTAAGAGGGGTTCTATCACCTTCATTATTTATGATGAATGATGATAAATGGATGAATAGAGATTTGATATAATTTTAATAAATTAGGCACCCCCATAGGAGGAATCACACCCCATTATCTAGCCATCCTTGGTACTCTTCATTTAATGAAGAACATTATCTATATGAAACATATCAGTTGCCATCTCATGGAACCCGTTCATTACATACCATTGGTTTAATAAATTAAACAATTTAATTAATGTTTGAAATCCATAAATAATCCATATCATAGATTATAATCTTAAGGAAACCATGTGGGAGGGGCATGAAAGATGTATGCAATCAAAGTTGCATGCCTAAGAAATGTTAGCAGTAATGTACACCATTGGAAAAATTAATTGTGAAGAAAATTTATAATCATCAGTATAAGGGTGAAAAGTATTATTATAGGGTATACTAATGGTTCCTACAAAGAATGGGTATGTTGGTATTGAGATAACTCTATACTAAAACGTTTTTGAAACTGTTAGTGTATGTAGGTTGGGGTTAGATGTTACTAATGGTTATAAGAAACATAGTATAGCCTTGGTATACTAATTTTTTAATAAAACATCGGTATAACCTTCCTATAATAATAGTTTTAAGAACAATTATTATAGACCCTCACACCTATGCTTCAAGAAAACTGGAAATCCATGAGCAAAAATATCCTACTCATGATCTATAGTTGGCAGCTATGATCTTTGCATTGAAAATATGGCGACATTATCTCTATGGGAAGAAGTGTGAGATATATACTAATGAAAAGAGTCTGAAATATATATTTACACAATAAGATATTAATATTCACTAATGAATATGGTTAGAGCTCATCAAGGATTATGAATGCTCAATCCACTACCATCTCGGAAAGAAAAATAAGGTGGCATATGCTCTAAGTATAAAGGATCCTGAATCTTTATCAATGATAAGAATTGAAAATGATCTAATATTCTTAGATTTTAATAATATGGACATGGTAATCATTAAGGGAGGAACATCATCAATCCTTTCTCAAATTATTTCTCAACCATCCCTCATGTATAATATAAAGGATTCTCCAAGAAAAGATGTATAAATTCAGAAAAGGGTGGAATCTATTAGAAATGGGAAATACTATAAGTTCAAGATTTATGAGGAATTAGTTGTAAGATTTGGGTCATGATTATGTGTACCATATAGTCCATATATAAATAAGGAGATTTTTAATGATGCACATAACTTAACCTTCTCTATTCACCCAAAGAGTACAAAGATGTATCTAGATCTCTTAGAGAACTTTCTGTGGGACAATATAAAGAAGGTGATTGCTGAGTATACATCAAAGTTCCTGGTTTGTCAACAAGTGAAGGCTGAAAGATTTATGTCTAAGGGGATTATGTAACCACTCCCCATAACAACATGGAAATGGGATAACATCACCATGGACTTTTTCATAGGACTTCCAAGGACATCTAGAGGAAAAAATACTATATGGGTGATTGTGGATCATCTTAAAAAGTCATCTCAAATTTTCATAATTTGAGAGGACTTATCATTGGAAGAACTTTTATATATATATATATATATATATCAAAGATGTGGTAAGGCTTCATGGAGTACCACTGTCTATTGTATCTGATAGAGACCTGAGATTCACCTTGAAGTTCTAGAAAAGTCTCCAACATGCTCTAAGCACTGAACTGAACTTCAGTACAGCCTATCATCCTTTAACTGATTTCTAATCTGAGAAAACTATTCAAACACTGGAAGAAATTTTGAGAGCATATTCTATGGACTTAAAATGAGTTTTGGCCCAAAATATTCCACTGGTTGAATTTTCCTATAACAATAGTTTCCACTTGAGCATATGAATGGCACCACACGAATCCCTTTATGGGAAAAGTTGTAGAAAAATGGTGTGTTGAGATGAAGTCAGTGAGTATAAGCTTCTAGGACCTGAAATGGTTGAAGAAATGGTGGAGAAGTTAAAAACCATTCAACAAAACATCAAGGAATCCCAAAGTTGATAAGAGAGTTATCTGGGCAATTGTCAATGAGAACTTGAGTTAAAAGTTGGAGACATGGTATTCCTCCGCTTATCTTCATATAAGAAGGTCATGAGGTTTGGGAAGAAAAGAAAGCTAAGTCCCAAGTACATCGGCCCCTTCTAGATCCTTTATTGAGTTGGGGTTGTGGCCTATCGACTGGCACTTCCACCTAACATGTATAAATTACATGATGTCTTCCATGTATCCCTATTAAGGAATTACATAATAGATCCTTCACATGTACTCTCTTCAGAGGTGGTACAGTTGGAGAATGATCTTTCTTATGGGAAGAATCTAGTGAATATCTTGGATCATGAAGATAATGTTCTATGTAACAGGACTACTCACCCGGTCAAAGTACTATGGCAGAACTATATGTACAAATAGACAATATAGGAACTGGAGGAGGCAATGAAAGAAAAGTACCGACACCTATTTATGTCTTATAATGTAAAATGAAATTTTAAGGGTGAAATTTTATAAGGGGGGAAGAATGTAACAACCAAATGTTTTATTAATGGAAATTAACTTCTTACAGTTTTGTCATATAATCAACTGAAATAACAAATCAATTAACTAATAATTACTATGTGACCTTTAAACATAATATTGTCACTTTTGTGATTTGAATTATGAAAATCAGACATACACTATTGCGATCGGTAAGATGTTTGGAGTCTGATGGAACAAACATAATTTCTTTGGGGAATAGTAACCTACCATTATGAATAGTAACCTACCTTTATGAATATTAATTAGACCCTTATGAATAGTAAATGGTTAAAAAGAATAGTAACATCACCCTTTAATGTATAAATAAAATTTAGGCATCTTATAAGTGATAATATGACTATAGTAAAAGTATTGGTATTTTTGCAAATCATAAACAATTAATTATGATTAATTAATTAATTTAAAATAAAATTTATTTTCCTAAAATGTGTTCATAAATTAACAATTTTACATCTTCTGGTTTTAAGATAATTTTATAAGATCTTATGTAATTTTTGAAAGCATCATAAGATCAATTATAGTTTTAAAATCTGTATTTTTCATGTAAATTATGATTTTAATTAAAAATTAAATTAATTATATTTAGGAAATATTTTTGTAAAATGGATTTCATTTTTGGATTCTACATGTTGAAAATGGTTAAGGTTATTTTTTTGGATTTTTCTGAAAAACATGAATTATTGATGAATACTGAAATACGATAATTTACTAAATAATAAAAATACATTAATTACTGAGTCATGGGTGATGTTTTGATAATTTAATCACCTTTGGTTCAAACACACATGAAATTATTACTATTTTGTTCATGGAATCATAAATATTTCTTGAATTATGGAGAAATAATAAACTAATGATTAAAATATTAAGAAAACCCTCCTCCCCTCCATTACAAAAACCACCCACAATCTCCTCTTCTCTTCACTTCTATAAAGCCTTGTTCCTTGACTAAATTATGATCAAATAACTCCCCAAGATCCTACCCCACATATTTCATCCATTGGTATCCTCAAAATACCAAATCCTCTCCTCTTAAGAGCCTCTCAAGGAAGATTAATTCAAGAGATAAATATCACTTTTCAATTCTTTTAATTTCTTTTTGAAGTTCCTTTGTTTTATTTTTTACCCTTAAATATCCTCCTCCAAATGTTATGAAAAATCTAGTACCTTATATTTAATTTAATTTTTTATGATAATGGAATAATTTATTATCATCTCTACTTTAACCTTCTTTTATACTAGTAGTAAAAACACCATCGGAGATGTGTTAATTTTCCACATTCAAGGATGATGGGTTTTCAATTTCCATTACTATCTTCAATTCTGGTCATGAAACCATTATTATGGTTGGGAAAAACTGTAATATATGTATTATGTATCATCTATGGTTCTGTAATCTCTTTTTACACATTTATAAAACAAAATATGTTCGTTGTGATCATATACCGCCAATTAACCCAAAAGGTTATCACTAATGTTTTATATAATGATTCATCTTAACTCCAAGTAAACACATTAAATTTAAAACCATGTAACCTTATGTAAGTTAAATAATTAAATATAACTCAAATTCTAGAGAAAAATCATCATTTTACATTAATAGCCTTTCATGTATGTAAGTAAACTGACCATGAAACAAACGAACCCGAACAATGAAATTGAACATCATAACCAATAAAAAAGGTTATGATTAAACTCAAAAAGGTTATAATAAATAAATTAAATGTAAAATAGGTTATGGAATTATTAATTAAGGAAACTAATTTGATTATTAATATAATTAATATCAAGTGGAGGACAACATCGTACTTAAGGTAAGCAATTCTACCTGAACCTCCATTATTGATTCAGCTTATTCTTACTCTCATTTTACCCAAATGAAATCCTATATTCTGTTTATTTACATATTATAATTGATGTTTATATGTCCAAACACATGTATCAAGATCCATTAATTATTCTCTTTTAGGGATATACATGCTTTCAATTGATTCCCTCCTCAATACTTCCCGATAAGCAAACCCATTTTAAGGGAACTTCCTGATTTATTACCCAATTTTAATTACACTATAAAATATATTTTTTAAGAAAACATTATATTTATAAAAAGAATATTTTTATCATGAAAATTTTTTTGGTTCACCTCTGGTTTTATATAAAATGTTATTCCCTTTTCTTTTTTAAATGATCTTTGATATTTTCATTAAATTGTACTAAAATGTTTTAATTTTAATGTTTCTTAAAAACACTTTTACATGTTATGACTTCAATTTGGCATCACTTATTATGTTATATTCATATTATAATTTATGAATTTACATTCTTGATATAATTTTTTTTTCATGGAAACTTGTATGATATGCCCATTAATTATGGTTTATGACATGATTATGTTACCCATTTCTTTCCATGGGTACCCTTATGTTTATGTATGATTCTTAATGTGGAAATAATATTCATCAACATGTTAAGATGGGTGTTCCTAGACATCACTCCAATGCATTGGGTAAAGTTGAGTCTCATGATATGTTATGTGCAATGGTCTTGGTGGTTTTGCTTGACTCATGCTACCATGTGCAATGGTCTTTGTGGTTAACCTTGACTTGTGCTCCTCTATGTGCAATGAGCCTTGAATCGTGATAAAGTCAAGTTTTATGTTTCTGACACATTATTTTGACTCCATGTTTATAAGGTACCATGTTTATATGTTATGATTTCACATGTTCCATGCCTTTTTATATCATTATCCTCTGCCTTCTAATCCATGTTCTAAAGCTTTAATACTATGTTTTTCCCTTACCGGGATTTTAGGTCATCCCTTTGTTCATGTTTTCACCAAGTTATCCTATGAGGATGTATAAGAAAAATGGAAGTTATTATCTCTTTATGAATAGTAAATAAAGAATTTATTTATTTAGTCACATGTTTTTAGTTTTATGTACCTACTCTTACAAGACACTAGAATTCAAAATCCTTATCTTGTAATATGGTGTTTTATTATGCTTAAAATCATGTAATGATAAGTGTAAAAGGATAGGGTCTCTATAGTTACAAAATGAATGAACCACAAATAATTATGATAGTAAAAAGAACTGATCACCCCACATATTCTAGGATGAAAAAACAATCCCCAAAGCTGGGAATTCCATTTGAAGGGAGAGACTAACTAGAAATGGTCTCCCCGCTATAAAGGGTTTCTCGAATTACTATAAACTCGTAATCATGACACCAAACCTACAAAATAGACTCAAGAATAAATGATTATAAATGAAAACTAGTCAGAACCATACCTAAAACATCCTATTGAGGATTCATATGTAACTGAGCAAAGAGTCCCATAAGGCTCCCCTCTTCCATCGATTCCAAAATAGATTGCGATGTAAATTTCCTACTAAGAGCATCTACAACAACATTACCCTTACTTAGGATTTAGGAGATGACGAAGTCAAAATCCTGAAGGTATTCCACCCACTGTATCTATCTTATTTTCATGTATTTCTAGGAAAATATATATCTCTAACACTTATTGTTAGAAATGACTATGAACTTCTACCCAAAGAGATAGTTCCACTAACATTTAAGCTCATGAATAACTACAGAAATCACTAAAACATGAGTGGGGAAATTATTATCATGAAGACAAAGATAAAGAGAGATATAATACATAACATGATCACCTTGAATAATCACAAAACTGATACCATCACTAGAATAATCAAAAAATTCCACATACCCCTTTCATAAATTAGGTAAGATTAGAATAGGAGCTGATGTCAGAATTAATTTTAGTTCATCAAGTGAAGATTCTTATTTCTCATCCAATAAAAATAACACTCATTTCTTAATAATATAATTCAAAGGTGATTACAACTTTAAAAAATCCTTGATGAACCGTTGATAATATCCTGCAAGACCAAGGAAGATCATAATCTCAAAGATGATCCATGGATCCTTCGCATGTGCCTATAGTGGGGTGTGAAAAAAAATTATTTACTAAGATAAAAATGTAGAAAAGTGGTAAACATAGGTTTTATCTAGATAGGAGTGCATCAAAATCAATATTTCACATTTAATTAGATGGAAAATGGGGTGTTTTTTAAATTGTTTGATTTTGAAAAGAAAATAAAGAAACTAAACAAAGGAAATAAATTATGAAAAATATTGAGAAAAAATTGAAAAAAGTGATTAAAAACTATTATATGATAATAGTTATCAGGTCAGGGTCAGTTCTAAAATTGTAATTCTATCATAGTTCTAATTTATCGAACTCTTTTATGCTATATTGATAAAAGTGAGATTCCACAATTGGTTCATCTCACTCTATTGATAAAATGGTAATGGTGAGATTAAACCTTACCAAAAAATCGTCTTGGTATACAGTCCTTAAAATGTGTGATAGGGTGGTATTGAATACCCCCAATTGACTTAGGGAATTCCCAATTAGGTATTTTTTATCCCAAACAATCAAGAATTTCCACTACCCCTCACACAAGAACTGGCGATCACCTAGTACTTCACCACTAAGACCCGGTCTATTCCATCATATATGAACCAAAAACTATTGGATGGAGTAATTTATAATTTAAAAAATAAATAATAATAACATAATATAAATTAAATACAATCATATATGATAATAAAAACTGTTATAATAAATTGAAACCAATTTTACAGAAGAGAGAAAAGGATATTAAACAATTAAGTGAAAGAACTCAAGAATTACAAAAAGAAAAACCTATACTTACACAATAACATATAATTTAACCCATACATGTAAAGGGTATACATAAATAATATTAAATAATAATAAATTAAAAAATTAATAATAACAAAAGAGATAAAAGAAAGAACATAAAAAATTTATCCTCATGAATCTCTTTGCCAAAATATTTCTTTGGTTCTGCCCAACAGATGGCCGAAAAATGCCAAAGTCCCCTCTTAAAAGATATTTGGAATTGAGTTGAATATATAAACTATAATTTTTAAATATTATGGAGATGTTTACAAGAAGTTATGGTTTTATTAATGAAGGTTACTTTTTATGGCCGATGAATAATATTCCTCCTAACCCATTTTAACTTGTTCAAGGGATACCTTAATGAAATAATTTCTCCAAGAAATTTAATGATAATATGAAACATATAGTCATATTTAGAACCCTTATATAATAACATAATTTTGAGTTTTTTAGCTTGATATATTACTCATTTAATGTGGTAGGTTCCATTCTGCCGACCAGAATAAGTTTTCAACTTGATCAATTTTTTTTGGGATTGTGGGAGTTCAAATGGGCTCTATATCCTGAAGAATAATTTATACCCCATGAAAACTAGAATTATAAAATAAATAATCCCTCCATTTTGATCAAAATTTTAAAATTTATTCTCAAAATATAAAATTGTGAAATGTTAAATTTACATAATTAACCATTTTTCACATTTTAGCTCAAAACTCACCAAAAATTCTTAAATTATGAAAATATGATCAAATTGATTAATATATAGGCATTATATCATTTAAAAACATATGAAAAATTATGAAAATATTATTTCTATCAATTTCCCTACACTTAGTACTTGAATCCTAGACAAGTAAGCATCAAAATAAAATCAAATCAAATTTAAGAAATGTATCCATGATATCCACTAATTTAACACCAAGAAATAAAAGATATCATGCCTACTAAAAGACTAAAATTTTAAGTTTTATATTAATATTATTCAATATATTTCCTCTTTATTTATCTTTCCATGCACACAAAACACTTACCTTACTTTCATTTTATCTCATCACACAAATGTTAATTCTCAAAAAAGTTTTTCTCATCCAAACTTAAAGAAGGGTCACCATAGGCTTGATAAATTTATACACATCCGCCTGATGTGATTAAATGACATGTGTTTATCAGGAGGAATTTTCAGGTCTATTCTATGGGTTTTGGTTGGTAGGATTTTTATGTGAAATTTTTTTGAGGCATAAATAGGAGGGATTAGCACTTTTTGAAGAAAAATTGCAAGATTATAATTTTCACTCAAGTATGGTCTCCTCCTTACCCACTTAGTTGAAAATAAACACTATAAACATGAAAATTAAAGGAAAGTTAACACCATTCAACATTTCAGTAGTAAAAATGTTAATATTCTCAAAACATAATTTTTTTGAAAGCTCTAGATAGACATAACTTTCATTCTATATTTGAAGCTCCAAAAAGGAATAACTTCTTTATCATGAAAGATCTAGGAACAAAAAACTTTCAACAAAATTATTGTTTTATTTGAAAATATATCTCTTAAGAATTTTATTTTCCACCCAAAGTTGAAAAAAATTATGTAACACACCACAAGACAAATTCCCCCACACTTAATTTCTATTAGATCATGTAATTTTACTTCAAGAGATGGTTTTATTGTGAAGATTGAATTATAATGTGGATAACATAAAAGGTTTTTCCTAAATTCTAAGATATACATAGATTAAATGTTAAAGTTAGTACATAATGAAAAGGATTTTTTTTTGAAAATGAGGCTTAAAACCAAATAAATTCCCCAATAATTTAAAAACAATTACCTCAAAACCTACACTTTTGACAGAAATAAATCAAATTATAATTAAATCAATAATAGTTTGATTCTCTCAATAAGTGGGGTGAATATAAGTAATATGAAAAAAATGGTTCATAAGCCACATAGGAATGTGATTTCAAATATAGACAGTGAGATGTGACATGGGATTAAAATATTTAAGGAATTTTCATGAAATTATTTAGAATTTGAACTTGAAAAAAGTCATTTTCAACATTCATTTAAGTTCAATTTCATGTATTAAATTGTTTAAATCATTTAAACGAGTTTCAAAAATGGAAATGATAACATTTCAGTTCGAAATTTTTATAAATAAAAAATTTGAAAAATAAACACAATTTTTTTTTTAAAAACACACATTTTTTTAGAAAACAAAAAAAATAGAAATACCTAAATTAAAAAGGTTCCCTCTCCCACAATTAAATGATTCAGTTTCTACAATTCATTTAAATTGATTTAACATATAATAATATTTGATAATTAATCATAGTAAGAAAGAAAGTTTAAAGGGGAGGTAGGACCTCATGGATTTTACTGATAAACAAGTTGGATGAATGTGATCTTCTCCACTAGATCTAATGGAATAGTCCCCTAGAATTTATTCAGCCTGTGTCCATTAATAGTGAATGTCACATGATATTCATCATTTATAATATTTACAGAACCAAAACGGATATACATTAGTTACTATAAATGGACCTTCCCATCTTGAATGAAGTTTACATGGAATCATATTTAGTCTTGAGTTGAGTAACAACACCAATTCTATAGGAGGGAAGTCTTTCAAATGGACCAACTTATCATGAGACACTCTTGTTCTCTCTTTGTAAATCCTGGGATTTTCAAAATATTCCATTCTAATTTCCTCTAGATCCTGTAACTACAATCTTCTCTCTTTCCCAGTACTTTCAAGATCCAAATTTATCTTTCTCACAGCCTAGTATGCGTTATGTTCCAATTCCACTGGTAGGTGAATTTTTCCCATAAATCCACCTATATTCCAATTAGGTTTTTAGGCTATCCTATAAGCCCATAATGTGTTTCATAACCTTTGGTTCCAATCCTTATTATTTGGTTTAACAATATTTCCCAAAATTCCTTCGATTTATTTATTGGAGACTTAAGACTAACCATTTTTTGATGAATTATAGGGAGATATGTTTTGTGATTCACCCCATACTTTTTAGAAAATCCTCCATTATCCTATTGAAAAATCGATTACTTTGATCACCGATGATCATTCTGGTCACTCCAAATCTAAAAAATATGTTATCCCTAACAAAATCACAATCAAATTTAGGTTCTTTAGTCCTAGTGGATTTTAATTCCACCCATTTTGAAATATAATCAAATAAAAGAAATATATAATAATTTCCAAATGACATTGGGAAAGGTCCTATAAAATATTTCCCCCAAACTTAAAACATTTCAAAAAAATTAAGTGGATTTTGGAGAATTTCTTGTATCTTTGAAATATTTCTATAAAATCGACATTTTCACACATTTTTTGCAAAATTCAAGAGCATACTTAAAAATCGTGGGTCAATAAAGTCTAGATTATAAAACCTTATTTTTTGTCCTTTGAGTTCCAAAGTGGAATCCACAAGTTAATGTTTGAAAAAACTCAAATATAGAATCAATTTCACTTTTAGGAAAACATATTATTATCACTTGATTGTTTAAAATATTCCAAATAAATGGATATTCCCAAATGTAATATCTGGATTTAGATTTTAGTTATTGAATTTTGTGGGAATTTAAATGAGATGGAGCCTGAGATGTTACCAGATAATTGACCATGTTAGCATACCAAGTCACTTCGCCTTCAATCAATTAATACCATTCTCTTAGAAGGTGATCATTTAGTGGTTCTTTTTCTGGAATTTCTAATTTAGCAGTGTTGGGAAGTCTAATTAAGTGATCAACCACTTGATTATCATATCCCTTATTTTATTTGATTTCTATATCGAACTCCTACAGTAGTAACATCCATACACCATCCTCAGTTTACCTTTATAATTTTTTATCAAGTACTTAAGAGATGCATGATCAAAAAATACAGTGACTTTAGTTACAAGAAGATTTGATCGAAATATTTATAAAGAAAACAGAACTGCTGAAAACTCTTTTTTTATGGTTCTGTAATTGAATTGAGATGCATCTAAGGTTATAGAGGCATATAAAATGAGTTGTGGTCTTCCATAAATTCTTAGAGAAAGGACTATACCAATTGATTGGTTTGAAGCATCATAAAATAGATCTAGTGGTTCTTCCCAATTTAGTGGCTGCATCACTGGTGGTTTAATCAATCTCCTATTCATATCATCAAAGGATTCTGTACATTAACCATTGAAAACAAAATCAGAATATTTCAAAATAATTCTAGAGAGAGGGAGATAAATATTACTAAAAACTTTGATAAACCTCTTATAGAATCCTACTTGTATTAAAAATGATCTAATATGATTTATAAAAGTTGTGTAAGGAAATGAATTTATCACATCCATTTTTGATTTATCCACTTCAATTACCTATTTTGAAAAACATGCCCAAGAAAAATTCCTATCAAAACCCTAAAATGAAACTTTTAAAAATTTAAATGAAGATTCTTTTCAATGTCGGTTTTCAAAATAATTTCCATATTTTTCAAAAAATGGTCGAAATATTTTCCAAAAACTATGAAATCATCTAATAAGACATCTAATAAATCTTTAATGTGATCATGAAAAATAATTACCATGCACCTCTAAAATGTACCTAGAGCATTACATAATCTAAATGACATCATTTCATATGAAAAATTTCTAAAGGGGAAAGTAAAGGTCATCTTATCTTGATCCTCATGATTAATAGGTACCAGAAAAAACATGGAAATGCATTCAAAAATAAATAACGAGTTATCCCTACAAATCTATCTAACATATGATCATTGAAGGAAATATAAAAAAGATCTTTTTGATTGACCTAATTCAACTTTCTAAAATCAATTCACACTCTCCATCAATTCTGAATTATCATAGAGATTAATTCATTATTTTCATTCCTCATAGTGGTTATTCCATTTTTTTGGAACTACATGAATGGGGATAAACCATTAAAAATTTGATATCAGATAGATGATCCCATATTCCAAGAGCTTCTAGATCTCCTTCTTAACAACCTCCATCAAGGTGGGATTCATTATCCTTTGGTGTTTGCTTACAAGTTTGGAATCTCCCTCAAGATGAATTATATGTGAGTATATTTTTGGGTTTATTCCTGAGATATCACCTAAGATCCTCCCTAGATCTTGGACATTCTCTATCAAAATCTCAATCAATGATTTTTATTGGGTTTCAGGCTTATTATTAGAAATTATCACTCGTAAATTATCTCCCTCCATAAGGTAAACATATTTAAAATTAGTGGGGAGTGTTTTAATTCCAAATCAAGGGGATTCTCAAGGGATGACATTAAATTAAGGTTACCCACTTCCAAATGTTTTATCTCCTCTTATTCATGCATTAAATCAGGATCTCTATTGTTTTGGGCATTTACTTGTTGAGTGATATTTTCAATGGAAAAAATCTCTCATAAGGCTAATAATTAATGAACCATAATGGATTATTCAATTAATTCAGTACCAACATCATGGTAGAGTGTAAAGAGCAAGTGATCACCTGATGGGTTCCTCATGGAGTCAAAAATATTGAAGTGACTAGTGCTATCTCCAAACTCCATTGAAAGTTCCCCTTCATGGACATTGAAGATGGTTTTGGCTATATTTAAGAAAGGTCTCCTAAAAATTATTGGTGAGTGTAACAGGCTCATATCTCTTTCCATATTTATCACATAGAAGTCAGATAGGAATATGATATCTTTTACGTTCACTAGAACATCCTCTAGAACTCATGCTAGGAAAACTGTAGATTATTTTTCATGTTGTACCACCACTCAGGTGGGCTTCAATTCTCTCATATACAAACAAGGGTATATTGAGTGAGGAAATACATTAATGGAAGCACCTAGATCACATAAATCATTATATAAATTTAAATAGACAATGATTCATGGTATAGAAAACATCCCTATATCATGAAATTTTACTGGAAAATATAGTGTGATAAGGGCTGAGACACTTCATCCCAAGTTGATACTATCATTACCTTGATGTCTCTTTCACTTGGTGGAAATATCCTTAAAAAATTTAGCATACCTTGGAATTTTTATGAGTGATTCAAGTAGAGGATATTAATTTACACTTTTTGGAAGGTTTCTATAATTTATTTTTGAAGGGAGTATTCCTAAAATATATTTCATTCTATCATCATTGATGGAAATGGTGTAGGTAAGTATTTCTTCTCCATTTATTGTCTCTTTAATGGTGTTTCTTTTCTCTTCCTCCTTTTTCTACTCTTCTCCTCATCCTCCTTATTTTCTTATTCTTGATGAATTTTCACAGAATGTTCAGAATTCCCAACATCATCCTCCCTTTTCACATGTGATCTTGTTTCAGGTTCAAGGATGGATGGATGGTGGGAGTTTTTTTCCAATTATTATTGTTATAATATTGATATTCTCCATTGGTTTTGCAACTATTTGAGATGGTATTATTCCTTGGTTTTTGGAAAATATTTCCAAAAGACTTCCTACTGTGTTCTCCAGCTTATCAAACTTATCTTCTAGGCCCTCAACCTTGGATTGTAGTTGTTTCATAGGAGTTTATGTGCTGGTTGATGGTTTATCATAGGGTCTCTAGAAATTGGGTGGTTTTTTAAGCTAACTGATTATAATATTTCTTTTTTTAAAATGGTTGGGAGTTTTAAAATTGTTACTAGAATAGGGGTTGGTTTTGAAACTAGTTTTGGTATGAGGGTCTAGCTTGGTTATACTAATTTACAAATCCATAATGTACGTGGTTAGATTCTATAAATCCTTGATATTTAGGAATTTACTCAGATGGAAGGATACTTCATAACCTTCCATTCCCTATATTTCCTCACACTATTCAGTGAAATGATTAAATGATGAGCATAAACTACATACCTTAGCTGGTTCTTGTTGTTCACCCACTTTTTTCAAGGTCATCTATCTCACCAAACTAGTTATCTTTTCAATCCTAGTTTATTAAAAGGTTTATGGAAGAGAAGTTCTTACCTCATTAATGCCTTTTATTCCAGTACCTCTTATACCAAATTGTTACACGTTTTAAGAAAGCTTCTCAATCATTCCCTTGGCTTCATCTAGTGACTTATCAATAAATGAATCTCCTGATTATAAATCCAAAATGTTTCTATCATTTTTCAGTAATACTTGATAAAATAAAAGAATAAATTGATGCTATTTAAATTTCACGATGTGGTAATCTGACACATAACTTCTTAAATCTCTCATAGTAATAGTAAATGGTTTATCCAGATGACTGTTTGATGGAACCGATTTCCTTTATAAGAGATGTGATCCTAGATATGGGAAAGAATAATTGCATGAATAATATTATTAGGTCATTATAGTCATACACATCACCTGGTTGTAGTCCATACAAATATTCTATGGAAGATCATTCCAATGAAAATGGAAACTCCTTCCACTTTACCTCCTCCTCAGCTACTCCTCAGGGTATGAAAGTAGAGTGGACACATGTGAAATATTTAATATGATAGTTTGGGTATTATCCTACCAAGATAAAAAATATTTAAATCAATGATATCATTTTAGGACCCATGTCAAAATACTTTTGTAGCTATGGCAAGGAAATTTTATTGTTTTGATTAAGGAAATATGGTGCACAAATGTCTCTAAGGGTTTGGTTCTAATTTCCAGCCATGATGATAGGCTTTTAGTGAACACATGGAGTTACAATTGAGTCTCTAATATAAATATAATCATATTTATAATTAATATTAAGGTTTATAAGTCTATTCAGTAAGGTTCTTTCAATTTAAATATTTAAGGGGGAAGGGTATGGGTTTGTGCTTCTAGTCATGGAATATGAGAGAAAAAAATTTGTTAGCACCACCTCCACGACAAAGTTGCTAAATTTTTACAAATTAATATTGTGGGTCATGACAAAACTATTATTTACTAAGTTTAAAATGTATAAAAGTGGATAACATAGGTTTTCTCCATAGAGGTGCACACAACAGTCAAGATGTCAACTTTAATTAGAGGTAAAATGGGGTGTTTTTGAAATTGTTTAATTTTGAAAATAAAAAAAAAAGAAAGTAAAAAAAGGAAATAAATTAAGAAAAATATTGAGAAGAAATTGAAAAAATGTGATTGAAAACTATTATATGAGAATTGTGATTAGTTCAGGGTCAGTTCTCCAATTTTAATTCTATCATAGTTCTAATTTATCCAATTATTTTTTGTTAAGTTGATAAAAGTGAGATTCCACAATCACTTAACCTCACTCATTTGGTAAATTAGAAATGGTGAGAATAAAACTTAACAAAATATAATCTTGGTCTAAACTCCTTAAAATGTGGAAAGAAGTTGTATTGAATACCCCCAATTGACTTAAGAAATTCCCAATCAGGTATTTTTTGTCACAAACAATCAAGAATGTCCACTACTACCCACACATGTACTAGCGATCACCGAGTACTTCACCACTAAACCCTGGTCTATTACATCATATATAAACCATAACCTAGTGGAGGTATTTATTTATAATTTAAAAAATTAATAATAATAACAAAATCTAAAATCAAATACAATCGTACTTGATAATAAAAAACGTTATAATAAATTGAAACCATTTTTGCAGAAGAGAGAAAAGGATATTAAACCATAAAGTAAAAGAACTCAAAAATTATAAAAGGGAAAACCTATCCTTCCCCAATCTGAAAAAGTATACCCCTCTATATTAAGGGTATAATTAAATAATGGGGAAGAATAAGACATTACAAAATTAATAAAAAAAGAGAGAAAAGAAAGAACATGAAATTTTATCCTCCAGAATTTATCTGATAGATGTTTTCTTTGGTTCTTCCCACTATATGGTCGAAACATTACACGGTACCTTATTAAAATATATTTTAATTGATTTGGATATCTATCCTAGAAATTTAAAATATTTTGGGGACATTTACTAGAAGTTATGGACACATTAATGAATATGACTTTTTATGGCCGCCAAAATTATTCCACCTACCCCATTTTTACTCGTTCAAGGGAAACCTTAGTGAAAAACTTTCTCCATGGAATTTAATTCAAATATTACCATTAGAGTTATATTTTTAACCCATCTGAAATAAAATCATTTATATTTCAGTATCCTGAAATATGCCTCATTTAATGAGGTAGGGTCCATTCTACCGACCAGAATACAATTTCAACTTGATTGATTTTTTTGAGTTTGTGGGATTTTGAATGGGACCTGGATTCAGAAGAATAATTTTTATCCCATGAATACTATAATAAAAAAATCACTCAATTTGGATCAGAATTTTAAAATTTATGGTTGAAATATGAAAGTGATATAAAATTGTTAAATTTACAGAATTACCCATTTTTCACATTTTAGCTCAAAACAGACCAAAAAATATTAAATGATGAAAATATTCTCAAATTGATTAATTTTTAGGGATTAAATCATTGAAAAAATATTAATAATTATGAACATATAATCTCTATAAATTATTGCACACTTTGAAGTTGGACTTCAGGACAAGTAAGCATCAAAATCAAATCAAAGAAAATTTAAAACACATATACATGAGATCCAAAAATTTATCCCCAAGAAATAAAAGATATAATTACTCCTAAAATAAATTTTTTTCAAGTTCTACATTAATATTATTCAATATATTTCCTCTTTATTTCTCCTTCCATGCACACAAAACACTTACCTCATGTTCATTTTATCTCATCACATAAATGTTAATTCTCAACAAATATTTTCTCATCAAACTCATATAAGGGTCACCATTGGCTTGATACATCCCTATATCTTCACCTAATGTGTTTCAAGGACATTTTTTTATCATGAGGACTTTTCATGGTTGTTTTGTGGCTTTCGATTGGTAGTATTTTGATGTTAAAAATTATGAGGCAGAAATAGGAGGGCCTGAATCTTTTTGACGTAAAATTAGAAGATTATAATTTTCACCTAGGTATGGTTTCATCCTCACCCAATTAGTAGAAAATAACATCCATAATAATGAAAACCTTAGGAAACTTCACACCATTTGGAATTTTAGTAGTAAAAATTCCAATCTTCTCAAACACAATTTTCTTGAAAGCTCGAGATATCCACAACTTTGTTTCTTAATTGGAAGCTCCAGAAAGGCATAACTTCTTTATCATGAAATCTAAATAAAAGAACAACATTCAATATAATTATTATTTCATTGGAAAATACATTTCTTATGAATTTTATTTTCCACCCAAATTTGCATAAACTGAGGTTTGACACCACAGGACTACTTCCCTCACAATTAAATTCAATTAGATCATGAAATTTAACTTTAAGTGGAGGTTGGATTGGGAAAATTGGATTATAATGTGGATATCGCAATAGTGTTTTCATATATTATAAGGGATACAAGGATTAAATGTTAAATGTAAGATATAAAGAAAATAATTTTCTGGAAAATGGGGATTAAAAAAATAAATTCCTCAATCATTTAAAACACAAGTACCTCAAACCGACAAGTTTGAATAGAAATAAATAAAATAAAGGTTAAAGAATGCATGAATTGGTTATCTCAAGAAGTTATTTGAATGTAAATAATATGAAAAAAATAGTTAATAATCTTCATAAGAAAGTTATTTCAAGGATAAAGATAGTTAGATGTTACATGGGATTCAAAAATATGAGGACTTTTCATGAAATTATCAAAATTATGAACTTGAGACAATTTTATTTTCAGTATTCATTTGAGATCAATTTCATGGAATAAATTTTTTCACTCATTGAAATGAGTTTTAAAAATGGAAATGGTAATCATTTTAACTAAAATATTTCAGAAACACACAAAAAACTAGAAAAGAAATAGACAAAAATTTGTAAAATACACATTTTTTTGAAAAGTACAAAAAATGAAATTCCTAAAATAAAAATCTCCCTCCCCCACTCTTAAATGATTCAGTGTTAGAAATGAATTTAAATTTATTTAACATGTAATAATATTTGAAAATTAATGAAAACAAGCAAGAATGTGTAAAGGAGAGGTATAACCTGGTGGTTTTTATTGATAAATAGGTTGGAGGAGTGTGATCTCCTCCACTGGATTTGATGGAATGGTCCCATGGAATTTATTCAACATGTGTCCATTAATATTGAATGGTTCCTAATATTCATCCTTTATAATCTACAAAACCCCAAAAGGATATACATGAGTAACTATAAATGGAACTTCCCATCTTCAATAAAGTTTACATGGCATTAGCTTGAGTCATGAGTTGAATAAAAGTACCATGTCTCCAGGATGGAAGTATTTTGGTTGAATGAGCTTATCATGAACCACTCTTGTTATCTATTTGTAAATATTTTAGTTTTCAAAATATTACCTTCTAATTTTATCAAACTCTTGAAACTACAATATTCTCTCTTTCCCAACACTTTCAAGATACAAATTCATTTTTATCATAGCCCAGTATGCCATATGTTCCAATTCCATAGGTAGGTGACAACATTTCCCATAAATCAACCCATATAGGCTCATTACAGTCAGGGTATTGTAGGATATATTCTAAGCCCATAATGTGACTTCAAACCTTTTTCTTAAATCATTCCTACTTGGTTTAACATTCTTTTATAAAATTACTTTGATTTATCTATTAGATACTTTAGCCTGACCATTTGTATGTGGAAGATAGGGAGTTTATGTTTTGTGATGTACCCCATACTTATTCAGAAAATCCACCATTATCCTTTTTCAAATGTTATCCCCTTGATCACTTATTATTTCAATGGTCACTCTAAATCTACAAAATATGTTAGCACTGACAAAATCACAAACAATTTTAGCATAGTTATCCCTGGTGGATTTTACTTCCAACCATTTTGAAATGTAATCAACTACAATAAACATATAAAAATTTACAAATAAAATTGGGAAATGTACCTTAAAATCTATCCCATATAATTTAAAAATTCAATAAAAATTAAGTGGATTTTGGGCCATTTCTTGTCTCTTTGAAATATTTCTAAAACAATTAACATTTTTCACACCATGTAAAAAATTCATGAGCATATTTAAAAATGGTGGGATAATAAAGTCTAGATTATAAAACCTTCCTTGCTATACTTTGAGGTCCAAATTAGTTTCCATAAGCTAAATTGTGACAAAACTCAAAGACATAATCAATTTAACTTTTAGGAAAACATCTTCTTATCACTTGATCATTGAAAATATTCTAATGAAATAGATATTCCCAAATTTAATATATGGATTTAGATTTTAGTTTTTGAATTTGGTGGGAATATAAATAAGTTAGAACCTAAGATGTTACCAGATAATTGACCATGTTAACATACCAAGGCAGTTCTACTTCAATCAAGTACAAATTCTCTCATAAAAGGTGATCATTCAGTAGTTCTTTTTCTGTAATTTCAGCTTCAGTAGTATTGGGCAGTCTAATTATGTGATCAACCACTTGGTTTTTGGATCCATTCTTTTCTTTGATTTCTATGTTGAACTCTTGTAACAGTATCATCTATCTCACTATCCATGGGTTACCTTCAGCCTTCTTCATCAAGTACCTAAGAGATACATGATCAAAAAACATAGTGACTTTAGTTCCAAGAAGATATGATCAAAATATTTTTAAAGAAAAGAAAATTGATAAAAACTCCTATTCTATGGTTGTGTAATTGAATTGGTCTGAATCTAAGGTTCTTGAGTAATAAGAAATGACTTGTGGTCTTCCCTCAATTCACTGAGAAAGGAATTCACCAACTGTTTGGTTAGAAGTATAAAAAATTAGCTCGAATGCTTCCTCCCAATTTGGTGGCTACATCACTATTGGTGTAATCAATTTCCACTTAAGAAAATCTAAGTATTCCCTACATGCACCATTGAAACCAAAATCAACATCTTTCAAAAGAAATATATTGAGAGGGATAACAATCTTACTAAAATATTTCATAAATCTCCTGTAGAATTTTGCATGTCCTAAAAATGATCTAATATGCTTCACACAAGTTGGGTAAAGAAATGGATTTATCACTTCAATATTTGATTTATACAAATAAATTACCATTTTTGAAATGAAATTACAAAGGAAAATTCTTATATCAACCCTGAAATGACACTTTTAAAAATTTTAAACAAGATTTATTTTAATGTAGGTTTTCAAAACGTTTTCCAATATTTTGAAACAATGGTTAAAAGAATTTTAAAAAACTATTAAAACATCTAATAATACCTCCAAGAAATCTTAAATGTGATAAAAAATACATACCACACACCTCTAAAATGTACCCAAAGTATTACCTATTCCAAACAAAATAATTTTATATGATAAAGTGCCAAAGGGACAAGTAAATGTTGTCTTCTCTTGATCCTAAAGAGTAATAGGTACCTAGAAATTACCTAAAAATACTTCCAAAAAGAAATAATGAGTTCTCCCTTCTAATATCTCTAACAAATAATCAATTAAGGGGATTGGGAAATGATATTTACTAGTGAACTAATTCAACTACCTAAAATCAATTCACACTCTCCTAATATTCTAAATTCTCATTGGGATTAATTCATTCTGTTTATTTTTAATATTGGCGAGGATAGTTTTTTTGAACTACATGAATGGGGCTAACCCATTGTGAATATCATATATGATAGATTCTCATAGATTCCAAGAGATTATATATATCATTTATAACAATCTCCATCAAGGTGGGGGTTCAAACTCCTTTGGGGATATCTTACATGATTGGAATATCACTCATGAAGAATTATATTTGAGCATATTTTTTGGGTTTATTCCTAGGATATCACATAAGCTCCACCATATTGCCTGTATATTCTCTCTCAAAATCTCAATAAAATATTTTTCTTGGGTTTAAGATAGATTATTATAAATTATCACTAATAATTTATGTCTCTACATAACGTAAACATATTTCAAATCAGTGGGGAGTGGTTTTAATTCTAGATTAGAAGGATTCTCAAGAGATGAAATTAAATTAAGGATCTCCGCTTAAAAATGTTGTACCTACTCTTATTCCAATATAAAATTAATACCTACATTATTTTGGATATTAATATGTTCAATGATATTTTTAAATGGAAAAATTCTCTCATAAGGCTAAGAATTCATGGAACATACCTGATTCTTTAATTGTTCTAATCTCATGGGAGAGTGAAAAGAGTGAGTGATCATTTGATGGGGCCTCATAGTGTCAGAAATATTGAAGTGAACAATGATATCTCCAAAATCCTTTTTTAGTTCCCCTTCATGGACATTGATAATGATTTTGGGCATCTTTAAGAAAGGTATCCAAAAAATTATTGGTGAGTTTGATGAGATCTTATATTCTTCCATATTAAGCACATTTAAGTCATCTGGGAATAATAGGTATTTGAATTTCACCAGGACATCCTTTAGGACTCATTCTGGGAAAACTATGGATTTGTTTGTAAGCTATACCACCACTAAAGTGGTATTCAAGTCTCACATATGAAAATAAGCATATACTGAGTGATGAAATACATTAATTTAAGCACTGAGATTACATAAAACATTATGGAAATTTAAATATAAAATGGTACATGGAATGGAAAACATCCTTAGTTCTTGAAATTTTGTTGGAAACTATGGTGTGATAAGGGATGAGGCAATTATTCCCAAGTTGATACTTTCATTACCTTTATGTATCTTATTCATGGTGTAAATCACCTTCAAAAATTTATCATACATTGGTTTTTTTTTGATTTCTTCAAGTAGGGGGGTAATAATTTCCACTTTATTGAAGGCATGTAAAATTTATTTTTGAAGGGATTATTCATAAAATATCTTTAAATAAATCATACTTGATGTAAACGGTGAAAGTAATTATTTCTTATCCCTTTATTGTCTCTGTAATAGTTTTTCTTGTCTCTTACTTCTTGGCCTATCCTTCTTCTCATCCTCTTTATTTTCTCATTCTTAGTGAATTTTCACATAATTTATAGAATTCACAACATCATACTCCATTTTTACATGTGATCTTGTTTCAAATTAAATAGTTGATGTTGGTGGGAGTTATTTTATACTTCTTGTTGTTATCATAATGATATTCTACTTTGTGTTTGGAACAGTTTGAGATGGTAGTTTTCCTTGTATTTTGGACAGGATTTCCACAAGACTTTCCACTTTGTTTTCTAGCTAATAAAAACTATATTTTATATCATAAACCTTATATTTTAGCTATTTCATAGGAGGTTGTGTGCTAGTGGATTGTTTCTCATAGGGTCTCTAGAAAGTGGGTGGTTTTTGGTAATCTGAATGGTTATAATATTTTTTTTGAAATGGTGGGGTGTTTTGAAATTGTTATTGGAAAGGGGGCTGGTTTTGAAACTAGTTTTGGTATGGGGGAATAGGTTTATTCTACTAATTTCCAAATTTATATTGGAATTAGTTATAATCTCTATATCCATGATTTTTTTAGAACTACCTCAGCTAAAAGGTTTCTTCAAAACTTTCCATTCCCTATATTTCATCACACTAGTCAGTGAAATGATTAGGTGATGAGAAAAAAAACATACATTAGCCAATGCTTGTTGTTCACCCACTTGTTTCAAGACCATTTTTCTCACCAAAATAGTTATCTCATAAATAATAGTTTTTAATAACGGTGATGGATGAGAATTTATTACCTCATGAATAACTCTTGTTTTAGTACTTCTTGTACCAAATTTTTTGAGAGTTATAAGAAATATTCTCATTCATCACCTTGGATTCTTCTGGTAAATTTTAAATCAATGTACCTATAGATTATGCATAAAAATTTTCTATCATTGTCTAGTAATCGTTGATAAAATAAAACAATAAATTGATGCTATTCAATTTCCTGATGTGTGTAGTTGGCACATAGCTTCTTAAATCTCTCCTAGATTTCCTTTCTAATGGATGTGCACATGGATATGGGGAAGAACATTTTCATGACTTATCTTAGTAAGTAATTATATTCATGAACATATACTATTTTTTGGTTATACAACCATTCTTTGAAAACTCATTCCAATGAAAATGGAAATGCATTCCACTTTACCTACACCTCAGCTACTCCTCAAGATCTGAAAGTAGAGTATACATATGTGAACTCTTTAATATGTTTGTTTGGGTCTTATTCTTAAAAAACATGAAATTTTGGAAGTAATGGGATCACGTTAGGTTTTAACTCAAAATCATTTTGTCTCTCTTGCATGGCATGTTGATTGTGTTAATTAAGAAATTATAGTGCATAAAGGTCTCTGAGGGTTTGGTTCTAATTTCCAGCAATGATGACAGACTATAAGTGAAAACTTGAAGTTTCCCTTGAGTATCCAAGATAAATTTCTTCAAATTAAAATTTAAAAATATGTTTTTAAGTCTATTCAATAAATTTCTTTCAATTTCTAGATCTATGGGGGAGGTTCAGGGTTTGTGTTTCTAGTCATGAAATATGAGAGAGAAAAATTGTTGGCACCACCTCCCCAACAACAATGCCATGTTTTGACACAAGAATATTGTGGGGTTTGAAAAAACAATTATTTTAAAAATTAAAAATTTAAAAAAGTGTTTAAAATACGGTTTTTCTAGAGAGGCATTCACAATAATCAAGTTGTCTCCTTTAATTAAAGGGAAAATTGGGTCATTTTGAAATTGTTTTATTTTGAAAATAAATGAATGAGACTAAACAAAGGAAATAAATTAATAAAAATGTTGAGAAAAATTGAAAAAACAAGTGATTGAAAACTATTATATGAGAATGATTATCAGGTTAGGGTGAGTTCTCCAATTTTATTTATATCATAGTTCTAATTTACCCAATTATTTTATGATAAGTCGATAAAAGTGAGATTCAATAATCGCATCATCTCACTCCTTTAGTCAAATGGTAATAGTGAGAGTAAACCTGACCAAAATCTAAGATTAGTCAAAACTCCTTCCAATGTGTGATTTAGTTATATATAATACCCCCAACTGACTTATGTTATTTCCAATCGAGTATCGTTTATCCCAAACAATCAATAATGTACACTACCCCTCACACACGTACTGGAAATCACCGAGTACTTCACCACTAAGACATAATCAATTAAATTGTATATAAACTAGAACCTAGTGTATAGAGTTATTGATATTTTACCAAATAAATAATAGAAATGTAATATAAAATCAAATACAATCTTACATGATAATAAAAATATTTATAAGAAATTGAAACCGATTTTTTAGAAGAGACAAAATGATATTAAACAATTAAGTGAAATAACTCAATAATTACAAAAGGGAAAATATATCCTTCCATAATCACATAGAAGTTTACCCCTCCATGTAAAAGGTATACTTAAATATGTGGGAAGAATATGACATTATAAAATTAAGAAGATCAAAAAATAGAAAAGAAAGAATAGAAATTGTTTCTTGAATAATCTATATGCCGAAAGTTTTCATTGCATCTGCCCACTAGATGACCAAAACATGACAAGGTCCCTTATTAAAATATCTTCATAATTGATTTGTATGTATACCCTTTAATTTTAAAATATTTTTGATATGTTTACAAGAATTTAGGGCCACATTAATAAATCTTACTTATTATGGCCATCAAACCTATTCCGCGTACCCCATTTTGACTCAATCATGAGATTCCTTAGTGAAAGATTTTCTTCATGAAATTTAATGTGAATGTTACAATTTGATTCATATTTCAAAGAATCTATAATAAACTCAATTTGAGGTAAATATCAAGAGATATGCCTCATTTAACGAGGTAGGGACTATTTTTTTGACTAGAATAAGTATTCAACTTGATCAATTTTTTTGGGATTATGGGAGTTCAAATTGGTTCTGTGTCTAGAAAAATAATTTTTTGTCCATGGAAACTGGAATCATAAAAAATTAATCTATATTAATAAAAATTTGAACATTTATGCTTGAAATATAGAAGTGACAGAAAAATGTTAAATTTCTAAAATTAACAAATTTTTAAATTTTTGCTCAAAAATCACTAAAAATTTTTAAATGATAAAAATATGTTCAAATTGATTAATTAGTTGGAATTAAATCATTTAAAAATATATTAAAAATTATGAAAATATTATCTTTATAACTCTTCCCATGAAAATATAACCTTCACATTTTTAGGATAAATTGATAAGACATGTTTGGTAATCATGTTCCCCAAGAACATTACTTATTGGATCTAGAAATTGCATTTCAAAAAATTTCCAAACAAACAGTGACTCCTCATAATTTTCAAAACTAGATTCAAATGGTGCTCATGCTTATGATCATATCTTAAATAAACCAAAATATCATCCACAAATTCTACGATAAAAGTTTTGAGATACTGATGGAATATATAGTTCATTAGATCTATAAAAATTGTTGGAGTGTTAGTCAGACAAAAAGGAATCACAAGATATTCAGAGTGGCCACACCTTCTCCTAAAACCCATCTTTGATATATCAGGCTCCCAAAACCTGAGATGATGATAACTATACTAAATATTTATCTTCAAAAACTTGTTTGACCCATTTAACTGATAAAAAAAATCATCCCCATGAGGAAAATGATACTTATTCTTAATCATTACCAGCTTCAGCTTCCGATAGTTCATGCACAATTGAAGTGATCCATCAACCTTCTTCGAAAAGAGCATTGTGGATGCCCAAGGTGAAACACTGGGGTGAAAAAAATATTTTTTCATCAAATTATCCAACTGAATCTTTATCTCATTCATCTATACTAGTTCCATATGATAAGAGGGTATCAAGAGAAGCTACATAGCTGACACTAGATCAACCATGAAATCCACCTCACTCTTTGAAGGAAGACTAGAGAAGTTTTTTGGGAAAAAATAAAGAAAATATCTGACAACCAAGGGAAGATCACCAAAAGAGAGAAAAAAATATGGATTAAATAAAAAATAGATAACAAACTCCTGAGGTCTGGGTGAAAAGGTCCTTCATGACCTGACCTTAGATCTCATTCTCCCTGAAAAAGACAAGTGCTTCCATTAGTATCTGAAAATGAAATACGCTAGTGATAAAAACCAACCTAATCATGATGATCAATAATCCAATCCATCCTAATGATTTTATCAAAAAAATCTACATTAGGAATTAGAAAATCCCATACTAACTCCACATCAACTATCAATAGCGAACAATGACTCTAAAAAACCCGCTCTTTCCTCTTCCCAAGAGGTGTTGCGAACTCCATAAAAAAGGATATAATATCCATTGAATGTTTTACCATATAAAAAATAGGTATAAATAAATGATTGGGAGGATCCAGTATCAAATAAATTATTCAATCAAAAGATGAAATAAATATGGCACCTCTCACTTTCACTAGAACCACATCAAACTCCATCAGAAACTCATCCACTATGAGAAGGTGTTTCACTTATGATGCCTATATATAGAGTCATATAGACTTTAAATAATGTTACTATTCTACATTATCTTTAGGATCCAAATATCCCTAATCATAATGAGGTGTATACATATCCTGACAGAACTTATGTAAATGGTCGTAGCAACCACATCCATTACACATATTCACAGGTTCAAAATAAAAACATCAGGTGTGTCCAACCTTGAAACACTAATAAGTAGTCAGGGGAACACAAATAGTTGTATATAATGGTGTAGAGGAGGACTATTGTGGAAAACCCCCTCCACAACCCCTATGATGACCATGACACTTCCTCTTCTTCACATTCGCTCCACTGAAACTATCATTGGGAATAAGAGAAGTTTCAAAATATCCACCTTTCCTGATATATCCATATATACCATCATTTATTAATATACTATCTATGAATAGGTATAAATCTTTAGCATGAATACCTAGGATCTCATATCTAGTCACAAGCCTTGTAGGTACTTCTGAGTCTTCATCTAATCATTCTTCACTATCTCTAGAGAAAAATGAACCAGATCTGTGAATCGATTTGTGTGTGATGTCACCTATTTATCTCCCTACAATAAATAGAGAAAATCTAGATACATTTCCATCATCAAAGACTCTAGATAGAACTCTTGGGAGAAGAGAGTCTTGAAATTCTTCTTGTCTAAGAACTTGTGTCTATCTATATGTACCATGGAATCCAACCATCGCTTGTTGGGACCTTAAAATCTGAATTCCAAGTACTTATCCTTGATATTTTTAAGTGCATCTAGGGATTCAGAGACTTAATAAATCTTTTATATCCAATCCTCCACCTCTTGGGGCTAATTTTCACCCTTAAAGGATGGTAGTTTCTCACATAAGAACTCACGATATTGATCCCTTTCTCCCACATCTTCTGGATATACCTAAACAACTGCCTTCTTAACTTGTCATACATTTTGGTCCATGACACAGACTACTCACATGATAGTCTCTAGAAGATTCTAATCAATATGAAAATTCCCTTGAGGATCATTCACTTCACCCTCTTGAGGAACCCATGGAAAATGTATCAGAGGAATATCACTGCACACTAAAAATATAATAAATGATCATATGACACGAAAATATAAGTTCAAACAATAAAATCATAAGAAAAAAATAAGATTAAGATAAAAAATAAATAGATGAGACACATCTCCCAACACCCCATCATAACTTGAGTTTTTTCCCAACAAGAGATGGCCAAACACTCATCACATCCCACCTCTCAAGTCTAAAAAATCATATCTCTAGTATACCAAACATCATAAGACAATGAATTGTGAAGAAAATACTCCTTTTATGAAAAACTATCTTGAACCGAGCTAGGATTACCTCCCAAATTAGCACCCTTCAACATATTGGAAGGTAATTCCCAATCCTCATGGGCTGGAGACTAGCACCCAGGAATTAAAAACAACCCAAAGGAATGATTTTAACCAACTTAAAGAAGAAAATAGGGCATATATATACATAGAAAAGATAAATAATGGATTATAAATTAGGAAAATATATTCCATAATTGAAATAATATAGTGGAAACAAAACAAATCAACAAGTAAAAATGACCCAAAGTACAAGTCCAACAACAAAGGAAAACTAAAACAGAACTTGACTTCTCCATGTGATAGCATAGAAAAAATCCTACCATCTCACCACTAGCTACCCAAACTCAGCCGATAAAAACCTCACCACCTCACTATGGTACCGTGCTTTTCCTTGCATTAGAAGACATAATCAGGTCTACACACTATTGAAGGGGTGTGTAGGGTGTGAGTTAAATGGGATCATTAGAATTCCAAATAGGTGTTCCATAATAAGTCTCTATATAATAATAAAAAAATGAACAAATTTAATAAAAACAAGGAATGATAATCATTTAAATAGTTTCTATATCAAAATCATGGAAAAAACATTCCCCTTTTTCCATATTTATAAATAATCCAGGTAAAATAGTTTTAGTTCATATCACATATATCAAAGTAGGTAAATAATTGAAAATAGTACAAACAAAAATCATAGGTAACACAATGCCAATGATTTCAATTGTTCAGGGTAGCTAGAACACTCATAGCCAAACACAAACAATCACATGCACTAAATCACTAGACATATGCATTGAACCTTGAGAGTAGAGGAAGACCCCAAAAAGGTAACCCCCCAGTAGTATCTAACAAGTCCCTAGAATAGTAACCCTTGGTATTAAAAGAAAAAACCAAGAGTGACCCCCCTGCCCATATCAATGGATGAGGCCTAATACTACACATTCCACCAAAGTACTCAAGGATTTCCAAGTGCTATATTTAACAAATTATTTCACCAAAACCATACTTTGAAAACCATTTCACAAAACCATTTTAAAATGATTTGAAAATTCCGTTTATTTTAAAAAAAATAAAGGGAAACCCATATATTCTCAAATACTCATTTCCACACACACAAATAAACATTAAAATTTATTTATAAAAAAAATTTATAATCCCAAAGAAATGTAGTTCATCCAATATAGGCTAAATAAAAAACCACCTACTGAAAACTTGGGTCACACACCCAAAGAAATAAGATCCAAAAACACATTAAGGAATATAGAACAAAACAAATCCAGACCTATTAATGATTCTAATGCTTTAGAATCATATTCCACAACCAAACTAGATGAAGGAGAGGGTATATCACAACATGCCTAAGAGAACACACAACCACCACACCAAAAACAACAACAGAACAAACCTCAGAAGAAGACCATGAAATAGATATATAAATGAATAATAATAAAATAACCACAAGATAAATAAATACAAAAAACATACTGTAATAGTTCTACCATGAAAAAAGTTAATACAGAAGAAGAAAGATCACTTACTCAGAGAGATGTAGCACAATCACTATAAAGATCAAGCAATGAAAGATTTGATCTGGAAGGAGTAGAGAGCCCCAAAACTAGATGGGAGATAACCTAAAGGTTGAGAGAGAAGAATAAATGTTAATAGAAAGTAATCATACATGTATTGTGATAAAAAATACTAGTCCTGAACAATTCACATCATGAATCTATTACATGGCATGAATTTCATGATTTAAAAAATATGCTAAAAAAGGTGTCACTTTAGGTTGAAATAGAATGGATTAACATTTTCACAATGTAAAATAGATTCATAACTTGTGAAATTCTCACTCTATGAACTAGAATCATTAAATTTTCCTCAAAATATATTCATTGCATGTAATTAGTTAATGATGTGAATATTTATAGCAGGTAGTGTGATGTCAAGGTTTTTTTAGAAAAAATTAAAAAATCCTCCAGCTTAGCCTAGAACCCAAAGTAAATGCTCTTAATACTTTGAAACATTTATACCTAAACTCTATTAATTAAAAAAACATACATCATCGAAATTGATGTCATTTTCCTTGGAAAAATATCTCCGACATCGAAAGGCCTAAAATGCACATAAACAAAAAGGAGAGATAAGATGTAATTAAAAAATGGTAAGGGGTTGTTACATAAATGTATCTATAATTCCTATATATATAGAAAGGAGATATATTATTGTCAAAATACACTAATTAATTTATAGGGCAAGTTTTTTTTCTCTAGAGGTAGTAAAGAACGATTAGTTGAAAACTCAAAAGCACCTATAGGGTTTGTAAACAGATATCATATTGTAGGTATTCATGATAAATATTTTTACCTATTTGGAGATGGTATATAGGAAAATAATGGTATATATGGGTATGGAAGGAAAGGTTGGTGCTTCTACAACTTTTCTTTCTCCTAGTGGCTTCTTTAGTGGTGCGCATGGCAAGATGATTAAGTGACATGGACATCACATGGGTGGTGGAGGTGGTTCTCAGTAGTGGTCCTCCTATGAACCATCTATTACAACCAGTAGTTTGCCCATAAATTGTTATCAATGTGGAAATTTAGGCCCCACTAATACCTGTAAATATTTGTAATGGTTGTGGCCTCTATGAAAATTTATTGAGGTTTTATCATGCTATGTCTATGAATCATTATTGTCCGGGATCGTCGAATCCAAAGGCCACTGTGGCATATTCAGATGATTAAAAGTATATAGGGTTCCATCCACATCCCTCATGGGAGAATTACCTTCATGTAGTGGATTAGTTTATAATATTAGTTGACATGGGTCTAAAAACCATGAGAGGAACAATATTTATTTCATATTTTTTAGAATATTATTTATTTGATACTAGTGTCTCCCACTCCTTTATTTTTACCTATTTTGTTGATATTATTAAAATTACAATGAATCTCATGTCTTTGGTTATGAAGTTAGCTTCTCTATCTGATGAAAAGTTAGTTTGAGATTTCCTCATTCTCAATATGGATCAATTTGAAGTCATCATTGATATGTTTTGACTTACCACTCATAGTGCTGAGTTTGATTGTTATCATCAACATGTTTCATTACTAGCTACCGATGGGAGACCTTAGGTATTTTAGGGAGAGTGTGATATGAGTTCTATTGATGTAGGACCTTTCATGTCATGGAACATCCCCCTAGTCCCACACAATGACTACCCCAAGACCGCCTCCCATAAGATAGGGGCCGACGACTAGCACCAAGTAGGCATATCCCATAAGTGGGAGGAATTTTCTGTAGTATATGTATGCACACACCTATCTCCAAGAAAAAGCTAAAACTGAAAACACTAAATAAACATGGATGGAAACCAATAAGAAAAGACACTCAGTGTAGGGTACAAAACTGTAAGAAAAACGGGCCAGAATAAAATCCCAATTGAAATAGAAAAGTACAATCTCCTGGATCTCATCTTCAAAAAACCCTACCCGAAGAGTAGGTATAATAAGTTTTCTAAATGTCGCTGAAGCATACCACATCTATCGGGCGACCCTAAAGAACCTTTATATTGGGCCCACCAAGGATTCAGTCAAATCTACCGATCATCTGCACAAGAAACGACACGTGCGGGTGAATCCCATGCAGGGGTGAGTAAAACAATTATCAATAGACCCCAAACCGTAAAGTAATTACACAAAGTAAATCATAAGGAATCACATAAAGTATACCACAAATAAGATCACTACAAAATACACCAAGTAGACTACAAAAGAGGTACACAAAGTGTATCCTCTAATAAGTATAATCATGAGAGTCACTAGAGTCAGCTCATACCATGTATAGGTCTATGGTACATAAACCTGTTTGTTGTAAGAATCCATAGTAACCTTAAGTAGTAACATGTGGAGTGTTGGTAACACACAGAGTGTAAGTAACACATGGAGTGTTAGTATCACATAGATTGTTGGTAACACATGGAGTGTCGTCAAAGACTCGAGGACCTTCACCCTGGTGGGATAGAGGATTACCAACTCCATCTTAGAAAGAAAAAAACTCTAGATAAGACACATAGTCTAGGTAAGACACGTAGTCTAGGTAATAAATGTAGTATAAGTAATCACATAGCTTCTAGGTCACAGCCAGCCGTATGATTCCATCTTTAGCACGCTTGTTCTAGGAGAACCTAATCCTTCAGACAAAATGACATTTGAAAATTTCTTTATAAACTCACTTAGATTGTCTCAAATGTAATGATTTATCATGAGGTTCCCAACGCCACAAACAACTCATCAAACAGACACACAGTTTTAGAGTTATGGGCATTTAAGAAAAAAGGGACAGGTTGGGTCTGGATCTGGTCCACCCTGGTCGAACCGACCTGACCCAACCCAACCCGGGTATCACCTGACCTACCCCACTGGGTCCCGCCAGACCTGCCCCGCCAGGTCCAGACCACCCTCGGCCCTTCCCGCTGCCGGTCCGGTCTGCCGTCTCTAGCCTGGCCCGCTGAAGCAAGCCAGTTCATTCGCCCAAGATGTAGTGGGTTCCACATCCCTGCCTGGTCAATGTGGCCAACCAAAACATTAAATGAAGTCGGTCGCCATGTGAACTACCCCACAATGGTTTCGGTGCAGTTTTACCATAGTCCCGCTAGACCACAACCATTCACCATGTGAGGTGGCCTCCTTCTGCGCCCAGTTGAGGCCTACTGCCAGCCATCAAGATGGCGGCCCTATCCGCCACCCGTAGCCACCGAGTCATGGGGTAATTTTTTTTCATGTCTTCTTCTTCTAGGTGGCCACTCTACCACATGACACCGCTGGGTTGTCACGCCACCAGTGGCCCTCCTTCCATGGGTTTCCGATCGCACTCCGATGCTCCTTTTTTCGAAACTGAAGCATGCCTGCAACCCTCAAGTTGCATTCTTCACTGCCATGGTCTCAAGATTATCCTTCCATCAGTTTGGGGGCGGTGGGGGGGGGGGGTGGGGTTGGTCCCCATCATAACCTCCCAATAAATCCTGACGCGACCACGTGGGTCCTTCTATGAAGAACATAAGAATGAGGAAGAAAGATAAGCACCAGAACACTGTTAGAATGGACCTTGGACATGTTCGTATCAGCCTTGGTCCATTAACGTGAGTAGAAATATGAAAGGGGATCAAGATAATATTTAATAAGATTCATCCCCTTTAATCATGAATTTTTAACTATCCCACAAGAAAAATCGAACCATAGATCAACCTATTCATGGGTTGGTTCACGTTCATCATTGGAAACACGAATAGGGAATGGAATCATGAAGAAAATAAACCCCCTACCTAGAAATAGTATCAATCTAAGGAGAGAAACATTTATTTATGGTGATCCATCCACGAATGTCCTTGATCTTTTGTTCGTCAACATTTGTTATTTTACAATAGGAGGGTTTATCCTCCTTACATCAAGAAAACTCAAGGGTTAAGAAAATAACCCTGAATTTCATGAATAGACTAAATTAAAAAAGAATAAAAATGTTTTAATACCATGTTACAACAATTAAAATATTTTTATTAAATATTTTAAAGACTTTCACATCCAAAAATTAACTTTCACCCTCGACCTGCGCTGGTCGAGGTTAGGATCCACCTAAGGAAAACACCATATTACAAACTCAACGGTCATCTCAGATTTATAATATAAGTTACCATTTATGATTTATTATTATTTTAAGAATAAAATAATTTTATTTAATAATTTTATTTGCGATTACATCCTTTTCGGGTTTTCTCACTGGAGACCCGTACCGACTAATGTTAAGTCACCCCTTGGGTAAACCCAACATCCTGAATGCAATAGTACCATTGGATTTATGATCCGAGCACCCATTAAGAAGTTAAAAAAACAACACATGCATGATATTTTTAATAAACTTAAAAATATTTCAAACATTTATTCCTGGAACCTCAGGCCTCAAAACCATGTTCCATCTCAGTTCATGGTCTTTAAACAATCCCATCTAATTTTTAAAAAATTTACATGAGAAAATACAGGACATTACATTTCATCCTAGAGCTCAGGTGTTTTTTATCTACTGTTGTAGTTGACACTGATGTTGTTTTCTATCTTAGTGATCTTCCCTTGGCTTTCAAGGATTTTTCTAATGCTTTTCCAGATGATATCTATGGTCCTCATCCAAAGAGGGAGGTAGATTTCATGATTTATCTAGTTCTAGGTACGGAGCTAATCTCGATACCCTCTTATCTTATGTCACCAGTAGAGCTGATATATATCAAGATTTAGTTGGATGATATGGTGATGAAAGGTTTCATTCACCCTAGTGTTTCACCTTAGGTATCCCCAGTGCACTTTTTTAAGAAGTTTCAAGGTTAAATTCGATTGAGTGTAGACTATTGAAAACTAAATTGGGTGATGATTGCAAATAAGAATCATTTTCTCCATAAAGATGATTTGTTTGATTAGTTAAAGGGAAAAGTGGTTTTTGATGATCAATCTTCAGATGGGTTGTCATCATCTTAGGTTTCAAGATTCTGATATAATGAAGATGGATTTTAGGAGAAGGTATGGACATTATGAATATCTTATGATTCCTTTTTGTATTACAAACGATCCTATAGTTTTTAGGGCTATGATGAAAGATATATTCCATCAGTATCTCAACACCTTTTGGGTAGTTTTTGTGGATGATATTATGGTATATTTGAGATCTAAGCATTATAATGAGCACTATTTGAATCTAGTTTTATAAATTATGAGGAGTCACCCTTTGTATGGAAATATTTCAAAATATAGTTTCCAGATCCAAGAATTAAATTTCTTGGGGATCATGATTTCTAAACATGACTTATCAATTGATCCTGATAAGGTGAAGACTGTCTTATCATGGGAGGAGCCACATAACATATTTTATATTCAAATATTCATTGATATTACTTGATATTATTGATGATTTTTCAATAATTTATCAAAGTTGGAATCACCTTTGACAGTTGTTACCTAGAAAGGGGTGAGGTTCACATGGGTTGAAAAATGTTAGTCTTATTTTGATGAACTGAAATAACTTATGACATCATATCCAATTCTGATCTTATGTAATCATGGTAAGAGGTATGTGGTATTTTTTTATGCTTCTAGTGATGGTATAGGTTGTGTGCTTATTTAAGGTGATCATGTTATAGCCTATGCTTCTTATTATCTTCAAATTCATGAGTAGAATTACCACACTCATTATTTGGAGCTTTTTGCAGTTATACATGCACTTAAATGGTTTCAAAACTATCTCTTTGGGGAGAGGTTCCCAGTATTTTCTATCCATAAGTGTTTGAGATATATATTTTATAAAAAATACGTGAATATTAGATAAATAAAATGGTTGGAATACCTTTATACATTTGAATTAAACATTACCTACACCCCGAGGAAGTGGAATGTTGTTGCATATACTCTTAGTAGGAAAGTCTCATCATAGGCTATTTTGGAATCGAAGGAATAGTAAAACCTTTTGAACTCTTCGATCAATTTCATATGGATGCTTAAGCTGTTTTTTTAGTTTTTTTACCAATTTTTTGTTATCATAATATCTCCTTGAGTTAATTCTGTAGGGTTAAAAGTAGGATGATGAGTTCAGAGGACTTTGAGAAAGCCTTTATGATGAGGAGATCATTTCTGTTTGGTCACTCCCTTCAAATAGTATTCTCTACTTCAAGGATATTTTTTTATTCCAAAAATATATATGGAGTTCATTTTTGTTTAAATATCAAAGCTCATCAAGGTTTATTCATCTAAGAAATATTAATATGTATTATGATGTAATATGGTGATTCTGGTGGCTAGGTTTGAAACACAACAATGCATATTATGCGTCCCAGTATTACTCCTTCCAATAACTAAAGGAAGAGAATATAAAACCTTATGGATTTATCCACACTCTTCCAGTTATGATTTGGAAGTGGAAAGAGTTATTTAAAGACTTTGTTGTTATATTAACATGTAATCATCAAGGAAAAAATGATATATGGGTAGTGATTGATCAGTTAATAAAATCAGCTCATTTCATTCTGAACAGGGACACCACTAAAGATCATGTCAGAAAGATCATGTCATTCTAATCCTAGAGGATATTCTCTATACCCACATCTTGGATCTTGGTGTATTGTGGGATAAACATTTGATATTGGTTGAGTTTTTTTATAACAATAGTTATCAGTCGTTGATCAAAATGGATAACTTTGAGGCTTTGTATGGTCACCCATGTAGGTGACCTCTTCGTTGGGAATAGGTGGGTGTGTCCTCTCTTGTGGGACTAAGTCTCATTCATGAGATGTTGGTGGGGGTTAAGGATATACATAAACATTAGTTTATTGCTCAGAGTTGACCTAAATTGTATATGGATTGTCGAAATTATCCTTTATAGTTTTCTATTAATGACTAGGTTTTCTGGAAGGTTTATGCTCGATTAGATCACCTTATACTTGAGAAATAGGGAATATTGGCTCTGAGGTATATTTTATCATACACCATCATTGATTATATTGGGAAGGTTTCTTATCAGTTGGAATTAATGGATCATTTGACATGTATTCATGATGTTTTCCAAATTTCTTATCTTATAAAGTACCCTGCTAACCCTTTTCATGTTATGAGTTGGTAAGAGATTGATTTAGATCTAGAAGTTTAAATTATAGAGAAACCAGTGGAGAATGTTTAAATTTAGGTTAAATTATTTCATGGGAAGTCAATTTCATTATTTAGATTGTTATAGAAACACAAATCAGTTTTTCCCAGGACTTGGGAGTGTGAATCTTCAGTGAGGGATCAATGGCCTCACCTTTTTCTATAGTCCCCTTCTTCCATATAACTTCTTGTGAATAGAAAGTATTCTGGTGGGGAGTTTGTAACATCCCATTACCTTTTTCTAGAAACATGGATCTACTTTTCATTTCCCTTTTTATTTGGGTTCATTTTTGGCCTGTTGAGGTTAGAGAGTGTTTGTCAGGGAAAATTTCCAAAAGTTTAGGGATTTATGTCTGTTTAAATTAATGGAGTCTAGGTATAAATGAATCAAATTGTTAATAGAAAACAATTTGGTGTATGAGTTGAGATGGGGTATTTTATAAGTTTTTTTAGAGAATTTGGACTGTGGACTATTAGCTGGACACATTCACACCATGAACTGATTACATGATGTGAATCTATTACTAAGAAGATTCCATGAACTGGTTCAGAACATGAAAATTTTACAAGTTGTAAAATCGGTTCATGTTATAAAATGGTTTATTAGTGTTTAATTTAACCCAAAGAAATATTTTTTTACAATATTTTTTAAATCATGAAATTAACACCATGTAAGAGATTCACAATGTGAATTATTTAGGACTAATGATTTTTATTACACTACAAGATTGATTATTTTCATTCAATATACATAATTTTCTCTCAAACCCAAGGTTCTCTCCTAAGAAATTTTAGGGATCTCTACTTCTTCCAGATCACATTTATCAATGCTTAATCTTCATGATGATTGTATTATGTCTCTCTAGGTAAGTGATTCTTTTGATTCCTCATTTACTTTGGTCGTGGAAGTTCCGTTGCACTGTGTTTTTGGATCTGTTGATATTTTTGTGATTTTATTCTAGATCCTTTAAATATCCATTATGTGATATTATTCTAGGGGCTGGTCCTTTGTTGGTTATAGTGTGGCAGGTTCTTGTTCTCTAATCTATGTTGTTATTTACCCTCTTAACTATCTGGTTTGGTTGTGGAATATGATTCTATATTATTTAAATCATTGATAGAGCCTCCATTTATCATTATTCATTTTTTATGGTGGGTTTAGATACCATATCTTTCGGTGTTCAATCAAATTTAGAGGTAGGTGGTTCCATCTCTAGAATATGTTAGATGATTTGTATTTATATGGTTTTATAAATTGTTTTATAATTGATTTGACATAATTTATTTGTGTGTGTGGAAATAGTTTTTTTAGGAAATTTGGGTTTCCCCTTATTTTGGTAAAAGAAAAGGTATTTTTAAAGAATTGTGAAATTTATATGTGAAATGGGTTCCAAATAATGGTTTTAATGAAATGATTTGGAAAATAAAGCACATAGAAAGCCTTGGTTACTTAGGTGGAAGGTGTAGTTATAAGCCTTATCCATTGATACCATTAGGGGGTTCACTCATGAAATGTTCCTCTAATCCCTATGCTTGTGGTTATTGGGAATTTTTAGATATTGTTGGGGGGTTCACTTTCTAGGGTGTTCCTATGATCTCTATATTCAATGAATATATATAGGGACTTGATGCACATGATTGTCTATGTTTTAGTATGAGTGTTCTAGATAGCTGGAATTATAGTGGTCCTTGGAGTGATTTTCCCTATGCTTTTGGTTTGCACTGATTGTCTTTCATTATATACTTTGATATATGTAATATACCTTGAAAATATTTTAATTAGATTATTTAAAACTACGGAAAAGGGGAATGTTTTACAATGATTTTGATTTTAAAAACTGTATAACTAATTATCAAGCCTTGTTTTATTTAAATTTGAGCATGTTCAGATTGTTATATAGAGACTGGTTACAAAATACCTAGGTGGGATCCTACTGATCATGTTTAGATCACACATGCACTCCCCTTTAGTAGTGTGCAGATATCGTTATGTATTTTTGATAATAGGAAAGTAAAGGTCCTATAGTGAGGTGTAGAGGTTTTTGTCAGCTATGTTTGGTTATCTGGTGGTGATATGGTGGGTGTTTTCCCATTCTATCACATGGAGTAGTTAGTTTTTTTATTTTAGTTGTCATTTTTTTGGTCTTGTACTTTGGATTGTTTTAAATTCTTGAGTTGTATTATTTTCACACACTTCTTTCAATTATGGAATATATTTTCCCATTTTATCACACATTGTTTCTCTTTACCATGTATATATATTCCATGTTGTCTTCTTCTGGTTGGGAGAAATCATTCTCTTTGGATTTTCTTGAATCATAGGTTCTAGTCTCCAGTCTTTGGGGATCGAGAAATCCCTTTGGGTATTCCAAAAAATGGATCAGGTTCTAGTTTGGGAGGGTATTTTTTGTTTAGTTTGTGTAATAAATCCTTATTTTATTGATATAATCAATGAATGACCTCTAACAAAGGGTTAATGCTACTCAATCTACTAAGGGGTCTAGTGTGATATCTATCAAACACACTTATATATCATATGAAAATTTCCACATCCAGATATATTGTATAAATAATATTTTTACCTATATAATCCATTTTACCATGACACCAAGTGATAAATAGACCTGAAAAAATTTCAATCTAGTATATCCCATCTTATATTTTTTCAATTCTCCTCAATAGACTGATTTGGTTGATGAATACATCACATGTAATTTATCTTGTGGATGAGCACATCACATTCCCTTCATCCAAGTCATAAGACACATCATATGTGACTCAACTAAGTATATCCATGTATTTCCCCAGTATAATTCAATTATGGTCCCGATGTCTTTACTCATCATATGAGTGGAAAAAATTCCATCTTAGTCATGATACAAATGATTTCATGACTAGAAACATTCCCAACCACCCCCTGATTAGATAATTCATAATGAATTGTGTAATAAAGGTATCAATGCATGTAGGTTATCATTCTAGGTATATCTCCAAAATAAAGTAAGAAGGATTTATTGTAAGCATAAACCCCTAAGTATATCAATTATTGTATGAAATTCCATGGGATATACTTGGTGGGTTAGTCCAAATAACAAGTCTCCGCTTATTATCTCATGATTACACTAATTATTATAATATTAACATTTAATAACAACCCATAATACTCCATGATGATCAATGATTATAGATAAATCAATCTCATAGATTCAAGGGATAATTATCATTTCACTTCATGAAAAATATGCAACCAACATGAAAAATTGATAAAGTAGAGATTAGATTTTGTACAACATGATAAATTTTATATTATTAAATTATTTTAAGAATAATTTAACAAAACCATACGTAAGTTCATTCTTAAGATATCATAGATGAAATAAAATAAAATTATATTTATGTTTGTTGCACTTTTAAGGGTTTACTTAAACTTACTTCATCTCTATATAATTCCCTCTACATATCTATGTGAACACCTGATAAAATAATCTTACTAAAATATTTAGTGAGTAACATATATGAAATATGCCGTTTTTATTAATGGAAAGTCTTATTAATCATATTTGTATCATCCCTTCCCTCACCCATTGGATTGGGAAGAGGTGGTGGGTATTACTGGCTTTAGCTGATATCCCTAAGATTCTAAAGGCTGGTAATAAATTCCAAGGGATTCATAAAAAAATGGGTGGGGGGGAGATTTTCCATTTGATGATAAAACAACCAAGACAATATAACCATAAAAACAAAACCTGTATATAAAACATGAGAAAAAATTACAACTCAAACAAAAAAATAAATAACCATATTAGAGTACAAGAAGAAACCAAAAGACAACATCCAAGGAAAACCAAAGACCACAAAACCCAAAGACACTAGAGATAGTAACTAGCAACTCAAAGCCTACTCCAAGCTCCAACACGATGAACCACACCCATGGTATCAATAGAAATCACTAAAAAACTAAAATACATTTGTTTACCTGTGTCTCAATAGATGACATCTGGAAATGCACAACAGTGCCTAAGCAGGGGATGAGTTTATACTCAGTAGGATTTCCCCATTGACTTCCCAAATCATGAAACTAGGAAAAAAATGTTATAAATTTTATATAAAATAGTTAAAAAAACATAAAATAGTTTATATCAAATCCAGAATAGTTTTCCATGGAATGTAATAGAACAATACTTTAAAAAAAATTTACATTCCATTGGAATACCTGTTTCATGATTCCACACACACACACACAAGCATGCCCATGTGACATTTTCATACCCATTAGTGGTCTCTCATATATCCACCAATCCATCACTAGGTAGACAATATCCTTGTTCCCCAATGTCACATACACCTTATCCAGGGTCACATCTCTTATACCCCAATGGTATACACCCCTTATTTAGGGTCACATAGAAATAATGGACTCACACCAACTATCTATTCTGAAAATTCATTCCAAGACAATTAAAATAAACATTTCATTCATTAAAATATTTCAAGAAAATTTTCCATGAATACACACAAATCAAAAATTTTAAAATCATAACTTTTAAATTATTATTTAAGAATATTTTACACAAACCATCCAATTTCAACAATTTCCCTAAAACCATCATTAAAGAGGTTTCCCAAAATAATCACACAAGTGTTTCACAATCATATGAAGAAAAAAATTTATTCCAAGCTAATAATTCAATATCTAAACAAGTAGAATTTAGATATAAGCCACCTACATCACAACCATTGGTGAAAACAATGAATGGAACAATGATTCTATAGATCTGACAACAAACCATTTTTACTTCCCTATTTGCAACCAAAAAACATCAATATTCCCATCATGGAACATGGATCTATCCACATATGATTATATCTAAGGTTCCAAAAAACATAAGGAGAATAGATAAATGAAAAATAACCAATAAAATAGACTTATTGGTGAATCTTGAACTCAAGAATACTTTAAAACGCCTATAGATCAATCCCAATCTAAAGGAAAACATCTATCACACCTTGGGTGAAAAAGGAATTCATGTTATGGGAGAATTAGGAAAAAAATTAGGCTTAAAGGAATTAAATTATATTAGATCCACTAATTTTGGAGGGATGAGTGTATGTTGCACAATTAGGCCTTATTGTTTAGAAAACCATGTGCCAACAATGCAGTTTCTACAATCTCAATCCAAAAACTCACATGTTTGGATTGCATGGTAAGGAAAACCATTTCCCAACTTTTCATGATATACTATCTCAAGGTGAATAGTTTATTCTATGCATATAATTGGTTTTTCATAACCATGAACTAGCCATGAACTAGCCCATTTCCAACTATTTTTCCTTTCATAGTTTCCCGAAGGTGTCTCATAGTTTCTAGTAACCATGATCAAACAATTAACCTCCCTAAAAGACTCTAAAAAGAGTAAAAACCCCTTAGAACCTTTTGAAACATAACCCTATCATTATATTTTCTTAACATACATAAATACAAGGTCAAGTACTATAAACCATGGGTGCTATATTCTCACCACCATTGGCCTTACCATTCTCAAAAATTAGAAAACCATATTTATAATAGAAGAGTTTAGGACACAATTATATCATTTCATTTTCAGGATCCCATTTTTCTTCTTGAATTCGAAAATGTTTCCATAAAACCCACACTATATAGATGATTTTACCATGAAACATGTTCTCTTTCCTACCCAGAATCCATACTGGCACAAGAACCAACATAGTATCCAGCTCTAGGTCAATGTGATCCCATAAAATCACATGATCATGATTAGGTTGATACTTCTTCAATTGAGATACATGAAACACATTATGCATTGAACTTAACCTTATAGGAAAACCCAATCAATATTCCATCTCACTAAGCCTTTAAAGTATCACAAAAGGGTCTAAGTATCAAGGTGATAACTTTCCATGCTTACCAAAGCAACGATGCCCAAGCCTTAGAGAGATTTTTGTGAAGGCATGATCACTCACCTCAAACAATAAAAATCAACAATAATGATCTAAATAATATTTCTAATGACTTTGAGCCCTATCAATTATCTTTCTGATCAACTGAATCTTTTCCATTATCTCCTACATAAGACTAGGTCTAACCAGTGAATTCTCACCTGTTTCCACCCAAAGAAGTGGAGAATTATAAGGAAAACCATATAATGATTCAAAAGGATCCATATACATCAAATCATAATAATTGTTTTATATTATAACTCCAATAACTTATATAATCCTTCCATAAGCCACCAAAATCCATTACACAATCCCTAAGAACATCCTCCAACATTTGGATCATCCTCTCAGATTGTACATCTGTTTGAGGATGATAAACCATGATCATAGTCAACTTATTCCGAATATATTATGGTAAGGACTTCAAAAAACGAGAAGTAAATATGGGATCTTGGTCATATATAATCAAGACTATAATTCCATGCTAATTTAAAACTTCTTAGATATGGATTTTGGATAGTTCATTCATTGTATGGGATTCAAGAATAGGGATAAAATGACTAAAATTCATGATATAATCCACTATCACCCATATGGAACTATATTTTCTAAACATTCATGGTAAAATTCTCACAAAATCCATAGATATATATTCCAAATTCCACATAAGAATCGGTAAATACTGTAATATACATGCTGGTCCATGGTGCTCTACCTTGACCTACTAAAATGAAAGGCATCTCAAAACATACTCCACCACTGAACTTTTTATGCAAACCCACCAAAACTATGATTTCATTAATTGATACATCTTTTGAATTTCTAGATGAAAAACTCCTTTCAAATTATGGTAATCATTAAAAAAATTTTCCCAAAAAACTAAAGGTACCATGACCCGATATCTAAACCTAAAAACCAACCTTCCATCTGGCTTCGACCCCTCAATGGTCTCCCCGACATTGATATTTGACATCATCGAAACACATTAATCTTCAGATATTTGACCCTTACCAACTTGATTATCTAAATTAGAAATAAAAAAACTGGGAATAATAGTGAAACAACACCCTGGTCTATGCAATCCATGTGCATGTATTCTATAATGAACATCATCTACCACTAATCCAAATCTTCTTAATCCAATTGATTATACAACATACTGCTTACTGAATCTACCACCAAACTTCATTTACCCAATGTATACATAAATTCTAATTTTAACATTTGAAGGTATTCCATCCATATTATTTTCCTTAGATTCAAATATCTTTACTAGAAAATGTGTTTAAAGATCTTATGATATGTAAACATGATTAATTTTTCACCAAAACAATAATGACACCAATTCTTGTAAGCATAGACTATAATAGATAATTACAAATCATGTGTTGTGTTGTTCTTCCCATGAAACCATTACTACCATGAACCATAAGAAACAATATGACCCCCCTATATGAGAACACATCCCAACCCCAATCTCAAAGAATCACAATAGACTACATATCCCTATCCATACTCTAGAAACATTATAATAGGTGATTATGTAAGTCTAACATTAATCTCTTAAAATTATTTCTAAAATTTCTCATTCCACTGGAAAGGAATTCCTTTACTCCTCAAAACTGTCATCAGTGATTCCAAATGTGAAAAGTCACATAAAAACGTCAATAGTATCCCACCAAGCTGAGGAAACTATGTATCTCAAAATATTATTAGGTGGTTTCAAAGAGATAATAACTTATTTATTTTATAGATCTACAAAAATTATTTTTTCATAAATTAAATGGATAAGGAAATTTACCTCTTCTATCTAGAAATAACACTTTGGTAACTTGGCATACATACAATTCTCTTTCAAGATACCCAAAACTATATCCACGTGTTTTTCATGATCAAACTTGTCCTAGAATACACTAGTATATCTTCAAAAAACACCAACACAAAATAATCTAGATACCTTTGAAATATCAGATTCGCTAATTCTGTAAAGACGTATGGATCATTTATAAGATCAAAAGGAATAATAATGAACTCATAATGACCATATTTTCTCATGAAACAAATCTTCTTAATATCCTCATTCTGAACATGAAGTTGGTGATATCTTGAATGTAAGTAAATAATAAATAATCACTAGGCTCCCCTCAATGATAAAAAAGATCATCAATTCATAGAATAGGATACGGACCCTTTATTGTAACTTGGTTAAGCATATGATAATCTAAAAAAATCTTAAGAGTTATATTTGATTTATTTACAAAGAGAAGTGATGCTGCATAAGAAGATGTTATTGTTATATTGAACCCTTTACTTTTCAAATCTTCCAATTGATCCTTTAATTCCCTTAATTCTGTTGGTTCCACCTGATAAGCCATAAGGGAATAAGACTAGTGCTTGTTAGGTTATCAATATTAAACTCCAATTGTATTTTGGGTTGCAACCTTGAGAAATTATCAGGAAAGAAATTAGGAAACTGGTCTACTATGGTTAAAAAATCTATATTCCAAATCTCATCTACGACTTCCAAATCCAATGCTGTTAACTAGTAAGAGTTAGTTCCAACCACGAGTACCAAAGGTCCTTCTTTTCTTGAATCCACTTACAAATATTAAATAAAAGATATCAAACACCATAAAAATATTTAAAACTCACCATCCATACATTAGAATTGACATGGGCCTAAATTTTTTTAGAAAATATATTCCCAAAATAAAGTCATAGAAATCCATATTAATCATAGATAAATCCCATACCAACTCAATATCATTGGTTATTAATGAAAACATTTCAAATTTCAAGGATCATCACTCTCATTGTCCCAAATGTGTCTAGAGTTTCAAAAGAGTGGGAATCATCTCAATATGTAAACCCATAAGATCAACAACACGAGAAAAAATAAATTAATGGGATGCACCTATATCAAACAAATCATGTAAAAGGGAAGAATTCAAAAGAATCATACCTCTCAACATAAAAGGTCCTAGTTGATCATCCACTATCACTTCTTAATCTTTATAAAATTTCTTATTTGGTGAAATTATCTCTTTGTTACCCTATTGAGATTGTATTCTTTTGAGGATTGATGGTGTTCCTAGAATCACCATGGATTGCTCGAATCTACTGATGAGAGCTATCCTACATCACTCATACCATCAAATCATATGATTCTTGAGAAGAATGAGATGTATCTCTAGCATGTAAAATTGAATCACTGTGATAATAGCCCTAAATATTCCCTATCTAGTTTCAATTGTGACATGATCTAGGTGGTCCCATAAAATCTCACTACATATTCTCAAAATAACCATACATAAAACATATAGGATTACTCCACGGTTGATGAGGTCAGTTGACCAATCCCATGGTCTGATTTTAAGATATACCACCCCTTGAGAATATGTGTCCCTCCAATGATTATTCCCAAAATTGGAGTTACCACTAGTTCCCATAGGAAAAAACATGCTTCCTCCGACCATGTTTCCTGAAAGATATCTTTCTACCACTATCGTTCTATTGACCATATCTGTATAATCGGTTATAAAAATGACATAAATTTTTGAATCAATTTCTTATTTTAAACATGACTAAAAATGAATTCCTTCAAGGAATCACATTCCACAACTAATGAAAAAAGGACTAAATTCATAAATTTAGCCACATATTATATTACTGAGAGATTCCTACTTTAAACTGAATAAGTCCATTGTTATATAAAATTAAACATGTGAGGATAAAATTTTTTATTGAACAATTATTCAAAATCCTCCAATGCCATTACATGGTCCAATTTATCATGAACTACTAAGTCCCACCAATGTGATGCTATACCCTCCAACATATACATTTACCACTTCAATTTTAACTCAGTTAGTGTGCTAAGAAAATCTAAGATTTGATTCATCATATTCACCTACACTTCTATTTTTACATCTCTGAATCACCCCAAAATATGGGTGGATTCTTTAATTGGAACTCAAGAAAATGATCCACTTATCTTGGATCATCCTTTTTGTTCCCTATATCTACAACCTGAAAATCCTATACAATAAACTATACCAACTGTCGGTTCACCTGTGGCTCATGTGAAACCACATTCTCATTAGCCTCTTTCAGTTGGTTCTTGTTGGGAAAAAATCCCTCAAGGTATCATAGAATCATTTTTAGGTGATTGTGTTTTTTGACAAAGTGGGGATCCGTGATGTGTTTGTTAACAAAGCAGACCATGATGTTCAAATTTGTTGAAAAGGGGGGTTTACATGGTGTGTTTTCAAGTTCAAGAGATTTTTTTACAATCCATTATTGGAAAAAACCCCAAGAAAGGAATGAATGATCTGGAGGTGGTACAAATAGAGAATATACATGGTGGCACCGTTTTTCAGTGTTTTCCAAATTTTGGGGCCTCAAAATCGATAAATGGAGAAAAGTATTTTTGGTAAATGGAATTGCACACCAATGTCTTGGAGGCTGAAAATGTTGTGTGCCATATGTTTTTCAGTATTATAACATCATAATATGTAAAAGTAAAGATGGGTTCACAAGTTTTGGTTTGGTCACGTATGGTGACTAGGGCAACAGAGGCTAAGGAAGATGGACTTGCGTGCCGGGAGGAGACTTGCACACCGGCACTCGGTGTGCCCAAAATGACTATAAATAGAGGGATATCCCACTTTATTTGAAGAGAATCTCAAAACTTATATAAAATTCGAGATCCAGTCACACAGGTGGTTTGGGAACGCAAGAAGTGGTTTGGTCGTGCCAGTATAAAGTTATTTAGAAGTTGCGCGCCAATTGATAGTTGTGCACCAAAATTGATTTGGGAGTAAAAAGGTGCGAGTCACCCAAGTTCTAAGTTGATTAAGGGAGTGTCAAGAAAGTGGTTTGGTTACACTTTCATGAAAGGCTTAGAGAAGTGTTCCAGTTGATATTTGCAGGCCAATATTGGGTTGGGTATAAAAAAGTGTGAGTCGCCCAAGTAGTTAGGTGACACTTGCGCGCTAGGCAAAGAGAAGTGTGCCAGAATTATAGAAGTGATCCAGTCATTCTAGGGTTACAAAAAAGTTGTAATATTGGCCGTTACACCCATGGTAATGTTTTATTCATCAGTGGATGAAAGTGTAACTTCAACAGAGAATCTACATAAAGAGGAAGATTCATTTATTTCTTATAATGAATGGAACTACAAGTCTTTAAACTATGAGAGGATCTTATAAAGAAGCATTGATCACACTTCAGTTGATAGAGAAACGATATTTAATATTATGAGTGGTTGTAAACCAGGAGGGATAGTGAGTCTGCTCTGAACTTTGTAAAAAACAATGCGCTTTTAATGGATTTGGTATATCGGCACATCTACGGTGGATTATCCTTGGACATATCCCAATGAGGGTGAACCGAGTAAAAATATCTGTGACCTGTGCATGATTTAATTTCTATTTATACTTTTCTATAGGAAAGAGAGAGAAGAGATTTTTTCTTAACAGCCAAACAAGATCAATATGGTGAGTTGTTTTAATTTGGCATTCCCTGATTCACCCCCCTCTCAAGGTATCTAACCTAGTGGACCTAACAATTAGTATTAGAGGAAAATTAATATCAGTGGTTATCTCTCAAATGGAGGTCACTAATCATAAAGGGATTCCAATCTTCTACGAGAACAATTTTCATCTATGGAAGAATCAGATGCAACACTACTTCTGATATTTGGGAATGGATGTGTTCACAGCAACAATGCATGGTATAACAACTGATATTAATAGTGGTTCATTATCAGAAGCCAATTGGAGAGAATTCGATGCTGAAACCAATGGAATCAATTCTTTAGTGGGATCCCTATCCAATGTTATCTATACGAAGGTGATGTCATGAAAAACCTCACTTGCCATTTGGGAAAAGCTATTGAATATATATGAAGGAATACAAAGGTCAGAGAAGCAAAGTTGCATGTTTTTTGGAACAAGTATGAAGATCTTAGAATGATCCCAAATGAGTCTATTGATTCATTCTTTTATAGGGTAAATGTGGTAGTGGAAGACATGCGAGGTCTTGGTAGATTCATTGAAGACAAAAATATTGTGAAGCACATCTTCAGTAAACTTCTTCCTCACTTCAATCCAAATGTTTCAGTATTAGAAGACAAGGATCTAAAAGAGTTGACACTGGATAACTTGAACAATACCCTTATAGGATATGAAATGTGAAATGATGACAATGATTCTTTGGAAAGGGGGAAATATAAAGTGGTTTCATTCAAAACCATGAAGAATCTCACTATTAAATACTCTCGGGAAGAAGAGATAAATGAGGTGATTTCATTCCTCTCCTCAAACCTTCAAAGAGGAAAAGGAAAGTTTAAAGGGAAACTTACACTTGCTTGTTTTTATGTGGAAATTTTGTACATCTTGCACCAAGGTTCCCCAAAAAGTTCAAAGAATATGACGATGTCGATGAAGCCGAAATTACCAAGAAGATGTCTTCATCCTATGGGAAAGGTAAGAAACAGTTCAAGAGAAATTTCTTTAAGAAGAAGAACCTTCTTTTAAAAGAATGTGACAGTTCAGATGAGTCTAAGGCTGAGGAGTTTGAGGAGATAGAGAACTGAAAAGATCGTGGAGAGAATACTATGGTGGCAGTTGTCGGTAGTTATTAGAAATAGGATGAAACTAAAGCTAATGAAAAAGAAGAACTTGAAGTAAGAATCGACATGGAAGCTGTATTAGAATAATATATTGAAGAGATAGATGTTTGGAGAGAAAAAAAAGAAATCCAACAAGGTGGTACATGATTCCAAATTCTAAATGCAACAACACGAAGAAGAGAAGTATGAGATGGTAAAAGAAATTAAAAAACTTAATTCTTCCAAGCCAGAGAGCTCAGAAAATGTTGATGGAGATAAGATCAATATTGAAGAACAAAAATGGGAGATCGATGTCATGAATAGAAAAGTGAATGATCATGTCAATCATATTGGAGAACTTGTATAAGAAGTCGTCAGTCTATGAAGAAATGTGAAGGACCAAGAAAAACTCTTAACCCACAATGTGGCATCAGGAATGAAGATCATTCAAAAGACTGAAAATATGTAAGAGGAGCCAAGTAGTTCAGCAAGAAAGAAGTAGAAATCGGGCTCAGATATTAAGTCTGATTTAGGGCTTGATTAGAAATAGAAATAAGTCGGGGTTGAAGTCATACTGCAAGCTCCTATTCCGAAAATGAAAATTGAATTAGGTATAAAGAAGAATCAAAAAATTCAAAGAACTCAAGGAACAACTTGTAGTATAGAGGTGACACATAATAATGCATCTTTTGCCAGGTGTTATTACTATGGAAAGATGGGACACTCACAAAATGTGTGTTCTATATCCAGAAGATACTAAAGGTAACAAGAAAAATGGTAGAAGATAAATAGAGAATGGTTCTCTAGAACATATTTTGAAGGAAACTTATTTTGGTATGGAGGATTTGGGAACACAGCTAGATACTACACATCGACCATATAGAGGAATGTGCCAAAGAATAATCAGAATGTTCACAAGCATCAGATCAATGAATCGACATGTGAGTTGAAAATGAAAAATAGATTTGCAACTTTACAAGATGAAGTCAGTCCATCATACTCTGAGAAAGATCAGAAGATTCTATCTATGCCTTGCGGGAAGACAAAAATATGGACCAAGAAGATGAGAGCATAGAAGGAAGTGGTTGCTGAAATTTCCCTTAAAGCATCAGACTGTTAGAGTGTTTGGATCCTTGATAGTGGTTGCACGTCTCACATGAAAGGCACCAAGGATCTGGTTACAAGCATAAAATATGAAAAATAATGAGTTTTCAAGTTTGTAAATGATGAAGGCCTAAAGATAATTGTATCAAGAAAGGATAGGTTTGGGGGTAAAGAAATAAGACGTGAAAATGTCTTGGTTGTAGAACGTCTCATTCACAATTTGCTCAGTGTCAGTTAACTATGTGACTTGGGGTATTCTATATGATTTACCAAGAAGAATTGTGTCCTAAAGGGAAGATATGAAACAATGATACTAAAGGGAAAAATAAAAAAGGGGAATCTCTACCTAGTAAGTGGAGAAGAAGATATGTGTTTTTTATCCAGAGATGAAGAAAACAAGTTGTGGAATAAGTGACCTGATAATCTATACCAGCCATCCCTAGAAGATTTGGTAATGTTTGATGTAGGAAGAGACATCCATAATATATCACAGGATCATATTCACACATGTGATGCAAGACAAAAAGGAAATATCATCAGGAATACATACAAAGAAAAGGAAAAGAAGTCAACAAGAGTGATATAATTGGTGCATGATGATGTTTTTTAACCTATCTCACCAAGTTACATTGATGGAAAGAGATATTACATTTTGTTCATTAATTATTATAGAAGAATGGAATGGGTATTCATCATTTCTAATAATTCTGATGTGTTTAGTTGCCTAAAACCGTACTGGAGGGAATCTGAAAGGATGCTTGGGAAGAAAATTATAATTGTTTCATACTAACCATGGTATGGAAATAAAAAATAGGCTGGTGGGAAAATATCTCGAGAAACATGGGATAAGGCATCAAGTTTTGTCAGTAAGAACTCCCTAACAGAATGGAGTGGTCGAAAGGAGAAATCGGATCATCAACAACATGGACAAAACGATGCTCATTAAAAAAGACCTACTAGAGAAATTTTGGAAGGAAATAGTTTTGACATTAGTCTACATTTCTAATAGGGATATAATGTGTTCACATGAAGAAAAGACTCTGTATGAGATGTGGTATGGAAATAAGCCAACTAGGAAGTTCTTTAGAATCTTTAGAAGTAAGTTCTTCATTCTCATCAAGAAAAAACATAAGAAATTTGAGTCATGTGGAGATGAGGGGATATTTATTGGGTACTCAGGAAAAAGAAAAGCATAAAAATTATTTAACAAAAGGTAGGGAAAAGTAGTTGAGTGAAATGATGTCACTGTAGTGGAGAATGAAGAGAGAATTCAACAACACAATGAAACATTTCTCGATGAAAGTGATGAAGAGTAAAGTAACACAAGGGGTACAGAAGTAGAAGATATTGACTCAGAATAAGATATTGATGATGAACAATAATAAGTTAAGTCTGTATCTACAAAAAATCCAAGGAGTCAAGCTGAAATTGATTAGTAGAATATCATTGGTGATCAAACAGTTCTAGTTCAAACAAGAATAATGAATTCACTACATCAGACATCTCTTTTATCTCAAGTTGAACCTAAATATTTTTCAGATGTAGCTGATGATGAAAATTGGGTTTAGGCGATGAATGAAGAGATAGACCAGATTGAGAAGAATCAGATGTGGGAGATTGTTTCGAGGCCAACGGATAAGAATGTCATCATGAATAAAAGGGTTTTTTTGAAAAAATATGAATGAATATGGAAAATTAATTTGAAACAAAGCATTAATAGTGTGAAAAGAACACTCCCAGATAGAGGGAATATATGTGGATGAGACATTTTCACCGGTTTCAAGGCTGGAGACAATCAGATTATTCCTAGCCATTGCAGTGCAACAGAAGATCAAATTGTTCCAAATTGATTTCAAATCTGCATTCTTGAATGGGGTTCTAGAGGAAGAAGTGTATATCGAGATAACATATGGTTTTCAAATTCATGAGGATGATAATAAAGTTTTTCAGATAAAGAAGGTGTTATATGGGATGAAATAAGCACCAAGAGAATTGTACTCAAGGCTTGATCAGTATTTGAAGAAGCTTAGTTTCCAATGTGGTAGAGTTGATTACAACTTATATGTGCACAATGATAGTAATCAAAGGATGATGGTGCTGGTATATATTGATGATATAATTTTTGGAGGATAAGATGAAGCATAATTTAGATAGTTTTCTGAATTCATGAAACATGAGTTTGAAATGTCTATGATTGGTGAGTTGACAATTTCCCTTGGTTTATAGGTAACACAAGGAATGTATGGCACAATTGTCTCTCAATCCAAATATTCCAAGGAGGTTTTGAGGAGATTTAGGATGGAAAATTCCGATGAAATGAACATTTTGGTTGCTACCCAGATGAAACTGTCAAAACATAATGATGTCAAGGTGGTTAATATAATAGAATACTAGAAAATTATTGGACGTTTACTATACATGACTGCAACAAGGCCTGACATTGTATTCACTACAAGCCAAGTAGTGAGATATCAAAGTAATCCCAAGGAAAGACACATGATTCCAAAGAAATGAATACTTTGGTATATCAAGGGAATAATTGATTTTGGGTTGATATATAATGAAAAATCTCAATTAGAGTTATTGGGATATACTGATGCAGATTGGGATAGTTCAGCAGATGACAAAAAATCAACACTAGGAGGCGCATTATATCTTGGTGGCTTGTTTATTTCTTATTTAATCAAGAATTAATATGAATTTCATTAATCATCACAGAAGTTGAGTATATTGCAGCCACTCAAGCATGAATACAATTATTTTGGATGATGTAGTAGTTAATGATATAATAGATGAAGTGAAGTCTCCGATTGGAATCTTGTGTGATAACTCAAGTGCTATAAATCTTAGAAAAAATCCAATCCATCATTCAAGGTAAAATCAAATTGAGATAAAATATCATTTTATCAAGGAGAAGGTGGAGTAAGGGCTAGTGAAATTGGAGTATGTTCCTACAGAGCTACAGGTTGTGGACATTTTAAAAAAGTACTTACCCAAGGATGTATTTTAGAGGCATCAGATGGCTCTATGAGTCTAGTTGATTCCCCACACATGAAACAGTGTGGATGTGGGCCTCCCCCTCTCCTCAAGGCATGGTGTGTTTTCCTTAATTTAATAATCTGCATTCTTTACTCTATTTCAGACCAAAAAGGAGTGACCTTTGGGTTCATCAAAAAAGGGTGAGAAAGAGTGACTCCTAAAGGGGGAGAAAATGTGGCTAAAGAAGGAATACATTGTATTTTTCAAAGACACGAGGAGAAGCTGACAGGTGGAGCAGTGAGATATGGGGAGTTTATCAAGGTAGGTGAAGAAGATGACATGGGGAGCACCAAGTTGAGAGTATGTGGTGTTCAAAGTGATCATCCAAAGCATATCTTGGAAAACACAAGAACCCAAGAAGTGTAGAAGGAGGGTTTTTAAATCTCACGATTCTATAAGTGATCAATAAAAGAATAGATAGCACGACAACTGAGGATCGTGATAAAAGCATAAGAGTGGTGTTGGAATGATGTCAGAAGGTTTCCAGAAATCAACAATTTTTATCAGTTTTGTATCAACAATTGGTGTCAGAAATGAAGTGATTCATTGAAGAAATTTTCATTTACTCTTGTTTCAAACATCGAGCATTGCTCATGTGGGATTAAAGTATGTATTGAGTGAATCCTTGATCACTATCAGAATTGAAAGAGGTGAATGATGGATGTAGCATTAATGAGGTATAATTTTATGAGAATAGTTTTCAACAAACACAAAGGGGGAGATTGTTGGGAAAAAATCCCACAAGGTATCGTTGAATCATTTTTGAGGTGATTGTGTTTGTTGAAAAAGTGGGCCTCAGTGTTGTGTTTGTTGTAAAAGAAAACCATGAGGTTCAAATTTGTTAACAAATGGGATTTACATGGTGAGTTATCAAGTTCAAGAGATATTATTGAGAATCGTTTATTGGAAGAAGAACCTCGAAAAAGGAATGAACGATCTGGAGGTGGTACAAAAAGTGTAGATACAAGGTGGCGTCATTTTCTAGTGTTTTCCAAATTTTTGGGCCTCAAAATCGACAAAAGGAGAAAAGTGTTTTTGGAAAAGGGACTTGCGCTCCAATGTCTTGGAGGCTTTAAATGTTTCACACCATATGTTTTCCAATATCATAACATCATAATATGGTAAAGGAAAGAGGGGATCCCAAGTTTTGGTTTGGGTGTGCAAGGTGACTAGGGCAACAGATGCTAAGGCTGTTGGATTTGCGTGCTGGGAGGAGACTTGTGTGCCGAAGATTCAAGTGACCAAAATGACTATAAATAGAGGGATAAAACTCCTCATTAGGAGAGAATCTCAACACTTATAGAAAATATGAGCTTCAATTGTGTAGGTGGTTTGGGTGCGCAAGAAGTGGTTTGGTCGCACAAGTATAAAGTTATTCAGAATTTGCGCACCAGTTGATATTTACATGGAAACATTGGTTTAGGCATAAAAGGGTGTGAGTATCCCAAGTTATGAGTTAAACAAGGGATTGACACTCAATTGGTTTTCTAACACTTGTGCACTAGTCTTAGAGAAGCATGCTAGTTGGTAGTTGCATGCCAATATTGGTTTGGGCGTAAAAGGGTGTCAGTCACCCATGTTTTGAGTTGGCGAAGGGAGTAAAACACAAGTAGTTAGGTGAAACTTATATTCCAGGAATATAGAAGCACTCCAGGATTAGATAAGAATTCTAGTCATTCTAGAGTTGTGAAAAATTTGGAATATTTCCCAGTACACCTGTGGTAAAGTTGTATTCATCAGTGGATGAAAGTGGAACTTCAACAGAGCATCTACATACAGAGGAATATTCATTCATTTATTATAATTAAGGGACCTACATGTACTTAAACTATGAATGGATATTTTTAAGAAGCAATGAGTACATTTCAGTTGAGAGAGTAGTGAGCTTTCATATTATGAGTAGTTGTAAACTATGAGGGACAATGAGTCTGCTTTGAACTTTGTAAACAACAGTGCACTTTAAGTGGATTTGGTATATCAGCACATCGCCTGTGTATTCTCTTTCGATGTATCCCATTGAGTATGAACCAAGTAAAAATTGACGTGTCCGATTAATGATTTAATTTTTTATTATACTTTTCTACAAGAAATATAGAGAAGATAGTTTTTCTCAATAGAGAAACAAGATCAATATGGTTAGTTGTTTTAATATGTCATACCCTGATTCACCCCCTCTCAAGGTATCTAACCTAGTAGACCTAACAGTTCTTATGGTGCCTAATCTGGGCCAATAACTATAACCAAAACAAACTCCTTTTAGTATCTCTCTCTATAAATTGAAGTATTATCTATTTCAAATTACGACATTTACACATAACACCACATAACTTTCCACAATCATGTTTATCCACAATAAATTATTTTCAAGAAAACTACCATCAATACCTTTTCAAAATCTCACCATTTGAAATTTTTTAAAACATTTTTAAAAAATAATTACATCTTAGAATTTATATAAACCATTAACTTAATAATAAACCATGAAATACTATTGGGAATTTATATTTTCAATGAATTTTTTTAAACTCTCATTGGATAAGCCCATGACGATGAGGTGATAACTATCCTATAAGTGGATACAAACACTCTTGTACCCCAAACTCAATGGTAAATTGATGTTTAGAATAAATAGGATAGCTAAAACTGCGTATGCTCTATATTTAAAGTTCAAAAAATCCTAATTATTTCTACCATCCAAAGGATAAATGAATTTACCAAGAATGATACTAAAGAATTGAACAAACTGATATAATTTATAACATCCCTCCCCTCACCCATTAGCTTGGGAAGAAGTGGTGGGTGATAATGGAATTATGTGACATCCCCAAGACACCAAAGTATGTAAATAAATTCCAAGAAATTCATACACAATTTAGGGATGATTTTCCCTTAGAATATAAAACAACCAAGACAAGATAACCCTAATAACCAAACCTTTATAAAAATAATGAGTACAAAGTAAAACCCAAACAAAACAAAACAAAACAAAACCAATAACCATATTAGAGTACAAGTGGAAACCAAAATAAAATATTCAAGGAATACCAAAGACAATAAAACCCAAATACAATTTATACTACCACAAAAAATACCCAACCTGCTCTAAGCTCCAACTGGACAATGCATGCCCACAGTATCAAGGGGTGTCACTAAAGAACCATGATACCTTGACTTTTCTTGTGCCTTGATAGATTCCATATACAAGAGAATAATAGTTCCCAAGCAGTGGGTGATTCTAAACTCAATAGTATTTCCCCAATGACTTCTTAACACACTCCACTATGGGAAATTGTTTTATCATATTTATATAAAATAGTTTAAAACACCTTAAAATAGTTTATATCAAAGAAAAAAATAGTTTTCTATGGAAAAAATAAAATTAGAATCTAAAAAATTTCTCATTCCATTCATATACCCATTCGATGTTTCCATACACACACACACACACCCCCATGTGAAAGTTCCATACTCATGAGTGGTCTCTCATCCATAAAAAAGTCATCACTATTTTTGCAATATCATTATTCCCCAATGGAACATATCCCTTATACGAGGTCACATATTTTGTACCCCATTGGTACATGAAACTTATTTAGGGTCATGTCCAAAGCATAAACTCACACAAAACATGCATGCAAAAAACATATACCTAGACAATTCACATAAACCATTAATTATTTGAAAGATTTCAACAAACATTTTCTATGAATCAACACAAATCCAAAATTTTAAAATCACAATTTTAAAATTATCATTTAAGATCATTTTACATAATCCATTAAATTTCCACAATTTCATAAAAACCATCACTATAGAGGTTTCCAACAAGAATCACACAAGAATTTCATAATAATTTCAATAAAAAAAATTATTTCAAGCTAATCCTTAAAATTATAAATTAGTGGAATCAAGATAGAATCCACCTACCTCACAATCATTGAAATAAATGGAGAGTGACACCATGATTCTCTAGATTCAATCAAGAACTGGATTTCCTTCCATAGATCCAACCAAAAAAATCACAATTACTATCAAAGAACATGGATATATTCACATCATATTAGATATAAGGTTTATAGAAATATAACGAGAATAGATCAATAAATAATGAACCAAAAAAGTATTTACCAGTGAATTTGGATCTTTGACAACCTTTAATTCATCTATGGATCACTCCCAGACTGAAGGGAAACGTCACTCATTACTTTGGGGAAAAAGGAATTCGTGCTATGGGAGAATTAGGGAAAAACAAGGCTTAATGGTAATACATATTATTATATGCACTAATTTTGATGGGATGAATGTACATCGTATGGTTATGCAACATGGTTTGGGAAACCATGTGCCAACCTCACAGTTGCTACCATCTCAAGCCAACACCTCACATGGTTGGCTCATATGGCTAGAAAAATCATGCAAAAAACTTGAATGAGAAACTATCTCATGGTGCATGGTTTCTTCTGGGAATCCAAATGGTTTGGAATAACCATGAACCAACTATGCACCTATAGATTTCCCACTATTATTCTTTGCACGATTTCCTATAGGTTATGCACAGTTTCTAATAATCGTGCTCAAACTGTGCACCTTCAGAAAAGAATCCAATAAGTGTAAAACCCCTCATAACTTCCTAAAACTTAAACCAATCATTATATATCCTCGAAATACATAAATACAGGGGAAATTACCTAAAATTTAGGGTGCTATAATATTCCCAATGTTCAAATCCTTGAACATATTCAAACTCCAAAACTTTATAACATTAAATGTTATAATGTTAATAAACTATTTTATTCAAAGATATATTTCTAAGCACATAATCATAATTTTGAATCAATTTTCATTAAAATTTTCCTTAAAATAAATTAAGGAATAATGTACCTATATAAATTATTATTTACCAGCTCATCTGAATGTCCTTTTAGATTTTATGACACTCAATTGGTTATAGAAAATAAATGCAACACTTTACATTTCTCTTTACCACAATACCATAAATCACTTTTAAGATATAAATTATAATTAAATTTATATTTTTACTAGTACGATACTTTAGGATATAGTGATATTAACTTTCTCACGGTAACTAACTGTAATTCTTTTCATTTTTCTTTATTATAATAAATCCAAAACTCTTTAGGATATAAATTAAAAAACAATTTTATTTTAGAATGTTATAATATTTTATTTATTAAATTTGAAATTATTATTCCCAAACATACTCCCAATATCCTCTTAAACAATATATTAATTTTAAAATACAATTTAAAAAACAAACAAAATATTTATGTTAGGAAATAACACTTATTTCATTTTAATGGAAATATTTTACCAATAAATTATTATTTCCATATTATATATGGTGACATTTTTGTTTGAATCATTTTATCTATAAAAATAAGACTTATTTATTTAAAATATACCTCTAATGTGTAGTGGAAAAACCTTCCCTCACATTTTAACAAATATCTAGATAAACCTATTATCCCAAATAATTTTTTTCTTGTATCCTTTAATTTTTTTATAAAATCCAATGAATAATAAACCATATTTATTGAATTCATTATCTCATAGTGTTCATTACAACTATTTTAAAAAAAAATAAATCCTCTTATCAAATAATAGAAGTTCAATATCTATACAAATATTTTATTTAGATTCATATAATCCTGATATATTCAAATTATTGATATAAAAACTATTTTATTCAAGACTTGAATGAAAACTAAAATATAATCGATTATTCCCTTCATTGTAAACTCATATATATTTAAAATACTTGTAAAATATTCATTTCGTATCACATACCCTTTAAAACTGAAGAATTAATTTTCATAACACCGATACCTAACATGGATATTCCATGGAATTTCCAAAAATCTTTCATGTGTCTTGAAAATTACATATTATGGAATCATTTATCCTCCTCAATAATAACAATTTAGGTTTTAATGGCCTTAATTGGATACATAAAGAAATTTTGGTGGATTTTCTGATTAGTGTTACATCATTTTATTTAAACTTTTACCCAATTATACTATAACTATAATACAAGAAACTAGATATAAAATTCCAAGTTCATTTATTCTCAACACTTGAGGATATTGGGTAATTATTTTTGAATTCATTCATCTTTTCAAAATATTTCCAAAGATGAAAATAAAAAGAATTTATTTACCTGAATAATCCTTATAAGAAATATTTATCCCCACTAAATCATTATCACAAATAATCATATTGAATATCATTAACATATAAAATCATATCAATTATATGAGACTAAAATTACTTAGATCATTTTTCTTATAATTACTTTGAATCCCTAAGTGAATCATTATATTATTCTTATAAGAATATATAATCACATACTTAACTACTTCAATAATTTATTTATTTAGGAAGGTATTAATCTAACATGGAATTTTTCTTACATAAAAGGAATTTTCATAAGTTATAAGTCTCGTGAGTTTCTTATATTAATATTCTACTTTTAAATGGGAAATCTCAAAGTTGAGTTTAATTATGATGATGTTATGTAGCTACAAAAAATATTTTATCAGAAGAGTGTCACTTTTTATATATTTTTATCAAGGAATTATACAGAAAATAATCCCACTAAAAATGATATCCCCATGAATTAAATTTATTTAGTGACCCCAGATCCATATTTCCTCATTAATTACACCAATTTATGCATGTAAAGAAGATATGATAATGTTTAGTAGAGAAAAAATTGTAAATAATATCATATATGATTCTTGGATAATTGAGTGGGTAAAATATATATCCAAATCCATTATATGGATTAAATCAACTCCATTCCTATGGAATCCTAACTATAAGGGTTTCATAGCTTGTTCAACATAAAGAAAATTCCAAGAATAAGGGAAACAACCATTAGGGTCACCTTATTATTGTATTTGATTACATAATATAATTCATGTGAACCTAATCATTAGGGTCACCAATATTGAATGATTGAGGTATTAAAATGTAATTATTTGGAAGAAACCTCACTCTTAATATTTTAAATAGTTTTGTAAAAATTATCTCAAGTTTAATATACAAATCATGCATATTAAACCTATTTCATATCATAATTTTTTTATTATATCATGTTTTATTCCTTTATTTATGTATTCTTATAAATATTTTGTTTTGCAATTCTATCCAATAAACCAAATTAATGTGTTCAATCCACATTAATTTTTAACTCTTTAAACAACCTAAAATTTCATGTTACTAACCCAAAAAAAGACAAATATATTAATACATATCCAAAAGAAGTTCAAACATAAGTTACATGGAATATTCAAGTAGAGGTACAAATTTATATGAGATTGATAATCTCTACATGAATAATACTAGAGAAATAGATGGATAACCCCTCACCTTTATAGAATAAGGCATAAGCCTCTAGGTCAATGAGTAGTCTGACCCCAAGTAACTCTCTTTGGGGAGACATTAATCAAGAGTGAATTCAAGTATTGAAATTTATAAAATCTATTGTGACCAAAATATATTTAAAAAATATTTTAAACATATAAATTTTATAAAAAATGAGTTAAAGATAAATGAAAAATAAATCTTATAGAGTGTCAAATAGCATATAATGAATGGATATGTTTCCTGTAATAAATTTATTATATAAATATTTGATAAAAAATGTACAAATTTCCTAAAAAAATTACTAAGAATGAATATTAATTGAATAAATAAATAAATAAAATCTTTATTTATTTGAAAAACATGAGATACAAACTATAATAATAATTAACAAAAGAAGTTAAAAATAGGCCATATTTAGCTATCCTTCCCATGAATCCAATCATCATCGGGGATATCATCCAAGCTCAAAGGAAGGTCATCTAAGATTGGAAAAGTATATATAGAAGGCATATGTGAATTAATACATATATGAGGAGTGTAGGGTGGTTATAGATTAAATCCACCATGAAGGGTGACATGATGGTGAGTGGTCATATAGTGGGGTGACTACATGGGAATTAAACAAACACCCAAAGAGAGCATGGGGTAATGAAGTAGTATGCATCTTATTTGAAGTTTTACATGAGCCTCACTCAGTACTTGGGAACTAATCATCATTTAAGTGGATGCATTGGTAATACACATTATGTTTTCTCACAACATAGTGTCACAGTGCATGCTGAAGTTGACATTACATTATCTCACAATGCAATTCCACAAACATTACATCACATTATGTTGATAATAAATCTATAGTGAGTACCACACATTATATTGATACTCAATATAATTTCAAGCAATATAAAAGCAATAATCAATTTTCTACAGCACAAAACACAAGATACATTATCTTATAACATATATCAAACCTTCTCATCAATATTATTGTTAACTACATAACTTAATGTTGAGTCCTGATATAATAAATTTTATCACATAAGAATATCTTAAGGTAATCACTTGAGATTGCGTTAACTCCTAAATGTTATCGCAATGTAACACCCCGAGATTTTATGAAAAATATTCTTAATTTCATTAATGTCTTGTGTTGTACGCTACACCAAAAGGAGCTTGCACAACACACATCCTTAAATTGCCTTGCATTACATGCAATCACGACCTTCCTCGATAGCGTGTGTAGTACGCAATACCGAGTTTCACTAAACAACGATATGCTATTAAAATATTATTAAAACTAGTCGTTATGAATAGTAATAACAACTTTTTGAAATTTTGTAAATTTTATTTATCAAAATGGACTTCATTTTTAGATTCGGAATATTGATATTAGCTTAGGGTGAAATTTTGGTACTTTTCGGATAACTTTCATTTTCTGATGAATAGTGAAAATTACTAAATTTTAATTAAAAACAACCTTTTTAATCGGAATAATTAATAGTGATAAATTATTAATTTGAGTGGTTTTAAAGTATATTTAGAATATATTTTTACAATTTAATACAATTTTGTTCATTGGATGTAATTTCACATTTAAACCAGACATAAACAAGTGTCAATCTTTTGATAGTTATTATCTCTTAAAAACACGCTATTTGTTTTGATGACAGGAATTAATTTTTAAATTAATTAATGCAAGTGATATGTTTTGAATTTGGTAAAATAGACATCATTTTTGAGGTCATAATATCAAATATAGCTTAGGCCTAATTTTTGGTATTTTTCTGAAAACTTTCATTTTTTGATGAATAGTGAAACCACTAAGTGGTAGTTAAAAAATTGAATTTTTCATAAAACATAATTTTACCGCTTCTGTGAGTGGAATTTCGAAAATCCGAGAAACACGGTTAATATCAAGGACTAAAATGTGGTTCAATGAGATGAAAATAATTTTTGGTGAATAGTAACTTTTTACTTTTATTTACCACGGTTAAAAGTAAAAAGGACAATTAAGGGTAAAAATGATATTATTATTACCCTAACACATGTCCTAATTCTATTGGATAAGTTTAATTCGACCAAAAAAAACCTTAGGAATAAAATATGACCATTTAGGCCCACTTGGATTAGATTAGGACATTTATTATCAATTTATTTAAAGAAGGGTTGAAATAGTTAAAATCAAAGTTTAATAAGTAGATAATTTTTAATATAGGGTTATACATAAGATAAATTCGACTATAAATATTCATTAGAAAGCTAAAACTATTTCCCACATAATGGTATTTTATTTTTAATTTTTAGACATTAAATAATTTAATTTATTTATAACACAACGATGAGGCATTAATTATCTTATTAATGAAATATTGACATAATTGATGTTATAAAAACCCAAATAAATGTAATTTGAGACTTTTTATGAATTACACTAATTTTATAGGTTAATATGACATGTTATAATTGATTTAAGTAACGTTTTTCGAACTAATCACTCTGTTATGATTTTCACAAAAAATCAATTACTAAATAGTTTCAAAATTGACATAAAATAGTTTTTAAAACAAATATTATATTATTAATTGTTATTTTATTCTTAAAAATATAGGGTTCGGCCAAATGACTTAGATAGGGTTATATATATTAATAATAAACAACTTGGGGTTCGTTTGGCTTGTTATAGTAAGTTTATTAACCTTATAGTGTAAGAACACAAAAAGACACAGTAAAAGTAAAATTATATAACTTAAAGTTAAAACTAAATGATAAGGTTAAAATATTAAACTAAACTTGTTCAAATTCAATTGGATGAGAAGATTTAGACCCATACCCACCTTATATTCGAAATAAATCAATTTGGAGCTATTTAAAACCAAATATGGCTTTATAATAAAATAATATTTTTAGTTATTCCAAAGGTGCCCCTCTCCTCCCTTATAAAAGGGCACCTCCTCCCTCTCTTCCACACACCACTTTGAGCCTTCAAGATCGGCCAAACCCTGAAAAATTCTCTTCTACACTTCCTTAGAAACATCCTGGAGGTCCTGGTATTCTTCAAAGACCAATTTTAGTGTCCTAAGAGGAGGTCTCAAAGAGTGGCTTCAAAGAAGAGGTAATGTCCGTTACCAATTCTTTCAACTTTATTTATTTTTACACTTCTTCTTCTTAGGTTTTTTCATTATAAAGTAATAACATCAGTATCACTCATATACTGATATGTTATTATAAGTATGAAACAACCCTATTTCACCGTCTATCCATCCTACGGAAAATGAAATCACCACGCGTGCATACGTACAGAATACCGTCTCCACGCCGTGGTGTAATCTATTTTCCACCACCACCTTACTTGGATGGGTATAATGGTGTAAATAATAACTATATATAATTATTGTAAAGTGATATTGATTCTGAAATAGTATGCATACACTCCAATAAAATTCCACGATCATGAGAATGATATAATCGCTCGTGCGTACGTACGGACTACCATCTCCACGATGCGATGAGATTCATTCTCCACGTTAACCATTCATAAATGATTATAAAGTATATATAATAATTAATAATGAAATATATGAAATTATAATGATATTGGATTTATGTATATATATATGTATGTCATCTACTTAATTCCATTCAACTCAATAAGGAAACAAAAACAGCGTTCATGCGTACGTACGGCCTACCGTCTCCATGAACGGTGTATTTATTTCCATTTACTGATATATTATATATATGTATATTATGAATATATATTATATATAAATCATGTTTTATATTCTGGAATTAATTAATCATGATCTAAGTAATCATATGAATAATTACAAGTCAGAACACGGACGAAAAATGAAACGATTTTACCCAAAACACTCTTTAACATGGAATTTACAAAAGAACGGGTAATATAAAGTCATAAGTGAACCATATATGATATCATAACAATGAGTATGATTCTGGAATAAGTCAATGACATTATTTAAATCATTATAAAGGAGGTTCGGACACTCACGATGCAAATCAGACCTAAGGTAAGGGAAATATCACAATCTCATTTTTATCCGATATTGTTTATACTTTGGTATTTACTGGGGTGTATTTTATCATCCACATCCATGTTTTATGAATATGTAATATTGATTTTATCCACCTACAATTGTTTAAATCCAATTTTACCCTTCGGTGAGTTTTTAGTAAAAGATATGAAAGGAATCTTTTGTCATTTTTCGTACGAGGTACTTTTTGACTTTTCCGACAAAAGTATGGAAATAATGTTTTTTTAACTTATACAGTATGAATGGATTTTTAAAAAATTATTTCCAATAATCTTCCTTTACATGTTTTCAAGTTTATTTTTAATCAACTTCATTTTGTTTAAAATTGTATGACATTTTAAGAAAGGAAAATGTTTTTTGAAGTAGAATGGATATTTTCCTCAAGAATGGAGTTCAAGTGTTTTATCAAAATTATTTTCCATCTAAGATAATAAAGGGTTTTGTTTCTATCCATATTATTACATTGATTTGATTATATTTTGATGGAATTATTTTTATGAATTCCTTTATCTTATATGAATTGTTTTATGATTTCATGGTGTTTAAGAATCCCATTTTTATTACATGGGTTATGCTATGATGTATGGTTTATGATTTTGTGGTACAAATAAGAATGGTATCATTATGAGATGGGTGGGACCTATATCTCCCTCCAATGGATTGGGTAAAGATTTTATATCTCATGAGATAGACATGGCTGGAACGGCAGGTTAAACCGGTTCAGTGAAACAGGACTGAAACGAGGAGTGAACTCGGCTCAGAAATGGACTTTGTCCACTAAGATAGTCTTGGAAATGAGTCTTGACTAATAAGAAATGATTCTATATGATTATGTGTGTATGCCACAAAGTTTAATGTTTTAAGTTATGATTATTGGGATTACATTTCACTATTATGATTTATCCCATGTTATGATATTATGATCTCTTTTGCAGGTTAAGATTTCCAAAATGTTATGTTCTTATGAATATGATGTGATTGATATTTCTTTTGTTTACCCTTACAGAGAATTTGAGCTCACCATTTTATGTTTTCTTTTCCCCAGGATATAAAGAAAGGTTTTAGGTAAAAAAAAGGAAGATCTTTATGGGAGATGTTGAAGATCTTTCACCATGATTAGAAGATTATATTCCGAGTTTTCAAAGACACTAAACTATTACGGTCCTTGTGTGTCTATTTTTCTTATGTATTAAGTATTCTGAAAATGTAATGTAATTTCCATGTACGTCAAGCTTCGGGTCTCTATAGTTGGTATCAGAGGAAAGGTTTAGTCAACCATTGGAAACTAGGATGCGAAAACGTTAGTGATATCCCTAGAGATATTTCTAAGGTATGTCTAGGGATGTCCCTAAGGTTAAGTATACGTATAGGTTATAGTCCTAGAATTGTGCTAACGATCTAAGAATTTGATCTAAGATGTTAGATATGGAGGGTACTCCCCCTTTACTATGTTGTTTTCCCTAGCATGATTTTTTCTCTCACACTATTATTTTTGGGTTTTAGAAAATGGATGGAAACAAGAAGATTCACGATAATGGAGGATATGACAGACAATGGAATGATATTCTTCATGAGAAACCAAATGAAACGGGATTTTGAAGTCCAAACATCGTTATTATTCCTAATCATCAATCTCATAATATGATCAATAATATCAACTTTGGTAAGTTTCCTGACTCAGATAATAAGAGAAAGATGGAGTTTCATGATGATCATAGAGGAAAGAAAGTTCAATTTCCCTCATGTAAATCATGTGGGAAGAGGAATCAAGGAGATTGTTTCAAAGGAACTGGAAGATGCTTTGGGTGTGGAAAAGAAGGACACAAAGCCAGTAAGTGCAAAGGAAAAGGTTCAGTTAACACCAGGGATGAGGATAATGGTATTTCTACAACATCAACAATGGTTAAATGTTTTAAATGTGGAATGTACAAGCATTATGCAAACCAATTCCCTAAGGGAAAGTCTCATGAGGAGAATCAATATGGTCGTATGGTTAGTATTTATATTGATGATAATGAAGAGACTATAAATTATATGTGAGTTGAAATAATTGTTGAAGCTCGATCAATGGTTTAAGAAGGTAGTGTAATGATTACATGTTTATCAAGTGTAATGTTTTATAAGTAATCTCATGGTACTATGGAATAAAGAGACATCTAAGGATTGTTACACTGTTGTATTTCCTTGAGTTTTCAAAGTGTATGATGAATGGTACCAGTAACCATGAAAGGTTATTCAGATATTTTTGGAAAGTAGATGATATGTGCATAATGAAGGGATAAGGAGAAAATTAAATGTTTGAATGTATTCATGAGCTCATGACTGATATAAGGAAATAATTATATCATGGTTTGAGTATATAGAATTTTGGGGTTTTGGTATGTGGAAAGAGTTAACTTTTGACAGCACTCATGTTTTCACTAAGATTCAATGGGTATTCATTTTTTTCAAGAGAATACATGATTAGGTCCGTCGAATGTTTGGAATGTGACCGACAAGACATATCTCATGATATATGGGGATCAACAATGGTATTAACATGATAGTTGAATGAACTCTTTGGTAATTGTTTTCACTATAATATGAGATTAGACAGTATTATTTTGGATAAGCCAAAAGATTGTAATGGATTATGTTGGACATAAGTTAGTTTTGTTTAAGGATAGAAGTTTTTCCGATATTATTTATGCGATGTTATAGTAATGTAGTTTTAGAAAAAGGACAACCTGCAGGATGGGCGACAACCGATCACGTCGGACAAGGCTATGGGAATCGAACCCACAACCGAAGTGCGACTGGACTTTATCGCCTACCACTAGCCTACAGGAAGTCCCTGTTTAGTAGAAACTAGTTTTATTATATTAAGCAGTATGATATATGAAGTTTAAGTCCATTTTAGGAACCATATATGATTAATCTCACTATAGATGGACTAATGTATTTTTTTGATAACTTTTCTAACCTTTTGTTTGAGACAGATGGAATGACCCATAATTCTATCACATGATCTGCTAACACATCACGAATGACAAATTCAACTTCATTTATTTAAGATATGAAGTGGAAATTGTCCAAAGAACGTCCAATGATGAGACTATACCAAAATCACGAAAGTATTTCTTCTAATTCCAATTTCATCAACTTTAGGGAAATGATCTTGAAAACCAAAAATGTTGTCCTAGTGCTCTTATATCTGATGAATCAGATGGTACCTTAGATCGTCACAAATTTATGGCTTTGTGATTTGCTGGTTTTTTCATAGCCATGTTCTCTACCACTCTCCATCAGAACATGATGGTTAGATTTCTCTTTCATATCCATATTTTCACCTATGTGGAAACCCAGGGATTAGTTTATTTGGGTAACCATTACATTTCATACTTTTGTTTTTAAAGATTTCTTTTGGTATTCCTTTTTACGATGTGGGTTTCTATTAATGAAACTTTCGATTAGTAAACCATTTATAACCCCGACGAATTTCGAGGGCGAAATTCATTTTAAGGTGGGTAGAATGTAACACCCCGAGATTTTATGAAAAATATTCTTAATTTCATTAATGTCTTGTGTTGTACGCTACACCAAAAGGAGCTTGCACAACACGCATCCTTGACTTGCCCTGTATTACACGCAATCACGACCTTCCTCAATAGCATGTGTAGTACACAATACCGAGTTTCACTAAACAACGATATGCTATTAAAATATTATTAAAACTAGTCATTATGAATAGTAATAACTACTTTTTGAAATTTTTTAAATTTTATTTTTCAAAATGGACTTCATTTTTAGATTCGGAATATCGAAATTAGCTTAGTGTGAAATTTTGGTACTTTTCGGATAACTTTCATTTTCTGATGAATAGTGAAAATTACTAAATTTTAATTAAAAACAACCTTTTTAATCGAAATAATTAATAGTGATAAATTATTAATTTTAGTGGTTTTAAAGTATATTTAGAATATATTTTTACAATTTAATACAATGTTGGTCATTGGATGTAATTTCACATTTAAACCAGACATAAACAAGTGTCAATCTTTTGATAGTTATTATCTCTTAAAAACACGCTATTTGTTTTGACGACGGGAATTAATTTTTAAATTAATTAATAAAACTGATATGTTTTGAATTTGGTAAAATATACATCATTTTTGAGTTCATAATATCAAATATATCTTAGGCCTAATTTTTGGTATTTTTTCTGAAAACTTTCATTTTTTGATGAATAGTGAAACCACTAAGTGGTAGTTAAAAAATTGAATTTTTCATAAAACTTAATTTTACCGCTTCTGTGAGTGGAATTTCGAAAATCTGAGAGACACGGTTAATATCATGGACTAAAATGTGGTTCAATGAGATGAAAATAATTTTTGGTGAATAGTAACTTTTTACTTTTATTTACCACGGTTAAAAGTAAATAGGATAATTAAGGGTAAAAATGATATTATTATTACCCTAACACATGCCCTAATTCTATTGGATAAATTTAATTTGACCAAAAACAACCTTAGGAATAAAATATGACCATTTAGTCCCACTTGGATTAGATTAGGACATTTATTATCAATTTATTTAAAGAAGGGTTGAAATAGTTAAAATCAAAGTTTAATAAGTAGATAATTTTTAATATAGGGTGATACATAAGATAAATTAGACTATAAATATTCATTAGAAATCTAAAAAGATTTCCCAAATAATGGTAGTTTATTTGTAATTTTTAGGCATTAAATAATTTAATTTATTTATAACACAACGATGATGCAGTAATTATCTTATTAATGAAATATTGACATAATTGATGTTATAAATACCCAAATAAATGTAATTTGAGACTTTTTTTGAATTACACTAATTTTATAGGTTAATATGACATGTTAATATTGATTTAAGTAACGTTTTTCGAACTAATCATTTTGTTATGATTTTCACAAAAATAAATTACTAAATAGTGTCAAAATTGACATAAAATAGTTTTTAAAACAAATATTATATTATAAATTGTTATTTTATTATTAAAAATATAAGGTTCAGACAAATGACTTAGATAAGGTTATATATATTAATAATAAACAACTTGGGGTTCGTTTGGCGTGTTATAGTAAGTTTATTAACCTTATAGTGTAAGAACACAAAAAGACACGGTAAAAGTAAAATTATCTAACTTAAAGTTAAAACTAAATGATAAGGTTAAAATAGTAAACTAAACTTGTCCAAATTGTATTGGATGAGAGGATTTCAACCCATCCCCCCCCCCCCCTTAGATTATAAATAAATCAATTTGGAGCTATTTAAAACCGAATATGGCTTTATAATAAAATAATATTTTTAGTTATTCCAAAGGTGCCCCTCTCCTCCCTTATAAAAGGGAACCTCCTCCCTCTCTTCCTCACACCACTTTGGGCTTTCAAGCTCGGCCAAACCCTGCCAAATTCTCTTCTACACTTCCCTAGAAACATCCTAGAGGTCCTGGTCTTCTTCAAAGACCAATTTTAGTGTCCTAAGAGGAGGTCTCAAAGAGGCGCTTCAAAGAAGAGGTAATGTCCGTTACCGATTCTTTCAACTTTATTTCTTTTTCCACTTCTTCTTCTTAGATTTTTTCATTATGAAGTAATAACATCCATATCACTCATATACTGATATGTTATTATAAGTATGAAACAACCATATTTCACCATCTATCCATCCTACGGAAAATGAAATCACCACACGTGCGTACGTACGGAATACCGTCTCCACGCCGTGGTGTAATCTATTTTCCACCACCACCTTACTTTGATGGGTATAATGGTGTACATAATAACTATATATGATTATTGTAAAGTGATATTTATTCTGAAATAGTATACAAACACTCCAATACAATTCCACGATCATGAGAACGATATCATCGCTCGTGCGTACATACGGACTACCGTCTCCACGACGTGATGAGATTCATTCTCCACGTTAACCATTCATGAATGATTATAAAGTATATATAATAAGTAATCATGAAATATATGACATAATAATGATATTGGATTTATGTGTATATATATGTATGTCATATACTTAATTCCATTCAACTCAATAAGGAAACGAAAACAGCGTTCATGCGTACGTACGGCCTACCGTCTCCATAAAAGGTGTATTTATTTCCATTTACTGATCTATTATATATATGTATATTATGAATATATATTATATATAAATCATTTTTTATATTTTGGAATTATGTAATCATGATCTATGTAATCATATGAATAATTACAAGTCAAAACACGGACGAAAAATGAAATGATTTTACCCAAAATGCTCTTTAACATGGAATTTACAAAAGAAAGGGTAATATAAAGTCATAAGTGAACCATATATGATATCATAACAATGAGTATGATTCTGGAATAAGTAAATGACATTATTTAAATAATTATATAGGATGTTCAGACACTTACGAAGCAAATCAGACCTAAGGTAAGGGAAATATCACAATCTCATTTTTATCCGAGATTGTTTATACTTTGGTATTTACTGGGGTGTATTTTATCATTCACATCCATTTTTGATGAATATGTAATATTGTTTGCATCCACCTAAAATTTTTTAAATCCAATTTTACCCTTCAGTGAGTTTTTAGTAAAAGATATGAAAGGAATCTTTTGTCATTTTTCGTACGAGGTACTTTTTGACTTTTCCGACAAAAGTTTGGAAAGAATGTTTTTTTTAACTTATACGGCATGAATGGATTTTTAAAACATTATTTCCAAGAATATTCCTTTACAAGTTTTCATGTTTATTTGTAATCAACTTCTTTTAGTTTAAAATTGTATGACATGTTAAGAAAGGAAAATATTTTTTGAAGTAGAAAGGATATTTTCCTCAAGAATGGAGTTCAAGTGTTTTATCAAAATTATTTTCCATCTAAGATAATAAAGGGTTATGTTTCTATCCCTATTATTACATTGATTTGATTATGTTGTGATGTAATTATTTTTATGAATTCATTTATCTTATATGATTTTTTTTATGATTTCATGATGTTTAAGAATCCCATTTTTATTACATGGGTTATGCTATGATGTATGGTTTATGATTTTGTGACACACATAAGAATGGTATCATTATGAAATGGGTGGGACCTATATCTCCCTCCAATGCATTGGGTAACGATTTTATATCTCATGAGATAGACATGGCTGGAATGGCAGGTTAAACCGGTTCAGTGAAATAGGACTGAAACGAGGAGTGAACTCAGTTCAGAAATGGACTTTGTCCACTAAGATAGTCTTGGCAATGAGTATTGACTAATAAGAAATGATTCTCTATGATTATGTGTGTATTCCACAAAGTTTCATGTTTTAAGTTATGATTATTGGGATTACATTTCACTACTATGATTTATCCCATGTTATGATATTATGATCTCTTTTGCAGGTTAAGATTTCCAAAATGTTATGTTCTTATGAATATGATGTGAAAGCTATTTCTTTTGTTTACCCTTACTGAGCATTTGAGCTCACCATTTTATGTTTTCTTTTCCCCAGGATATAAATAAAGTTTTTAGGTAAAAAAAGGAAGATCTTTATGGGAGATGTTGAAGATCTTTCACCACGTTTAGAAGATTATATTCTGAGTTTCCAAAGACACTAAACTATTACGGTCCTTGTGTGTCTGTTTTTCTTATCTATTAAGTATTCTGAAAAAGTAATGTAATGTCCATGTACGTCAAGCTTTGGGTCTCGACACTCAAGGAAGATAATATGACACTACATAATCATATAACATAATATCAAGTGGGGAAAACCAGGTACATTATATAAAATATGTTGCGACACCCTTAGTGTCATAGGTATGTTAAATTTTGAACTTTTTTTTATCTATTTTGAGGTTCTAGAGGCATTCATAAGTTGGAGGTTGAAATTTTTTAGTTTTAGGGGAAACATTCTATACACAAATATTATGCACACAATTAGTAATAACTTAATAATGCCAACGTGATATGGATCTATTGGCTCTAGTGGATATTTGAATGGTTTTGAGCATGGTTTTTCTAACCGTGTGATTCATGTTTAGATGTTATGTGAGTATGATATACTATATAATACCAAATGTAGGATCAAAATAATATAGATACTATATGTAGTATCTAATGATACTCAAAATAAAAGAGGGGGGGGGGGGGTGAATTGTATACTTTTAGAAATTCCTTTGGAACTTTTAAATATGGTTATGTTTAACAAAGTTAAACAAGGTAATTCACAAAACCTTTAGTTCTACACACTTGCTTGATTATAAAAAATGATTCCAAGAAAGTGAATCCGGAAAGATGGTTCTAGAAAATGAAACTTAATGAATGTTTACAATGACAAAGATTCTACCTTAAAGCATATATAATCTTACAAAATCAGAGTACAAGTATAAGGAAGTATAATATAGTTATACTTTCCTCAAAAAACAAAATGCAGAGGAAAACTTGTAACAAAACAAGTAACAAGTAGTAAATATTTTAACCCAAAGAGAAGGGTATACAACAACCTTGGATAAAGGTCCCTTGATTTATACTTTCCTGAAAGTTTGTCTTACCCACGCTAGGGTAAGCTCTCAATTTGAAGACCGGAGCTTATCTTGCTATCCCCGAAAGCCCTCAACTTCAAGGTAGTCGAAACCTCTGTCTTCCTCAGCAAGGAATCTCTCAACTTCAAGGTAGTATGCACCTCTGTCTTCCTATCCCCATAAGCCATCAATTTACACAACAATAATCGGAGTCACACAAAGAAATCTGAACAAGAAGTTTAGTACTCACAGTGAAATAAATCCTCTCTCTCTTGAAATCACTGCAGCATCATGTAGTCTCTAGATTTATAAACATGTTATTAACTCATTCAAATGAGCTCCTATTTATTGGCACATAAGCAATGGTCATATTTTTCCGTGAATTTCGGAGGGACCTATTCACGTGTCACTCAAACAATTGTTATTTAGTAACAGAATGCACGACATCATTTTATAACAAAAAGAGTGCAATAAAAAATATGGTTACATAACCAAAATCCAATATTTGGAATGTAAGCAAATAAAAATTCAGATTCTAACCAAAAATTATTTCGGATTCTATAATACAAGGATATTATGATTCTGTTTTCTAAGGATTCATTAGAATTCAGAGTCGGAACTCATAAGAATTCGTAACCTAAATTCGGTGTAAGAAATCATGGGAATTAATAACGAGAATTAAGAGTCAGTATTCATAAGAGTTTGTAATCATAATTCATATTCAGAATTTGGAGTCAGAACTCAGAGGAGTTCATAACCAGAATTCTAAGAATTCGGAGTTAGAACACAGAAGAGTTCGTAACCAGAATTTTGAGAATTTGGAGTCAGAACTCAGAGTCTGAAAACAGAATGCTCTTTATCTAAGTATTATATGATTCCAAGGTTTTAGGAATGAAAATGAATTTACACAAGATAATTCACAATGAAAAACATGGTAAGGATAAATTTCCTTGGGTAAGGAAAATTTTCCTTATAGAAGTAAAACACAGGGAAAAATGAGATTTTCCTTAATATAAGGTGTTTGTGATTTTCAAAACAAGAAGGAATGATAAAGTCATAAGGAAACCTTATTGACTCAACAATATCCCCCAAGTATGAAGGAATGGAAAATTCATAAGGAAAACCTTATTGACTCAACAATCTCCCCCTTTTTGGAAAGCAGAAACAACCTTACGAAAAATAATAAAAGGTCTTAGACAATATTTTTCTAGACTTTGAAAGTAAAACTTATCTCCCTTATCATATGGGTGAGGATGAATATGACTAACTCCCCCTTAGGCTTTGGAAAACTAAGGATCATATTCTTGATTTTCAGAATGGGATTTTTCATTATCTTGAGTACAAAAATCTCTATAATGAAAAATCCCCCTTAGATAAACTCCCCCTTAATTAGGGATATTTCTTATTTACTTAGAATTATTTTTCCATTCTCCCCGATTGTGGTTTTCAAAAATAATTTGAGGGAATAGAAAATAAATTAGTACCTAAAATATTAGTATAAATCATGCAATGAAAAAATGAGGAACCAAAATTTCATTAATATTGGAAGATTTTGTACAAGGAAAGAAAATACAACAAAAGATCGAATTGTATATATTTTCCTTCCATATCCTTGGGTATCAATTTCTTCACTTTTGTTTTCAGCTTCTTTAGATCCTAGTTATCTTCCTCTATTTTATTCTCTATTGCTTTGATCTTTTCTTCTTGAGCCTTTAGAGCCTCTACCTAAGCTTTCAACAAGCCATATTTCTTCACTAGCTTCTCTTCAATCTTGATCTGGAGATCCCTTTCTCTCTTCCAACTTTGAGAAACAAAGTACAACTTCCTATTCAGATCCTTGACATCCTGAATCTGAGTATTCTTCTCAAGGTTTATATTTTCCTCAAAGCTATTTCTGAGATCCTTGATTTTTCAATCTTTAGTATCAAAGGATTCCTTAACATCATCTTGAAACTCATCAAGCTCTCTCATATCTTCAACTATACTCTTTGACTAGATCACCATTTTCTTACAAGATCTTTTGTGGGCTTCATAGTTGATATGGAAATATTTGAATTCTATCTCCAGCCTGACACACTTGTACATCACTATGGACACTAAATCCTATTTTTGGTTCAAATTATGTTGAAGCATCTGGAATCTAGAATCTATGCTTATAAAAATTGGAATTTTCCCAAAAAGCTTCTTCAAGGGTTGGAATATGAAATCATGTCCCAGAGAAGATGATTCTGAATCTGAAACTTTTCTTGGTGAGGGCTCTTTCTCTAGCTTAACAATATTTCTCTTCGAATATTCACCAACTTGCTTCTTCCATAATATTTCTTTTGTAGGTGTATCCACAACCACTTGTTTCCCCTTATCGGTTCTTGGAACAACTTCTTCATTTGGAGATTTATGTTCACTGTCAGATAGCTGAACAATATTGTCTTCATCTACCTTTTATTTCTTAGCTCTCGCCTCAGCATCCTCAGGGTGTATGAAATGTTGATTATAACTCTCTTCCTCAAACAATTTATTAACTTCTTATTCACCCTTCTTATCTTCCCCTTCCTCATCCTTCTTAGGAGTTGGGAGCTTGTAAGACTCTGCTTCATAAGTTCTGATTGATATTTTCTCAGATGGGGTTTCCTTCTCATGAAAGTCTTCGACTTTTTGAATGAGTTATTCTATGTCAGCACAGATTTATTCTTCTTTCACTTCTTCCACAGATTACTTTTCTTTAATAACCTTCTCTTGGGATTTTTCTAAAGTCATGTACTTCTTCCACGAAGTTTCAAGTAAAGCCTCAACCAATAACGATTTTGGTACTAGAATTTGTTCTGATGCTATTTAGGTATCCCTAAGAAGGGATTGAACAACCTCAACCTTATACATCTTCTTCTTTTTCTTATTTTCCATTGATTTCTTCTCAAGCTCATCAACCGCCTTCTCTTTCAAAGCTTTGACCTCTGCATGATCTAGGCCAAACTATGGCTCTCCTTCCTTCCGATTATTTTTGTCTTCCCTCCACTTGGAGACCACCTCATCTGAATAATATTTCTACTTCTTGGGATTTGGAAGTGAAAATTGAGGTTCTTTAGCTTTAGGGGTTTTCTCTTCTTGTTCCACTCACTTCATCTTCCTCTTCTTTCCTCCTTTCTTCGATGGTTCAGGAACTTCTTGTTCCTTTGGAATAAATTCAGCCTATTCCGCTGGTAAGTAATAAAATTCTCCAGATTCCTTATAAAAACCTACTTTCATCCTTTTTAGGGTGCCATAACAAATCAACATAACTTTTCAATTCCTCAGCTTTGAACTGCAAGGAATCCTAAAAGACTCAAGGCACCGAACAATGAGCTTGGAGAGGATGAATGTATACATGATAATCTGAGATTTCAAGTTAACATTCTTGATATTCTTTATCATAATGAGAATATGCTTCATCAAGTTTATCTTCCTCAGATTCACTGGAAAATATAAGATAAACATATCACTCTTCTTCAAGGTTTCCTTATCACATTTTCTCGGAATGATAAAACCCTAAACCAACAATTCAAGGATCCAATTATTTGTAGTCAGATGAGAAATCTTCAGAGTCTTGACATATGAAAGTCCAAGACACTCCATAGCTTTCACCTTTACAAAACTTTCCTGAACATCCGACAACTTGTGAGAATAGAACTCGGCTTCCCCTTCTTATGGAATTCCAACCAAGCTAGCAGCCTTGGTTTATTAAAGGGAATAAGTTTTTTCCATAGCTTTTAAAAGAAAATTTCTATCTGCTTTCTTCCTTAAAGAAACTAACTGACTCATATAATTCAATAAGCAGATCCGGATACATCAAGTGCTGAGCACTTTGATTTGATATGAAGACACTCTCCCATCCATTCAGCTTGATGTTCTTGGATATAATAGAATCATACTTGTTTAAGAAATTTGGATGCACCAACCTCTCTCTGTAAATCTGCCACTCCAAAATAGACTTGACAGTTGACATATCTTGAGAAGGAACTTCACCAGAAATTTGGATTTAAGAAAAGTTTTAGAGGTTCGGAATGGGCTTTTATAAGAGGAGCAAAGCTTCGGCACACAGATAATTGAAAATCGATGTGGGAAAACCCTTTAAGGGTCCTTTACATAGGTGTTGGAAGCAAAATTTGAACTTCCAAAGATAATCCAACGATTGAGAAATATTCTGATCAGATCTGATGGTTGAAATGATATCCGCAAGGAAAATGTGATATTATCTGAGCTTTTGATGTTTTTAAAGGAAAACAAACGGATTTAAGGAAACTAGAATCCTAAAAATTTAAAACACAAACGAAAATACAAGAAAGAAAATGATTTTTATGAAAAATTAAGAAAGAAATCATACCTTTTAGATTACTAGGAAGATTATTCGTAATAGGTAATATTACTCTTGAATAAATTTAGAAAAAAACTAGGAAAAACTATATTACGAAAATTTCCAATATGAAAAATTTAAGTACGAAAATCTTCATTACAAAAAACATGAAAAAATTCATTATAAAAAACATGAAAAACTTCATTACGAAAAACATGAAAAAATTCATTACAAAAAAGATGAAAAATTTCATTACGAAAACGATAAAAAAACCTTATTACAAAAAACATGAAAAGCTTCATTATGAAAAACATGAAAAACTTCATTACGAAAAACATGAAAAACCTCATTATGAAAAAGTTGAAAAAATTCATTACAAAAAAGATGAAAAGCTTCATTATGAAAAAAATGAAAAACTTCATTACGAAAAACATGAAAAACTAACAAGAAAATGTACTCCCCCTATGAAATAGAGTTTATTACTATAAGGAGATTAATTTCAACAGAAAGTTAACAAGGAGGATTACCTTATAGTTATCATTCCTAACTTTTGTTTAATGTATTCAAATCTATCAGAGGTTAAATATTTTGTGAAAATATCAGCAAGTTGATCTTGCTTTCTGATAAATTCAAGAATGATATCTATTTTTAGTGTGTTATTCCTAAGAAAGCGATGCCTAATATCTATGTGTTTTACACGAGATTGATGTGAATGGTTTTTACTAAGGTAAATGACACTTGTATTATCTCACAAATTTTTTGTTTTGAAAAAACTCATACCATAGTCTGTGAGTGTGTGTTGCATCCATAACACTTGAACACAACAACTTCCAGCTGCTACATATTTAGCTTCAGCAATGGAGATTGCTAGTGATTGTTGCTTCTTGAAAGACCAAGAAACTAATGAATCTATTAAGAAATTACAAGTTCCATATGAAATCATTCTATCCATTCTACATCCACCAAAGTCAGCTTCTAAAAAAATTTTCAAAACAAAATCATTTCCGGAAGTGTAGAAAAGTCCAAAATCCATGGTTCCCTTTAAGTAGCGAAAAATTCTTCTCACTGCCTTTAAATGAGATTCCTTAGGATTGGATTGATATCTTACACATAAGAATACTGAAAACATTATGTTTGGATGACTAGCTGTCAAGTAAATTAAACTTCCTATCATACCTCTAAAAGATGTTTGATCTACTAGTTTCCCAGCTTCATCAAGATCAAGTGTGTTTGAGGTACCGATAGGAGTACTTATACTCTTAGTTTTGTTATATCGATAATTTTTAAGAATATCTTTAATATAATTATATTGGGATATATAGATACCTTTTCATTTTTGAGAGATTTGAAAATCAAGGAAAAATGTTAACTCACCCATCATACTCATTTCAAACTTATATTTCATTAGATCTGCAAAGGAATTAGTTAGATATTGCTGAGTTGAACCAAATATAATGTCATAAACATAAATTTGAACAATAAAAACGTTTTTCTTAACTTTCTCTATTAAAAGGGTTGGATTTTCATTTCTCTAAACATAATTATTTTGAAGAAAAAATCCTATAATTCTATCATACCAGGCTCGAGGAGCTTTCTTAAGTATATAAAAAGATTTGGTAAGTCTAAAAACATTATCAGGATGTTTTGTATCTGCAAAACCAGGAGGTTGATCAACAAAAACTTCCTCTTGAACATAACCATTAAGGAAATCACATTTCACATCCATTTTAAAAAGTTTAAAATTGAACAATGCTGAAAAGTCATGTAGGATACGAATAGATTCAAGTCTAGCTACTAGATCATAGGGATCTTTATATTCTATTACCCCTTTTTGATTATAGACTTTAGCAACCATTATAGATTAATTTCTTACTATTATTCCATTTTCATCACACTTATTTATGAAAAACCATTTTACTCCAATAACAAAAGTTTCCTTTGGTATTTCAACCAAGGTCAAGGCATTATTACTTTCGAATTCATTTAGATCATCTTGCATATCTTTTATGCAATCATCGTCACCTAAATCTTTATTAGTGATTTTTTGTTCTAATTAGGAAATAAATTCTAGATGTTCTACTTCATTTCTTAAGGAACTTCTAGTCCTTACAAGTTGATTCACATCACCAATGATACTATCACTGGGTTGATTCTTTAGAACCAACTGATTTGGGTTTTGTAAAGCCTGTTCATCAACATAAGGTAGGAAATCTTCCGAGTTAAATGATTCAAAAACATTTTCTTGGGCATTTTCTTTATCAGAATTATCTTCTAACAAAGGTTGATAATCAGTTTTTGAAAACACATCCGAAGATATAGGTTGGGGTTTTTTTAAAAACTAAAGGATCACTTTCATCAAATTTCACATTTACTATCTCTTCAACAGTACAAGTGTTTTTATTTAAAACTCTATAAGCTTTAGAAGTTGTGGAGTAGCCTAAGAAAATTCCTTCATCAGATTTTGGTTTGAATTTATGAATATTTTCTTTAGTATTTAGGATGAATACCTTGCAACCAAAAACCTTGAAGTAGGAAAGTCTAGGTTTTCTACCACTGAATAACTCATAAGGAGTTTTATTAAGAAAAGGTCTAATCAGTACTCGATTTATAATATAACAAGCAGTACTTACAACTTTAGCCCAAAAATGTTTTGCTAAATAATATTCACTCAACATGGTTCTTGTTATCTCTTGAAGAATTGTATTTCTTCTTTCAACAACACCATTCTGTTGAGGAGTTCTCGATGCTGAGAAATTGTGAGTAATGCCTTTTCTACTACAAAAAGTTTCAAAATCATAATTTTGAAAATCTATACCATGATCACTCTGAATAGTTTTCAATGGAAGGTTTTTCTCATTTTTAACTTGGGCTCTAAAACTTTTAAAATACGAGAAGGCTTCAGAATTCTTTGCTAGAAAATAGACCCACGTAAATCTAGTGTAATCATTAACTAAAACAAATACATAATACTTTCCTCCAATGATTCTAGTTTGTATAGGACCAAAGAGATTTATATGCACTAACTGCAATGCATCAGTAGTTGAGACTTCACCAATTGATTTAAAACTTGATTTATGTTGCTTTCCATATTGATAAGGGTAAAAAACTTTTGAAGAATCAATTCTATGCTCCGATATATCCTTAACAAGTCTTTTCTTATAAAGTTTTCATAGTTTTTTAAGGTTACAATGACCTAACCTTCTATTCCACAACCAAGAATGATCTTCCATTGCACTAAGACAAGGTAGATCTTGGATCCTAAGGTCTTCTATGTTTAGTGTATATACATTATCTTGGCTATGGGCAGTAAGAATAAACTCTTCCTTGGAATTGTGTACTAAGAAATTATCATTCCTAAAATTCACAAGGTAACCTTCATCACATAATTGAATTATGCTAATGAGGTTGTTCTTAAGACCCTTATCAAATAAAACATTTGAAATCAATGTTTTTCTGAGAAGAATGATGTTACCTATACCAATAATTTCTACCCGAGAATTATCTCTGAATGTTACTTTTCCTCCTTTAGTCTTGATAATCATTTCAAAATAGTTTTTGTAACCTGTCATATGCTAGGAACATCCACTATCCATGTACCAAGTATTTCTGTTGGCACTCTCTCTATTTTCCTAAAAACAAAAGAGTTAGACTTTCGAAATCCAAACTTTCTTGGATCCTGAAATTTTAGAAAACAAAATCTTTAGCACCCACATTTTCTTAGAAAAATAGGCTTTATGAAATCCAAAATATTGAGTTTTGTTTAAGGAATAATTTTTTACCCAGTGTCCACCACACTGACACTTAGTGTAGAAAAGAGAACTTTGTGGAACAAAATAATTGTTGTTAAAAATCAGTGTAGAACTAGTATAACCAAAACCATAACTATTCCTTAGAGGTCGGATTTGAGAATACATTTTATCAAAATTTTACTTACCTAAGGTAAATTTTGACAAACACTTACTCAAGGAAAAAATTTCATATTTCAGCTTGATAACCAAGTTCTTGTCTTCTAAAACATTTGATTTGGAACTAGAGTTAGGCTTGAAAACTTTTTTCTTAGAAATTAATTTTTCTAGATCATTAGAAAGCTTATTCTTCTCAGAATTTACTTCCTCAAGATTTTTTGAAATACTTTAAAAATCAACATTTTTATTATCAGGATATTTAGAAAAATTTGATATTTACTTAGTAAGAATAATATTCCTAGATTTTCCTCATCAAGATTTTTTATATATTTTGAATTCTCAATTTCAAGGAGTTTGGCAAACCTAGAAACTTGTTCATAATAAGGTAAAGTATCATCTTCATCAGAAGAGGATTCTTCATCCGAAGAGTTATAATATTTACTGTCATTAGCATTCAAAGATATATTGGTCATATATTCATCATTGTGTACCTTATCCAAAAAGAAATGATTTTCAATAGGTATCATAGCTGTTAGACCAAGATTCTTCTGTCTAGAAGATTCGTAATCTGATGATTCATCTGAAGAGTAACCACTACTGGAACTCCAGGTGTCATTCACTTCTAAGAATTTCTTAGCTTTATCTTTGTAGTACTTCTTTTTATTTCTCTTAGAATGCTTTTCCTTTCTTTCTTTTCTCTTAATCATAGGAAAATCAGGACTTATATGTCCAGCTCTTTTGCATTCATAACATGTGACTTCTGAATCTTTCTTGTCTTTTCCTTCATTTTTCTTATATATGGATTGAAAGTTATTCTGGACAACAATCTTGTTCATCCTTCGAGTAAGATTGGAATACTCATTTTCTGAAGATTCACTTCCACTAGATTTGGATTGAATAATAACCTTATTAGATTTGGATCTAGTAACTCTCTCAGGAGTCTTGGCTTTCATGTGATTCGAATTTGTAGTAAAAGAAACACTACGATTTCCATTATTCTTCTTTAAATTATTAGAATCTCTCTTCATTATAGTCTCATGTTGAAGAAGAGTTCCAAAGAGTTCATCAAAAGTAATCTGAGTAACATTTTTGTTCTCATCATTAACAGTCCTCTTGGATTCCCACTCATTGGGCATGATGTCTATGATCTTATCAACTAGATCTTCATCATCTAATCCTTTTTCACCCATGGATTGTAAAATATTCATGATATTCATGAATCTTTAGTGCACCTTATATATGGGTTCTTCATAAGGAATGTTAAAGCCATGGTATTCAGCTCTGATGATGGCTCTTCTAGTTTCAATAACTTTGTAAGTACCAAAATTTGTAACATCAAGTTTCTTCCAAATACTGTTTGTAGCTTCAAAAGAAGATATCTAGCTATATATATTTCCAGTCATGGAACAAAGCAAAGTATTTCGTACCTTATAATTTAGTTGATATTAATGCTTTTCTTTATTAGTGAATGTACTAACTTCCTTGTTAGGGATTTTTTATCCTCCAGTAAGCATAACAAAATTGTCAACTCCAGTATTGATAATAAAAGTATTCATTAGATCTCTACAATACTCATAATCAATCCCATCAAAAATAGGTGGTCTTGTTGGATTAAATTTTTCAATAGAACCAACATTGATTCCTTCCATCTTTAAAAAAACTTTCCACACAAACTTGTTAATAGAAAAAATTTGCAAAATATTCCTTAGTAAGGAAAATAAAACTAGGGCATCTCTAAGAAAAATATGAATCTGAAGTTTATGAGTCTGAAAAATATGATTCCTAAAATAAAAATAAGAAGAATTATCTTCTAAATCTAATCGGTAGATTAATTTATATTGAACCGAAATTCTGAAGAAAATTGTTAAATTGGTTCATGATACAAGGTCACCTCCTCTGATACCAATTGTTGAGATGGTATGTGAGTATGATATACTCTATAATACCAAATGTAGGATTAAAATAATAAAGATACTATATTTAGTATCTAATGATACTCAAAATAAGGGGGGGGGGTGAATTGTATACTTTTAAAAATTCCATTGGAACTTTTAAATATTGTTATGTTTAACAATGTTAAACAAGGTAATTCACAAAACCATTAGTTCTACACAATTTCTTGATTCCAGAAATATGATTCCGAGAAAGTGAATCCAGAAATATGGTTCCAAAAAATGAAACTTAATGAAATTTTACAATGACAAAGATTCTACCTTAAAGCATATAGAATCTTAAAAAATAAGAGTAAAAGTATAAGGAAGTATAAGATAGTTATACTTTTATCAATAAACAAAATGAAGCAGAAAACTTGTAACAAAACAAGTAACAAGTAGTAAATATTTTAACCCAAAGAGAAGGGTATCCAACAACCTTGGATAAAAGTCCCTTGATTTATACTTTCAAGAAATTCTATCTTACCCAGACCAGGGTAAGCTCTCGATATGAAGATCGAAGTCTGTCTTGCTATCCCCGCAAGCCCTCAACTTCAAGGTAGTCAACAACTATGTCTTCCTCAGCAAGGAAGACCTCAACTTCAGGTAGTCAGAACCTCTGTCTTCCTATCCCCATAATCCCTCGATTGTACACAGAAACAATCAGAGTCTCACAAAGCAAATCTGAACAAGAAGTTTAGTACACACAAAACAATAAATCCTCTCTCTAGAAATCAATTCAGCAGCATGTCATCTCTAGATTGATCAAATTGTTATTATATCTTTCAAATGATCTCCTATTTATAGGCACAACACCAATGGTCGACTCCCTCCTCCAAGAGTCATATTTTTCCTTGAATTTCAGAGGGTCCTGTACATGTGTCACTCAAAAAACGGTTAATTAGTAACTGAATGCATGACATTGTTTTATAACAAAAATAGGTGTAAGAAAAAATATGGTTACATATCTAAAATCCAATATTCAGAATGTAAGTAAATAAAAATTCGGATTCTAACCAAAAATGAATTTGGAGTCTATAATACAAGGATATTAGGATTTTGTTTTCTAAGGATTCATTAGAATCCGGAGTCAGAACTCATAGGAATTCGTAACCTGAATTCGGTGTCAGAACTTAGAGGAATTCGTAACAAGAATTCAGAGTCAGTATTCATAAGAATTTGTAATCATAATTCATATTCAGAATTCAGACTCAAAACTCAAAGGAGTTCGTAACCAGAATTCTGAGAATTCGAAGTCAGAACTCAGAAGAGTGTTTAACCAGAATTCAGAGAATTTAGAGTTAGAACTCAGAGTTTGAAAATAGAATGCTCTTTATCTATGTATTATATGATTCCGAGGTTTTAGGCATGAAACTGAATTTAGTCAAGATAATGAACAATGAAAAACATGGTAAGGATAAATTTCCTTGGGGAATGATAATTTTCCTTATAGAAGTAAAACACAGGGTAAAATAATATTTTCCTTGAGATAAGGTGTTTGTGATTTTCAAAATAAGAAGGAATGGTAAATTTCTAAGGAAACCTTATTAACTCAATAATATCCCCCAAGTATGAAGGAATGGAAAAGTCATAAATAAAACCTTATCTATTCAACAAGTCACTAGGAAAACCATGATTTTTTTGGGTTGGGGTATAAAGGTTATTGTATGGGTTTTAAAACAATATGACTATCCCTAGGAAAGCATGAAACTTTTTTTAAGGGGTAGTTTCTACCACACAGTTAAAACAGAATTTGTTTAATCGTGCAACCTAACCATGTGACCCAATATGACCCACTTAAAATAGAACATTACCCTAATTCCATTGGTCTCTTTTAACTATAATCTCCTTTTAATCCCCCATTAGCTCAAAAAATCCCCTCCAATATACTTTAGAGGACTCTCTACTTGATTCCTTGGTGATCCTCGATCGATTTGGGTGGACCTCTTCAAGGTATGTTTCAATTTACTCTCAATTTCTCCTATTTTATCTATATCTATCTTTAATATCTCCCCCCTTGATCCATTAGAACCCAATAGGGATATTACTTCCAAATTTATGGGTGGATAATTTATGTTTTTATTTCTAGATCTAGGCTCATGAGGACTAGATCTCTTTATTTCCCATCATAGAAATTAAGGGAATCGATGTTTTCTCCATTGTCGTGGTATGTGTCTCTATCAAACTAATTATTTCCCAGGAGAAAAATTAACATTATTATGAAATAATTTTATTTTTTCATTTTAAAATGATTTTTTGATGTTTTTAAAGTATAAATTGAAATCCATGATTTTTATTTGATCATTTGTGGAAACAAGAAATGTTTTAAAGGGGTTTTATTTGAAAACAGTTTTATAAACTTTATGTGATAGATGAAATTCCAAAAATTAGTTTTCAAAATATAGGCTTGGATTATTTTTCATGTAATGGTAAAATTAATCACTTAGGAAAGACCTTGGAATTCTTCCCTTTATGGAGTCCTAGGATGGGAAAACATATGACATTGGATTTCTAGGTATCGTAGATCTCGTCTTACAGCCCATTTGGGAATTGTTAAATTTCATTACCTGGAAACTTATTCTTTACATTTATATTTATTTTTAATTGTTAAGATTTTATAAACTATTGGAATTTATTTAATGAAATTTGTTTTATTTCCATGTTCTTAAGGCTTGGGCTATGGATTATTCCATTAAAGGAAAATAAAATGGATGTTCTATAAAAAATGTGCTCTGACATGAACTACTTTATGAAACTAGGTTTTTTTTTCAAAATAGAACCAATGGTTTCATGGTGAAAGAATTTTTATATATTTGTGGTGGTATCCCACTGGTAATTCCCCCATACACAACATATGCCTTTGGGTGTATGTATACTTGTTTTTTTAGGACTAAGGTAAAGGGAAGAGTGTCATGTGTCTTTTAGGATCCTCCTATTCAATGTTATATTTAGGTATTTTAGGGTGGTGGTGACCAATGGTCACATAATGATGCAATATTAGCTCATTGTTTTTCTTGTGTTTTATACCATTTCACATTTTATGTTTTATGACTCATGTTTATGTTCATAATTCCTGTTTTTACTCTAACTTGTATTTATATTTATATATATATTTTTGGTACAAGAGACATATTTTCAATTTTAAATAATTACCATTATTTTATATATTGATACCATGTTCTTGTTGCTAGCTCGTCACAATTAGGAATGTTCTTCAGGCTATGTGACAGGCAATCTCAAGAAATGTGTCAGGTTGACCTAGATTGGTTCATTAAAAAATGGTATCATAGGAAGTTGGTTTTCTCTTGGGTTATTGGTATATTAGAATAGGACCATCAAAACAGAGGTATTAAGTGTGAATGTGTGTCTTGCTAGTTCACTTCCTTATCTGATCTCAAGTTACCATGAGTGGTTAGGTATTTTTCAGAAAGCATGAGATTTATTTTTGAGTTTATTTAAATGAACCTAATTTTGGAGTTTATTTAGATAAAACTTATCTTATATTATTTTGGTTTATAATGTTTCCATATATCATTTTAATAATATGTTTCTCTTATTTAAGGGCTTTAATATAGATTATTTAGGTTCATATTTTGATTTAGAGTTGTGTTTTTAGTTAGTAAGACATTTTATCTTGTGTTTAATAGAAAATTATTCTAAGAAGATATCATTTAAATATAGGAGAGGAAGTTGGGAGATAAGTTTTATTGGTAAATAATCTATTAGACCATTCATTAGTGGAATATATTGTATGGAAAGTCTAGACTATGGGTCAAGTGGGTGTTGAAAACAAGGACTGAATGACGCACCATGCTTAGAAGTTTACCAACTAGAATCCACCCATATTTTATAGTGACTAGGGAGCCCAATAAACCAAGGAGTAGATTTAATGGATTGAAATAATATTCCACTTATTCAGGACTCTAGAGTAATACAATGTGGGTTTGGGCACATATAATCTTGAAGGATCGGGGAGGAAGTGGTGGGACTCAATTATGGAAGCTATGTTACATGAGGATGTTACCTATACCACTTCCAATAAGGTATTAAATAATTTTTTTATCCTAAAACATTATTAGTGTAAAATAATCATGAATTTTTAACCTTGAAGAAAGGGGAACACTTTGTTATAGTGTATGATACTCATTTTACTGATTTAGTAAAATCATCACCCAAGATTGTTTCTAATAATTACCTTAAATATTGGAGGTTTGAGACAGGTTTGAGGGTCAATATTCAGTTTTTTATAATTCTATTAATCTAAAAAAATTTATGAGGTGTTTGATAAAGAATTTATGGATGAAGAATATATATATAGGAAGACTGCTCTCAATAAAGTTTCGATAATCATAATGGGAAGCTATGAATTTTCTTCTATCTAGAAGAGGAAGTGAGGTGCGCCATGTCAGGGTAGTGGAAGTGGTTTGAATAAGAACTAAGGACATAGAAGTGTGGTCTATATCTATTGTGAGAGATAAAAATACACCAAGCTTGACTATAGGACAACACCTAGATCATGTCATATATGTAAACATTTAGGAAATCTCTAGTATATCTATAGAAAAGAACCTCAAGGTGGAAGGGATGGATCCATAGTTATCAAAGGATCTTAGTTCTAGTATAATGTAGTTAAAGGAGGTTGATATTAACCTTATTCTAAAGGGGATACTCAATATATGAATAAAATGAAAGGATTTGAGGTTGGCCATATTTATGTAGTGGAGTACGCACTAGAGTATTCAAAACCAAGTCTAACTACAATGAGAGGTATAATGTTTATTCCATCTTCTATAGTTATGGAACTGTTTAATACTAGTTAATATCATTACTTCATATCATCTAATTTGATTGAAACATTGGGTTTTTATTTTGAGCATATTTCATTCATGATGGATCTTTCCACTCCCTTGGGAAAGAGGAAAGAGAAAGGTTTTAAATGCATAGAGTGCAAGGTGATGATTTTCAACTTTGAAATCACATGGGACTTCCCAGTTATTGATCTTGATATCTATGACCTTATTATTATAATGGATTTGAAAATTAGTTTTAATACCTAGATTTAATGTTTTCATCATTGAGTTCAGTCTCTTTCCATAGATAGAGTCCCTTAAGTTTTTAGGGGGAGTGGGATCCTAGACTATGGAGAGCGGGACCTATTATTCCTTATGTTGGAATGATCTCTTACTAGTTATTAGAGATGTTTATGTTAGAACCAAGGATTTTCTTTGATATAAATGAATCTTGGTTTGTGTTTGTTGAAAATATATGCTAGGTTGATCAAGGATTTTGAAATACTAGTGATATTACAGTACATGAGGACAATAGTGTTGAAGGTGTAGTCGTTTCATAGTGATTGACAATTTTTTGGGCATAAAATACCAAGGAAGGTATAACATTGTGAAGGGTTGTTTTATGTAATCAAATCTTCATAAATATTGTAGAGGCACGTGTTTCATGAAGACTAGGTTGAGGTTCATAAAGATTTGGAGCATTGTGAATAGACATAGTGATATCTACGATTATGACAAGTAGAGCATCACAACTGTGTGATGTGTTGATAGTTATCTCTATGACTATGTCAAATATCAATGGAGAATCATAAAAGAAGAAAATAATAGTTGAGATGAAATTAGTCATGGAAAATCCAGAATAACTCTGATTTCATGAATTTAGGGGAGCTCTATGAATTTGGACTTCTATGTGAGATTTAAAATAAAGAAAAGAATAGTTAGGTCTTGAATGATGTAAATGATTTTAATTAATTGGTTCATCATGATGACTGGTTGTTCATTGTTGATTAGTGATCACCTAAAAGGAAGGGTGCTTCATGAATGCAGTGAGCTTTGTGAAGGATCTTCTTGAAAGGCAGTTTTGAATATCATTTTCTCAGTGAATAGGTCATTCAAAGTTCTTCAAATCAGAAATAAGGTTCATGAATAGTATCTTGCAACTCAAGGAAAAAGAATTTAATTCCAATCTACTGAAGTGACATTCATGTTGATAAACTAAGTATGAAATCACCCAAGGAAGTGAGCTAGGGGGATTCAGCAGAAGTGTTCTGAGGGACACTGTGTGTTGTCCCTAAAATATTATAAAGGAAGTGTTATTAAAATAGAGTAATTATGTCTGATATTTTGTATTCCATAGCTAGTGAATATTGGTTTATTTAGGTATGATCAACACACTATCGGAATATGCTACTTGGACAAGCCCTTAGTGGTGAACCAAGTGAAATTATTGTGTGATCAATTTTCATGTGGTTGTTTTTTTCACATTCCCATAAGATAGGTTTAATTGGTTCCTATTAATGTGGGAATAAGATCCGTCACTTTTCAAGAAAAAGTTAACACCATGATTCACCCCTCTCCTCTCAGGGTGTTCCGGGGTCCTTCAGTTTCTTGATTCCACTGAATTATGTTTGGGTACTCCACTTACTATAGTAGTGAGTGAGTACTCTGAGGTATTTCCTATTGATTTTTTGGGTCCCCACACTAGAGAGAGTTAGATTCCACTATTTACTTACTTCTTGGGATGATTCTTATTTCGATACCATCATATAATATGGAACCCACTAAGTTAAATGAGTTTAATGTTCAATATGACTATCTTGAGGCTAATGGATTTATTCATCCCAGCATATCACTTTATTCTTCTCTAGTTCTCTTTATAAATACATTATACTGAAGCCTTTGAATTTGTGTTGATTACCAAAATATTATTCATGTTACTGTTAAGAAGAAATAACCCTTTCCATGGATTGATAATTTATTCGATTAACTTAGATGAGATATATATTTTTCTATGTCTGATCTATGATCAGGGTACCATCAGCTAAGATCTCAAGAAGAGGATATACCTAATACATCATTTAAGAGCCAGTATGGGCATGTTGATTTCCTAGTTATGACATTCAGTCATACTAACACTCCTTTGGTATTTATGAAATTGATAAACCATATCATTTATTGGTTATTGGAATCATTCATAGTTGTATTTGTGGATGATATTTTGGTGTACACTTAGTTAGAAATGCACCAGGATCATCTAGATATCATCTTTAGAATCCTGAAAGAACATATCCTATCTATAAAGATATATAAATGAGTGTGTTAGATCCAAGAAGTAATGTTTCTAAGGAATGTGATATATGAGAGGGTTATCTGAGTGGATCCTAAAAATAATCCTGAATTTATACCTTGGGAATAACCCATTTTTGTTTGGGATATGAAGTTTCATGGTTTTAAAAATATATTACAGATGTTTTGTTCAGGAATTATCCAATATTGATCTTATATGACAGATTTGACCCATAAGGCTATTTAGTTCAAATGGAATGAAAATGGTTAGAAATATTTTGGGGAATTGAATGTGAGATTTACTTCAGCTCTAGTTTTGATTCTCCTCAAGATGGTTCTGAGAAATAATTTTTATTGAATCACCTCAAGTATTATGTTAGGGTTTATTCTAATATAGTGAATGTAGGTTGTATTCTATGGTTATTTCTAATGAAACTATCAGGATAAGAACTATCCTACCCATGGCCTTGAGTTGGAAGCTATGATTCATGCCCTTAAGACTTGGCCCTACTATCTCTTCGGTGAGCGGTTCACTATATATTTTGATTATAAGATCTTGAAGTATATTTTAAACTAGAGAGACTTGAACTTAAAATAAAGGAACTAGGTTGAATGTATTAAGACCTTTGATTTTGATATTTCATATACACATGGAAAAGTGAAGGTGCTCACTGATGTATTGGGCAAGTAGTTACTGAATCATTCCTTAAAAGAATCAGTGAAAGAGTGGTATTTGATGAGTCTATTTGATGGGATGAGATTAAAAGTAGAAGAGGATAATTAATAAGAGTTATTGGCTTGTTTGAAATACAATTCATCATTTGATAATTAAATATATATTGGGAAATGAACTTACAATAGTAATTAGTGTTTTAGTAAAATACTTTATGGTGGAGAGACCTCAAAAGATTAGTCTCTATCTCCCGATGGCACTTTACTTATTCAAGATAGACATGTTGTTTTTTTATCTCGGAGGCATCAATTTATGGATAATGGATAGTGATCAAGTTAGTCTATGCATCCAAATCCTACCAAAATGTATCATTACTTAAGAAATTTATATAAGTGTATGGGGATGAGGTGATCTATTGAAAACTTCATTTCATGATTCCTTATTTTCAAAAATATTATGGCAGAACACTAGAGACCTATCATTTGGTTGCAGACCTTACCCATTCTTAATTTAAAGTGGTATGATATATCCATGGAATTCATGATTAGACTACCATGTACACCTAGTGGAAATGATTCTCTTTGGGTGATCATTAATCGACTCATGAAATTGGTTTATTTCCTCCTAATTAGGAAATATATGAAGGTAAAAGAGATCAGGTGACAGTATATATGAGATATCATAAAACTCTATGAAGTACATTTTTTGGTTATTTCTGATAGAGACTTACACTTTAAATCTTAGTTTTGGAGGGGATTTTAAGAGGTTATGGGTACCCAATTGAAGTTAAGCATGATGTATCTTACTTATATGGATAATTATACTAAACGATCCATCTATATTTTAGAAGTTATGATTTGAGGGTATGTACTCAACTTCAGTGGTTCATGGGTGAAGTATCCCCCTCCATGAAATTTACCTATAACAAAAATTATCAATATTTGAATAAAATGGTAACTTTAAAGTAATTTATGTGAAACCATATAGATCTAATTTGTACTGGGATGAGATTAGTGATAGGTCACTTATAGGATAGAGACTTGTTTAAGAGATGAGAAAGAAAGTGTAGTTGAATAAAAATAGATTAGAGACAACTTAGAGTCTTGAAAAATCATATGCTGATCACCATTATTGATCATTGGAATTTGAGGTTGGTGATCATGTCTTTCTTAGTGTTTATCCTCAATTAGGGAATGATATCTCAGGATAGAAGGGTATGTTGGGTCCATGGTATATCATTCATTTCAAGATCATTGAGAAACTTGGAAACATGGAATATTAGTTGAAAAAAAGTTCAGATTATGGATTGCAAAGATAAGGTTTTTCATGGTAAAATGATTCCATTGGTCTATATTTTGTGGATTAATGGATGAGATAGCCATAAGTTGTAGGAGATGGAAGAATTTATGAGGTAGTAGTGTCCTTATCTATTCACAAGTCCAAAATCTTGAGTTATTAATGAGAAAATAAAGTTTCATTTTGGGGATAACCGTGGAACACTATGGGCCATTGGTATGTTTAATTTTGATCTTGGTTTATCTAATTTTAGGTTTTAGAGGCCTTCAAGAGATGACGGTTGAAAATTAAGTGTTTCAAGGGAAATAAGATAGGAGAATAGTTTAGGCACATAGTTAGTAGAAACCGTTTTATAACCATGTAATATGGATCTATTGGTTCTAATGGCTATTTTCATGGTTTCTATCATGGTTCTTATATCTATGTGCATTGCTAGGAAAACATTGTGGATGTTTGGATTTGGGTTTAGAGGCTTATGAATGCCTTTTAAAACCATGAAACTATCCTTAGAAAACATCATGACTTGCTTATTAAGGTATAGTGGATACCATATGGTTAGTTCATAGTTTCTTTAACCATGCGGTCTAACTCTACAACCCGATATGAACATCTTAAAAGGGAAAATTACCCTAATTACCTTGGTTGCTTAAATTCTAATCTCCTATAAATTCCTCATTTTTGGGAACCATACCCTCAATGATTTTCTAAATTAACCCACCTATTGATTAATTGGTGATCCTAATTCAATTTGGGTGGACCTATTCAAGTTATGTTCATATTTCCTCTATATTTATCCCCTTTTTCCATAGATCTATCCATGATATCTCTTCCCCATGATCTTTTGAAACCCAATTGGGTTCTGTTTTTTGGATATAGGGTTTTGGGTGGATAATTAATGATTTTATTTGCATATATATGTTTTTGAGGACCATTTCTATTTGATTACTATCACCGAAATCAAAGGCATCGATGTTTCCTCCATTGGTGAAGAAGGTGTCTCTATCTAATGTATTCTTTCTTAGGGAAAATTTGATCATTCTTGTAAAATAATTTTATTTTAGAACATGAAAATTATTAGTCTGATGTTTCATAGGGTTAAATTGAAATACATGTTTTTAACTTGATCATTAATATAAATGGGAAATTTTTTATAGTTTTTTCATTAAAAACAATTTTATAATATTTAAGTGGTTGATGAAATGCCACAAATTAGTTTTTAAAATGTGGCATGAGATTAAATTTCATATAATGGTAAAATTTGGAAATTGTGGAATAACTTGGGATATGTGTCCTTATGTGGACCTAGGTTAGGTCTTCTTGATACATTGGATATACATGTATCATATACTTTTTTTTGTAGCCCATTTTCACATATACATTACGTAGATGCTTGTGATTTACTTTTACACTTATTTTAAAGTTCTTAAATTTTCTTTATTACTTCCCTTAATTTAATCTAACATGTTTTATTTCCATGTTCTTAAGGCTTGAGATATAGATATTTATTTAAAAGGAAAATCAAAGGGTTGTTTTAGGAGAATGTGTTTTCCTATGAACTGAATTATAAAACAACTTTGTCTTAAGACTAGAAATAATGGTTTTAGGGTGAATGACTTTGTATAGATTCATGATGGTATCCAAATGGGTGCTTCCTAACACCCTACATATCCCTTTAGGTGCATGTAGTCTTGATTTTTTAGGACTTAGGTGAAAGGAAGAGAATCATGTAACTTGGTGGATCCTCATAGTTAATGTTATCTTCAATTGGCTTGGGATGGTGGTGACTGATAGTCACATGGATATTGACTCTGGCATCATGGTTTGTTGTGTGTTTTGGACACTTGTTCTTTTGATGTTTCATGTCTCATATTTTTCTTCTTAATTATTCTTTGTACTTTAATTTGGATTTATATTTATATATATTTCATTTGGTATATTTTACATGTTTTTAGGCTTAAATCACTCCCATTTTTTATATTGGTTTCTATGTGATTGTTTCTAGCCTATAGAGATTAAGAATTTGCATTGGGCCTTGTGGAAGGATATCTTTGGTGGCATGTCAGGTCGACCTGGGTTGGTTCATTACTTTTTTTCCACTAATTAGGTAAAGAAACATGTTTATCCATAAAAGAATAATTAATTGATACCATTTATGGATTTTAAGATATCATTAAATTACCATTAGAATTGGAAAAAAACTCATGTATTTATGATCCATCTATTAGAGAATCAACATCCATGGAAAAATCCCATGGTGTACCTATATTTCAGTAACAATATCCTCTATATCAATAGAGAAAGTTTTATAAGAATCACTGAAGAATCAGAAAAGGGATTCCTTCCTATGAGATATTGCAAGGACCTGAAGATCCTAATTTTCAACTTGAGGATTCCCATACATAGAGAGGGGTTCTAGAACCTTCAATATTCACGATGTATAATTATATGGTAAGGTAGAGAGTTTTGACAGCCTTACAAGAAATTAGGTGCCCCAACAGTAGGGATCTCATCCCTTTATATACCCATAATAAATTCTATTTATTTAGTAAATATAATTGACCATATGAAAAATATTGGGTTCCATTTCATGTAACCCATACATGACATCCCATTGGGTTCATTCATTAACCCTTTAATTAAAGTTTTCAATCCATGAATAGTACATCTCATAGATTTGAATGGAGGAAACTGTATAGGAGGGACATGTAAGATGAGTGCACTCAAATTATTATACCCAAACTAACATCTCTTATTGTCTAAGTATAATAGTGTTATATACCAATATAACCATAGAGAGATTAAATGGATTATTGTGAATAAAATAGTTGATTACTTGAGAATAACTAAGGATATATTATTGATCTTTGGGGGATAAGATAAGTTCTATGTAAAGGGTTACATAGATGTACGTTTACAATATGAAAAAGATGATATGAAATATCAACCGAGTTTCAAATTTTTCCTAAATGATAGAGATATAATTTATAATAGTTATATAAAAAAATTAATGGTAAAATTGATCATAGAGGACAGAAATTTTCTACATAATATGCTATAAAGGATGTAGTTTGGATTAAGAAATTCATTTCTGAACTAAAGGTGGTTCCTAGAAAAATGGAGTAATTGATCTTTACTATGAAAAAAATAAGAAATTTTTCAAAAGTAACCCCAAACTCACAAAATTACTAAACACATCCTTTTAAAATACCATATCATACAAGAGAACATTGATAGGGGTGATGTTAGGATCTGTTGAATGGATATAGACAAGAATGAAGTGGATCCATCAATTAAACAATTAACACATCATAAGAATGAAGTTAATTTTAATTATATTAGTATATTATTCATAGTACATTGATTTAATGGGTTAATAATGTATATTTATTTTATCATAAAGGGTAATATCAATTTATCATTCATTCATGTTTGCTGCAATTTACTTTACATGAATAGTGAAATAACAATATCCCCTCAAAGTATGACTTTGATTTGTCCCTAATCTATGATAATAATGAAGTATTATGGGATGTGGTGATATTTATTACTAACAAGAGTAGTGGAATCATGATATAATTAGTAGATACTTATTATTTGGACTGACCAACTAAGTATATTCCATGGAATATTGTGCAACCATCAATATACTTAGGGGTACATGCTTATTATGAATCCTTCTTCACTTGAGTATGGTGAGATAACTAGAATGATAACCCTTATAATTTTACACCTTTTATAAACAATCCATTTAGGTTTAAATAATTACGGGTGGTTGGGTATGTTGCTGATCATGTCATTGGTTAGAGCATAACCAATATGGAATTTTTCCACTCATATGATGAGAAATGAAATATGTCCCTTGATATAATTAAACTAATGAAATGAATGGACATTGTTAGTTGAGTAACATATTCAATTTTCAACTACTTAGATAATTTTCATGTTATTTTCTCATCCTCTATATTAATTCCATGTGGCGTATTCATCGACCAGACCGATATTTTTTTGGAGAATCAAGAAAGTATGATATGGTTTATAATAGGTTGAAATTATTCCATGTCTAGTGACCACTATATTCCATGATAAAAGGGATTATATAGGTATAAATACAATATATATATGATCTATCTTGTGGTGTACATGTTCATGTAAGATATGAGTATGTTTGAGGGATATCACCTCAGACCCCTTAATAGCTCGAGTAATACCAATGCTTTGTTAGAGACCACTCTTTGCTTATATATATGAAATAAAGATTTTGGATTTATTTTCAAAGATACTAAGTCCCATAGGGACACATATATTGGCCTTTGGATAAGTATTATGTTTTGGAAAAAGTGTTAATTCCAAAATTAAGAGAGTATGGAAAAATATATCCAAAATATTTTGGATGGATTGATAAAGAGTTGTGATGTTTTTCAAAAAATCCTTTTGGGATTTTAGAGTAAGTGGGAGATTTTTGGGAATTTACCAAAAGGGGGTATATTGTAATTAATGATATACCCCATATCATATCATGTGATGTACATATGTTACATATCAAAACTTATGATTGGATTGAATCATAAAGAAACATTTTGTACTTTTGTTTACTTCAATCATATAGTAAGATTGAAGATATGATATAAGAACCACATGCATGGAACAATCTTCCAACATGGATCTATCATTTATAAACTAATGGTATTGTTTTATTAATGGAATGAATCATATTCATTTAACTTTTCAATTAACAACACTCTAACAGGCTATAATGTATGGGTGCCATGAGATAGCACCCGATTTGGTTGACGCTCTTCAATTAACGAAGAGCATCATGGATGGATATATAAGGGATTAGATACCTTATATTGGTGTACCATTTGTTTCATATAATATAAATGAATCTATTTTCCTCTTGAAACAAATTTTTTCACTCGGTGAAGGTGATATCACCCATTTTATGGTTCAAGGTCCACACGATATAATCATAGATCCAAAGTATATTTTAATCCTATTAGATTCAAGAAGGTTTAGTATTATATTTTAGTGGTTTTGTACAAATATAATCCTTTAAAGAACAAATATGGAGCTTACAGTTGAGAAAAAAACACTATTTTGTTCTTCATTTTTATTTCATATTGATATATTAAAGATATTTTATGATTTTCATGGTTTGTTTCTTATACTAAAGATAATTGGATGATCCAACTAAAACCATTAATGACATGGTGAGAGTCATCCCTTGTGTCACATGTATATGGTTAGCAACTATTTTTGTTTTTGTTTTTAGTTTACTCATTTTCTTGTATCTCCCTACAAACTTCCCATCATAATTAGTTATATATATATATATATATATTTTTCTGAGATTTCATGTATATTTATACTTTACACATGATCTTATTTTGGTATTATGAATGATTATTTTTTTATATTTATATATCATGGTTTATTTTAAGTTATCATTTATGTCATGTCATGGTTGTTTTATCCATGATTCCCTGGTTGTTTATTTAGTTTCTTGACTCTCCAATCTATGGTGGGGTCATGTAGGGTTCTCATAATGAAAACTTAGTAGTTTTTTATTGAGAGAAACTATTCCCAAAGGTGTGTCCTTAATTCCAAAACACTAGTTGTTATCCTATGATAATTGGAATTACCTTTAGGCATTGTCATGGGATAAATCAGGTACTGCATCAGGGTTATCCTAGGTTGGTTCATAAAAAATAAATAGTATGACAGTTCTAGGTATAAAAATACTCATGTTATTAATTTTAAACATTTTCATGGTTTCAGTAATCTCATATGGTGTTCCTATTTTTAGGTTTCTAATAGATTCCTCTTCCATGATTAAGTTTTAATATCTCTTAATAAACATAGAAAATGAGCCATCATTGAATAACCATCTAAGGTGAATGATTCATTACCAATATATTATTGAGGGTGAATGAATAATCATCATATCACTTGAAAATGGTGAACAATATATCACTAAATCACTACATAAGAGTGAAAATGGTATCAATAACTCACTGCTAAAGGGTGAATGATGTATCATTAACTCCCCACTCAAGGGTGAATGATGCACCACCAACTCATCACCCAAGGGTTAACGATGTATCACTAAACCATACCCACATTGAAAAATCCATCACTAATATAATATATAAGGAAAATGATATATTTGTAATCCATACCCATGAATGATATATCACCAACCCAACTATTCAAGGTAAATGATATATAATTGAAATATTATATGAGGTAAATGATACATCACTAATATAACTTTACTAAGTGAACCATATATTAGTAATACGTTAACTAAAGTGAATGATGTATCACCAGTACAGTCTATAAGGTTAATGATATATCACCGACATAACTAACCAAGGTTAATGATATATCACCACAATAAATCAATCCTAGGTTAATGATACATCAATGATTTCATAATGAGGTAGGATGATCTACCACTAAACTAATAACTATAGTGATGATACATCACCAAAATAATCCATAAGGTGAATGATATATCACCATAACACCTCAAGCCCAGGTGAACGATGAATCACCAACTACATAACATGGATACATGATTTACAACCAAAATAATTAAAAATGTTAATGATATATCATCAACACGTAACCTGAAAGAGTGAATGATATATCACATACTCAATAGAAAATGTGAGTTAATTAGTACACAAGGAAACAACAACAAAAAGAGAATGAATTTTCACAATTTACCCAAGGATTATAATTCTACAAAGGTGAATGAGTTATCACTAGACATCCAAATGTTACATTTTAAAGATAATTCCTCACCAAAATAACCTAATAATAATATTTTTACCGATAAATATCACTCAATGATTCCTCACAAGGAACACAAAAAAGAAAACAAAGGTAAATACACCACTTGTGGGTTCTAATCTCTAATCGTCTTTCCCTTTTCCCAAGTTAGAATTTCCATCAATGAAAATATTCTTAAATAATATAGTTTTTGATATATATCTTAAGATATATAGTCTTTACTCACCACTCAACAAGAAAGGTATCTCAATATGGTTCCATTTTGGGTAGTCTGCCCCCATTCACCTATACTTGCATATCATACAATGCATGGAATTAATATAAAATGATATAAATAGATAAGTTCCACCCACCTCACCTTAGTAGAGGCCCACTCATAAATATATATTGATGAATAAAAAATAATTGTAATAAATCTGTAATCCAATAATAAACCCTCATATTAAGGATTTTTTATGAAGAACAATGAAGCAATAATAGAAAACTATAACAAATAGTATTGGAGAGTGAGCCTTACCTCTAACATTCCTACATAATGATAGATATACAATTTCACCTATAATTAAGGTAAACAATACTACTAAAATGGGATAAGATTATATGAGCCCTGATACTGTATATACAAGTAAATGGCAGAGGAATAATATATTTTAAAAAAATTGAGCTTAAAATTACCAAAGTAACCCCCTTTAAGTGTTTGTGTGTGTGTGGAGGGGGGGGGGGTGAAATTTACCGTTTTAATTATGGAGGAACCTCACTGTAACATCGATGGGATACTAGGATCTAATTTTTTACCACTAAAACTCTTACGTTAGGGTAGTGAAGCCTACCCAGTCTACGGAAAGTCTGGTTTTCACCAACTAGGTTTTGTTGGGAAATTGACTCCCTAACAGATTTCCACCACCACACTCCTCTTTATTTTTGATCCCAAGACTCCTTTACCCACTTAAAAATTAAAATTATGTTAAAATATACATCTATTGACCAAAAAATTCAAATTAATACTTCAGTAAGTGTGGATCATTATGAAATACCCACCATATAATAACTCATCCTTGAGATTTATCATCGAGCCTCACTGGTGAAATGTTCTGGCCACTATACTCATACTTTTTCCTCCACCACACAAATATACTCTTGGATACATTCATGATACCAACATACACATACCATAGAAAACATATTTCATTAAAGGATCTTCTCACTCTGATTTATAATATGCACTAGTCATTACTCAAATGGTACAAAAGCGTCTAACTTGACTTTAACAACACCAATCATTTGAGAAGGATCTAGATGATATATTTAAGCTTATATATAAGGGATAAATCATGAATAAAACTATAATTCTATGTAAAAACTAATTGGTTGTCCAGTGACTCGATCCTCTCAAAAATATTGAATGACCCACAAACACGGGTGCTAATTTCTGATGCCTTTGAATCCATCCATGTACCAATAATGGTATAAACCTCATGAATACCTATGCACATACATAGAACTATATAGGTTGGAATAAATGGTTTGTATATGATCATTGATTAACCTGAATAGTCACCAACCACTATCCAATCAACTATATAATCTATGGGTCCTCCTCTATGAGACTTTATCCAATGATAAAAGATTCCCTTGCCTCTAGCCAACAAATAGGCGATCAATAAGGAATACTATATAATACCATGAAGGGTTCCATTTGAATATATTCTTGATAACTATTATTATAGGTGAAGTTGACTAATTATAGATTAATTTCATAGGACCCAATAATATCCAGAATGTATGGTCTCAACATGTCCTCCAATACACAAATAGTATCCTCAAACTTCCTGTGAGTCTAAGGATAGTACACTATAATCAAATTCACTTAAGTGTGTGAGGATTTATTTAATATCTACCAAAAACAAAAAGTGAGTTGAGAATACTAATTTGATACAATACTCCTTGGAAGACTATGATGATGTACCATCTCACATTCATATATACTCCCAAGATCATTGATCAAACAAGTCTCTTGGATTGATTAGAATTGATCTAATTTGGTAAACTAATAAATGATAATGTAAACAATATCACTTCTATGAGGTGACCTCAGTAATATCATTATAAAATCTATCATTACATTATCCCATTTTCACTCATTAATTGGTAGTAGTTGAAGAAGTTTAGAAAGTATTTAGTACTTAAACTTCACCTATTGATAGGAGATTCAACATTATATGAACCTTATAATGTACTTATTCATCTCAACTTACTAATTCTTCCTGTGGATATCATGATATATCTTGGTTAAACACGAGTTAATAGCCCATACTGAGGTGTGTGAATCCTACATCATCTCCTCATGCATGCTCGTTGTGACCAAAATTTTACCTAAAATGTATAAGACCCTATCATTATCCTTGTTAAAGTCTTATAGTGGCTCTTTACTATATATAATCCCTCATCACCTAATAATTAATGTTTGAAATGTGAATCTTCTTCACCTTGTAAAGTAGTGATAGGGTAATGCTCATATCCATGAGGGTAGAACTTCCCTAACACTCTTTACATGGTCCTTGGTAGATATAAATATTGTACTAGAGGGGGGGGGGGTGAATAGTCCTTTGAAACCTTTAACACAAATAATCAATCAAAATTTTAAAATTGTATAAAGAAATAGCGTAGTGTAGTGTGGAAAATATAATGTGTCATAAATAAAATATTAAAACCATATTTTTATAGTATTTTATATCACTAAGGTCCTACGCTAATACTTAATCTTCTCTACTTGGTATGAATATTGATACACATTATGAAACCCCACTTTTAACGGTGTGATAACCTATTTATAAACCATGAATTTTACCATACTTGGAGGCACAAGAAACCAGAATTTTTATGGGAGTCATAAAATATACTGTAACAAAACAAGTAATATTAGGATAAATCATTTTTATTTATTATTAATATTAATTAATTATATTTTATATAGTTATACACATTATAGTAATATTAAATACTTTTTAAATCAAAAGGAAAAGGTTTTATTTCTAAATAAATTAGGTTTTCATACATTATATAGGTTTATTTAGAATATTGATTTCGTAAATTATAGAATTTTAATTTTAAAAAATTAATTTACTTTTTAAAATCATTTTTTAAAAATTATCCTAGGATAAATTTTTGATAATTTTTTGCAAAGTTTGATTTTTCAATTAATAGTAAAGAATACTGATTTTTTCTTGATTTTTTATGTATTTTCATAGTCACATTCTATTTTGGATTAGTTTTAAAATTTTATTAGTTAATTTTTATTAAAAAATTTCTTGTAAATTTTAATAGAATAACATTATACTTGGATTTTGTAAAAAAAACCTTTTTATACTTAAAAAGCATTTATCTAAAAAATCATTTTTCATCGAATTTAGTAGGTTTACTTTTAAATTAAATTATTATAATTATGTGAATTAAATGTGACAAAATTGATTATATATTTTGAATCATGAGTTCCAAATTTGGTAAATATTTCCCTTTTATTTTTGGTAATTATGAATAGTAAATTTAGTAAATATTTTTCACTTAGGTAAGGGTAGATGGGGTAATTATGGTTAAATATAATATGATAAAGAAAAAAAATTACCATAAAAATTGAATTTAACATATTTGATAAGTGGGTTTAGACCATCCCCATATAATATTCAATATTATGGAAATTTTGGGTCACTTTTCTTTGAAAATGAGTTATATATTTTTTTAAGTAAAGAAAGATAAAAAATGTCACTCTCTTGCTTTTAAATTTTTATTATATGTTCACATATGGGTAAAAATAATTAGTGAATGAATATTAAAGGTTATTTGGATAATAATAAAATTATTTTCATGAATACAATTTATTTATAACTTTTAATTATTATATAGTTACCTTAAATGCTTATACAATGCTGACATAGTTCTTGTAAAACCAGTAGAAAAATTAAAGAAAATGATTTTAAAAAACATCAAAAGTGATATTTTTTGGAAATATTATTGTATAGGATAAATTTTATAGTTAATAATAATTTATTTTTAATGGTTAAATGTATTTTATTCTATTTAAATTATTTTCATGTCGTTTTCGAAGTCAAAATATGTGAATAGTTCTTGAAATGATATAAATAGTATTTTGTGTTATATATTTTTTATTAAATTATTTAAAAATCATAAGAATATTTATAGATTAAAATAAGGATTATAAATGATCATAAAATCCATCAATTTTATATTTTATATCATATTATTATCTTATAAGTAAATTTATAACCCATTTACTTTGAAAATGTTACCAGTGTGGTCACGGTTAAAAATGATTAATAGAAGGGTTAATTAAAATATAAGTTTTAAAATGATATAAAAATCTTTAAAAATATAATTATATGATTATATTAATAACATTTTCTCCTTATATTCTAATACATGTCATTTTTAAACCATTTTACATGAGTTATACAAATATTATATTCTAATATTTCATATATTTTCAAAAATTCCTCTCCACTCACTTATAAAATGACACCCCCTATCATCTCATATCCACACATAAATAGAATATTGTTTTAGAAAAACCATAACTAAGTCACTTAATAATATTTATGTCATTTTATTAGACTGAATTTGTTTTATTATAAAACCAACCTAAGAAGGATTAGATATAAACCCAAAGTGGTTGTCCAAAGAAGATGTATTGTTATTAACTGAATGTTTTCATTTAATTTCTTCTTATAAATAAATAATATATAATAAAACCATGATTAAATAATAAAACCAATATATTAAATATAATAATATGGTATTATGTTAATTTAATAACCAAAATACATCATCTATTCCTTCTAATGGGAAATTAAACCATCATTCTTGTGTACGACAGACAACCACCCCGCGAACTAATGTAGTTCATTTTCCATCACTGCCTCTCATGGATGGTTATAATAATGGATTTAATATATATATATATATATATTATATTAATTTAATTATTATCATTATTAAAATATTAAATATCATCTATTTTTTTAACTTTCCATCCATTGAAAAATGATAATGTCGTTCGTGCATACGTGTGGATTACCACCTACACGAATCATTGTGATTCATTTTTCATCACTGATTCACATGGATGGAATGTATAAGTTTATTTATATATATAATATGATATTTATAATGTAATAATAATTTTATAAATATAAAAGGACACTTACCATATTTCCCTCATGCACTTTGAAAAAATAAATTGTTACTCATGCATACGTATAACTCACCATCTCCATGATTGTAACGTAATACATTTTTTATAACCACATTTCATGGTTGGTTTTAAAATTATAGTTCATGTTAAAAATTATAATTATTCCATGATTATAATTTTTGAGATTATGGAATAATGACTAATTTTAAAATTGTCAATATATTGAATCCATTTTTAAGTTGTGAACCGAACTGTAGCATCCCCCGTTTTTGGACTAGATGAAATTTTTGAAGGAATTTGAATTTTCCTTGGTGGGTGAGTCAATTATTAAATTAATATTAATAATGTAAATATGAACCTTTGAACCCTAAAAGTTTTATTATTTATGTTCCACATATTGGGTGGTTTCTTGGTAGTTTATTTGAATTTTGATAGCATCATGCTCCAAAATCATCAGTTTTTGGAGAGATAGAATGAGGTACACAGTTGGAACATGGTTAATTTAATCATGTGGATCAATCAAGAAGATTTTTTTATTAAGGGTAATTTTTTTAAACCGTTAAACCTCGTACGATTATTCATGCAACATAGTGCAGGTGTGAAAGGGTGAACTGCATGGGCTGGGCATAATTTTCCCAAACCGTGCACCTACCCTACACCCTTAGTTTACCTTAACTAGTAGCACCACATGGTTGGTACATAGTTAGATAAAATCATGTGACATAACCATGTGGTGTTTGGATCCTAGGTAGAGGAGGATTCATGGTTGGCACATGGTTTTCCAAACCGTGCAACCAAACCATGTGACTCTAAAAAGGGTCAAAATGATGATTTCCCCTACCTTATTTAAATGGATTCCTACCCTTTTTATTCTTATCTGCACACAAAATAGGGAACATATTGATATCCTCTTACTATACTCATTACATGGATATATAGCATCCATTATGTCTTTGTTTTGAGTGTTGTTCATCACATTGGAATTGTATCGGTGAGTATACAACTCCCCCTTCCTCCTGCCTCAGTTTCTTTCACCATCTTTAGTGATATATTTTTGTGATATAATTCACCCTATTTTCTTGGAATTTTTCCATTTCTTAAACATCTATTAAACTAAATCAATTCAAGGAAAGATAATTGATGTGTGAACCTTCCTAAGTATGAGGTAGGTAGTCTATGGATTTTCAATTAAAAGTATTGTTAGTTTATAAATTATGCAATTGTTTCCCATGTCAGATTCTCCATACATTTACCTTAAATAGTTTAATTAAATATATAGAAACTAATTCATTAAAACATATTGTCCTTATAATTTAATTTAAACCATCATAGGTTTTTCACCTCAACTTAAACCACCCATTTTGGGTTAGTTTTTTAAACACTTTTACCTCTATGCATCCTTATTTAATTTAACCACCATATTGGGGTGTTGTTTTAGATTCTCGTAATTATAGTTCTTGATTAATCTAGATCACCTTTTTAGGTGTGAGGAATAAAAAACTCTTATAATAGGAAGATTAACTTGAATTAGCGGAATTGAAATGATAAACTCTCCCCTGTTCAATAATAAAACCACCCCTGAGGAGTGTTTTTTTCCTTAATAAAAAGGGGAATTTGAATGTGATAATTGAAATGATTAATGGGAACGACCCTATTTATGTAAACTTGAATTGAAAAATGGAATACTAATAGACATGGACTTATTTGTTATCATTATTCAAAATGTGTTACAACATTATTACCGACATGGTATTCTTATACTATTAAATTCAAATGATTAAATGAATTGTATTATGCCTTGAGTGATACTCAGGTTACTTTTTACATAATTCCTTGTATGGTATGACCTGATGTCCAAGAGTACAGATAACATGTCTGATACTCATGTTCCTTACATGGAATGCCTTAGATGGGCTTAGAGGTTTCTTGAATTATTTTATACTTTGAGTGATACTTGGGTTTTTTTATTATGATATTCCATGGATGGTCTTGTAGTCTAGATTATTTCTACACACTCTTAGTGATGCACGGGTTTACATTTTATAGAATTCCTTGGACGGGCTCATAGGGTAGTTGGTTGTTATGAGAAATACTTGGGTTTACTCTTTATGGAAATCAAGGGATTATAACATTAGATTAATGCAATAACATTACCCCTTGAGTGATACATGGGTTAAAAAATATGGATCTCCATGGAAGGTCTCATAAGAAAGGTGTTTTATATCATGTTTGGTTCTTCATACATATGTTTAGGAGTAATTAATTATTTTGATTTTGGACATGAAATACTCAATACTTTGGTTTGATGCTTGGGATTATGCCCCATAATTAAAATATGAACCCTTATTATATATTATGATATTGGGAATGGTACCCCTTAATTTGTATGTGAAAATTGTTATTATTATTTCTCAAGTGGATTCATTGGTATTAAATCTAGGGTCCATTCCCATGCATGTATATCTATGCAAATGGTTTTCTAAATTATTCATATATATACAATATGGAAGATGTGAAGAGACACTTCGGATTAGGATGAAGTAGGTATGGTCAACCAGGTGTACTTAAGGAACTTAATCCCATCTTGTTTACATTTATTTATTTATTACATTATCTATTATACCTAAACATTTACATATTTTATACAAAAAGAATTGATAGATTTAGAAACTATTAGTGGTGGCCTACTGAGAATTTCTCACACCTTATTTAGTACTCCATTTCAATGGGTTACCCAAACATACCTCATGATTTCAATATTAGGTTTATTTGATTATCACTACTGGAAATATGATCTATACTAATGGTTTTGGGAAAACCGTTGGTATAGTTTACTAATTTGAACTTATACCAATGGTTTGGACAAAACCGTTGGTATAGGTCACTAATTTGGAGTTATACCAATGATTTTGGGCAAACCATTGGTATAGTTCACTAATTTGGATCTATACCAACGGTTTGGCCAAAACCATTGGTATAGGTCCATTATAGAGACCCTATACCAACAGTTTTGGCCAAACCGTTGGTATATGTCCCCCATATTCCAAAGGTTTGTCCAAAACTGTTGGTATAGGTCCCAAAATCAAAGAACCTATACCAACAGTTCTCAAAACCGTTGGTATATGTACATGTATTTTTGATGGAATCTTTATACAAAGGACATTAAATAATTTTTTTTTAAAATACTTTTGATAATACATATATATATATATATATATGAAATTATGTTCACAAAAGTAATTTAGGTTAGTGGTTGGGTCATTCAATCACAAATGGGAGGTGTTGTGATCAAAACCAACAGGATGATTGATTTTTTAATTACATATACCAATGGTTTTATGGAACCATTGGTATAGATTTTCATATTACTTATACCAAATGTTTTCCCAAAACCATTGGTATAGACCTATCCCCACAGATTACTTATCAATGTTTCTCCAAATCATTGGTATAGGCTATACCAACAGTTTGAGGCCTATACCAATGGTTCGAAACCATTGGTATAGATCATATTTCCAGTAGTGTATTCTTTTGTTGTCATGATTTTACTGGATAGTTTAGGGCACAAGACTAAGTTGGAGCTCATTTTTCACATAGAGATAACCTTTTAGATTTTATTCATTTTTTATACATGTAATATATTGTATCACCTACTTTATGTTACTACTTAGTTTATATAGCATCATATGAACATGCATGAAGAGTTCCATTTTTGGTGATGGAAATCCTATCAATAATTAATATATTTCATTGATCCATCCTTTATTGATATAGATTTGATTATTGATTGATGTATTTATTGTTATAATGTTTTGCTAATATGACCATGAGGTTATAGTTTCACCAATACACCATCATTATACCATCATTTCTATTTAGAAGCCTCTAGCATATAGGGAGTCATGCTTGAGGCCCAGTGGAAAACTGGCTCGAGGCATCATTCTATGTGGCTCCCAGGTTGGGATGCTAAAAGTGGTATCATAGGTTTCTTTTCCTTCGTTTTACTATATGGGAATTGGTTTAAAGGATATTAGAAATGTGTTGGAATTTGGTAAATAACCGTGTCTTGGAGTGATCATCTTGCCCATGGAGAAAATGGTATGTGTCTAGGGATGAGAGTATTTTTTATGCTGTTCTTTGTTACAATTGATTATGAATTCACCTTTAGTTATTGTTGTAATTTCTACTATTATTAATTTATGATATTTACAGTATTTTACCCATGTAATAGTATGGAAAATAAGTAGAATTTCATGAATCATTATAGGCACACAGCGGTTCAACTTCCATGAATATTCCATGCTATGTAGTTGCATTGTTAGATATTCCTTGTGTGATTTATTTAACATGATTATTTGTATAACATGATGTGAATATTCTTATAATGTTTGGTTGTGAAACATGTTTATATGATTATAATTCTATGTTTTGAATGTTTATTTTTGTACCATTCTTGGGTGTTTCCCTACTTACATAGTAGCTTTCCATGTTTATTTTCCATGATTTTATGCTTATTTATCTTGTTTACCTATAATTACTACTTTCTATAGCATTCCTAATTATAATTTTGATATAAAAATTGGTTATTAAAGTGGATAAATTTAACTAAATGGGTTTTCCAATATATCTTGATGGTGAAACCCTAAATAACCTTTCATGAAAATTTTGAGCAGTGAACCAATGGTTACATGGGCTAAAACATTCTATTTGTGATTAAATTGGAGACATTTTCTATCTATAAAGTGTATGGGATCTTTATAAATTGGAAAATGGTAACCCATATAATCAAACCATCATATATGAGTTTTATATTCCTTAAGGTTATTTTATAAACAGAAAATATTTTAATATTTTAATTTAAATGAATTGGTGGCTTATGGACCATTTACGTGACCTAACCCAAGTAGGTCAGTCTTGACCTGTTATAGTTATGATATAGACCTAACTCAACCCAAGTGGGCTGGTCATGGTTCTAAATAATTATCATATAAACCCACTAAGGGTGTTTTAGAATTTTAATGGTTTGAAATATTTCAGGTTTCATTCAAATGAACATAGAATAGATTGACATGACCCTTATAGGTCTCCTTATCCCTTATAAATTTGTGCTTAACCCCATGAGGGTATGTTTATGTTTTATAGGGATGGTTATTTAAAGTGTCTGAAACCATTTATATGGAATAACTTATAAACATATGGTGGAATATTACAAAACTAGTTCTGTTAAAATATAAAAGTTCTTTTATATATTTTTACATGTACTCATATAACAAGTTAATTAATTAAAATTGCAATAATAGAATAAAGGGTATTTTCCTCTATAGATTGGAATTGAAATTTTATTTACATAAGAAAATTGAGAATGATTATGGATAAATAAATGATGATTATAGTGGAGTTTATAATATAAACTACCTAAATATGATAGAATGTCAGCTAAATATTAATGTTTAAAAGGAATTTTGATAAAACTTACCTATGTTCCTTATGGTGTTATCTAAATCAATTACTAGGAACCTTTTCCTTATGACAGGTACTTGATCTTAAAAAAACTGAGCCTTGAAATGTTTAATTTTTTTTGGAATTTAATGAAATTTATTAAAATGAAACCCATATAGGTGTTACTATCTTGATACCCCATGTATGGGTTATCCTTAACTTGTTCCTTATTGAGTTTTTGGGATGGTAAAATGGTCGTTTCTTGTGGATACTGGTTGAATTTTATTAAGTTGTGTTGAACATAAGGGATAGGTGTTTGGTTATAGTGAATATTACTAGAATAAACTAGTTATATGGTCAAAATTTCTTATTTGAGTAAGGGGAAAACCTGACATAGTTATCACCCTTAAGAATTAAAACATTGTTGAATTCATGTGATAAGTTTCGGATGCGAGGTACCATTCCAGTTTTATTTTTCCTTAGTAGGGCGATTCATTTCTAAAATTACACCTTAGATGGATGGGTGGTAATTCAGTAATTTGAAACTTATTATGAGAATGAGAATCATGTAGTTCTTAGTTTTAGCAGGTTAAACTTTCCTAGGGCATAGTCTACTACTTAGTAGATCTTGTGACATTTCTTCTTATTTAGTGATAGATGACTTGGTAAGTCCTTAGCAAGGTTAACAGTCACATGGGATGATATGAATCTATACTTAAACCTCCTATATAGGCCATATGATACTATGATGCATAGGGAAACAATCCTATGAATAGAATCAATGATGTTCTACTTAGTTAATGAAATATAGGTGTATTTAGTGTCGATACACACGATACCCATCGAGTTGATAAAATAGTATAATGAAATTTATGATTTTGGTGATAATAATTTAAAATATTGATATATTATTCTTGATTCATGGGTCATATATGAGGTAGAGTGTCTTGGTAACTAAAGTAAATCTAACTTGTCCCAATGTTCAGGATGAAATTTCAAAAAGGATCATGTATTTTGACATGCTGATCAGTTGGTTTTACCTCTTATACCTAATGATATGTGATTAGCCACTAAATGAGGCTAATATTCATTGTTAATATACTTAATTTTCATGTTCTTTGTTATTCATAAACACCATTTTAGTGCATTTTACACTTTGAACACCATTTCACATTATGATTGTAATACCTTCTTAAAATGCACTATTATGTGGTACATTTTTGAACATCATTTAAAGTACCCAATGATTCATCTGATTTTAAGGAATTTAATTTTACATATTTTAATTTGATATTTTTGGAAATTGATCTACACTTAAATATGAACATGTTTGATTCAGGGATCAATGGAGAATTCATGGAGGATGATGGAGATATTTGGCAATGAAAGGAAGCAATTCTGGAGAATGCAGATTGGACACCAGCCCACTGATGAGACTGTGGGGCCCAACATACAGGCCTAATTAATCCCACATTTCGTGGGATGATAGAAGACATGTACAGTAACAAATCACTCTTCAGGAGTTAATGCTAATTCGTCCTCCATGTTGGTCATTTAGGCGGCCCAAGTTAGAGATAAAATTCTGGGCCAGATTCTGCGGCCCAGAAAAACAGTCCACCATTTTGATCATATCTCGGAATACACAACTCCAAATGGGCCCAAATTTTACAGGCGGTTAGAAGACATCCAGAGGTCCATTTTCTTATTCTATGGACCACCCTTATTCGGCCATCTAGAATGTCCTCCAAACGCGTCTGTTCGGTGGATGAAATCTGGCTGCCACCTCGGGTCAAATGTGGAAAATTCCAAATTCCACAAACTTTCCACCACCCTAGGCCTACCATACTCAAGTGGGATGACTTGTACTGTTGAAGGCTCGACCCAAGGCTCCCAAAATGCCTATTTAAGGCAGTGGTGGTGAAGGAGTTGGGGATCTTGGATGCTTTGTTCAATTGTAATGTTATGCTGCATTTTTGTTGCCTCAATTTTGTCTTTCACATGTAAGTTGTTCAATTCACTTTAGTTTCTTAATAAAAGTTCTTCTTCTCCTCTTATTTTGTTGTTCTTAATATCACTTTGATACCGTTGGATCAAGGTGTGAATTTATTCACACCAACCCTTGTGAAATTATTCACACAACGGTGGAGTGATCATTTTATTTTTGTTGTTTTCCTTACTTCTCCATTTCCTCCCTGATGAGTCTACTTTCCACTTCCATTGAAACCATGGGATCAATGGAGGGCTAACCCACTTATGGGTTGATCCAAGGGAGTAGCAAGGGGCTGGATTGGATGTTATTTATCACCTAATTAATGTATAATCACTTCTTTAATTGGGATTTTTATTTGATGATTTTTAAACTCCATCGTCCTTGTTGAATTTAAGGCCACACACTTCAAGTACTAATACGATCCTTTAGCTTGAAGTGCTCAAAACTTTGATCCTTCAAGTGTATAGGTGATTAGTATTAAAGGGTGTAGGCATTAAACCAGTAAGTGATGATGTTGTTTTATCTCCTTAAATGAACCCATCTCAAATTTAAGAATTTGAAATCATTAAAAAGAAAATACGTCCAATCCACCCCGAGTGATAACCTAGGATCAACTCATTCTTTTAATTTGAATTCACATAAGTATCTTAGAGTTCACTTAAACCCATCTAAAATCAATCCAAAGTTGGCCACTTCATAGCCAAAAATCCATCCCTTATGTTGTGTATCTTAGGTATCTTCTTAGGTCTCTGTGGAATCGACAACCCAAGCTACACTACAAGGACCGTTCTACCCTTCTTCTCTTGGGTAAATTTGGGCGTGAACCAAATTTTGGCACCGTTGCCGGGGACCTAAGTAAGTTATCTTAGAAACTATAATTCTTTTTTTTTCATCCCACTTCTCTCATCTCATCCCCAATTTCATTCCTATGGAAAACCCTTTTGAACAAATCCAAACATGGGGAACCTCTCCCTACTTTGATCACTCAACCCCATGTATTATGTACAATGACCATCCTAATTCCTACTTGTGGGATCATCAACAACCTACTGAACCACAATGTTTTTATTCATATGATCCACAAAACATCCCATCATATAATGATTTTCAATCACCACAAAGCCAATATGAACACCCTCCTGTGCAATTCCAACAACTTAATTATCCACCTGAAATAGACCATATTTCTCAACCCCTTACCCATCATGATCCACAACCGTTACTTGAAAAATTGTGTCAACAAATGGAGATAATTAATTTTCAGGTTTCATCATTGAGGTTAGAACTACAAAGCATTAAAAATTGTGAGGAACCCATCCCTACACAAACTATCCCTTCCATAACCTTATGTGAAGTGTCTGGTTTCACACAAACCCCACATGAATTTATTGAAGAACCAACCTTTGGATTTGGGATAGATGAAGAGGATCAAGGAAATTTTGAAGGGACTTTAAATCAGGAGGAAATTAACTTTTTGGATTCAAAAGAGGAGAATTTGACATCATGGATTGAGTCTCATGAATATAACTCTGTTGATGATTTTTCAAAAACACCAATCATTGAACCATTAAGAGAAATCACAATCTTTGAGTCCATACCCATTTCTAACACTGATAAATCCAATTTTGTGGTTGAATCTTCTATTCCAATGGAACCAATTCTATTGATAAATTTTGAAAATAAAATTGAGATCGATCCAAATTCCCAACCTATGTCTAAAAATGTTAGTCTGCCTGAACTCGAACATGTGTCCTTTCCATCCTTCCTCAAGTTTTCATTCATTGAGGATATCCAAAACCATCATGTTTTCATTGTTTCTTCTCTTGATATAAATAAAATTGGAATGACCCTTGATGTATTAGTCAAGACTAGAGAAGCAACTAGATCCACCATTTATGATATTCCTTGGATTTACCTGCTCATTTTAGAACAGAGGTTTGTGCATGAAACAAATTCTAAACATAGAATCAATCTCAACCTAGTAGAAGTGGTGAAACATGTGGTCCTTAAAATGTTTAAAGTTGGTATTGGATAAGTTGGGGGGTTCAAGTCGAGCTAACGACGTTAAACAAAGCACTGCATGGGAGGTAACCCATGGTTTTCAAGTTTCCTATCATTTTGTTGTTTTAATAAAATTTATATTTTAATTAATCGTTTTTATATTTAAAAAAAAATAAACTGTTGACCTGTTCTTCTATTATGAGTATGGATGGGTATGAAAGGGGAGCACCATATTCATCCGTGTCACGTGGTGTGATCCTTGAGTAATACCTTACCCAGAAATTTAAAAAAGAAGACAATGTATCATCAGTTTATTTTATTTTATATATATACTTATATTTTAATTATATATATATATATACTCTTTTGTATTTTTTGTTTGTTTTTTTTCACTAGGGAACTTTGCAAGCGACATGGATATCAAAGGACTAAATTGGAGCAGCAAGAACTTCAACTTCAACCACCAGGTGACTTCATTCCATAATCCTCATTTTCAATTTCCTTTTTAAATTTTTATTCCCTGCCTCTACTCCTAATTTTTCATTTCTTCAAACACTGGGGACAGTGTTGTTTTAAGTTGGGGGGGAGATAAAATAAAAAAAAATGCTTTTGTGTCAAAAACAAAAATTGAATGATTTGAAAAAAAAAGTAAATGGAAGGAAAAATTCCTTTAACTTTGAACATGGTAATACACATTGCACACTTTGAAACTGAATATCAAATAATTTAGCATGCCCTGATTCTGATTTTAATCCTTGTATAATATCAGGAGCATAGATTTTGGAAAGTGTGGCTGTCCAATGTGATATTTCATCATTTATATTTTCATCCAAATAAAAAAAATGCCACAATGCACGTCCTCTAGACTGTGGGGTACTAATTTGAATTTTTGGGGTCCCATAATAAATAGCATAGGATGGTTTTATTTTTATGAATAATATGAGTACTCAAAAAAAAATTATTAAAAAAAAATTATTAAAAAAATAAAAAATAAAAAATAAAAATAAAAATTTGCGTGTAGAGCAATGGATTGATAAAATGCGAGGCTTTCGGCACTTGGGGATCGTGACTCCAGAGTTGTCTAGCCCTGAGTTTTTCAATATATCTCTATTTATGGTAATATGACTTTGTTTTTGATTAAGTTAACTCGAGACGATGCCCGAGTATGTGGGCTTCACTTGGTTCCCTAAGGCCTTTGAGTCTGGGAGTCATCGGCAAAGTCTTGCTACATGGGTTAATTTGATTAATTGCAATCTCAATTACTATAGCAATATTGCAAAAAAAAAAATAAAAAAAAAAGATGAATGAAGAATACTCATATTAGGATTAAATGTGATTCCACCTAGCGCTTCCATGATTTCCCCCTTGAATGAAAATGAACCCCCATATCTATTGTGTTCACAACACATCATTACACAAAATTGAGTTGGATGAAGTATGATTATGGATTTGATCAAAGGAATGAGCTTGGGATTGGGATCTGCTTATGAAACTATCTCGTATTAAAATATTTTGATGGGTTTCATGATTTTTCGGTATATGGTTTTTTGGTGATCATTGTGTATTAAAATGTTTTTGGAAAAGGGAATTCAAATTTCATTTTTGATGAGATATATTTTGCTCGGGACTAGAAAAACTCAAGTTGGGGGGTGTGATTAGCCACTAAATGAGGATAATATTCATTGTTAATATACTTAATTTTCATGTTCTTTGTTATTCATAAACACCATTTTAGTGCATTTTACACTTTGAACACCATTTCACATTATGATTGTAATACCTTCTTAAAATGCACTATTATGTGGTACATTTTTGAACATCATTTAAAGTACCCAATGATTCATCTGATTTTAAGGAATTTAATTTTACATATTTTAATTTTATATTTTTGGAAATTGATCTACACTTAAATATGAACATGTTTGATTCAGGGATCAATGGAGAATTCATGGAGGATGATGGAGATATTTGGCAATGAAAGGAAGCAATTATGGAGAAGGCAGATTGGACACCAGCCCACTGATGAGACTGTGGGGCCCATCATACAGGCCCAATTAATCCCAAATTTCGTGGGATGATAGAAGACATGTACAGTAACAAATCACTCTTCAGGAGTTAATGCTAATTCGGCATCCATGTTGGTCATTTAGGCGGCCCAAGTTAGAGATAAAATTCTGGGCCAGATTCTGCGGCCCAGAACAACAGTCCACCAATTTGATCATATCTCGGAATACACAACTCCAAATGGGCCCATATTTTACAGGAGGTTATCAGACATCCGGAGCTCCATTTTCTTATTCTATGTCCCACCCTGATTCGGCCATCTAGAAGGTCATCCAAATGCGTCTGTTCGGTGGATGAAATCTGGATGCCACCTCGGGTCAAATGTGGAAAATTCCAAATTCCACAAACTTTCCACCACCCTAGGCCTACCATACTCAAGTGGGATGACTTGTACTGTTGAAGGCTCGACCCAAGGCTCCCAAAATGCCTATTTAAGGCAGTGGTGGTGAAGGAGTTGGGGATCTTGGATGCTTTGTTTAATTGTAATGTTATGCTGCATTTTTGTTGCCTCAATTTTGTCTTTCACATGTAAGTTGTTCAATTCACTTTAGTTTCTTAATAAAAGTTCTTCTTCTCCTCTTATTTTGTTGTTCTTAATATCACTTTGATACCGTTGGATCAAGGTGTGAATTTATTCACACCAACCCTTGTGAAATTATTCACACAACGGTGGAGTGATCATTTTATTTTTGTTGTTTTCCTTACTTCTCCATTTCCTCCCTCATGAGTCTACTTTCCACTTCCATTGAAACCATGGGATCAATGGAGGGCTAACCCACTTATGGGTTGATCCAAGGGAGTAGAAAGGGGCTGGATTGGATGTTATTTATCACCTAATTAATGTATAATCACTTCTTTAATTGGGATTTTTATTTGATGATTTTTAAACTCCATCGTCCTTGTTGAATTTAAGGCCACACACTTCAAGTACTAATACGATCCTTTACCTTGAAGTGCTCAAAACTTTGATCCTTCAAGTGTATAGGTGATTAGTATTAAAGGGTGTAGGAATTAAACCAGTAAGTGATGATGTTGTTTTATCTCCTTAAATGAACCCATCTCAAATTTAAGAATTTGAAATCATTAAAAAGAAAATACGTCCAATCCACCCCGAGTGATAACCTAGGATCAACTCATTATTTTAATTTGAATTCACATAAGTATCTTAGAGTTCACTTAAACCCATATAAAATCAATCCAAAGTTGGCCACTTCATAGCCAAAAATCCATCCCTTATGTTGTGTATCTTAGGTATCTTCTTAGGTCTCTGTGGAATCGACAACCCAAGCTACACTACAAGGACCGTTCTACCCTTCTTCTCTTGGGTAAATTTGGGCGTGAACCAATATGGTACATGTGGATGTAACTCAGGATTATTTTCATGTATATGTATAGAATAAATATAATCTTCCATCCTATAAGAATCTGAGTTTTCATCTCTTTTCCAATTAGATCTTGATAAAATTCTGTTGGACACATCCAAAACCTATGTTTAATAATATATGGAACATGTGCTATGGGGTGAGTTCTATTTTCAAAAAAAAAATTACTAGGACACTCCTAAGATAGGGAGTGTCTCATAAAAAATTTCTAGCATATAATTCTATGTATAGGGATGACATCAGTGATGTAACATTAAGAAATGGTTATCTTTTCATTAAATTGACATGAGGGTAGTATGTCTGGAAATGTATCGGTGCCTAAAAGGTAACACGATGATGGAATGGTAAGATATTTATGAAACCGTTGAATACACTGTTAGTCATGGATAGAATTTGGTGGTTATTTTTGAGTGATCACATAATTACTCATTTAGTAAGGAAATCATCGTTGGTTAACAGTGAAACATCAATAGGATCAGTTTATCTCTATTAAAAGGAATCATCTTGGGATGATTCAACTATTATTATATTCATAGTTGAGAAATGGTTGGTTTAAAACTATGATGGGAAATTCATATTGAATATGATAGAAGTGTATTGGGTCTTATTGGTAATTATTTATATCCTCTTGGTGTACTCTTTTCTTAGTGATGATCATATTTATTATATTGATATCATCCATGAAACACTACAAGAGTGTCGATTATACACCAAGTTAAATTAAAATTACCTTTTTTTATAAGTATACTCCATGGGAGTTGCACTTCGGAAGCATGGTTGTTTTTAGAGGCATGGTTAGTCTTGGGTGATAATTAGGTTCTCTAGTAGGAATACCCATAACAGACTCATGGAAACCAGCTAACTCTTTGACTTGACTGATGTTAGTCTTAGTTAGTGTTTTCATGCGTGGAAGATTCAGATATATACCAACATTTCACTTGTAAACACTAGAGTATAGAATACCTTGGACGAGATCCCTGTACTCTAATTGATGATTCAAAGGTTAAACCAAACTTTAGTCGGGCTATAATGGGATATTTTAAGAGTGATGATCCATGTGTTCTAGATTGGGTTTACACCTATGTTTATACCAGTACATCACAATATAAATGAATGTTTTATCTTGATATTTCACCAGAAGTCAGATATGGGATTTGGTGGATGTGTTTAAAGTAAACATGAGGTGTGTTAGGAGAAGACATCATTTTTTAGTTTGTGATATGCTAATAGTTAAAGCCATGAATTTTGAGAGTAGTCGACCGAGTAAATTTAAGAAAATTTGGCTAAACCATGTTAGTTGAGGTCAAATGAGATTCAACCATTCACTAAGATAATAATAATGATGTGAGAATCATTAGAGCATTAAGTTAATACTTTAATAGTCAATTCTGTGGCTCAGAATTGGTTGTTAAATTCTAGAAACTATGGTGAGGATAATCACAGTCCAGAATATTAAAGAGACAATGGACTAATCGTATCTTGAGATATATGGGATTGAGTAATAACCATCTAGATGTTTCAGTTTGAAATACTAGAATTGGTTCATATTTTAGTGGATTATGTGCCATATGATTAAAGGAATGTTTGGAGGTACATTGGTAATCTGGTAATGAAACATTACAATTTTACGAAAAATCCACAACCTAAGTTGGTTAGGTGTTGTTCTCATTATTCCCCAAGTATTCTTGGGGATGTGAGTTTCTAAGGTGGGGAGGTTGCAGTGTCCCATGTTTTTGGAACAAGTTAAATTTACAATGAAATTTTAATTTTCCTGTTTATTTGATGGTTCAATTCTTAAATTGAGATTAGGAAACTAAATTTTAACCTTTGAACACTCAAAAGTTTTCTTTTAAGTTAATTTTTACACCATGAGAGGTATCCTGGGATTTTTGTTGAGTTTTGGAAGCATAAGGCTCAGAAATATCTAGTTTTTATAGATATAGAATGAGGTGTACGATTAGTTTAAAGATGAAAATCAACCATGCAACACATTTTATTAAGGTGTACTTTTTTTAAACTATAAAAACATATAGTATTATCTGTGTGACATGGTTTAGGGGGGAACCACATGGTCTATGCATGGTTTTCCAAAACCATTCACCTATCCCACACCCTTAGTGACACTCAATTGGTAACATTGCATAGTTTTCAAATAGTTAGAGCATAAAATGAAACCTAACTATGTGGGTTGTGGATCCTAGGAAAATGAGGCAGCAGGGTTGGTGCACTATTTTCCAAACTGTGCATACAAACCATGTACCTCTTAAAAAAGGGAAAAATTATGATTTCTAGCTTTCCTTCATTAAAGGGTTTCCTCCATTTCTTCGTCTTATACACATGCACAGTAGGGGTCCATTCAAGAACCTCCTCATATCCTCCTTATTTATAAATATCTCCTTCAACTAGTTTCTATTTTGAGCACCATTATTCATGTTGGAAGCATATCAGTGAGTCTGTAAATCCTCTATCCTCCTTTCTCGATTTCTTTTTCTATATTTGGTGCTATTTTCTTATGAGATAATTTGACATATTATCATGGTGTTTTTTCATTTCATTGATATCCATTGAACTATATTGATTCATGGAACCCATACATTACATCCCATTAGGTTCATTTATTAACCCCTTAATTAAAGTGATAAGTCCATGAATAATCCATCTCCTAGATTTGGAACTGGAGGAAACTGTGCAGGAGGGACAAGGAAGATGTATGCACTCAAATTCATACACACAAACTAATACATATTATGATCCAAGTATAACAGTTTTATATACAAATCTAAAACTATTGAGATTAATTAGATTATTGTGAAGAACATACTTAATTACTTGAGAAGAAGTAAGGATATATTCTTCATCTTTGGGGGACATGATGAGCTTTGTGTAAGGGGTTACATAGATGAAATTTTCTAATATGATGGAGATGATAAGAAATATCAACTAGGTTTCACATTTTCTATGAATGGTAGAGCTATCAGTTAGAAAAGTTCCATATAAAATACCATGGTATAATCGATCATAGATGCATAGTACATTTCTACATCATATGTTGTAAAGGAAGTATTTTGGATAAGGAATTTAATTTCTGAAGTGGGGGTGGTTCCTAGAATCAAGGGAGTCATTGATATTTACTATGAAAACAATAGGAAATTTTTCAATCCAAGGAACCCTAGTCTCACTAAATGACCAAACACATCCTTTAAAAATACTATATCATACAGGAGAACATTGATATGGGTTATTTTAGGATCTATTGGGTGGATATAGAAAAAAATGTAGTGGATCCATTGATGGAACCATTAACACATCATGATAATGAGGGGAATGTTGAGTCACTTAGTATATTATATATAAGAAATTTATGTAATTGTTTCTCAATGTATCATAACTTTATAATAAAAGGTAATTTCCATTTATCATTCATTCATTTGTGCAGAAATTTACTTTATATGAATATTGGAATGATAATATACCCTCAATGTATAAATTTTATTTGCCCCTAATCTATGATCATCATGGAGTATTATAAGATAAGGTGATATGTTAATACAAACATGAGTAGTGGAATCATGAGATAATTAGTAGATACTTATTATTTGGACTGACCAAATAAGTATATCCCATGAAATATCATGAAATCATCAATATACATAGGGATGTATGCTTATTATCAATACCTTTTCACTTGAGTTTGGTGAGATACCTAGTATTAGAACCCTTATAGTTTTATACCTTTCATACACAGTCCATTTAGGCTGAACCAATTAAGGGGTTTTTGGGTGTGTTGCTGATCATGTCATCAGTTGGAGAACAACCAAGATGAAATTTTTTAACTCATATGATGAGAAATGACATCTATACATTGATATAAATAAACTAATGAAATGCATTGAAATGATTAGTTGGGTTAAATATGTTGTGTTCAACTACGTGGATAATTTTCATGGTATGTGATCATACTCTATGAATGTCATGTGGTGTATTCATCAACCTGGCTAATATTTTTTGGAGAATTAAGAAAGTATGAGATGGTTTATACTAGATTGAAATTATTCCATGTTTTTTTACAAATCAATTCAGTGTGAAAATAAATTATATAGGTATACATATGATGTATATAATACATCATATAGTGTACATATTCATGAAATATATGAGTATGTTTGAGGGAGATCACCTTAGAACCCTTAATAGATTGAGTAGTACCAATTCATTGTTAGTGGCCGGTCTTTTATTATATCTATGAAATAGATATTTTGTATTTTTCCCTAATCTACTAAGTCCATTTGGGAAACATAGTTTGGATATTGGATAAGGATTACATTTTGGAAAAAGTGTTTATTCCAAAATTAAGAGAGTATGAAAAAATATATCCAAAAATAATTATGGATGGATTCACAAATAGGTGTGAAGTTTTTCATAAATTCTGCTTGGGATTTTAGTTTAAGTGGGAAATTTTTTGGAATGCACTAAAAGGGGGTATATTGTATTTAATGTTAAACCCCATATCATATGATGTGATGTACATATGATGCATTTCATAACTTATGATAGGATTTAATTGTAAAGAAACATTATGTGATTTTTTTAATTCAATAATATAGTATGATTGAAGATATGATATAAGTACCACATGCATTGAAAAATCCTCCTTCATGGATTTATCAGTTATAAACTAATGGTATTGGTTTATTAATGGAATGGAACATATTGATTTAAGTATTTATTTAACAAAAATCTAATGGGATATAATGTATGGGTTACCTCAGATAGAACCTGATAAGTATGAATCTCTTAATTTAATGAAGAGTGTCAAGTATGGCTATATAAGTAATGAGATCCATTATATTGACATTCCATTTGTTTCATATGATATAAATGAAGTTTTTTCCTCTTGAAACACCTTTTTTCACTCACTGAAGGTGATGTAAACCCTTTTATGGTGTAAGGTGCACATAATATTATTAGATATATAAAGGATAGTGTAATCCCATCAGAGTCAGGAAGGTTTATTTTTCTGTTTCAGTGATTTTGTATAGATATAATCCATCAAAGATTAAAGATGGAGATTTCGGTTGTATAAGAATGCATTGTTTTGTTCTTAATTTTTATGTCATGTATATATATTAAAGATATATTAGTATTTTCATGTGTTTTTTCTACTGGAAAAGTTCATTGTATAATCCACATAAAACCAGTAATGACATGGTGGGAGTCATCCCTCGTGTCACATGTATATAACTATCAAATATTTTAGTTTTTTTTATTTTTAGTTTACACATCTTCATGTATCTACCTATAAACTTCCCATACTGATTACTTATATATATTTTTTCTAAGTTTTATGTATATTCATACTTTCCACATGATATTATTTTTGTGTTATGGATGATTATTTTGTTATATTTATTTATTATGGTTCATCTTGAGTTCTATTTTATATCATGTCATGGTTGTTTTATCCATACTTCCTTAGTTGTTTATTTATTTTCTTGAATATCAAATCTATAGAGGTGTCATTTAGGTTTCTCCTAATGGAAACATAGTATTTGTTTATTATGAAAAAACATTCCCAAAGGTGTGACCTTAATGAAAAAACACTAGTAGTTAGCCCATGAGAATTCGGAATTCCCTTCTGACCTTGTGATGGGATAGATCAGGTAATGGGTTACGAGTATCATATGTTGATTTTTGAAAAATAAATAGTTATAAGGTTCAAGGTATGAAAATACACATGTTCATTATTTTATATATTTTCATGGTTTTAGTATTCGCATATTTTGTTCCTGTATTTTGGTTTCTAATAGCTTCCTATCCCATGATTAAGTGTTAATATATCTTAAGAAACCTAAAAAATATGCCATCATCAAATAACCATATAAGGTTAATGATTAATTAACAATATATTATTGAGGGTGAATGAATAATCATTATATCACTTGAAAATGGTGAACATTGTATCAGTAAACCACTGCATAAGTGTGAAAATGGCATAAAAAACTCACTACTCACGGGTGAATGGTGTATCATTTAGTCCCCACTCAAGGGTGAATGATGTGCCACCAACTCACCACTCAAGGGTGAATGTTGTGTTACTAAACCATACCCATAGTGAACAATCCATCACTAATATACTATCTAAGGTAAATGATATATCACTAATCCATACCTATGATGAATAATACATCACCAACCAAACTATTCTGGTAAATGATATATCACTGACATATTATATGATGGAAATTATACATCATTAACATAACTTTCCTAGGTGAACCATTTATCTTTAATACCTTAACTAACGTAAATGATGTATCACCAATACACTATATAAGGTTAATGATATATCAATGACATAACTAGAAATGGTTAATGATATATCACTGTAATACATCATGCATAGTTTAATGATACATAAATGATTGAATAATGAGGGTGTGTGATCTACCACCAACCTAATAACCATGGCGATGATACATCACCAACAAAATTGATAAGGTGAACGATATATCATCATAACACCTCGAAACCTGTTGAATGATGCATAAAAAGTATATATAACATGGATACATTAATTACTACTAAAATAATTTACAAGGTGAATGATATATCATAGACACATAACATGAAAGAGTGAATGTTATATCACATACTCAATAGAAAAATTGAATAAATCAATACACACACAAAAACAAAGTATAATGAGTTATCATAATATACCCAATGATTATAATTCTAAAAAGGTGAATGCACTATCACTTGCCATACTAAATTTCCATCACTAGAATTATTCCTTAAAAAAATTACCAAATCATAAGATTTTTGCTAATAAGGATCACACAGGGATTTCTCACAAGGAACACTAAAACAAATAGAGGTAAATACTCCCCTCATGGGTTCTATTCCCTAATAATATTTCCATTTTCCCAAGGTTAAATTTTCATCAATGAACACGTGTTTAAATAACACTGTTTTGGGTATATATCACAAGCTATATAGTCTATACTCAACACTCAACAAGAAAGGTAGCTCAATATGGTTCCATTTTGGGTACTCTACACTCACTCACCAATAACTTCATATCGTACGATTCATGTAATTAATATAGAAGGATAGAAATAGATATGTACCACCAACATAACCTTAATAGATGCCCACTCATAAATATATATTGATGAATCAAACTTAAATGAAATAAATATCTGATCCAATACTAAACCCAAATATTAGGGATTTTTGGTGAAGAACAGTGAAGCAATAATAGAAAACTATAATAAATAGAATTGGAGAGTGAGCCTTAAATTTAATATCCAAATAAAAACAAAGGTTTTTAATTTCACCTATAATTAAGGGATAAAAAGTCCAACTAAAATGGGAGAAGAGGATATGATCCATGGTACTAGACAAATAACTAAATGGAAGAGGAAGAAAATATTTAAAATAAAATTGAAATTAAAATGACCAATGTAACCCCATTTAAGTGTGTATGTGTGTGTGTGTGTGGGGGGGGGGGGGTCAAATTTACCATTTTAACTCTTGTATATCCTCAATAGAACATCAATGGGACACTATGATCTATTTAATTACCAAAGAAACTCCAATGGTAGGGCAGTGGACCCTACCCAATCCACTAAAAGTCTAGTGTTCACCCACTAGGGTTTGGTGGGAAATATACTCCCTAACATATTTCCACAAACACAATCCTTCACTCTATTTTTTATCCCAAGCCTACTTTACCCACTTAAAAATCAAAATTATGTAAAAATATACATGGATTGACCAAAAAATCAAATTCAAACCTAGGAATGTGTGGATCATTATAAAATCCCCACCATACAATAACTCATCCTTGAGATTTATCATCTAGCCTCACTGGGAAAAAGTTATGGCCACTATACTCATATGTTTGTATCCCATGACCAAATATACTTCTGGATACGTTCATGATACTAACACACACATACCATAGGCACCATATTTCCTTAAAGGATCTTCTCACTCAAATCTACTATATGCACTGGTCATTCCTCAAATGGTGTACTGGCCTCCAACTAGAAATTATCGACAATGATCACGTGAGAAGGATATAGATGATATCATTAAGCTAGGATATATGTAATAAATATTGAATGAAACCATATTTATGAGTAAAAACTAAATGGTCAGCTAGTGACTCGATCCTCCAAACAATCTTGAATGACCCAAGAACCTGGGTGTTAATTTCCCCTACCTTTGAATCCTCCCATATACCAATATTAGTATCAATCTCAAGAATACCTATCCACATACTCAAAAATCTATAGGTTGGAATCACTAGTCTATACATGATCATTGATTACTGTAAGAAGTCACCAACCACTACCCAATCAATTGGATATTCTCTGGGGACTCCTTCTTAAGACTCTATTCACTGATAAAAAATTCCCTTTCCTCTATCCATTAGAGAAGTGATCAATATGGAATACTATATAATACATTAAAGGGTTCTATTTTAACATATTCTTGATGACTATTTTTTAGGTGAACTTCACTGATTATAGATGAATTTCCAAAGACACAAAAAAATCCATAATATATGGTCACAACATGTCCCCCAGTACCTGAATAGTATGTTCAAAATTCCCATGAGTCTAACGATGGCACACAATTCTCAAATTTACTTGAGTGTATAAGTATTTATGTAATATCTACTAAAAATGAGAAGTGAATTGGGAGTCATAATTTTATACAATACTCATTGGAACACCATGAAGATGTACCATCTCCCGTACATATATCCACCCAATCTCATTGATCAACCAGGTCTCTTGGATTGATTATAATTGATCTTCTTTGGTCAAATAATCCATTATAACCCAAAAAATATCCCTTTCATGAGGTAAAATTAGTAATACCATTATAAAATCTAGGACCAAATAATCCCATTTAACTCATGAATTGGTAGTAGTTGATGAACCTTAGTGAGTATTTAGTACTCGAACTTCTCCTACTAATAGGAGATTCAACATGATATAAACCATATGATGACCTTATTTATCTTAAGCTACTAATAGTTCAAGTGGATATCATGATATATCTTGTTTAAACAAGAGTGAACAACCCATATTGAGGTGTATGAATACTACATAAGATCCACATGAATGCTCGTTGTTACCAAAAGTTTATATCAAATGTATAATACCCATAATTATCCTTAGTCTAGTGTTTTGGTGGATCCCCACCATAAATATAATCCCTCATCACCGAATAATAAATGTTTGACACAAGAATATTCTTCACCATATAATGTATTGAAGGGGGTGATGCTCAGATCCATGAGGGTAGAACTTCCCTACAACTCTATAATTGGTCCTAGGTAGTTGGAAATAATGCACTAGAGGTGGGTGAATATTTCATTGAAAATTTTAACAGAAATAATCAATCAATGTTTTAAAATTGAATAAATAAAAAATGTAGTGTAGTGTTAAAAATATAATCTATCCTAAATTAAATATGAAAACCATATTTTTATAGTATTTTAGATCAAGAATATCCAACTCCAATCTTTAATCTTCTCTACTTAGTAATAATATTGATACCCACTATGAAACCTCACTTTTAAAGGTGTGATAACTTGTTTATAGACCCTACATTTTACAGTACTTTGAGGCACAACAAACTCGAATTTTTATAGGAATACCAAAATATATTATAACAACCCCGTTAATTTTCGGATAAATCATTTTCATTTATTATTAATATTAATCAATTATATTTTATAGAGTTATATTTATTATAAGAATATTAAGTAAATTTTCAGTCAAAAGGATTTTTTTTATTTCTAAGTAAATTGGGTTTTCATGCTTTATATGGGTTTATTTAAAATATTGACTTATAAATTATAGAATCTTAATTTGAAATAATGAATTTACATTTGTAAATAATTATGTTAAAATTAAAATAGCACGAATTTTTGATAATTTTTTGAGAAATATGATTTTTCAATGAATAGTAAAAAATACTGATTTTGATTGAAAGTTATTTTTAATTTTCATTTATTTAAAGAGTATCATTATATTTTGGATTATTTTTAAAATTTTATTATTTTATTATTATTCAAAATTGTCCAATAAATGTTTCTGGAATGAACATTGTACTTGAATTTGGTATAAAATTTTTTTATACTAAAAAGCCATTTATCTAAAAATAGATCTTTATCACATTTTGTAGGTTTAATTTTAATTTAAATTAATAAAACTATGTTAATTAAATGTGATAAAATGGGTTATATATTTATAATCATGTGTTTTAAATTTGGTAAATAATTCCATTTTATTTTTGGTAATCATGAATAGTAACAGTAGTAAATATTTGTCACCTTGGTAAGGGTAAATCAAGAAATTAAGGTTAAATATAATATTATAGAGATTTAAAATGACCATAAAATATGAATTTAATATATTTTATGAGTGGGTATAGACCATCATCACATAATATTCAAATCTATTGAAATTTTTTCCCACTTTTCTTTGAAAATGAAAAATATTTTTTAAAGTAAATAGAATACAAAATGTCACTCTCTTGCTTACAAATTTTTATTATATGTTCACATAGGGATGAAAATAAGTTTTGAATGAATATTAAAGTTTATTTTCATATTAATAAAATATCATTCATAATTGAAATTTATTTATAATTTTTAGTGACTATATAATCACATTAAATGCTTATACAATACTGACATAGTTCTAGTGCAAGTAGTGGAAAAATTAAAGTAAATGATTTTTAAAAACATAAAAATTTATAGTTTTGTAATAATTATGATATAGAATAAATTTTATAGTTAATAATAACGTGTTATTTATGTTTAAATGTATTTTATTCTATTTATATTATTTTCATGTTGTTTTCAATGATAAAATATCTGAATAGTTCTTAGAATGACATAAATATTATTTTTTATTAAATATTTTTTATTAAATTATTTAAAAATCATAAAAATATTTAAAGAGTAAAATAAGGATTATAAACTATCATAAATTTCATCCATTATCTATTTATGATCCAATTACTTACTTATAAGTAAATTTATAACACTTTTATTTTGAAAAAGTTACTATCACCGTTAAGGTTAAAACGATTAATGGAAGGGTTAATAAAAAATATAAGTTTTAAAATGATAAATAAAACATTAAAAACATAATTTTATGATTATATTAAGAATATTTACTCATTATATTCTAATAAATGTCATTTTAAACCATTTACACACATATTATATTATAATATTTCATGTCCTTCCAAAAGTTCCCCCCTCAGTTATAAAATGACACCCCATATCCTCTCCTATACACACTTAAATAGCCATTTTTTCAGTCAATACCTACAAAAATCCCTCATTAATATTACTACCCATGTATTAGAGGGAATTTTTTTATTATAAAATCAACCTATGAAGGATTTAGGTATAAAATCAAATAGGTTTTCTAAAGAAGATGTATAGTTCTTAACTGAACGTTTCCATTTAATCCCTTCTTTTAACTCCTTAAAATATTCTTCAACCATTATTAAATAATAATATTCTAATCTTCCATAAAATTATATTTTATTATGTAAATTTAATAACCATTATCCATCTCTTATTCCATCAAATGGGAAATGGAACCATCATTTGTGTGTACGATAGACTACCACCTTACGAACCGATGTAATTCATTTTCCATCATTTCCGCTCATTAATGGTTAAAATAATGGATTTAATATATATATATATATATGATATTAATGAAATAATTTTCATTATTTAGATATTATATTTCTTTTATCTTCTTACCTTTTACATCCATTGAAAAATGATTACGTAATTCTTGCGTACGTGTGGATTACCACCTACATGAATTGATGCGATTCATTTTACATCATTGCTTCACATGGAAGGTATTTATAAGTTTATTTATATATATAATATGATATTGATTATATAATAATAATTTTTAAATATAAAATTATACTTACCATCTTTCCCTCATGCTCTTTGAAAAAAGAAAATGTTACTCATGTGTACGTAAAACATACAATCTTCATGATTGTAACATAATTAATTTTTCATAACCATATTTAATGGTTGGTTTTAAAATTAAAATTCATTTAAAAAAATTATAATTATTCCATTTTTATAATTTTTGTGATTATGGAATAATTAATAATTTGAAAATGATCAATATATTTAATCCTTTTTGAAGTTATGAAACGAACAATAGTGTCCCACATTTTTGGACAAGGTGGAATTTTTTATGGAATTTGAATTTTCCTTAATGGAAAGTTAAATTATTAAATTAAAATTCAGAATTTAAATATGAAACCTTGAACACTAAATGTTGTTTTTTAGTTAGGTTTTACATATTGGGAGGTTTCTCAGGAGTTCAGTCGATTTTCAGAAGCATTGGGATATGAAAGAACTAGTTTTTGGAGAGATAGAATGAGGAACAGAGTTGGCACATAGTTAATTTAACAATGTGGATAAACCATGAATACTATTTTATTGAGGGGAATGGTTTTTTAAAACGTTCAACCTCCTAGTATTATCCATGAAACAGAGTTCATGTTTTCAAGGGGGAACCGCATGGGTTGCATATAGTTTTCCCAAACCACATGCCTACCCTACACACTTAGTTCCCCTTAACTAGTAGTACCACATGGTTGGTGCATGGTTAGATAAAACCATGTTACTTAAACATGTTGGGTGTGGATCCAAGGTAGAGAAGGATTCATGGTTGGAACATAGTTTTCCCAAAATGTGTGGCCAAACTGTGTGGATCTAAAAAATAGAAAAAATGATGATTTTTCCCTACCGTATTTAAAAGTTTTCCTCCATTTTTTTCTTCTCGACACGCATAATAAGGGAATTATTTATATCCTCCTACTCTCCTCATTACATAGATAAATATCCTCCATTAGGACTCTATTTTGAATTTCTTTTATCACATTGGAACCGTATCAATGATTATAGAGCTCTTCCTTCCTCCTACAATAGTCTTTTCACCATCTTTGGTGATATATTCATGTGAGCCAATGCAACCTATTTTTAGGGAATTTTTCCACTTTATCAACATCTCTCAGACTAGATAAATTCAAGGATTGATATTAAATGAGTTAAACTTATTAATTATGAGGTAGGTGGTCTATGTATTTTCACATAAATTATTGTTTGTTTATAAATTATTCCATTGTTTCACATGCTATATTATCTATGTGTTTCCCTTAAATTTTTTAATTAATATGTAGTAACAAATGAATTAAATCATATTTCCTCTGTTTTTTAATTTAAATCATCATAGGTTTTTCACCTCAACCCAAACTACACCCATTTGGGTGAATTATTTAAAAAATTTGAACTCTATACCTCCTTATTTAATTAAACCACCCACTTGGGGTGTTGTTTTTGATGCTCATAATTATTGTGTTTGCATAATCTTAATCACCTTTTTTGGTGTGTGAAATAAAACCTATTATAAGGATAAATAACTTTAATTAAAGTAATTTAAATTATAAAATATCCCCTGTTTAATAATAAAACCACCCATGAGATCCATTGTCTTCTTGAATAAAAAGGGGAATTTGAATGGGACAATTTCAATGATTAATGGTCATGACCCTATTTATGTATACTTGAATTGAAAAATGGAATACTTATGGGTATGGAATTATTTTTTATCATCATTATAAAAGTGTTACACCATTATTATCAATATGATATTCTTATACTATTAAATTCAAATGATTAAATGAATTGTGTTATTCCCTGAGCAATATTCAGGTTCCTTTTTACAGAATTCTTGGACAAGATCAAATGATGATTGCGAGTACATGAAACATGTGTTATACTTGGGTTCATTATGTGGAAATCCTTGTAAAGTCTTATATATTTCTTACATTATTTATACATTGAGTGATACTTGTATTTCTTTATTATGGTATTCCTTGGATGGCCTCATAGTCTAGATGATTTCTACATGCTCTGAGTGATACTTCAGTTTCCATTTTATGGAGATCCTTGGTGGGGCTCATAGGGAAGTTGGATGTTACAAGTGATACTTGTGTTTATTATTAATGAAACTCTAGGTATAATCCCATTAAATAAATGCAATAACATTAACCCTTGAGAAATAAATGGGTTCCTCAATACAGATATCCCTGGACAAGCTCATTGGACAAGTGTTTTATATCATGTTTGATTCTTCTTACATATGTTTAGGAGAAATTCCTTATTTGGATTTTAGATATAACACACAAAATCCTTGAATTATATGCTTGATATTATGTCTCATAATTAAAATATAAAACATTATTATATATTTTAATAGTGGTGATGGAATCCCTTAATTATAATGTGAAACTTATTTTTATTAATTCTCAGGTGGATGCCTTAGAATTAAATCTCAGGTATATAACAGTGTATGTATATCTGTGAAAATGATTTTATGAAATATTCATATATATATATATGTGTGTGTGTGTGTGTGTGATGAAATATGTTCAGTGACACTTCTTATTAGGCTGAATCAGGTATGGTTGGCTAAGGTGTCCTTGAGAAACATAAACCCGTCTTGTTTACATTTATTTATTTTTTATTTTTCTTTTACACCTGTAAATTTAAGTATTTTATACACAAAAAATGAATAGATTTAGAAACCATTGGTTATGACCTACTGAGAATTTATCAGACCCTACTCGGGCTTCCATTTCAATGGGGTACTCAAACATACTGCATGGTTTCAATATTAGGTTTTTTGGATTATTCTTGTGTTGTCATGCTTGTACTGGAGAGTTAGGAGCATAGGACTGAACTAGAGCTCATGATTCTCATGTAGATAACCTTGGGGATTTTATTCATTTTTTTATACATTTAATGTACTGTATCACCTACTATATGGTACTACTTATTTTATTTAGCCTCATATTAACATGCATGCATAGTTTCATTTTTGGTGATGGCCATCTTATCAGTAATTATTTTCTTTTATTGATCTATCCTTTATTGATATTTATTCCACTATTGATTGATGCATTTATTTTTATAATTTTGTGATACTATGATCATGTGGGTATAGTCTCCCCACCATACTATCATTATACCCTGGCTATTAGCAATAAGCCTCTGGCGTACAAGGAGCCACACTTGAGGCCCAGTGGAAAACCAGCTTGTGCTATCATTTGAAGTGGCTCCTAGTTCGGGATGTTATATGTGGTATCAGAGGTTTCTTTTAATTGGTTTTACTATTTGGGAATTGGTAGATAGGATATTATGAATGTGTTTTCAGCTGGTAAATATCATTTTTTGGGGGTGATCAACCCATGCATAGGGAAAAGACAAAAATGGATAGGGATGAGACTATTGTTCATGTTGTTCAATGTTTCAATTGATTATGACCTCGCCTTGAGTGATTGGTATACTTTATACTATTACTGATTTATGTGATTTGTATTATTTTACCCTTGGACTATTATGGAAATAAATTAGCAATAAATGGATCACTGTAGGTACATATAGATTCACATTCCATGTATATGTCATGCCTTGTAGTTGCATTGATAGATGTTCCTTGTGTGATTTATTTAGCATTCTTGTTTATATAACCTGATGAATAGATTCATAGAATGTTTGGTTTTCTAACATGTTTATCTGATTATAATGCAATGTTTAGAATGTTTATTTATGTAACATTATTGGGTGTTTCTTTACTTACATAGTAGTTTCCCATGTTTATTTATCATGCTTCCATGCTTATTTAACATGTTTACCTATAATTACTACTTGTGATATCATTACTGATTATAATTATGATATAAAAATTGGTTATTAAAGTGGATAAAATGAACTCAATGGGTTTTTATCATATATATTTATGTTGACACCTTAAATAAGAAATCATGAAATGTTTGTGCCATGAACCAATGGTTACATGGGATGAAAGATACTTATTGTGGTTAAATGGGAGCAAATTATTAATCTGTAAATTGTATGGGAAATTTATAAATTGGAAAGTGGTAATTCATCTAATCGAACCATCATATATGATTTTTATATTCCATTATGTTGTTTTATAAATTTAAAATCTTTTAAATTTTGACTTTAAATGAATTGGTTTCTTATGCACCATTTACGTGACCCGACCCAAGTAGGTTAGTCTTGATGTTTTATAGTTATTATATTGACCTGACTCAACCCATGTATTTTGTTCTTGGTTCTAAATTTTTATCAAATAAACCAACTAATGTTTTTTCATAATATTAGTTTTTTGAAATATTTTATGTTTCATTTAGATGAACCTAGAATGTCTTAATAGGACCCCTATAGGTCGCCTTATCCATTATTACTTAGTGCTTAACCCCATGGGGGTATGTTTATGTTTTATTAGGATGGTAATTTAAAGGGTCCTCAACTGTTTATGTGGAATTACATATAAATATAAGGTGGAATCTTACTGAACCAGTCCCCTTGAACTGTAAGGAGTTAATTAATTAAAATTCCAATTACAACCTGAAGGGTATTTTCCTCTATAGATTGGCCTTCAAATTTTCTTTATCTAAGAAAATGGTGAAATATTATGGATAAAAAAATTATGATTATAATATAAACTGCCTAAATATAATAGAATTTTAGCTAAATATTAATGTTTAAAATAAATTTTGATAAAAATTGCCTATTTTCCTCATGAATTTATCTAAATTAAGTAATAGTAAATTTTGTCTTATGAATGATAATTTATGTTTAAAAAAATGACCAATGAAATGTTTAAAAAAAATATGAATTTAATTAAAAAATTTATAATGAAACTGGTAGAGGTGTTTCTATCTTAATATCCCATGTATGGGTTATCCTTACCTTATTCATTATTAAGAAGATAGGATGGGAAAATGGACATTTCCTATGGATACTGGTTAAAATTTATTAAGGTGTGTTGAACCTAATGGATAGGTAGTAGGGCCTAGAGTATATTCCTAGAATGACCAAGTCATAAGGTCAAAATTTCCTTTTTGAGTAAGGGGCTAGCCTAGCATAGGTAGAAACCTTATGAATTAAAACCCTATTAAATTCACGTGACAAGTTTTTGATGTTAGGTTCCATTCAGGTTTCATTTGCCCCTAGTAGTGTTCTTAGATTCTAAAATGACACCTGAGATAAATGGGTGGTCATTCAGTAATTTGACCCTTTTTATGGGAGTAAGCATCATGTAATTCTTGGTGTCAGTAGGTTTGACATGCCTAGGGTATGTTAAGGTACTTTGTAGGTCATGTGACCATTCTACTTCTTCTATGATGGATGAATCAGTAAGTCATCAGCTATGTTAATAGTCACATGAGATGATATGAATCTATACTTAAACCTATTCTAAATTCCATTTGATATTGGGATGCATAGGGAGATGATTATATCGATATAATCCAGGATATTCTATTTTGTTAATGAAATATAGGTTTAGTACGTGTTGATATACATGGTACCCTTCAAGTTGATAAAATTATATAACAAATTGTATGAGTTTGGTGAAAATCATTTTAAATATTAACCTATTACATTGGAATAATTTTTCATCTCTTAGGTTGAGTGACTTGGGTATTGAATGAAATATGAGTTGTCTAAATGCTCAGGGTGATGTTTCAAATAGGATCAAGTGTTTTGATATGCTGGTAAATTTGTTTTGGATATTACGCATAATTCTATGGTATGCGTGGATGTAACTTGGGAGGAGTGTCATTAATATTTCTAGAGTAAATTTTATCTACAATACTATAATAATATAAGGTTTCCTCCATTTTCATGTTATATTTTGATAAAAGTGTGTTGGTCACATCCAAAACCCATGTTCAATAATTGATAGAGCAAGTGTTTTGGGGTGAGTTATGTTTCAATAAATAATGACTAATACACTCTTAAGGTGGAGAGTGTGTCATCAAAAATTTCTAGCATATCATTCCAAGTAGAGGGAGGACATCAGTGAAGAAATATTTTTGAAATGTTATTCTTTTCATTAAATTGACATGAGGTTAGTAAGTTTGGAAATATGCATGCACCTGATATGCATCACAACTATAGAATGGTTAACTACTTATGATGCTTTTGAAAACATCTTTAGTCATGGTTGAAACTTGGTGGTTATTCTGGTGTGATCATAGAATGAATCATTTGGAAAGGAAATCAAGTTTTATTAATGGTGATGCGTCATTAGGATCAATTGATCTCTATTAAAAGGAATCATAAAAGGATGGTTCAACTGTTCTTCTTTTGCGTAGTATAGAAATGGTTCATTGAAAACTATATCGGGAACTCTATCATGAATATGTAGAAGTGTATTGGGTCTTATTGGTAATTATAGATAGACTCTTGGAGTACTCTTTTCTTAATGATGATCATGTTCCCTATCTTGATATCGTCCATGATACACAAAGAGAGTGTAGTTTATATGTCATAAGTAGACTTCATGGGAGTTTCACTATGGATGTGTGATTTCTTAGAGGCATGGTTATTCTTAAGTGATACTTAGTTTCCCCATTAGGAACACCCTAAACAGACTCATGAACACCAGTTTAATCATTGACTTGACTGCTATTAAGATTAGTTAGTGTTTTTATGCATGGATGTTCTAGCTGTGTACCGACATCAAACTTGTAAAAATTGGAGTATGTACTACCTTTTAAGAGATACATTGACTCTAGTTATTGATTCTGAGGCCAGACCAAACTTTAGTCAGGCTATGATGGGATGTTTTAAGAGTGATGATCCAAGTGTGCTGGATTGGGTATACATCTATGTTTTTGCTGATACATGAAAAAAAATGAATGTTTTAGCTCAAGATGTCACTCGAAGGCATATACATGATTAAATGGATGTGTTTAATGTAAACATGATGTGTATTAAGAGAATAAATAGTGTTTTAGGTTGTTATACACCGATATTCTAAGATGAGAGTTTTTAGAATAGTTGATCGAGGCTTTTTAATAAAAGATGGAAGAACCATGCTAAATGAGGTCAATTGGGATTTGATCATTCTTTATGCTAATAATCATGCCATGAACATCCTTAGATCATTAAGGGAATGCATTAATAGTCAATTATAATGTTGGAGGTACCATGGATCCGAATTGGTTGTTAAATTCTAGAACCTATAGTGGGGATAATCATAGTCTAGACGATTAAAGAGATAATTACATGATTATCTCTTAAGATAGATGGAATTGATTAAGAACTGTCTCGATGTTTTAGTTTGGAATACTATAACTATCTCAAGTTTTAGTAGATTATGTTCCATGTGCTTAAAGGGATGTTTAGAGGTATATTATGAATATTGAAATCAAACACAACTATTTAAAGAAAAATCCAAAACCTAAGTAGGTCTTTTATTGTTTTCATTATTCCCCAAGGATTCTTGGGGGTAGGATGTTTTATGGTGGGGAGGTTATAGTGACCCATATTTTTATACCAGGTGGGATTTCAAAATAAATTTTAATTTCCCTTTTGTTGGATGGTTCAGTTCTTAAATTGAGATTATGAATGTATATAAAAATATTTGAAAAAGTAGAAAGTGTTATTTTTAGTGAAGGTTTACACACCGGGAGGTGCCTCAGGATTTTGGTTGAGTTTTGGAAGAAACAGGCTTTCAAATCACAGGTATTTAGAGAGACATAAGGAGGTTCAAGGTTATTGTAACTATATAGATCAAACATGTAACACATTTTTTCAAGGTTTATGGTTCGTTTAAACTATGAAAACTCATAGGATTAGCCATGAAACATGGTGTAGGGGTGACCCACACGAGTTGTTCATGGTTTTCCCAAACTGTGCACCTATCCCAAGCCCTTAGTGCCACTAAACTAGTAGTACCACATGGTTGTCACATAGTCAGATCATAAAGTGATACCTAACCATGTGGGGGTGTGGCTATGAGAAAAATGAGGCAACATGGTTGGAGCATTGTTTTCCAAACTATGAATCCAAACCATGTGCCACTTGAAAAGGCGAAAATTTACAATTTCCCACATTCCATCTTTAAAGGGTTTCCTCCATTTTTTTTACATGCACACAATAGGGGGTGATCTGGATCCTTCTCATATCCTCATTCTTTATAGATATATCCTTCATTTGGACTCTGTTTTGATTTCTTTTATTCATGTTGGAAGCATATCAGTGATTCTAAAACACCTTGGTCCTCCTTCTTCTGTTTATTTTTCCATATTTGGTTCTATCTTATTGTGATCTAATTAAAACTATTTTCAGGGAGTTTTTCTATTTATTTGATATATCATGAAATTAATTAATTCAAGGATCAATATTGGATGAGTGAACAGTAATAAGTTTGTGGTAGGTGGTCTATTTATTTTCTCTTAAAGTATGGTTAGTTTATAAATTCAATCAATGTGCCGCTTTACATATTATCCACATGTTTACCTTAAATTGTAAAATTAATTATTTAATACCTAAATCCTTAAATCATATTATTGTTATACTTTAATTTAAACTAATGAAGGTTGTTCACCTCAACCAGAACCACTGCCCTTTTAGTGTATTGTTTTATATTCTCATATTTATAGTGTTTGATAAATCATTATAAACTATTTAGTTGATAAGAATAAACTGTCCTGTAAGGGATAATTAATTTGAATTAAAGGAATGTTAATGATAAAATCACCCCTATTTAATAATTAAACCACTAATGAGGTGTTGTTTCCTATTTAATAAAAAGGGGGATTTGAATGGGATAATTTAAAAGATTAATGGGAATTTCCCTCTTTATGTGCACTTGAATTGATGAATAAAAATATTTTGGATATAGAATTATTTTTATCATTAGTTGAAATGTGTTACGACATGATTACCATCATGGAATTATTATATAATTAAATTGAACTGATATAATGAATTGTATTACTCCTAGAGTGATTCTTGGGTTCCTTTTTATGGAACTCCTTGGATGGTCTCATAAGATGATTTAGTGTACAGACACCATGAGTGATACTCAAGTTACATACATGGAAACCCTTGGATGGGATCATAGGTTACTGGAATTATTTAACACCTTGAGTGATACTTTATTCCATTATTAGAAAATGACTTGGATATTCTCATAGGATAGATGATTTCCACATGATCTGATTTATACTTGGGATTCCATTTTACAGAACTCCTTGGATGGGCTCATTGGGAAGTTGGATGTTACGAGCGATGCTTGGGTTTCCTCTTTATGAAACTCTAGAGATGGGATAATTAAATTAATTTAATAACAGTACCACATGAGAAATATATGGGTTCCTCAATACGGAATTTTGTGGATGGGATCATTGGATGAGTGTTATATATCATGTTTGATTCTTCTTACATATGTTTAGCAATACCATTTTATTTGGATGTTAGATATAACACACTAAATCCATTGATTTGATGCTTGAGATTATGTCTCATAATTAGCATTTAAACCATTATTATATATCTTTATACTGTTCATGGTGTCCCAAAATTAGAATGTGAAAATTATTATTATTATTATTTCTTAGGTGGATTCCTTGGTATTAAACCTTATGTCCATGCTGGTTCATGTATATATGTGTAAAAAATTGTCATGCATATGAATATATATAATGGAAGGTGTGTGTAGAGACTTTGGATTAGGTCGAAGTAGGTATAGTCAGCCAGGTACCTATGAGGAACCTAAGCCTATCTTGTTTTCATTTATTTATTTTTTTATTTATTACTTTATCTATTATACATGAACATTGTAGTATTTTATACACACAAACTCGATAGCATTAGACACCATTAGTGGTGGCCTACTAATTATATCTCACACCCTATTCAGGATTTCTTTGCACCGGGGTACTTGAAAAGACCCCATGGTTGTAGGATCAGGCGCATTGTATTATTCTTGTGTTGTCATGCTTATACCAGGGAGTTAGAAGCACATGACTGGGATGGCGCTCAGGATCCTCATGGAGATAGCCTTGGGGATTTTATTCATTTTATTATACATGAATTATATATTATCACCTATTATATGTTACATATTAGTTTATTTAGTGTCATTTATAAATTCATGTATATTTGTATTTCTAGCATTAGAAATCCAATTAGTCATTATTGTCTTCTTCTTATCAATCCTTTATTGATACTGCTTCCACCATTGATTGATGTATTTATTATTATAACACTGTGCTAATCTGATCATGATGGTATAGACTCCACATCATACTATCATTAAACCCTCACTACTAGTTGTTAGCCTCAGGCATATGGGAAGGAATGCTTTAAGCATAGTGGGAAACTAGCACCGACATTTTTCTACGTGGATCCTAGGTCAGGATGCTACACTAACATTATCAAAACACCCTATGTGAGCAAAAAAAATTAAGTAATTAAATATGTAATTTTAATTAATGAAAAAATGTTTTAATGATAAATTAATAAAATTGAAAAATGTTCTTAACAAATTAAATAATTTATATAATTTTATTATATAGGATTTAAAGTTCAAACATAGAAAGTCTAGAGTTGTGGTAAGATATTTTGTCTCAATTTCCTTTAATTGAGGTATTTTTTAATTTTATGTACCTAATTTCTTTTATAATATGTATATAATACCCATTTTACATGATATATCATGAATCCTTAATAATTCAGGGTATTTTGAGTTTCAATTCAAATTATTTTTTTCAATGGGATTTGACTTGTATGTTACTAAGTGGGAAGGGGTTTCTTAACTCAATTTCCATTTATTATGTTATAATTATACTTCATTGACATTATTATTCCATGATTATATGTGAATTAATCTCTAAATTTATTTATTATATATTTAAATGTTTTATATGGATTTATATATGTACACAGAATCACTTCGTGGATTAATTATCACTTCAAAAGTTATGATCATTGCAAGGGTTTTTTTTGTCTCAATATCATTTTTCACAAGACATGTTTCATGTGGTTAACCATGATTTATTTGAATGGTTTACATACTTCCCCATGAATTAATTTTTACATATTAATTCAGGAAATTAATGGGATTTACTAACCCATGTCATACTATTACTTTCACATAATTTGGAGTCAAAATTTACCAAACCAGTAAAGGTTTTATGTTACAATATCCTTTATTTTCAAGATTTTTTATGTTCAAGGTTAATTTGGGAAATCATATACTATTGTATTCTATATCCAAATATCTTTTTCTTCTCATATTTACATGAATGGTTTTTTACATGTGTAGTTTCCATTTCCTCTCTTATTTATTAAATAAAAATAATGAAATTTGTTTGTAAGTGACTCCAATCTTATAACTTGTTTTATATTTGGAAAATTTCTCTTCCATATTAATGTTTTATAAAATATATTAAAGAGTATTATTTTATAAACATAAATTATTTCTTTATGTTTTTTAAATGATCTTTTACCTTATTTTTAAAAGTTTTTAAATGAAATTTCTTGGTTTTTTCTGCACAAGTCACTTTTGAATCTCTTTAATAAAGTTTGAAAAGGATGTTAATTTTTATCATTTTCAACATGATTGGATTTTCTTGACACCATAACCATTATTTTCATTAAATATTCCATTATTATTTTCTATATTTATTTTTAAATAAAAGTATTTTCATAATAATTTGGTGATTTTTAGTTTTGAAAAGTGAGTTTAAAAGTCATAAGTGTATTTTCTTCAAGAATATTTTTAATAATATTTCTATATTATTTTTATACACAAGTGATAACAAACCTCAATATTAATTATGATTTATTGAGGATATGTTGTAATGATACCATCCATATTCTTTTTATGGATATATTATGATTGTTTCAAAGCTATTTTCATAGAACATGTTTCTTTTTGATGGGTAAATGAAGTTGTGAAAGAACAATAATTATTGTTATGTTAAGAAATGTAGGATTTCATGTGTTATGTTTATATTATAGATATTGGAAATAGTTTATGATTATTGGGTAATGGGTTGGAGTTAACTGATTATAGGTTTATGCTAAGTGATTTTTTCAATTTACTAGATAGATTATTCTATTTGTGATTGTAAGAGTTATATGAAAATGATGTCACAATTTAAAAATATGTTTTCTTTATGATTTTATCAAGTTCTAATATATTTTTTCTTAAGGATTGTTTTCACATGGATCATTATTGTTAACTTATATAACTTTTTTCATATGTTAATTATTTATATCACGTATCAAGATTTGTGGTCCACATTTTATGGGTATGAAATCCACTAATTTTATGCTCATTTTCATTCATTTTGTCAACATACCCTTATAGTCATCTTATACTCACTGATGAAATGAAATTATTAATGGTCATGTTCAACCGTACTGAAAATTTTAGATTACAATTCTTATGTTTATTTTTCCCTAGGTTTTGAAGAAATTTTTTATGTTATTACTAATAAGGTTACACGATATGAAGAACATATTTGGGAATGGTGTGGATTTTTATGAACTATTTGTTTATGTATCCATGTTATGTAAGAATTTTTCCAAATTCTAAAAAACTCTAAACCAAAAAGTTCTTTGGTTATTTAAGTGATCCAATATTTATATTTTAACTTGCATGTTTTGGACGGTTTAAATTGTGTCAAATTTATTGGTATTAAATCCAAAAAAGTTGAAAGAGTGTTTATAAATGGATCTTGGAGGGTAGGTTTAGGGATATTATAGTTTCTATCAAAGGAAAGGGTTAGATAACTTTTGAGATTATGATGTATTCATGAGAGGTTAACTTAAGTGTTATGGATACCATCATGGGTTTATAAGTTCAAGTTTAATCATAAGTTAAAATGCATTGACACCCCTTTTGAGGTTTTATGTGATGATATTTTAAAGTGATTAATGACATTTTGAGGAGAAATTTTATCAGGTTAAGGTATATGTAACCCCTAGGTGTATCATGTGGTTTAATGTGGAAGATTATTTGGGAAACATTCTATTAAACTTTTCGGTACATAATTTTAAGTGTATGTTATAATATTTGAGGTTGAAATATTCTTTAATGTTAAGGTTATTGAGGCAATTTGGAAAATAATATTATTTGTTTATGGAATGATCTATATTGAAACATTAGTGTTCTTATTGAATTTTTTAGATTAATGTATTAATTATTCATATGAAGGTTTATAAATTTTGGATATTATTTTAAATTGTGATAACCATTTCAACTTTGGTTAATATATAAAGATAAAAGGAATAAATTGTTATCCTTTTTTGGATTATGTGATTCGTTAGAAGTTGATTTTAGTGCTTCAAGCATGAAAAATTAATCTTGGATACTGATAAATTGGATAAAGAGATGAGATTGTTGCGGAAATTGATTAAAGGAATAAATTATAATTTTTAAGAAAGTATATTTCCTTATTCTATTATTCTAGGTGGAAAAGTAATTTCTTAACTTTAAGAAAATTATCTTTAAATACTAATGTTATCCTATTACCTTCATTTATGATGAATTTATGTTATTTTCCACACCTCATTGGTTTATGGTTTTGTGGTCATTTAATTTCTCATGATAATTTAATTTATTATGATAAATGTTCTTTTTCAGTCTCCATTATTATTTGGATATTTCATTTTTTCTTTATGTCCATATTTTCACATCCCACTAATGTTCTCCCACCTGGAAATCAAGTTATTTTTTATTCTAGATGACCTTAGTATTTACCTGTCCATATTTTAAAAAGGAAGTTTTATTATCAATTTTTACGATGTGGGGTTTCATAAAAGTTAATTTTTAATATTATAAATGATTTCCTTTCATGTATATATGTTTTATTTTATACTCCTTGGAATTGATTTTGAACGTGTTTTAAACCCTTTCTATCGAGCATGAGACAAAATTATTGGGATAAAATTTCCAATATATAGAAGAATTTAACAACCCAAATAATATTAAGATAAATAATTTCCATGTATTACTAATATTCATTAATTATATATTACAGAGGTATATACATTATAATAATATTACATAATTTTTTAGTCAAAAGGAAAAAAGGATTTATTTCAAACTAAACTGGGTTTCCACACATTATACGGTTTTATTTAAAACCATGATTTCAAAATTCTACAATTTTAATTTGAAAATATTAAATTAAATTTATAAATCATCAAGTAAAAACTATCTTATGATTAATTTTTATAAATTTTATGAAAAGATTTATTTTTTAAAGTATATTGAAAATATTGATTTTTTTATTGAAAGTTTTTTTAAGTATTTATGAAGTAATATTATATTTTTGTATTAGTTTTAAAATTTATTTAGATCATTTTTATTAAAAATTATCAAATAAATGTTATTATAATAAAAATTATAATTGAATTTGTATAAAATCATTTTTATATTTTAAAAGGCATTTTTCTACACACCCGTTTTGATTATGTTTTGCAGATTAAATTTTTACTTAAATTATGTCACTTATGAGAATTTAATTTTATAAAATGGATTATATATTTGTAATAAATAGGTATATATTTTTTAAATAAGTCCCTTTTATTGTTTTCATTATGAATTGTAACCGTATTGAATATTTTTCTCCTCAGTATGGTTAAAACATGTAATTAAGGTTAAAAATAATAAGATAAGGACTTAAAATGACGCTAAAACTTGAATTTAATATATTTTATGAGTTTTATTTGAAACTAATCATTCATTATTCTATGTTATGATAATTTTTTCTATTTTTATTTGAAAATTACTTATATATTAATTTAAGTAAAGAAAAATAAAAAATATCACTATCTTGCTTTTATATTTCTATTATATTTTCAAATTGGGCTAAAAATAAATTTTGAATTTATATAAAAGTTTATTTATATCATAATAAAATAATTATCATGTTTGTATTTTATTTTTAATTTTTATTTATTATATAAATATCTTTAATGATTACAGTACATTGATACAGTGCTTGTGCAAGTTGAATAAAAACTAATGTAAATGATTTTAAAAAACATAGAAAGTTATTATTTGGATTAATTTTTGTTTTAAATAAATTTTATTGTTTATAATAATTTTATATTTATGTTTAATTTGATTATATTTTAATTAAATTTTTTCAAGTTGTCTTCAAAATCAAATTATGTGAATGGTTCTTAAAATGACCATAATAGTATTTTATGTTAAATAAATTTTATTAAATTAGTTAAAAATAATAAATTTTTTGAAGGAGGGTAAATAAGATGGTAAATTTTATTAATTTTCATCACTTGGGATTTTATGATCTAATTTATAACTTATATGTAAATTTATAACCCTTTTATATTGAAAATGTTGTCACCGCAGTTAAGGTTAAAAATATTTAACTTAATGGTTAATCCAAAAGATAAGGTTTAAATTTATATCTAAACCTATATATTTTTTATTGGGAGATTATATTAAGATAATAAACTCATTATTTCTAATAATTTTAGTTTTTAAACCATTTTACATGATTTAGACACATATTATATTAGAATATTTTATGTATCTCTAAAAGTACCCCTCCCCTCACCTATAAAAGGTTAACTCTTGTGCTATCCTATGCACACTTAAAGATCGTTTTGGTTATGAAAATAACTACAAAAATACTTTCCTAACAACCTTAACCATTTAATAGTGGATTTTTTATTTGAATACCAACCTAGTAAGGCTTTATATATAAATCCAATGAGGTTGTTCAAAGAAGATGTATAGTTTTTAAACGTGCATTTTCATTTTATTTCTTATTCTACCAGCTTAAAATCTTCTTAAAACAGGATTAAATAATAAAATAAGTATATTAAATATAATTATATGTTATTATGTTAATTTTATAACCAATATCTATCTCATTTTCCATAAAATGTGAATTGAAACCATCTTTTGTGTGTGCGGAAGACTATCGCCTCATGAACCGATGTCATTGATTTTCAATCACCAACTCTCATTGATGGATATAATGATGGATTTAATATATAGATATATATATTACATAAGTATCATTCTTAAAGTATAATATATCATTTATTTTTTACCTTTCCATCAATTTAAAAAGGATAATGTCGTTTGTGCGTATGTGTGGATTGCCACGTCCATAAAGTAATGTGATTTATTTTTCATCACTGTATCACATAGATGGTTTATATATGTTTATTTAAAGATATAATATAATATTTATAACATTATAGTAATTATTTATATATAAAATTATACTAAACTTCTTTCCATCATTCTCTTTGAAATATGAAAATGTTACACATGTGTACGTATGACTTACCATCTCCATAATTATAAAAAAAATTCATTTTTCATAAAAATATTTTATGGTTGATTTCAAAAGTATAATTAATCTATAAAAATATAATTATTTAATTATTATTATTTTTTATGTTATGTAATAATGAACTCTTTGAAAATGGTCAACATACCGAAGTCGTTTTGAAGTTTTCAACTGAACATCCTCAAAACACAAAATATGGACATAAATGATTATGTAATTAAATATGTCATTGTAATAAATGAAAAAATGGATTAATGATAAATTAATAAACCTAGGAATGTTTCTTTAATGATTAAAAAAATTATATAATTTTATTATACATGAGTTAAAGTACATTCATGAAAAGTCTCGACTCTAGGTAATGGATTTCATCTCAATTTCCCTTCATTGAGCTATACTTTAATGTTATTTAACAAATTTCTTTTATATAGTGCATATAATACCCCTTTTACATGTTATATAATTAAAAATTATTAATTCATGTCATTTTATGTTTAAATTAAAATTATTTCATCCAATTAGATTTGACATAAAAGTTACCAAGTAGAAAGGGTCTTTTAAACCCAATTTACATTCATTAGGATATACTTCAACTTTATTGCCTTTTTTATGCCATGATTATGTGTGAATTGATATATAATTTTTTTGAAATATATTTTAACATTTTTTTGGGATTTACATATAAGTACATAATAAATTCATGGATTAATTAGCACTTAAAAAGATTTTATCCTTAAAAGGGTTTTCTTTGTCTCAATATTATTCTCTTGAGACATGTTTCCTGTTGTGCTCCCTGATATATTTAAATGGTATAATTAAAAATATATGAATAAATTTTGAAATATTATTTCATGAATTTCATTTGATTTAAAAATCCATATCATACTCTTTATTTCCATGGATTTTTATTCGAAAGATTCCAAAACGGTAAAGGATTTATGTTACAATCTCTTTTATTTTCAAGATTTTTTAAATTGATAATTAATTTTAAGAAATAATATGATATTCTATTCTATACCAATATATGTTTTCTTAATCACTAGTCATGAATGTGATTTACATATTTAGTTTCTATTTCCTACCCTATTTATTAAAGAATCATCAAGAAATTTGTAATGAAATAACCTGGGATAGCTAGAAAATTCACCCAAGAAGGTATTCCATAATGTGAGAATAATAAATAAAAATAATCATGTATCATGTATAACCCAAACTATACCTGTGAAAAAATAAATTAAAACCAAGAGAAAATAGTTAATGATACGGAACCCTTCCCTTTACTTGTTTCATATAAAACAAAATATGTAAATTCCCAAAGGCAAAAGTGGGGTTTGAGAATAAATCCAAATATGACTTCACAAATGAATCTATAAAAAGTCTAATATCAAGAAAACATTAGATCTTGATTTAAAACATAACTAGTTTATAAAAAATTTCAAGAATAGAAACATTTTATAAAACAAAACATCTTTCTGGTTTTTTATAAAATACTTTCATATTATACCAATAAGGAATATGAGAAGTGTATATATGAAGTCATGTGAGAATAAGAAACACCATCCATGAATACAACATAAGATAAAAAAGTGTTCAATCTAACCATTAAATAAACCATCATACATAAAATAAAGAATAAATTAAAAGAACAATATTGGCTTATAACCTATAGGAATATGTACTAGAAATAAAAATAATCCTAAAATAGGAATAACATGGATCCAACTGATATTGAGTCCCATAACATTTTGTCAATATCAAAAAACCTCTAGTGTAATTACACACACTAAAGGGACATGCATATTTCTTAACATACCTAAAGTTCCAAATGTGTTATGCTTTTAAAAAACCATTTGAAAACATTGTTCAATTTTTATAAAATATTTTCATAGTGAATCATATTTTCATCCGTGCCTGAAAACCTGTTTTAGAACCAAAACCACCTTAAAGGAATTTCACTAATATATAACATTTCCAAAATGATTTTCATTGAAAACCAATTTAAAAACATGCACTTAAAAAATAAAATACACTTTGATATCAAGTCCATCATTTTACTAAAAAATGAATTAACTGAAAATAAACATAAAGTTATTCAAGAATTAGAACTTTTTTATAGACACCTACCTCCAAAATGGAGTCAAAACACCAAGGATTGATCTCTTAAATCCTGGGGTTGAATCCAATCAAGAAGGTATTCAAATACCTTCAATGATATCTCGTGGTCACTTATGATTCGAGACAGAAATATTGAATAAGGACAAAATTATAGGATATTTGAATATTTATAGGTAGTCAGGAAAATATAACACCATGGTGAAACCTCAAGGACCTTGCCATAGAGCCTCCAAACCATGACATAGATCTCCCTATCTATGCTTCCATCACCCCTGGGAAACTGGCCTCTAAAATCCATGTCACAGACCTCACCCAAATATTATTATCTTAGGGAAAATCTATGGTGAATCCAAAGACACAACACTACAACAAAACATAAATTGGAAGACACACCCAAGAACCCTATGCCATAACCATACTTTATGTCGCAGCCATGACCATATGGGAAGTGGCTCTAAAAAGATCCATGTTGTAGCTAGGTGACCATAGCCTACCTCTTACAAAAATGGATGTAAATCCAAAAATCAACTCTTGGTTCCCTACATCATAGCCTTCTCATCCGACTATATTCCACAAAAATACTATCCACGACACATTAACATGTGTTCTAGTGATGTGATATCAAAATATCCCCACTATAATATATTTCTATACTATGAAAGTACTCATGATTATAGAACCATAAAAAAATAATTCCACTTCTACCTCATCAACAATATTTAGCGCCACATCTCGTGGATACCCAATCCATACTGACATAGTACATGGACCATGGAAATCATTGTACTGAAAATTACCATATCTTGGAGATCCACAATCTAAAAAGGGTTCTCAACCATAATGGTGTCAGGATCAAGATCAATATCGTCCCATTCAATCCTAGGGGACGGATTAGGTTGATACATCCTCATCTATGAATCATGGAACATGTCATGAATCGAAGTAAAAAAAGATGTAAATTCCAACCATTATGTCATATTTACAATTTGTTCAGTGATCTAAAAGGGTACTAAAAACCTTTGGGCTAACTTACCATGCAAACCCAAATTAAAGTGTCCCAAGAGAGGATAAACTATAAAAAATCACACCACCAACCTCAAACTCTAACATCCAATGATGGTAGTCTACATAGGATTTCTGATGTGTTGTGACCAATATATTTTGGATCAACATAACCATTTAAAACATCTAATGAACAAGGATCAGTCCAACTAAGGACTAAACTCCAAACTCACCCAAGAATAAGGTAGATCTACATGGTCACCCATACAAGGATTTAAAGTGTTCCATATTAATCAAAGAAAGATAAATATTTTTATATGATAAATAAACCATAGGAATATTTTTTCCCCAACCAACAACATCAAGGCCACATACTCGGAGCATATCCTCAAGAATCTGGAATGATCTCTCCATCTTCCTATCCACCTATGGTTGATATGTTGTGATTAAATTCACCGAGGAACCCATAACCTATTGAAAACATCTCCAAAACCTGGATGTGAACCTTTGGTCCTTGTTAGAAACAATCACAGAGGTAATCCCATGAATACTTAAAGCCTAATGGACATACAAGTGTTAGAGCTGCTCCACCTTCATTGTCTACTTGATGGGGAGGAAATGAGCGATTTAGTGAGTTGATCAATGATCACCAAAATAAAATACTTCCCATTAGGAGTATGTAGTATTAAAATGATGAATTCCATAGAAATATCATCCCAATTCCGTACCAGAATGGGTAAAGGTTTCAAAAAATTAGTAGGTCTCTGGTGTTCTTCATTAATCATCTAAAAAGTTAGGCACAATGAAACAAAACCCATAATTGACTACCTTATCCATAACCACCAATACCTTTATCTTAAATCACGATACATCTTGGTAGTCCTAGGGTGTATGAACCAACAATAGTGGTTTCTATCATCCATCAATCTCTGCTTAAGAGAGTTTAGAATGACCAACCTACCTCTTGGAAACAAATAACCAATGGGTGACCAAGACCATTCACCTATGGTCTTCCCAACATTTAGTATTTTATTGAAGTATTATAATTCGGTTTATTTTAACTTTTTGATACAAAATCACTCATCAAATGTTTATTTAGAATTTACCAAATCTATGAACACCTATTCACCAACCTCTTCCACTCCCAAGCTCATGTTAGTGAACAAACAAATCAGATACCACTCCTCCACTGATACTTTTATGTCTTGTGTTGAAAATTTATTTCTAAATGCATCAATGACCACATTCAATTTCTAAGGACTATAAGAAGTATTAAAATAAAAATTATAGAGATAATCAGTCAAACATCTATGTTGAAGGTTTATATACCTTTGAGTTAAAATATACCATAGACTCTTATGATCTGAATATATTATAAATGACTCCCCAAAGAGACAGTGAAACCAAATATTGAGATCATTCATAACCTATGGTAACTAAATATCATGGGTAAGTTGGTTATTACCATGAGGGTATAAATAGAAAGATCCATAGGCCACCACTTTCTTTCTTTATGTCAAGACACACACAAAACCCATAACAGAAGCATTAAAAAATGTTATAACATGAAATCACTTCCTGAAGAATCAAAACTAGAGATAAAGTCAACCTAAACTTCAGTTCCTCAAAATATATCTATAATTTTCACCCATCTCAAAATTTACACCCTTATGGGTTAAATATTTCACTAGAGATGCAAGATTGGAAAATTCCCAAACAAACCACTTATAATAAATGGAAAAGACTAAGAATCTCCAAATTTCAAACACATTTCTTATCTGATCCCAAGATATGACCACCTGAATCTTTTCAGGATCCATTGAGACCCCCTCATAAGATATAAAATTCCCATAAATTTTATTATTAGATCCAAAACTAACAATTGGATATATTACCATATAAAATATGTTCTCTCAAGGTTATAAGGATGATATCCAAATGATACCATTTCTCAAATTATGAACTGGAGTACCCTAAAATATGATTCACAAAAACAACCACAAAAGAGTCCAAGAACTTATGAAATATCTAGTTCATCATTTCCATAAATACCAAATAATCATTAGTGAGACCAAATGGCATATCTAGAAACTCAAAATGCCCGTAATTGTTACTAAACACTGTCTTAGTTATATCCTCTTCTCAGATTCTCAACTGGTGGTACCCCAACTAGAGTTTAATCTTTGAAAACTAACGAGCTCTGTCACGACCTGTCCTTGGGACCCATGCCTTGACTACCCCAAGCCCGCCTCCTAAAGGCCAAGGGCTGGCGACTAGCACCAAAGGCGTAAATCCTGATATAAGGGAAGGCATTGCCTTTAAGTAAGATAACAAACACCACAGAGTATGTAAGAAGAAGTAAACACTAAGTAAACTGAGTACAAAGGTAAGTGAAGGAATGTAAATGGGCCAGAATACAAACCCAATTGAAAATAAAGTATAACTGAAAAGAGAGTACAACAGCATCAAATTAAAGCAGCAACACCGAGCCATCCTCTGGAAATCCCACCTGAAGGGTGGGTATAGATAGTCTCCTCCGCTCCTTGTCTCCAGCCGCCCGCTCTATGTACGTCCTGTCCAGTGATCCACCTCCAGGTACTATCCAGCTCCACGAGCTCCTATGTTGATCAGCGTTGTCCGTCTTCTGCATCCAATACAATATAGTGCGGGAATAGCCCATGGAGGGGTGAGTATACGCTACTCAGTAGGGACCCCGAGACCCCCGAAGGTCTCCCATAATCCACAAAGGATAATCCAAAAAGGAAAGATACAATCATGAAGTAACAACCAAATCTACTTAGTTATATGCATATACATATACCTAAGTCATCAATTCCAGTTCGGCTCCAACATCCGAGCCCAAGTTCGATCTAGTCCACATAGGATAGTACAACCCAATCCACACAGAAAAGCACAACCTAATCCACATAGGAAAGAAAGTCAATCATATCGAAGATAATGATTGAAAGTCAAGACTCAGCTCACACAGGTATACTCTTCGTAAGGTGATAGAGATGATCAGATGTAGCCACTGATTCATCTAAGCTGTCGGACCCACATAGGATACAAGACCAGCTAAGCTGTCGGACCCACAAAGGATACAAAACCAGCTACACTACCGGAACCACGTTGGATACAAGTACAAAGTCAAATGCTACCGGACCCATGTAGGATACAAGAACAATAGTCACGTACTACCGGACCCACATAGGATTAAAGAACAGTAGTAATAGTCGTGTGGTTCTCACCCCAACTTACTCAAAACTTCCTTTCCCATAACACTTAAAACATCAGTGGTGTAATAAAAATATAATTGTAAAACAACTATATTTTTATTCTTCACATTTTTAACAACTCCTCCCAAGAAAACACACCTTTGGAAAAGGTGTTCCTAAGAAATTACCGGCGCTACGGTTTCATCGGTTCCCTCAGATTTCAATTCCGAGAAACGGTTCAAAAGTTAGGAAAACCCGTTCGTTCATTCACTGAACGTACCTAAGCTAAACTTCAGAAAATGATTCCGGGCACACCGGGCCTCGGAATCAGGTTCCGTTAGAAACTGCGTACTAATAAAATCCCAAAGAAATTAAGAAAAAAAATTTCCTTGAAATTTACAGGTCTTTACATTACTCCCACCTCAGGGATTTATGTCCCCATAAAGATACATCAAAAACTAGGGGAATAAATTAGGGTACTGATCATGCATCTGAGCCTCCCGCTCCCAAGTGCTCTCTTAGAGGTTCCCATGCTGCCACCTAATGCGCACTAGAGGGATCGACTGCCCACGTAGGACCCGCTCCTGTCGATCCTTCATCTCCACCGAGACCTCCGAAAAAGTCACCCTATCATCAATGTCTAGCTCCCCATGGCCGATGATATGCTTCGGGTCGTGTACATATCTACTCAGCTAAGATACGTGGAAGACGTAGTGCACCTGGTGAAACTGAGGTGGTAGATCCAGGAAATAAGCCACCTCGCCTTCCTGCTGAGAAACTAGAATGGTCCTATGAAGCATAGAGATAACGTGCCGCCCTAGCCAAATATTCGTAATCCACGTCGAGGTGAGACCCACAAGAAAACATGGTCGCCATCCACGAACTCCAGTGGTCTCCGCCTCCTGTCAGCATAAGTCTTCTGTCGGCTCTGAGTTGTCCTCCTCCACTCTTGGATGACCGGGACCTTCTCTGTCGTGGCCTGGACCATCTCTGGTCCCACAAGTGCTGACTCCCCAGGGGCTATCCAGCACAGAGGTGACCTGCAAGGTCGGCCCTACAATGCCTCGTATGGTTCAATCCCGATGGTGGAGTGGTAGCTGTTTTTGTACGAAAACTCCACCAAGGGTAGGTGATCCTCCCAGATGTGACCAAAGTCAAGGACACATGCACGGAGCATGTCCTCGAGAGTCTGAATGGTCCTCTCCGTCTGACCATCCGTCTCAGGGTGAAAGGTGGTGCTCAGACGTAGTTGTTTTCCGAATGCCTCCTGCAACCCCTTCCAAAGCTGGGAAGTAAAGCGATTATCTCGGTCAAAGACGATAGATGATGGCACACCATTAAGCCTTACAATCTCCTTAACGTAGAGGCGTCCGAAGATCTCCACTGATCCCTACTCTCTGATCGGTAAAAAGTGGGCCGACTTGGGGAGTCGGTCGACAATCACCCAAATAGAGTCGTGACCTCTAGAAGTACGTGGAAGTCCAGTCACGAAATCCATAGCTATCTCATCCCACTTCCACTCCGGGACCTCCAAGGGTTGTACCAAGCCTGATGGTACCTAGTGCTCCACCTTCACCTGCTAGAAGGTGAGGCATCGAGAAATGAACTCTGACACAACCTTCTTCATACCCGGCCACCAGTGTTGCCGCCTGAGATCCTGGTACATCTTCGCCACTCCTGGATGTACCACTAAAGGGGAAGTGTGAAAATATCTTAGCACCTCATCTTGTAACACAGCTGGTACCATGGTATGCCCTCTGAAAAGGACGATGTGCTCTCCTCCTACAGAGAATCCATCAGGTGCTTGTCCTGAGGATATCTGTGCACACCACATCTCATAGTCAACGTCCCCACGCTGTGCCTCTCTGACCTGCTGAATAAGTTGAGTTGTGACTATGAGTGACTGAAGGAAGGATGCCCAATCTCTATCCACAAAGGATATCTGCAAAACAGCTAGCTGCTCTGTCACCTCTCCAAGTAGCTGAATGCCCGTCCTCATGCTGAGAGCATAGGCTACTACGTTCCACTTTCCAGGAGTATAGAATATCTCAAAGTCATAATCCTGGAGGAACTCAAGCCACCTTCACTGTATCAGGTTCATGTCCTTCTACGAGAAGATGTACCTGAGACTCAGGTGGTCAGAATAGTCTGTAAAGCGCTCTCCCATCAGATAGTGTCGCCACATCTTCAAGGCAAAGACCACTGCTTCTAACTCTAGGTCTTGGGTAGCATAGTTCTACTCATACTGCCTCAACTATCATGATCCATTGGCGATCACTTCCCGCTCCTGCAGCAGGACACAGCTGAGTCCGGTCCCTAATGCATTGCATTAGACTACATACCCTACTCCCTCCTCCGGTAGCCTCAAGATGGGTGCACAGGTCAATCTTTATCTCAGCTCCTAGAAGCTCTGCTGAAATCTATCTGACCACACGAAGGGTTTCCCATTCTTCATCAAAGATGAAAGTGGTGCCTCAACTCTAGAGAAGTCTGGCACAAATCCCCGGTAGTACCTAGCTAGACTCAATAAACTCCGCACCTCCGTCACGCTCCTGGGTGGCTCCCAAGCTAGCACTTCCTCGATCTTTGCAGGATCCACCACAACTCCCGCCTCAGAGATGATGTGCCCCAAGAAGTGGACCTCAAATATCAGAAACTAACACTTCAAGAGGTTACCATAAAGCTGTTTCTCTTGGAGTGTGTCCAGTACAACCCGCAAGTGGTAGGCATGCTCCTCCTCAGTAGTCGAGTATATCAATATGTAATCGATGAAGACCATGAAAAATCGATCGAGTTAAGGCTAGAAGATCCTATTCATGAGACTCATGAACACTGCTGGAGCATTGGTTACGCCGAAAGGCATAACCAAGAACTCATAGTGGCCATACCGATATCTGAAGGCCGTCTTCTGCACATCCTCGTCTCGAACTCTGAGATGATGATAGCCTGACCTGAGGTCTATCTTCGAGAACCACCATGCTCCCTTGAGCTGATCTAAGAGGTCGTCAATCCTCAGTAGTGGATACTTGTTCCTCATGGTCACCTGGTTCAGGTGACGATAATCGACACATAGTCGCAAGCTCTCGTCCGCCTTCTTGGCGAACAAAATCGGGGAAGCCCAGGGTGAAACACTGGGTCGAATGAATCCCTTGACCTGCAAGTCCTCCAGCTCTACCCATAGCTCTCGAAGCTCAGCGGGAGCCATTCGATATGCTGGAGTAGATATCGGGGCTGTCCCGGGATACATGTCAATATAGAAGTCTACCTCTCTGCGAGGAGGTAGTCCTGTAACGTCGTCAGGAAAAACGTCCGCATACTGATCCACCACTATAGGAAAACTCGGACTCCGCACATCAACCGCTCCTAGGATGAGGCTAGCCAAATGATGAGTGATCGGCTATCCTCTCCTCTTCATGAGTCTATCCTGCACTGCAAAGGATCCCTTCTCACCGGTGAAGGTGAACCTGCTCCCATCGGTGCAGACACACCGCACCTTGCGCCTAATACAGTCGATCTGAGCATGGACTGTAGATAACCAATCCATGCCCAAAATGACGTCGTAAGGCCTCAACGCCACTACAAGAAGATACCATCCAAATATCTCACCTCCTAGAGTATTCTCACACTACCGGCACCAGTGCGTAATCGTCGAGTCTGCTCCCATAGGATTCTCTAGCTGTAAGGATCGATCCAATGGCTCTGTTGGAATCTCCATGCTCCGAACAAGGGCAATGACAATGAAAGAATGAATCGCTCATGTGTCTATAAGAACTGCAGAAAGTATGGAGTAGACACATATAGTAACTCGAATCATATCTAGTGCGCCATGGTCGTAGGCCTCCACTGCCTGAAGCTGAGCCTGCCTATGCCCGCCAGGTCCTTGTGGTCGTGGTGGACCTCTAGGTGGTGGTGGTGGTAGAGCCTCAAAGCGTCGCCCACCACCTGCTGCTTGGTCATCTCCTCTGCCTCGTCCACCTACTCCCTACAGACCACCATGGTCGAACCCTTGCCTCTGCCTGGGTGGTCCCTCAACTGTCTGCTGCTCCTCTGCATGGCGGGTCGGGCAGTCACGAGCCATGTGGCCCTGCCTGCCACATAAATAGCACTATCTGCTCCTTGGAAGGCTGGCTCTGTGCCGTATGCCCCGCACCTCTAAGCCGGTATCCTGAGGTCGTCCACCTGATGGTATAGTCCTCTTGGACTCTTGAGTCATCCGTAGACTGCCAGCTATAGAAGACTTAGCTACATGTCGCCCTGCGGTAGGTCTCGCTGCTGGTGTAGGCTTAGCAGGAAAGCTCTCTACAAGGAGGACTCGCTCCAATACTCCTGCATGCATTGGACTACTGAGGGAGATCATCGAGGCCCTGATCTCATGCCTCAGTCCCTGCTCAAAGGTCTAGGCCTGGAAGAATGGGTCTCGTACCATGTCCGTGGAATAGCGCGAGAGATTGGTAAATCTCGCTGAGTATTGGGCTACCATCTTGATACCCTGCCGCAGCTGTAGTAGCTCCTGAATGCGCACTGCACGGAGGGTGGATGGGATGAACTCTGAGCGAAAGAGGCTCTCGAAGTCCGAACAAAGGAGAGATGCCTCATCATGCACCTAGAGCATCAGGCTCCACCATCTGCCTGCTGCCGCGTGCCGGAGACTCGCTGCAAGGATCACCATGAGGTCAGCTGGGGTCCCTACTAACTTGAAAACTTGAACAACAGCCTCCAGACAATCCTCGGCTTCCTGAGGGTCCATCTCCCCGTGGAACCTGGGTGGTATCTGATGCTGAAACTTGTGCTGTGCACTAAGGTGACGTGCACTCTCAGCGGCTGGGGCTGGTGGCATCGGTGGCTCGGCAGGTAGAGGTACCGTCGGTGCCTCCGCTGTAATAGGGCCCTGCACCGAGGCCTCATCACTTGGTGGGATGCCGTCTCGCACAATGCTCGGAACCCTAGCTGGCTGCCGTCGTGGGGCCATCCTGAAAAGAGACAGGTGCACCACAGTCAATACAGTATACCTAGTGAGGTGACATAATGTAATCACAAGAAAACTTTTGAAACACACATGCAATCAATGTTTTTGTGCACTGAGTCAGAATTCAGAAGTCAGGGTCCTGGTGTATGGATATGTCGGCCGCCGCACCAACACGGGACTCCCTGGACTGAAAATGTAAAGACCCGTAAATTTCAAGGATTTTTTTTAATTTTCTTGGGAAGTTTACAAGAACGCGGTTTCGGTCGGCACCTGATTCCGAGGCCTGGTGTGCCCTGAATCAATTTCTGAAGTTTGGATCAGGTACGTTCAGTGAACGAACGAGCCGATTTTCCTAACTTTTGAACTGGTGCTCGGAATCGAAATCCGAGGGCACCGATGGAATTGCAGTGCCGATAATTGCTTAAGAACACCTTTTCCGGAGTTGCGTTTGCTCGGGTGAGGTTATTAAATTTTGGGGATAACTAAAGAATAAAATAAAATTTTGTGCAACCGAATTTTATTTTTATTTAAGGTATCTTAACCCTAAGCTTGATGGTTGAAGTGGGACCCACTAATACCCTAACTCCTGGGTAGGATATTATTGAGGTGGGGCCCACATGAGCCCCACCCCTTTATTTCCTTTTACCTTCCACATGCATTTAATATGGTAACTCACCCGCACCCCCCGTTTTAAATTCCAAGTCAACTCTCACGATTAATTAAATTTTAAACACCTCATTAATTGGTCAACGCTCATTAATTAAATCGTTATCTGTTTTTAATTTCAAAACAGTTGACATGGGAAATAAAATAAGGCAAAGCCTTATTTTATGAAGGGGTTGTTTCGTTGTGCGAGAAGAATTGGGAGAGGAATAACTCAAGCCTCGAATCTTCACCTTCTTCTTTAAAGAACGTGAAGAACGCGAAGAAAGCACCATCGTCGACGAAGAACGCTGGCCTCCGACGAAGGGCAACGAAGAACGCAGAACCCTCCGAGATCGATGACGCGACGCCGACGATCCTCCTTCCACGACATTTCTTCCGCGATGTTCCTTCTATGGCAATAATCTTCAATCATCAACCGCTTGAGGTTGGGGGTTTGGTTTAATTAAATCTATGTGAATTATATCCTCGACATTTGTTTAATTATCGGAAGTCGTTTGAACCACTAACGCGGTGGGTGCGGACCAACGAACAAGTCCGAACCCACCGTTTCTTTATTCTTGGTGTGCGGATCGACGGGCGACGGCAAAGCAGGCCGCAAAGGCATAATGAGGACTTCACAGTGAAGGGCCAGTCCCAGGAGGACCACTGGAAAAGTCGGCAGGCAAAACGGACCACCGGAGCGCGTCCGGTGGTCCGCGGAAGACCCCGTCGGTGCGCCGGCGGCCGACCGCCAGGAGGCGGCAACGCCCAGCGTGCTGCCAGGAAGGACCGCCGCGGCTTCAGCCGCGGCGGTAGACGGCTGGTCCCACGACCGCGCGGGAACGAAGGGGGGGGGGACGCGGCATTGGGTCGCCTCCGCTGGCAAGGAACGACCCCCACGCGGGGTCCGCGACGGCAATCAAGGGGGCAGTCGCCCCCTTTGCGCGGCCGCTCGGCCAGCGCCGAGCCGCCCCGGCCGCGCCGTGCCATGCCCTGCCGGGTCGGACCCGGACCCGGGTTGGGTTGACCCAGTTCGGGCCGACCCGGGGTGGTGGGGGGGGGGGGGGGGGGTTGGGCCGGGTTGGACCAGGCCCAGACCCCCCTTTTTCGGAACTTTTCAGTCTTTTGCCCATAACATGGGATACGGACCCCCGAACGATGCACTGTCAGTTGAATATCGATCCTTGGATCGAGACAGTCATTTTGGTATATTACAATGAAGGTTTCGGAGAACTTTGCGTACAGACGGGTTGGTTCGAACATGAAACCAACAGGGCCCTTGGAGCGGAAACGGTTATAACTTGAGATCGGGACGTACGATTGACGTGCCATCGAATTTGTTGGTTTTATCTCAGTGAGACAGACCTTTGGGATTACTCCGATCGAGGTTTGGACATAGTTGGTGTGTGGTCGGGTTGGTTTTGACTTAAAAACCAACCGGGCCCCTGGAACGAAAAAGCCAATAACTCTCAGATCGGGCGTCCGATTGACGCGCCGTCTGTCACGTTGAGTCCCTCTTGTCAAGACAGAACATTGAGATACATCAAATCCAGACTACGTGTCAGTTTATATATCGAACCTTTGGCTCGTGGAGTGGACCCTCCTGAAACGAGCATGCTGTGTGCGGGAACCCTAGAGCTGGCTGTGACTGTGACGAAGAAGACCGTACTGAAATCCTATGTGGGTTCGACGGAGAAGAAGACTGCACTGAAATACTATGTGGGTTCGGCAATGATGAAGACCGTACTGAAATCCTATGTGGGTTCGATGGAGATGAAGACTGCACTGAAATCCTATGTGGGTTCGGCAGCGATGAAGATCGTACTGAAATCCTCTGTGGGTTCGACGGAGATGAAGACTGCACTGAAATCCTATGTGGGTTTGGCAACGATGAAGACCGTACTGAAATCCCATGTGGATTCGAGGGAAATGACTACTGTTCTTGTATCTTACGTGGGTCTGTCAGTGTCTGACTCTATTCTTACTATCCTATGTGGGTCTGGCAGAGTAGCTGGTTTAGCATCCTACGTGGGTCCCAGCTTAGATAAATCAGTGGCTATATCTAATCATCTCTATCACCAAAGAGGTATACCTGTGTGAGCCGAGTCTTGACTTCCAATAATTATATTCGATATGATTGACTTGCTTTCCTATGTGGATTGTGTTTTGTTATCCTATGTGGACGTGATCAAACTTGGGGTCGGATGTTGGAGCCAAAGTGGAATTGATGACTTATGTATATGTATGGGCATATACCTAAGTAGTGTTGGATGTTACTTCATGATTGTATCTTTCCTTTGTGGATTACCCTTTGTGGATTCTGGGAGACCTTCGGGGGTCTCGGGGTCCCTACTGAGTAGCGTATACTCACCCCTGCATGGGCTATGCGCGCACTACGTTGTGTTGGATGCAGATGACAGACATCGCTGATCGTGGTTGAGGCTTGTGGAGCAAGTCGGTACCTAGAGGTGGACCACTCGGCGGGATGTACACGGAGCAGACAACTGGACCTGAGGAGCTGAGGAGGCTATCTATACCCACCCTTCAGGTGGGAATTCCAGTGGACGGATCGACGTTTCTGATTTATATTCAGTTGCTGTATTTCCTTTCCAGTTGTACTTTACTTCCAGTTTGGGTTTGTATTCTGGCCCACTTACTTTTCTGCACTACTTTTTCTTCCCAGTTTTACTTAGTGTTTACTTCTGCTTGATTACCCTGTGGTTGTTGTTTGTTTTATAAAGGAAATGCCTTCCCCTTTTTTTGGGATTTAAGCTTTGGTGCTAGTCGCCAGCCCCTGGGCTATCGTAGGCGGACATGGGGTAGTCACAGCACGGGTTCTGAGGACGGGTCGTGACAAATTGGTATCAGAGGAGTTCGGTTCTACCACAGAACTCTGGACTCTCATATTTCTTCTATGTGAAGCAATAATGTTAAGGGTATTGAGTGTGGTTATCAGTCCAGGGAGTCCAGTGTTGGTGCGGTGGGAAACGTATCCGTACACCAGGACCCTGACTTCTGATTTCCATCTCAATGCACGAAATCATTGATTGCATGTGTGTTTCAAAGGTTTTCTCTGTGATTACTTTGTGTCAGCTCACCAGGTATACTGTTTTGATCATGGCACACCTGTTTCTCTTCAAGATGGCCCCACGTCGGTAGCCATCTAGGGTTCCAAGCATTGAGCGAGATGACAGCCCACCGAGCGACGAGGCCTCTGTGCGGGGCCCTTTGACAGCGGAGGCACCGGCGGTACCTCTACCCGCCGAGCCACCGATGCTACCAACCCCAGCCGCTGACAGTGCATGTCGCCTTAGTGCACTGCATGGGTTTCAGCGTCAGAGGCTGCCTAGGTTCTGTGGGGAGATGGACCCTTAGGCATCCGAGGATTAGCTGGAGGCGGTTGTTCGAGTTTTCAGGTTAGTGGGGACACCAACGGACCTCATGGCGATCCTCGCAGCGAGCCTCCTGCACGCGGAAGCAGGCATATGGTGGAGCTTGATGCTCCAGGTGCACGATGAGGCATCTCTCTTCTAGAAGGACTTTGAGAGCCTCTTCCTCTTGGAGTTCGTCCCAGCCACCCTCTGTGTGGTGCGCATCCAGGAGCCTCTACAGCTACGACAGGGCCGCATGACAGTCGCCCCGTACTCGGCGAGATTTACCGACCTCTCACGCTATTCGACGGACATGGTACGAGACCCATTCTTCCGGGCCCGGACCTTCGACCAGGGACTGAGGCATGAGATCAGGGAATCGATGATCTCCCTCAGCATTCCGACACAACCATGAGTACTGGAGCGATCTCTTCTCATAGAGAGTTTTTTTTCAAGCCTACACCAGCAGCGAGACCTACTGCAGTGCGGCATGTAGTAGAGTCGTCTGCAGCTGGCAGTCGACGAATGTCACAGGGGTCCAGGCGGACCAGACCATCAGGCAGACGACCTCAGGACACTGGCTCAGAGGTGCGGGGTACAGGGCGCAGAGGCAGCCTTCCGAGGAGCATACAGTGCTATGCATGCGGTGGGTAGGGCCACATGGCTCGTGACTACCCGACCCGCCGTGCAGAGGAGCAGTAGACGGTTGAGGGTCCACCCAGGAAAAGGAAGAGGGTCGATTGTGGCAGTCCGCCGAGAGCAGGCGGTCGAGGCAGGGGAGCTGGCCGAGCAGCAGGTGATGGGAGACACTTTGAGGCTTTACCACCACCACCACCAGGAGGTCCACCCCGACCACAGGGAGCTGGCGGGCAGAGACAGGCTCAGCTTCAGGCAGCGGAGGCCTACGACCACGGCATGCCAGAGATGATTCGAGGTACGATCTGTGTCTACTCCACCCTTGATGCAGTTCTTATAGACACAGAAGTGATTCATTCTTTTATTGTCACTGCCCTTGTTCGGTGCTCGGAGATTCTGGCTGAGCCGTTGGCTCGATCCTTACGGCAAGAGAATCTTACAGGAGCAGACTCGACGATTATGCATTGGTGACGACAGTGTGAGATTACTCTAGGAGGTGAGAGCTTCGGCTGGGATCTTCTTGTAGCGGCGTCGAGGCCTTACGACGTCAACTTGGGAATGGATTGGTTAACTATGGTCCTTGCTTAGATTGACTGTATTTGGCGCAAGGTGCGGTGTGTACGCACCGACGGGAGCAGGTTCACCTTCACCGGCAAGAAGGGAGCCTTTGCAGCACAGGATGGACTCACGCAGAGGAGAGGACAGCCCATCACACAGCAATTGGCTAGCCTCATCCTAGGAGCAGTTGACGTGCAGAGTCCTAGTTTTCCTGTAGTGGTGGATCAGTATGCGGACGTTTTCCCCGATGACGTCCCAGGGCTACCTCCTCACAGAGAGGTAGACTTCTATATTGACCTGTACCCCGTGATAGCCCCGATATCCACTCCAGCATATCAGATGGCCCCCACTGAGCTTTTAGATCTATGGGTACAGTTGAAGGACTTGCAGAGCATGGGATTCATCCGACCTAGTGTTTCACCCTGGGCTTCCCCGATTTTGTTCGCCAAGAAGGCGGATGGGAGCTTGCGAATTTGTGTCAACTATCGTCACCTGAACCAGGTGACCGTGAGGAACAAGTATCCGCTACCGAGGATTGAAGACCTCTTCGATCAGCTCAAGGGAGCATGGTGGTTCTCGAAGATAGACCTTAGATCAGGCTGTCATCAGCTCAGAGTTCGAGAATAGGACGTGCAGAAGACGGCCTTCAGATGTCGGTATGGCCACTATGAGTTCTTGGTTAGGCCTTTCGGCATAACCAACGCTCCAATAGTGTTCATGGGTCTCATGAACAGGATCTTTCAGCCATACCTCGATCGATTTGTCGTGGTCTTCATCGATGACATATTGATATACTCGACCACTGAGGAGGAGCACGCTTACCACTTGCGGGTTATACTAGACACACTCTGAGAGAACCAGCTTTATGGAAAGCTCTCGAAGTGTCAGTTCTGGTTACGTGAGGTCCATTTCTTGGGACATGTCATCTTTGAGGTAGGAGTTGTGGTGGATCCCGTGAAGATCGAGGCAGTGCTAGCTTGGGAGCCACCCAGGAGCGTGACAGAGGTGCTGAGTTTCTTGGGTCTAGATGGGTACTACCGGGGGTTTGTGAAAAACTTCTCCAAAGTTACGGCACCACACTCATATTTGAAGAAGAAGGGGAAACACTTTGTGCGGTCAGACATATGTCAGCGGAGCTTCTAGGAGCTGAGACAGAGATTGACCAGTGCGCCTATCTTGAGGCTACCAGAAGAGGGAGTAGGGTACGTAGTCTACTGCGATGCATCAGGGACCGAACTCGGATGTGACCTAATGCATGAACGGGCCGTGATCCCCTATGGATCACGTCGGTTGAGGCAACATGAGCAGAAATACACTACCCATGAACTTGAGTTAGCAGCAGTGGTCTTCGCTCTGAAGATGTGGCGACACTATCTGATGGGCGAGCGCTTTAAAGTCTACTCTGACCACCAGAGTCTCAGGTACATCTTCTCACCGAATGACCTGAATCTGAGACCGTGACGATGGCTTGAGTTTCTCTAGGACTATGACTTTGAGATAGTCTATACTCCTGGGAAGGGGAACATAGTAGCCGATGCTCTCAGCATGAGGACGTGCATCCAGGTACTCGGGGAGGTGATGGAGCAGCTAGCCGCTTTATAGATATCCTTTGTGGATAGAGATGGAGCAGCCTTTCTTCAGTCACTCATAGTCACTCCTCTAATACTGCAGCGGGTTAGAGAGGCACAGCATGAGGAAGCTGACTGTGAGACGCGGCGTGCGCAGATATCCTCAGGATAGGCACCTGATGGATTCTCTATAGGAGGAGAGCACGATGTCCTTTTCAGAGGACGTACCATGGTACCAGCTACTTTGCAGGAGGAGGTGCTGAGAGAGTTTCACACTTCCCGTTTAGCGGTACATCCAGGAGTGGTGAAGATGTACCGGGATCTCAGACGACAGCACTGGTGGCCGGGTATTAATAAGGCTGTAGCAGAGTTTGTTTCTCGATGCCTCACCTGCCAGCAGGTGAAGGCAGAGCACCAGGTACCAACAGGCTTGGTACAACCCTTGGAGGCCCCGGAGTGGAAGTGGGACGAGATATCTATGGATTTTGTGACTGGAATTCCACGTACTTCCAGAGGTAATGACTCCATTTGGTTGATTGTCGATCGACTCACCATGTCAGCTCACTTCTTACCCATCAGAGAGCAGGGCTCAGTAGAGAGCTTGGGGCATCTCTACATTCAAGATATTGTACGGATTCATGGTGTGCCATCATCTATCATATCCGATCAAGATGCTCGCTTTACTTACCAGCTTTGGAAGGGGTTGCAGGAGGCATTCAGGACGCAGCTACATCTGAGCATCGCCTTTCACCCTCAAACGGATGGTCAGACAGAGAGGACTATTCAGACTCTTGAGAAAATGCTCCGTGCATGTGTACTTGACTTTGGTCGCAGCTGGGAGGACCATCTACCCTTGGTGGAGTTTGCGTACAACAACAGCTACCACTCCACCATCGGGATGGCACCATACGAGGCATTGTACAGCCGGCCATGCAGATAACCTCTCTGCCGGACAGATCCTGGGGAGTCAGCACTTGTGGGAACAGAGATGGTCCAGGCCATGATAGAGAAGGTCCAGGTTATCCAAGAGTGGATGAGGGCAGCTCAGAGCCGGCAGAAGTCTTATGCTGACAGGAGGCGGAGGCCACTGGAGTTCGAGGATGGCGACCACGTCTTCTTGCGGGTCTCACCTCGACATGGATTACGGAGATTTGGCCGAGGCAACAAGTTTTCTCCGTGCTTCATTGAACCATTCCAGGTCCTCAGCAGGATAGGAAAGGTGGCTTTTCACCTGGCCCTACCACCTCAGTTGCACCGGGTGCACGAAGTCTTCCATGTATCTCATCTAAGGAGATACGTGCATGACCCGACACATATCATCGACCATGGGGAGTTGGAAATTGATGATGGGGCGACTTTTGCGGAGGTCCCGGTGGAGATCGAGGATCGACAAAAGTGGGTCCTATGTGGATGGTCGATTCCTCTATTGCGCATCAGATGGCAGCATGAGAACCTCCAAGACAGCATTTGGGAGCGGGAGGCTCAGATGCATGCACAATACCCCCTTTTGTTTCCCTAGTTTATGATGTATCTTTACGGGGACGTAAATATCTGAGGTGGGAGTAATTTAAAGACCCGTAAAATTCAAGGAATCTTTTTTTAAATTTTCTTGGGAATTTTACAAGAACGCAGTTTTTGACGGAACCTGATTCCGAGGCCCGGTGTGCCTAGAATCAATTTACGAAGTTTGGATCGGGTACGTTCAGTGAACGAATGAGCCGGTTTTTCTATCTTTTGAACCGGTGCTCGGAATCGAAATCTGAGGGCACCGATGGAAATACAGCACCATTAATTGCTTAAGAACACCTTTTCTGGAGTTTCTTTTTCTTGGGTGAGGTTATTACATTTTGGGGTTAACTAAAGAATAAAATAAAATTTTGTGCAACCGAATTTTATTTTTATTTAAGGTACCTTAACCCTAAGCTTGATTGTTGGAGTGGGACCCACTAATACCCTAACTCCTAGGAAGGACATTAGTGAGGTGGGGCCCACACGAGCCCCACCCCTTTATTTCCTTTTACCTTCCACGTGCATTTAATATGGTAACTCACCCACACCCCACTTTATAAATGCCAAGTCAACTCTCACGTTTAATTAAATTTTAAATGCCTCATTAATTGGTCAATGCTCATTAATTAAATCGTGATCTATTTTGAATTTCAAAACAGTTGGCATGGGAAATAAAATAAGGAAAATCCTTATTTTATGAAGGGGTTGTTTTGTTGTGTGAGAAGAATTGGGAGAGGAATAACTCAAGCCTTGAATCTTCACCTTCTTCGTTGAAGAATGCGAAGAACGCACTATCGCTGACGAAGAACGCCGGCCTCCGATGAAGGGTGACAAAGAACACCGAACCCTTGGAGATCGACGACGTGACGCCGTGTACCGCGACGCCGATGATCCTACTTCCGCGAATCTTCTTTTGTGACGTTCCTTCTCCCACGACAATCTTCGATCATCAACCGCTTGAGGTAGGGGTTTTGGTTTAATTAAATCTGTGTGAATTATATCCTCGACATGTGTTTAATTGTCAGAAGTCGTTTGAACCGCTAACGCGGTGGGTGCGGACCAACGAACAAGTCCAAACCCACCATTTCTTTTTTTCTTGGTGTGCGGATCGATGAGCAACGATGAAGCAGGCCGCCAAGGCATTATGAGGACTTCGTAGTGACGGGCCGGTCCCGAGAGGATCGCTAGCATAGCCGGTGGGAAAAACGGACCACCAGAGTGCGTCTAGTGGTCCGGGGAAGACCCCGCCGGTGTGCCACGCCGGCATGGTGGCACCGGCCGACCGCCAGGAGGCGGCAGCGCCCGGCGCACCGCTAGGAAGGACTGCTGCGACTGAAGCCGCGGCGGCAGGCGGCTGGTCTCGAGACCGCGCGAGACCGAAGGGGGGGGGGGGCGTGGCGGCAATCAAGGGGGAAGCCGCCCCCTTTGCGCGGCCGCTCGGCCACTCTGAGCCGACCCCGCTCGGCCAGCGCCGAGCCGCGTCCAGCTGGGTCGGACCCGGTTCAGGCTGACCCGGGGTGGGGGGGGGGGGTCGGGTCGGACCGGGCCCAGACCCCCTTTTTTTGGAACTTTTCGGTCTTTTTCCAATAACTTGGGATACAGACCCCCGAACGATGCACCATCTGTTGCATAGAGATACTTTGATCGGGATGGTCGTTTCGGTATATTACACGTAAGGTTTCAGAGAACTTTGGGTATGGACGAGTTGGTTCGAACACGAAACCAACCGGGCCCTCGGAGCGGAAACGCTTATAACTTGAGCTCTGGACGTCCGATTGACGTGCCATCGACTTTGTTGGTTTTCTCTTAGTGAGAAGGACCTTTTGGCTTACTCCGATCGAGGTTTGGACACAATTGGAGTGCGGTCGGGTTTGTTTTGACTTAAAAACCAACCGGGCCCCTGGAACGAAAAGACCAATAGCTCTCAGACCGGGCGTCCGATTGACGCGCCGTCTGTCACGTTGAGTTCCTCTTGTCAAGACAGAACATTGAGATACATCAACTCCGGAATACGTGTCAGTTGATGTATCAACCCCTTGGCTCATGGAGCAGACCCTCTTGGAACGAGCATGTTGTGTGCGGGAACCCTAGAGCTGGCTGCGACTGTGACGATGAAGACCGTACTGAAATCCTATGTGGGTTCGACGGAGATGAAGACTGCACTAAAATCCTATGTGGGTTCGGCAGCGATGAAGACCGTACTGAAATCCGATGTTGGTTCGACGGAGATGAGGACTGCACTGAAATCCTATATGGGTTCGTCAGCGATGAAGACTGTACTGAAATCCTATGTGGGTTCGACGGAGATGAAGACTGCACTGAAATATTATGTGGGTTCAGTAGTGATGAAGACCGTACTGAAATCCTATGTGGGTTCGACGACAATGACTACTCTTCTTGTATCCTACGTGGTTCTGGCAGTGTCTGACTCTGTTCTTGCTTTCCTATGTGGGTCTGGCAGAGTAGCCGGTTTAGCATCCTATGTGGGTCCCAGATTAGATAAATCAGTGGCTATATCTAATCATCTCTATCATCACAGAGGTATACCTGTGTGAGCTGAGTCTTGACTTCCAATCATTATCTTCGATATGATTGACTTGCTTTCTTATGTGGATTGTGTTGTGTTATCCTGTGTGGACGTGATCGAACTTGGGCTCAGATGTTGGAGCCAAACTGGAATTGATGACTTAGGTATATATATGGGCATATACCTAAGTAGTGTTGGATGTTACTTCAGGATTGTATCTTTCCTTTGTGGATTTCCCTTTTTGGATTCTGGGAGACCTTCGGGGGTCTTGGGGTCCCTATTGAGTAGAGTATACTCACCCCTGCACGGGCTATGCCCGCACTACGTTGTGTTGGATGCAGACGACGGACAGTGCTGATCGTGGTTGAGGATTGTGGAGAAAGTAGGTACTTGGAGGTGGACCACTGGGCGGGATGTACACGGAGCAGACGACTGGATCCAAGGAGCTGAGGAGGCTATCTGTACCCAACCTTCAGGTGGGACTTCCAGTGGACATATCGATGTTTCTGCTTTACTTTCAGTTGCTGTATTTCATTTTCAGTTGTACTTTACTTCCAGTTTGGGTTTGTATTCTGGCCCTCTTAATTTTCCGCACTACTTTTTGTACCCAGTTTTACTTAGTGTTTACTTCTGCTTGCTTACCCTGTGGTGGTTGTTTACATTATAAAGGCAATGCCTTCCCCTTTTGTCGGTATTTACGCCTTTGTGCTAGTCACCAACCCCTGGCATATGGGAGGTGGGCTTGGGGTAGTCACGGCATGGGTTTCAAGGTCGGGTCGTGATAGATAACCACACTCAATACCTTAACATTATTGCTTCACATAGAAGAAAGATCAGAGTCCTGAGTTCTGCGATAGAACTGAACTCCTCAGATACCAATTTGTCACGACCCATCCTCAGGACCCGTGCCGTGACTACACCAAGCCCGCCTCCCATATGCCAAGGGCTGGGGACTATCACCAAAGGAATAAATCCCGATAGAAGGGAAGGAATTTCCTTTAATTAAGATAACAAACACCACAGAGTATGCAAGCAGAAGTAAACACTAAGTAAACTAAGTAAAAAGGAAAGTTCTAGAAAGTAAATGGGCCAGAATACAAACCCAACTGAAAATAAAGTACAACTGAAAAGAGAGTTCAACAGTAGAAAAGTAAAGAAGCAACACCGAGACGTCTTATGGAAATACCACCTGAAGGGTGGGTACATATAGTCTCCTCGTCTCCTCAGCTCCAGCCGTCCGCTCCGTGTACGTCTCTTCCAGTGATCCACCTCCAGGTACCGTCCAACTCCATGAGCTCCTACCTCGATCAGCGCTGTCTGTCATCTGCATCCAACACAACGTAGTACGGGCATAGCCCGTGCAGGGGTGAGTATACGCTACTCAGTATGGACCCCGAGACCCCTGATGGTCTCCCAGAATCCACGAAGGATAATCCACAAAGGAAACATACAATCACGAAGTAACAACCAACTCTACTTAGGTATATGCCCATACATATACCTAAGTCATAAATTCTAGTTTGGATCCAACATCCGAGCCCATGTTCGATCTAGTCCACATAGGATATTACAACCCAATCCAAACAGGAAAGCACAACCAAATCCACATAGGAAAGCAAGTCAATCATATCAAAGATAATGATTGAAAGTCAAGACTCTACTCACATAGGTATACTCTTCGTAAGGTGATAGAGATGATCAGATGTAGCCACTGATTCATCTAAGCTGTCGGACCCACATAGGATACAAGACCAGCTAAGCTGTCAGACCCACAATGGATACAAGACCAACTACTCTGCCGAACCCACGTAGGATACAAGTACAGAGTAAAATATTGTCGAACCCCCATAGGATACAAGAACAATAGTCACGTACTGCCGGACCCACATAGGATATAAGAACAATAGTCATCGCCGTCGAACCCACGAAGGATTCCAGTATGGTCGTCGTCGCTGCCGAACCCATGGAGGATCCCAGTATAGTCGTCATCGTCGTCGCAGCCGCAACCAGCTCTAGGGTTCCCGCACACATCATGCTTGATTCCGGGAGGGTCCGCTCCATTAGCCAAGGGGGTCAATACATCAACTGACACGTAGTCCGAATTTTATATATCCCAAAGTTCTGTCTCGACAACAGGAACTCAATGCGACAGACGGAGCGTCAATTGGATGCCCGGTCTGAGAGTTATTGGCTTTTCCATCCCATGGGACACGTTGGTTTTTAAGTTAAAACCAACCCGACCATACTCCAACTGTGTCCAAACCTCGAGAGGAGTAAGCAAAAATAACCTTCTCACTAAGAGAAATCCAACAAAGTTGACGACACGTCAATCGGACGTCCAGAGCTCAAGTTATAAGCATTTCCGCTCCGAGGGCCCGGTTGGTTTTATGTTCGAACCAACCCGGCCGCACCCAAAGTTCTACGAAACCTTGAGTGTAATATATTGAAACTACCGTCTCGATCCAAGGATCACATCGTAACTAACGGTGCTTCGATCAGAGATCTGTATCCCATGTTATGAGCTTTTAAACGTAGATGTCCGATTTTAGGGGGTTTTGGGCCCGGACCGACCCGGCCCAAGAAACCCTGGGTCAGCCCAAATAGGGTCGACCAACCCGGGTCCGTGTCCGGCCCACTTGGGCGCAGCCCGGCCCAGCGGGCATGGCCCGACCCAGATGGTGCGGCCCGGCTCCCAGCCCGGCGTGGGTGGTCCGGCCCGGCGCGGCCGATCCGGCCTGGGCGCCCGCGCGCTGAGCGGACCCGGGGGGGGGGGGGATTCCGCCTCCACCTGGCGCCAGCGGCCGGCTCAGCCGACTGCTTCTCTGAACTGCCACCGCGGGACCTGCCGATCCCGCCTCCTGGAGCACTGGCAACCGGAATGCCCGGCTGCCCCCTTGCCGCACCGCCGCGACCAAAGGTCACTGCCTTTGTCCGACTGGCGCGGCGCGACGGCGCCGCGTCCCTCATCCGTGGCCTGCCCCGGCCGTGGCCTTGCATGGTTCTCCGGCGCGGCGCGACAGCGCTGCACCCCTTCGCCTTGGCCCGTTCTTGGCCGCGGGTTCCTTCAGCTTCACCAGCGCGGCGCTACGGCGCCGCGCACCTTCACTGCGATTTACCTCATTCCTGCGCGGTGCCGTTGCACCGCGCCCCCTCCATTCCAAGCCACAAAATATTCAACAACGAAAGGGGAGGAAGTTCGGTCGTGTTAGTGCGGTCCGACCTCCTCCATTATTTTGATAACAAGCGTCCAAAGAACTAAAGGAGTATGCCAATTAATTCCGAACGTAAAAATATCCCCAACCTCGAAGATGTTCGCGGAAGCTAGCGTCGCAGAAAACAGCGTCGCGGGATGAAGCTCCATATATGTTGACGGAGAACGTCTGAGGTGGAGCGTCGTCTCACACCAACTGCAGAGAGGAGAAGAATGGCGCGTCGATCACTCCTTGCGGTGACGACGTTCTTCGTCTAGCTCTTGACATTCTTCGCGTTCTTCAACACTTAGCGTAATCTCTCCCAAAATTTCCACACAACAAAACCAACCAAAAATAAAATAAGGTACATCCTTATTTTATTAACTCACGTCAAGAATTCAAAATTCAAACTCTTAATTAAATAAATTGAATAGCTTTAATCAATCAAATTAATTTGAGAGGTGACATGAAATTAAAGTGGGGGAGAGGATGAGTTACAAATTAAATTCTAGAGGGGGGTTTAATGAGATGTTTGGTAAATTGAAGGAGGTGGGGGCTCGTGTGGGCCCCACCCCAACTTCCTCACAACTTCATTTCCCATAACACGTAAACCATCAGTGGTGTAATAAAAATATAATTGGAAAACAACTATATTTTTATTTTTCACATTTTTAACAACTCCTCCCAAGCAAACGCACCTTCGGAAAAGGTGTTCATAAGCAATTACCAACACTGTGGTTTTATCGGTGCCCTCATATTTCGATTCCGAGCACCGGTTCAAGAGTTAGGGAAACCCACTCGTTCATTCACTGAACGTACCCGAGCTAAACTTCAGAAAATGATTCTGGGCACATCGGGCCTCAGAATCAGGTGCCGTCATAAACTGCTTACTCGTAAAATCCCAAAGAAATTAAAAAAAAAATTCCTTGAAATTTATGGGTCTTTATAAGCTCTTTTACACTAATAAAAGAGATCATAACTACAACGAAAGAAATTTTTTTCATTGAAAATTCCCTTATTAAAATTATGTTATATATTATAAATCACATAAAATCACATTAAAGACATAATTAAAACTTTATAAATGAATAATTAATGAAATAAGATTACTTTATATAATTTAATGAACCTATACCGATGAAATAGTAACTTGAAATTTGGAATAATAATATAAAACTTATGAATAGTAAACTAGCCTAATGAATAGTCACCTCACATATGAATGTATAAATAAAATTTAGGCATCCTATAAATTAAAGTACGATATAATTATATCATAGTATAAGTAATTAAATATTTTAAAAATTATTAATTAAGTCTTGATATTTTTATAAGTCATAAATATTTAATTAAACTTTTATGATTAATTTTATAATTTAAAATAATTTTTTTTCATAAAATTTATAAATAAATTAATATATTTTTATCTTATTATTATAAGATAATTTTATGAGACCTTAAATAAAATTTTAAAGTGTTAAAAAATGGTTATAATTTTAAAATTGGTATGTTTTAAGTAATTGATGAATTTAATTAAAAATTAAATTAATCATATTCAAAAAATTATTTTTATAAAAATGAGTAAATTTTTTAATTCTAGATATTAAAAAATGGTTTGGGTAAATTTTTGATATTTTTCTAAAAAACATGAATTTTTAGTGAATAGTGAAATGTAGTAATTTATAGTATAAGTAAATAAATAAATTATTGGGTCATGATTGAGTCAGGGATGATGCAAGTGACCATTGGTTCAAAATAAAATGCATTAATTACATTATTTATTTACAATAATCTTCACTATTTCTTGTGTTGATAAAAATAATAATTTAATGATTAAAATAATGAGAAAACACCCCCTTCTGCTATAAATAACACCCCTCACCACCTCTTCTCCTCACACCTCTCAAGAATTGAGCCTTGCCTAAATTATTATAAAATATCTCCCCAAAAATCTACCTCATGTACTAGATCTCTTCGTATCCTAAAAATACCAAAAAAATTTCCCTAAGGGGGTTCTTAAGGTGGAGAAATCCAAGAGGTAAAAACCTATTTCCTTTTCCTTAATCTATTTCTAATTTATTTTCATTTCTAATTATCTCCTCACATACCCTTATCCAATTGGCATGGTAACTCTAGTATCTCACATATAATTTAATGTTATTATGTTTATGTAATAACCCATCATCAATTTGTTCACTCTACTTTTGTTAAAAAATGAAAACATCATCCGTGATGTATTAATTTAACACATTCAAGGAAGGCGGGTTTTAAATTTCTATTACAATATCCAAGGATGGTCATGAAATGAATTTTATAGTTTAAATAGATTATAATATATGTATTATATATTATTTAATGTTCAGAACCATTATATATGAATTATATTAAATAATAGAACAATACTAGTTCCTGATGATCGAGAAACCATCAAATTAATATAAATTATTATCACTAATGCATTATTTAATCTCTTTCTAATTTATTTTCATTTCTAATTATATCCTCACATACCATTATCCAATTGGAATGGTAACTCTAGTATCTAAAATATAATTTAATGTTATTATGTTTATGTAATAACCCATCATCAATTCGTTCCCTCTCTTTTTGTTAAAAAAATGAAAACATCATCCGTGATGTGTTAATTTATCATATTCAAGGAAGGTGGGTTTTCAATTTCTGTTACCATATCCAAGGATGGTCATGAAACCATTTTTATATTTTAAACAGATTATAATATTTTTATTATATATTATTTAATGTTCTAGAACCATTATATATGCATTATATTATATAATAGAACAAAACTAGTTCATGATGATCGAGAAACCATCAAATTAATCTAAATGATTATCACTAACGCATTATTTAATGATTCATCCTCATTCCATTTAATAAAATTATTTATAATATCATTTAATCTTATGTATATTCATTAATGAAATATAACTTCAATTCTATAAAACCATTCTCATTACACAAGTTTTTTAATACAAGTAAACTCTTACACCGATCATGAAAACCAAGGGAACAAACACTCCCGTACATTAAAATTGAACACTATAACTCATATAAAAGGTCATAAATGAACTTAATAAAATTATGATAAATCAATTACATGTAGAAAAGTTTCTTTAAATATTAATTATTAACCCTAATTTGATTATTCATGACATTAAGCTCAAGTGAAGAACCGTCCCATACATAAGGTAAGGGATCCTTTCCGAACCTCCATATTTCTTCCGAGTTATGTTTTTTCTCTATTTACCCAATATAAATCTTATTTATTTTTATATAATTATTCTAAATTCTGTTTATATGTTTCAAAATCATGTACCTCGATCATATCATACTTCTTTGATGGGGTAATACATTTTTAAATAGGGTTCCTTTCTCAAATCCTCCTGAAAAGAAAACCCAATTCAAGGGAACATCCCGATTTCCTACCGATTTTCAAGTGGACTCCATAATCTGTTTTAATCCACAATTTTTTTATTAAATCATTTATTTTTTTATTAAAATTGATCTTGGTTCATTTCTGGTTTTATACAAACAATTATCCCTTTTTCATTTTAATGAAGATTTATTATTTCCTTAAACCACACTAAACTATTTTATTTCTAATGTTTCTTAAACACTAGTTTTCCATGTATTCACTTAATTTTGATATAAATTATAATGATATATTCCTATTTTTCATTATTAATGTCCATGAATGATTTAAATCGTTCCTTTCATGGACACCATCATAATATTCCCTTATGATATGCCTTTTGACATGATTATGATACGTAATTCATTCCATGGGAAACCTTTATGCTTGATTTCTTATGTATGATTATTTATGTTGAAAAAAATTTCATGAACATATTATGATGGGTGTGCCCATGTAGTGCCCCAATTCATTGGGTAATGTTTAGTTTTATGAGACGTTATGTGCAATGGTCTTGGTGGTTAACCTTGACTCATTCTCTATGTGCAACAGTCTTGGTGGTTAGCCTTGAAATGTGATCCTCATTCAACGGTCTTGTTAGTTAGCCTTGACTCATTATCCTCTATGTTAAATAATCCTTGACTTATTCTAAAGTCATTTTTTATGTTGCTTCCACATTCCGATGATTCTATGATTATATGTTCCCATGTTATACATGTTATTATTCCATATGTTTATTCATGTTCCATGACTTTTATGTCATAATGTTATGATTTATAAACCATATGATATTTTTTATTCCCATACATTTATAATATATTAATGGAATTTAGGATCTCATTATGAATATTAAATAAAATATGTTTTTATTTTTGGATCATGATGTATAATTGTGCACCTAATCTCAAAGACAATAGACTTTATGATCCTTGGCTTGTAATATGTTGTTTAATTATGTATAAAATCATGTGATGATCTGTTTAAAAGGCTAGGGTCACTATATATGGTATACGAGGAAGGTGTAATTATTTTTGGAGACTAGGAATATAGAACTTTAGCAAAAACCCTTGGGATAAGACCAAGTATGAGAAAATATCCCTAAATTTTGGTTATTATAGAGTAAGTGGTTTAACAAGATAATACATAATTTTCTAGATACTACATGTAGATGTGGTTCTGGAAGAAATATACCTAGTAGTAACAACTCAAACATGGTGTCCCATTCCTGACTCAAGGAAACCTGGTACATGATAACAGACCTTACTGTGCACCTAGTTTGACACTCCCAGGGGATTTACTTTGGTAAATTGATAAGATCATTACAGATCATTATTAAGGGAACAAAAAAAATTCCATAAGACTATATGTTAGGAAATAGATCTTTGATAACATAGATTTAAACCTAGGGAATCACAAGTTAGGTTATAATTTTCCTTTACAAGTTTATCCTTTGATGTTCAATGTTTCCTTTTATTATTCTTATTCAAAAAGTATTAAATCCCCCTAATTTAACTTTGTTTTTCTTATTTTATGGTGGGAAATAGAACAACACATTCCAAAAATCATTGTGATAGGAAATGTGATGAATCCCCTAATGATATTCTGAATATGATGGGAACAGGCGCTCAAATCATCATGGAAATACTTGCTCAACTGGCTCAATTTACGAATAATAGCATGAATGGTGTAGACCAAGCTCCTTCTCCGATGAGGTAGTAAGTTTCCATCAAATCCTTCATGCGAAAAAGGCCTACCATGTTTATTGGATCTTATGATCCCCTCCTTATGAAATAGTGGAATAAATTAATTGAAAAGATATTCTTTGTCCTCAGTGCTCAGAAGAATACAAAGTTGTGTTGGTGGTTTATAAATTTAATGGGGAAGATGATCAGTGGTAGAAACTGATAAAAAACATGAAGTCCAAGGAAGAAATTGATTTTATGTAAATGAAAGATGTCAAGTGTCTTGACCTGTCCCAGAGGGGCCCATGCTGTGACTACCCCAAGCCCACCTCGAATAGGCTAGGGGATGGTGACTAGCACAGAGTAGGCACATCCCACAAATGGGAGGAATTATCCTAATGTACCTATACACACATACACATCTCCAAGACACAGATAATGAAATATAAAAACACTAAGTAAAAAATGAATACAAACCACTATATCCCACAACCATAGTAAAATAGTTAAAGTGCTGGAAATTAAATATGTCCAAAATAATAGCCCACCAAAAAGTGTCTATAACCACAAGTACAATTATTCAGAAAAAGGTACTGTGAATACTGTCTGAACTATAGAAAAAACTTGTCTTTTTTGACCTCACTAAGCATCACCTGATCCTGGTCCACCCAGGACTCCATCAAAGGGGTCGATAATCTGTATAAGACATGACTCATGTAGGAAAAGCTCATTTAGGTGTGAGTAAAAAAATACGCAATAGAACACCCTGAAAAAACAAAATAATACCACAAAGGAAATACCATGAAGTAATATCACAAAGTAATACCACAAAGTAAATACCATGAAGGAATACCATAAAAAAAATACCATGAAGGAATACCACCAACGAATAAGACAAAGGAAATACCATGAAGGAATACCAGTCATCTCCAAATAGATATATGTATACAGAAAATATAACAAGAACATATAGATATACACAATTCAATAAAACACACAATCTCAATAAGATGCATAGTCACCATAAGACACAAAATCTCCATGAGACACATAATATCCATAAGACACACATTCTCTATAAGATACATAGTCACAATAAGACACACAATCTCTATAAGACACAAGTCTCTAGGTCACATCTAGCCATAAAAATATTTTCTTAGAGCTTTCTCATCCTGGGATAACTCAATCCTCAAGCCATTAAATCGTATGAAAGATCTCAAAAACCCCCACTTAGGAAATCTCAAAATGACTGTCTCGTCGTAAGGATCCCAACACTATAGATGGATCATCAAATGGATATATCATTTGAAAGTTATGGAATTTTTATGTTTCAGAAGGGGGTTAATAGGCCTGTGGAATGACTCACGGTTGACTGTGCCCCCAGCTACCATGGTTTCATGATAGTTGGAGCTACCATGGCCTTATTATGGAGCTACCATTGCCTGGTTCTAGCCTGGTCTCCCCAGGTCGGACCCAACCCAGGTTCAACTTGATTGGCTCAGCCTTCCTGGGTCTGTCGCACCTGGCCCGACTTGGTCGACCTTGCCCACCTCACCTTTGGCTGGGCCTGACATAGTAGGCCTGGCCTGCTCATGCACGAGCCTCCTCACCTGGTCTACAACCCACATCCCACACAACCGGCACTACATTCTATGACCATTGTTCATATCCACCGCTACGGTTCTCTCTCTCTATAGCTCCATTAGATCTAACACGGTCACCCACCACGTCACATGCTATCTCCAACACCACCACCTCCCGTTTTTACTGACTCGATCACTGTCACCTATCATCGTCTCCTAGCCTCATCGGACCATCGTGACAAACCTGTGCTGGTGGTCCCTTCCACGGACCACCAATCCACCTTCGATGTCTGTAATTTGAAATGGTTTTAAATCCACACTCTTTGGGTCCCTATCTACATAGACCTGGACTCTGTTGTCAGGTTTCCTCTAATTCGAGTGTTCGATCGCATTCAGAGCCACTTGAAATGTTGAACTGTTACCATGGGGTTCCAAAGATGATGAACATGATGAATGGGGGAGAATAAAATCAAAATAATTCCTAAGGAATGAATCTTATCATTTGTTCCTATTAGCCTCAATGTTTTCTCATTATAACAAAGAATGAAGAAGAATTTAAAATAATCTCCCATTAATAAACCCAATAGTTATCAACCACCTTGAAATGATCGATTCGCAGATGAATAAGTTAGTGGATTAACCCATGTTCATCAGGAAAATCAAGAATGGGGAAAACATGAAGAAACAACCGCCCTAACTGGGATATGAATTTTTTGCTCTCAAGGATTTATTAGCATTGGGAATCCATCAAGAATGAACTCGGATCCTGCTATTTATCATAACTGCTGAGAGAATTCACTAAGGATTATCTTCAGAGCCTCTAGGTAATTTTCTAAATTTTAAACCTAACTATGGGTCCCTACCTAGATATTAATTTAAAATAAACATCATTGCTACGTCAACTAATGTTAAAATAAAATTAACTGATAATTTATTTTATTTATTAAAATGGTCAAAAACTATTTTTTACATCCGACCTGCACCGGCCTATGTTAGGCCTTACCTGTTGAAAAAACCACATTACGAACTCCACGGTGGTCTCATATTTCCAATCTGAATCACTATTCATGAGTTATTAGGATTTTAAAATAAAATATTTTTATTTAAAAATTTTATTTACAGTTAAGTCCTTGGTGAAATTTTCTTCATATGACCCACACCAACCAACGTTAGGTTGTTCCTAGGGTAATGTTTTCATTTTCACCTCAACAATTTCTTCAAATTTCTAATCCATGCACCTGTTTAAAAGATATTCCTCTTTTTCAGAAAATCCACATGTGCATGTTATTAAAAACATAACATTTTTCAATGAATTGTTCCGGGCACACTGAGACTCATAATCAAATTCCATCTTAGTACATGGTCTCCGAATTTTCCCAAATAATTTATAAAAATAAAATTGTGAAAATTAGAGTCATTACATTCTCCCCACCTTTGGTATTTACATCCCTAATATCCAAAACAGAAGGCTACTCAGAGAAATGAGGTAACTGAGCATGAATCTAAGCCTACCATTACCATGTACTATCCTAGAGATTTACATGCTGCCACTGGACACACAAAATGGAATTGACTTCCCATGAAGGATCCTCTCCTTCTGATCCTATATCTCTACTAGGTACTCCATAAAAGTCTGCCCTTCCTTGATGTCCAACTCACCCTAATCAATGATGTGCAATGGGTCATGCACATACCTACTCAACCACGACACATGGAAGACGTTGTGTATCTGTTATAGCTACGGTGGTATAGCCAAGATTTAGGCCACCTCACCCACTCTACACAATATCAGAAAAGGTCTGATGATCCTTGGAGATAGCTTTCCTCAGCGGCCAAATATCCATAATCTCCATCGAGGTGAGACCCGAAGGAACATGTGGTCTCCTTCCTCGAACTAAAAAGGCCTTCATCGTCTGTCATTAGAAGAATTTTGTTGGATCTGTGTAGTCTTAATCCGCTACTGGATGATTTACACCTTCTATGTGGTAGCTCACACCAACTCTAGGCCCATGAGCGCTGACTCTCCAAGGTCAGTCCAATAAAGTGGAGACTGATAGGGTCGCCCGTACAAGGCCTCAAATAGTTCCATACAAATACCAGAGTGATAACTGTTATTTTATGAAAACTCTACCTATGGTTAGTGATCCTCCTAAATACGGTCAAAATCCAACATGCATGCCCGTAGCATGTCCAGAACCTGAATGGTCCGCTCAATCGGGTCGTCCATCTAGGATTGAAATGTTGTGCTCAAGCGTAACTGAGTCCCAAATGCCTCCTATAATCCCTTCCAAAACTAGGATATAAAGAGAGAATCATGATATAAGACTATGGTCTATGGAATTACATGGAATTGAGCTATCTCCAATATGAATAGGAATCCCAATCTCTCTACTGAACTCTACTATTGAATAGTTATGAAGTGGGATGACTTGGTGAGTTGGTCAATGATCACCCAGATGGCATTGTGTCCCCTAGGCATACGTGGTACACCTGTCACAAAGTCCATTGATATCCCATACCAATTTCATTTCGGCACCTCAAGGGGTTCATTCAAACCTTTATGAAACCTGGTGATCGGCCTTCACCTACTGTCAAGTGAGGCATCGAAAAATAAACTATGAAACTCCCTTCTTCATCCATGGCCACCAAAACTAACATAATAGGTCCTAATATATCATCACCACACCTTGATGTACAACCAAATGGGAAATATTGAAATCCCTAAAAACATCCTTCCACAACACCACTGGTACTACTGTGCGCCCTATGAAAATAATGACATGATCCCAAACTTTTGAATATCCATTAGGGGAATACCGTACGAACATCTATGAATGTAAATTCTTACAGTCGGTATCCTCATGTAGTGCCTCCCTAAATTAGTTTAAGAGTGGAGGTGTAAAAAACATTAACTAGATATAAGATCCTCCATTACCATCCACAGAGGATATCTATAAGGAGTCCAACTGATCCAATGCCTCATTAATCAACTATGAACTGGATCTCATGCCGAGAGAATATTCCACCATGTTCCCCTTTCCAAGAGTATAGAAAATCTCAAAGTCATATTCCTGGAGGAAATTTAAAAATAACCTCTATCTCAGGATTAGATCCTTTTAAGAGATGATATAATTGATACTCTTGTGGTCAGAGTAGATGACAAACCACTTTCCCATTAGGTAGTATCGCCATATCTTAAAAATGAAGACTACTACTGCTAACTCAAGATCATGGGTCACATAGTTATGCTCTTATTATCTCAAATGACATGATCCATAGGCAATCACTAATTTCCCCTACATTAGGACACAACCAAGACTGGTTCCTAGTGCATTGAATAACACTACGTACTTGGTGTTCAGTCAATAAGGTTTTCCTTATGACTTTTCCATTCCTTCTTGTTTTGAAAATCACAAACACCTTATCTTTAAGAAAATTGCTTTTATAAGGAAAATTGCTTTTATAAGTAAAATTGCTTTTATAAGGAAAATAACTTTCTTAAGGAAAATCGCTTTTATAAGAAAATTTATCCTTATCACATTTTCATCCATATTTTTCTTAAGTATAAGATTCGGATTCATTTTCTCAGAATCATTGAAACTTTGATATAAAGCATTCTGTTTTAGGGTTCAGATTCTGGATAAGAACTATAAGGAAGTTTCATTCCGAATTCAGGATATGAACTCTGACTAAGTTCTATTCCAGATTCAAGATATGAATTCTGAAGAAGAATTCTCATTACGAACTCTAATGAAGAACTCTCATTACGAACTCTAATGAAGAATTCTCCTTACAAACTCTAATTAAGAATTCTCATTACGAACTCTAATGAAGAATTCTCATTACGAACTCTAATGAAGAATTCCCATTACGAACTCTAATGAAGAATTCTCATTACGAACTCTAATGAAGAATTCCTATTACGAACTCTAATGAAGAATTCTCATTACGAATTCTCATTACGAATTATGATGAAGAATTTTCATTATGAATTCTGATGAAGAATTTTCATTACGAATTCTGATGAAGAATTCCCATTACGAATTCTAATGAAGAAATCCCATTCCGAATTCTCATTCCGAATTCACCTATTAAACAGAATCTGATTATCTTTGTTTTATACACTCTGAATTTATTCACTCCGAACCTTCACTCCGAAGTTTTCATTCCGAACCTTTATGTTAGAATTAAAACGATGTCGTACATTCAGTTACACTTGTTTTGTTATAAAACGATGTCGTCCATTTTGTTATAAACTAACCGTTGTCTAAGTGACACGTTTACAGGTCCCTCCGATCATTAAGGAAAATATGACCGTTGGAGAAGGTGCCGACCTTACCTATAAATAGGAGCTCATTTGAAAGAGCTCGTTGTTGATGAGATTGCTGTGGATGTGTCGTTTGCTAAAAAGTGCATACATGCTGATGGACAGCTGATAGCTGATGAAAGTGCTGAAAGGCTGAAAAATTTGCTTGAAGTGATTTCTAGAGAGAGAGGCTCTTATTAACTCTCAAAGCTTCGTGCGACTCCGAATGTTGGTGATTACATTCGAGGGCTTCCGGGGATAGGGAGACAGAGGTGCCGACTACCTTAAAGTTCGAGGGCTTTCTTGCTGAGGAAGACAGAGGTTTCCAACTACCTTGAAGTTGAGGGCTTGTGGGGATAGCAAGACAGAGACACAGATCTTTGTATCGAGGGCTTACCCTAGTGTGGGTAAGACAGACTTGCTTGAAAGTATAAATCAAGGGACCTTTATCCAAGGTTGGTGGATACCCTTCTCTTTGGGTTAAAAGACTTATATCTTGTTACTAGTAGTTTAACTACTTGTTTTTATTCCGCTGCAATTTGTATCTTAAGGAAAGTATAACATTCTTATACTTCCGTACTTACTCTGATTCATTTAGATTCTATACGCTTTAAGGTAGAATCTCATATTGTAAACTTTTGTTAAGTTTCAAATTCCGGAACCATATTTCCGGAACCTACTTTTGGAATCTCTTTCCAAGTTTATTTCGGTGTTAGAGGTGTTGTGAATTTACTTAGTTTAACTTTGTTAAACTTAGCCTTTTCCTTTGCTTAAGGAAAACATAGTTATTTATAACTAACTTTAAAGGTTCCAAAGGAATTTTTAAAGTATACAATTCACCCCCCCTCTTGTATATTGAGCATCTCATATTATATTTCGATCCTACAATTGGTATCAGAGGTTGGAAACCTCTTACTCTATACCATTCTTAAATTTGGTATCAGAACAGGTTACTGAAATACTCGTACTCACATACATGTTTTTCTTGCTCACTTTTATCCTTCCGAACTTTGTCATTCCGATTTATCCATTCCGAACTTTTCTCATTCCGAACTTTGTGATTACGATTCTGAGCTACTAACAAGTTTGTATCCAAGTTTTTTTTAGTATGGCAGGAATTAATGTTGGATCAATTGACAATCTAAATCCTACAAGACCACCTATATTTGATGGTAATGATTATGAATACTGGAGAGATCGTATGAAGACATTTGTTATCAATACTGGAGTAGACATCTTTTTCATGCTTACTGGGGATTATAAAATTCCTGACAAGGAAGTCAGATCTTTTACTAACTAGGAAAAACAAGAATATCAACTCAACTATAAGGTACGCAATACTTTAATATGTTCAATGACCAGAAATATATATAGCCAAATTTCTTCTTGTGAAGCAGCTAACTGTATATGGAAGAAGTTAGAGGTCACACACTTTGGGACTTCTAAGGTGATTGAGACTAGAAGAGCTATGCTTAGAGCTGAATATCATGGCTTCAATTTTCTTTATAGAGAACCTATCTGTAAAGTTCAACAAAGATTTATGACCATTGTCAACAGTCTACAATCTATGGGAGAGAAAGGTTTAGATGATGAAGCTCTTGTGGACAAGATAATTGATATTATTCCCAATGAGTGGGAATCCAAGAGAACAGCTATAGTTGAGAACAGGAAGGTTACTCAAATTACTCTTGATGAATTATTTGGAACTCTTCTACAACATGAAACAAGAATGAAGAGAGATGCTGACAACATCAAGAAAAAGAATGGAAATGGTACTGTTGCATTTACTACAACGTCGAATCAGATGAAAGCTAAGACTCCTGAGAGAGTAACCAGATCCAAGTCTAAGAAAGTTATTTTTCAATCTGAATCTAGTGAGATTGAAGTCATAGAAAATGAATTAGCCAATCTTGCTCGAAGGATGAACACGATAGCTGGACAAAGAAATTTTCAATCCAAGTATAAGAAAAAGGATATGAAAGATAAGAAGGATGGAGAAGTTACTTGTTATGAATGTAAAAGAGCTGGACATATTAGACCAGATTTCCCTATGCTCAAAAAGAAAGAAAGGAAGGAAAGACATTCAGACTGGAACATGAAGAAGTTTTATAAAGCTAAAGCTAAGAAAGTTCTGAAAGCTAATGACACCTGGAGTGCCAGTGGTGGAGACTCTTCAGATGAATCTTCTGATTATGAATCTTCAGGACAGATGAATCTTGGTCTTTTAGCCAGATTACCTATTGATAATCATTCTCTTATGGCTAAGGTACGAAATGCTGAATCATTGACCAATGTTTCTTTAAATTCTAATGATATTAAGTATTATAACTCTTCTGATGAAGAATCATCTTCTGATGAGGAAAATACTTTACCTACTTTTGAAGAAATCTCTAGATTTGCTGAACTTCTTGAGATTGAGAATTCCAAACTCAATAAGAAACTTGATAAGGCAAACTCTAGGAATTCTATTCTTACAAAATAGATATCAGATCTTTCTAAAGATCTTGATAAGAAAAATGCTGATTTTCAAAGAATTTCAAAAAATCTTGAGGAAGTAAGTTCTAAGAAGAATAAACTTTCTAAAGAATTAGAAAAAGTAATTTCTAATAAAAATGTTTTCGAGCCTAACTCTAGTTCTAAAACTAATGATTTTGAGGATAAAAACTTGGTTGTAAAACTCAAGTCCGAAATTTTTTCCTTAAAGAAGTGTTTATCAAACTTTACCCATGGTAAAGAAAATTTTGATAAGATGTATTCCCAAATACGACCTTTAAGAAATAAATCCGGATTTGGTTATACCCATGCAAAACCTATTTTCAGTAACAATTATTTTGTTCCTCAAAGTGCCCCATTTTGTACTAAGTGTCAATGTGGTGGTCACTGGGCAAAAAGTTGTTCCTTAAACAAAACCCAATCTCTAGGATTTCACAAAGTTTACTTTTCTAAGAAAATGTGGGTACCTAAAATTTTATTGTCTGGAAATCTCGGATCCAAGAAAGTTTGGATTCCGAAAATCTAACTTTGTTCTTAATTTCAGGAAAATAAATAAAGTTCTAGCAACAATATATGGTACATGGATAGTGGATGTTCCCGGCACATGACTGGTAACAAAAGTTTTTTCGAAAAGATTATCAAAACGAAAGGAGGAAAGGTAACTTTCGGAGACAATGCTAAGGGAGAGATTGTTGGTATTGGTAATATTGTTCTTTTAGGTAAAACCTTGATTTCAAATGTTCTTTTTGTTAAAGGTCTTAAGCACAACCTCATTAGCATAAGTTAGTTATGTGATGAAGGTTACCTTGTGAATTTTAGGAATGATAAGTGTTTAGTTCACAATTCCAAGGAAGAATTTATTCTCTCAGCCAATAGGCAAGAGAATGTTTACACCTTGAATCTAGAAGACCTTAGAAGCCAAGATTTACCTTGCCTAAGTGCAATGGAAGATCATTCTTGGTTATGGCATAGAAGACTAGGACACTGTAACCTTAGAAACTTATGTAAACTCTCTAAGAAGAAACTTTTTAAGGATCTACCGGAGCTTAGATTTGATTCTTCTAAAGTTTGTGATCCTTGTCAATATGGCAAGCAACATAAATCTAGTTTTAAGTCAATCGGTGAAGTCTCAACAACTGATGCATTACAGTTGGTGCACATGGATCTTTTTGGTCCAACACAAACTGGAAGTATTGGAGGCAAATACTATGTGTTTGTTCTAGTTGATGATTACATTAGATTTACTTGGGTCTATTTTCTAGAAAAGAAATCTGAAGCTTTTTCTTATTTCAAAAGTTTTAGAGCTCAAGATAAAAATGAGAAAAACCTTCCATTGAAAACTATTCATAGTGATCATGGAGGAGAATTTCAAAATTCTGATTTTGAAACTTTTTGTAGTAAGAAAGGTATTACTCACAATTTTTCAGCACCTAGAACTCCTCAACAGAATGGTGTAGTTGAAAGAAGAAATAGAATTCTACAAGAGATAACTAGAACCATGTTGAGTGAATATTCTATTGCTAGACATTTCTAGGCTGAAGCTGTAAGTACTGCTTGTTATACTATAAATCGAGTTTTGATTAGACCTTTTCTTAATAAAACTACTTATGAGTTATGGAATGGTAGAAAACCAAGACTTTCCTACTTCAAGGTTTTTGGTTGCAAAGTATTCATTTTGAATACTAAAGATAACCTACATAAATTCGCACCCAAATCAGATGAAGGGATTTTCTTAAGTTATTCCACAACCTCTAAGGCTTATAGAGTTTTTAATAAAAATACTTGTACTGTTGAGGAAACAGTACATGTAAAATTTGATGAGTCAGATCCTTTTGTTTTTAAACCATCTCAACTTACATCTTCGGATGTGTTTTCAAAAACTGATTATCAACCTTTTATAGAAGAACCTTCTGATAAGGAAATTGTTCTAGAAGATACTTCTGAAATATTTACCCCAGAAGACTTTCTACCCTATGTTGATGAACAGGTTTTACAAAACCCAAATCAGGTGTTTCTTAAGAATCATCCCAGTGATAGTATCATTGGTGATGTAAATCAACCTGTAAGGACCAGAAGTTCCTTAAGAAATGAAGTAGAACATCTAGAATTTCTTTCCCAATTAGAACCTAAAAGCACTGATGAAGCTTTAGGTGATGATGATTGGATCAAAGCAATGCAAGATGAACTAAATGAATTCGAAAGGAATAAAGTCTGGACCTTAGTTGAATGACCTAAGGAAACTTCTGTCATTGGAGTAAAATGGGTTTTTAGAAATTAATGTGATGAAAATGGAGTCATTGTTAGGAATAAATCTAGACTCGTTGCTAAAGGCTATAATCAGCAAGAAGGAATAGACTATGAAGAAACCTATGCTCCAGTAGCTAGACTTGAATCTATCTGTATTCTACTTGCTTTTGCATCATTCTTTAATTTCAAACTTTATCAAATGGATGTGAAATGTGCTTTTCTTAACGGTTATGTTCAAGAGGAAGTTTTTTTTGAACAACCTCCTGGCTTTGAAGATACAAAACATCCAGATCATGTTTTTAGACTTACCAAAGCTTTGTATGGCCTTAAACAAGCCCCACGAGCATGGTATGATAGACTTACTGGATTTTTGCTTCAAAATAACTATGTTAAGGGAAATGCAGATCCAACCCTTTTTATAAATAAAGATAAGAAAAATGTTTTGATTGTTCAAATTTATGTTGATGACATTATATTTGGTTCAACTCAGCAATCTTTGACTGACTCTTTTTCTAGTCTAATGAAATCTGAGTTTGAAATGAGTATGATGGGTGAGTTAACATTTTTCCTTGGTTTTCAAATCTCTCAAAAACCAGAAGGAATCTACATATCTCAACATAAGTATATTAAAGATCTTCTTAAAAAGTATGGTTATGACAACACTAAGAGTATCAGTACTCCCATTGGTACCTCAAACTCTTTAGATCTTGATGAAGCTGGGAAACCGGTAGATCAAACATCTTTTAGAGGTATGATAGGAAGTCTACTTTACTTAACAGCTAGTCGACCAGACTTAATGTTTTCAGTATGCTTATGTGCAAGATATCAATCCAATCCTAAGGAATCTCACTTAAAGGCAGTAAAAAGAATTTTTCGCTACCTTAAGGGAACCATGGATCTAGGATTATTTTATACTTCTGGAAATGATTTTGTTCTAAAAAGATTTTCTGATGCTGACTTTGGTAGATGTAGAATGGATATAAAAAGTACATCCGGAACTTGTCATTTCTTAGGAGATTCATTAGTTTCTTGGTCCTGCAAGAAGCAACATTCAGTTGCACTCTCCACTGCTGAAGCTGAATATGTAGCAGCTGGAAGTTGTTGTGCACAAGTGTTGTGGATGCAACACACACTCACAGACTATGGCCTAAGTTTTACTAAAACTCAAATTTTGTGTGATAACACAAGTGCCATTGCTCTCAGCAAGAACCCTGCACATCACTCCCGTGCAAAACACATAGATATTAGGAATCACTTTCTTAGGGATCACACACTTAAAGGAGATATTATTCTTCAGTTTATCGGAACGCAAGACCAACTTTCTAATATATTCACAAAATCTTTGCCTTCTGATAGATTTGAATATATTAAACAGAAGTTAGGAATGATAACTGTAAGGTAATCTTCCTTAATTAACTTTCTGTTGAAAAAGTCTCCTTACAGTAATAAACTCCTTTTCATAGGGGGAGTACATTTGATTGTTTGTTTAACAAAGTTTTTCAAAATTTATTTTCAAACTTCCGGAACGAAAGTTTTCCAGAATGAATTTCTTCGTACAGAATACTTATGAAATGGAAGTATTCGTATTGAAAATTTCCGGAATGGAAAATTTTTGTACCGATATTTTCATAAGAGAATTTTCACAATAAATCTTCCATAATAAGTTTTTCGTTTTCAAATTTTGTAATATATTTCTCATACTAAGTTTTTCGTATTGATTTTTTTAAGTTTATTTTTTCGTACTGAAGTTTTCCGTAATGAAAGTTTCTTAATGTGGTTTTCGTATTGAGTTTTTCGTACTAAGTTTTTTTTTGCGAAATCTGCCATTACGAATAATCCCCTAAGCCAATCCGAAAGGTATGATTTCCTTACTCAAGTTTTCGTATTCATATTTTACTTGCTGGTAGTTTCTTGTATTATGTTTTCGGAATTATAGTTTTCTTAATTCTTTACTTTAATAAAAACCTCAAAAAGACCGGATTCAAGTTATCAATCGTCAGATTTGATCTCAGTTCATTCTAAACCGTTAGATCAACCGTGGAAGGCGAACCGTCATCCCATTGCCTATATAAAGGGGACCTAAATTCTAGTCCTACATCGGTTTCAAGATTTCGCGTGCTGAAGCTCTGCCCCTCTGTTTTAAGGCCGTTCTGAACTTCAGTCTTCTCCGTTCCGAACTTCCCAGAGAACTTCAGATCCGAATGTCTGCAGAGTTAGCTTCTCAAGAAATGTCTTCAACCAAGCCTATTTCTCAGTGGTTAGTATACAGAGAAAGGTTAATTCATCCAGAATTCTTCAACAATTATGATTCCCTTATCTCAATGAACATCAAGTTGAATGGCTGGGAGGATATTGCGGTATCTAAAACCGGGAATCAAGATGAAGTATATTCTGATTTACTTGTCGAATTTTATGAATCAGTTTCTTTCTTTAAGGAAGATGATAGAGAGAAGTTTACTTTCAAATCGTATGGCAAGACATATAAGCTTTCTTACACCAAGGCTGCAAGCTTGGTAGGGTTAACTTATGAAGGTGAAGCTGAGTTTATTTCTCACGTATTGCCGGACTCTAAGGGTAGCTTCAACAAAGAGAAAGCCTTAGAAACTCTCGGACTGGCTGATGATAAGGCTCCGAAAATTGCAAGTCTATCTACAAATTTTCGTATTCTGGAATTATGGGTGCAAGGACTTATCATACCGAGAAAAGGTGATAAGGAAAGCTTGAAGAAAAGTGAGATCTATATCTTAGATTTCCTGATAAATTTAAGGAAGTTTAACTTCATGAAGCATATTCTCATAACCATTGAGAATCTTAAGAAGGGAAATCTCAGAGCACAGATTGTGATGTACCCAGCAATTTTGTCGAAGTTGATAGTTTGGTGCCTTGAATCCTTCAAGGTAGCTTGCAGATCTAAAACAAGGGTGTGTAAAATCTTGTTGGTAAGTGATGATACTCTGAAAAGAATGAATGTAGCCTTTGACAAGAATACTGGAATGTTTATTGATCTACCTGCTCAAGAAGAAGTGGCTCCGAAAACTGCTGATCCGGAATCCTCTAAGCCGGTAAGGAAGAGAAAGATGAAACAAGTGGAAGTAGAAGCAGAAGATCCTAAGTCTAAGAAAGTCCATTCCACACCTCCAAAGCCTAAGAAGAAGAAAGCCTATCCTGATGAGGTTGTTGCAAAGTAGAGAGCAGATAAAGAAACAAGGAAAGAAGGTGATCCGCAGTTCGGATTGAACCCTGTGGAGGCTAAGGCTTTGAAGGAGAAAACGGCTGATGAGCTTGAAAAGCAAGCAAAGGAGAAAAAGCTTAAGAAGAAGATGTCAGAAGCCGAGGCTGTTCAAGCATTGTTAAAGTTCAATGAAATGGTTTCAGCAACAATTCCAGTTCCGAGATCTTTCTCTCTGGAATCTCTACCTGAGACTCCAGGAAGAAATCTTGTTGCTCTGGAAGAGGCTGTTGCTACTAATACTGAGGAAGTAGAGCAAGTGGAACAAGTTGAAGAGGCTGCTGAAGGAAGTGGTGAGACAGGAGATGTGCTAAAACAAGTAGATGAGTACAAAGGAACTCCTTCGGAACACTTATCACTCCGGACTTCAGAAGCAGAATCTTCAAAGCTAGTTACTCCTGCAATGGAAGAAGAGAAAGGAGAAGAAGAAGTTGCCTATCATGGAGAAGAAGAACAACTTTTACATGATATTTCTCAGATGAAAAACGTAGAGGATACTATTCAGGAAGTCGCTGATGAGGAAGATTTTATTGTTCAAGTTTCTGATAGTGAGAAGAGAACTCCGGAACAGGTTTCAGTTCCGAAACAAAATAAGGGGAAACAAATTCTTGCTGATACTCCGAGTTCAGAAAAGAGGATGAGAAAGGAAGATGGTAGTTCTTCTAAGAGGAAGTTGGAGCTTATTGAGGAAGAAAACTCTCCGAGCAAGATTTCAGATTCGGATTCATCTTCGTTGGGGCATGATTTTGTTGTCCAGTCTTTGAAGAAGTTGGTGGGAACCATTCCGACCTTCTCCAGTATTGACTCTAGATGCCAGATGCTCCAACATGCGTTGAATCAGAAAACAGACTCCGTATCCATGGTTATGGATAAGTGTGTTGAGATTGAAGCCCAGTTCAAAACCTTCTTTGTTGGTTACAAAGCTCATAAAAGATCTTGCAAAAGGATGACAAGCTGGTCTAAGAAGACTGTGGAAGAGATGAGGCTTTTCGATGAGTTTCAAGATAATGTTAAGGATGCCTTTGAGACCAAGGACAAGAAGTTTAATGAGCTGACTTCCTCCTTTGAAGAAAAGATGACTGAAGAAAACAACTTCCGGATCCAAGAAGTCAGGGATCTGAATGGGAAGTTGAATTCTGTTTCTCAGAATTGGAAATTTGAAAGGGATCATCGGATAGATTTTGAAGAAAGGATGAAGGCTCAGGAAGAGAAGATGAAATCTCAGGATGAAAAGTTGAAGGCTCAGGAAGAAATAATTGAAGCCCAATCCGAAAGAATAGTTTCCTTAGAGAAGCAAGCTGAAGAAGATCATAAGGACCTCAAGAAGATCAAGACTATTCTGAAGGGCCTCATGTCAAAGGAAAAAGATCCGAAATAACCCAATCCGATCTTTTTGTTGTATTTCTTTCTTTGTTGTAGAGATTTCAAATCTAATGAAAGTTGTACTTGTTGTTTCTATTGTTGTCTTTACTAATCTTTCAGGTACTTTGTTATTTTTTTTCCATTCCCTCCAATTCTTTTTGAAAATCACAAAGGGGGAGAAAGAAAAGATCCTTAAAAAAAGAGGAACTCTAATAAGAGTTTATCAAAGGGGGAGAAAGAAAATACCCAAGGAAAAAGAACTCTAATAAGAGTTTGTTTAAGGGGGAGTTTTTTTCTTAAAGAAGACCTTCTTATGAAATATCACTCCGGAAAAATGAATACGATCCTTAGAGTTTCAAAGCCTAAGGGGGAGTTAGTCGTATTCATCCATATCTTTAAAACAAGGGAGATAAATTAATATGTTTCTTTCTTCTTAGAATTTTTTTTTGTAAGGATGTTTGTGCTTTCCAAAAAGGGGGAGATTGTTGAGTCAATAAGGTTTTCCTTATGACTTTTCCATTCCTTCTTGTTTTGAAAATCACAAACACCTTATCTTTAAGAAAATTGCTTTTATAAGGAAAATTGCTTTTATAAGGAAAATTGCTTTTATAAGGAAAATAGCTTTCTTAAGGAAAATCGCTTTTATAAGAAAATTTATCCTTATCACATTTTCATCCATATTTTTCTTAAGTATAAGATTCGGATTCATTTTCTTGGAATCATTGAAACTTTGATATAAAGCATTCTGTTTTAGGGTTCGGATTCTGGATAAGAACTATAAGGAAGTTTCATTCCGAATTCAGGATATGAACTCTGACTAAGTTCTATTCCAGATTCAAGATATGAATTCTGAAGAATAATTCTCATTACAAACTCTAATGAAGAATTCTCATTACGAACTCTAATGAATAATTCTCATTACGAAATCTAATGAAGAATTCTCATTACGAACTCCAATGAAGAATTCTCATTACGAACTCTAATGAAGAATTCCCATTACGAACTCTAATGAAGAATTCTCATTAAGAACTCTAATGAAGAATTCCCATTACGAACTCTAATGAAGAATTCTCATTACGAATTATGATGAAGAATTTTCATTATGAATTCTTAAGAAGAATTTTCATTACGAATTCTGATGAAGAATTCTCATTACGAATTCTAATGAAGAAATATCATTCCGAATTCTCATTCCGAATTCACCTATTAAACAGAATCTGATTATCTTTGTTTTATACACTCTGAATTTATTCACTCCGAACCTTCACTCATAAGTTTTCATTCCGAACCTTTATGTTAGAATTAAAATGATGTCGTACATTCAGTTACACTTGTTTTGTTATAAAATGATGTCATCCATTTTTTTATAAACTAACCGTTGTCTAAGTGACACGTGTACAGGTCCCTCCTATCTTTAAGGAAAATATGACCGTTGGAGAAGGAGCCGACCTTACCTATAAATAGGAGCTCATTTGAAAGAGCTCGTTGTTGATGAGATTGCTGTGGATGTGTCGTTTGCTAAAAAGTGCATACATGCTGATGGACAGCTGATAGCTGATGAAAGTGCTGAAAGGCTGAAAAATTTGCTTGAAGTGATTTCTAGAGGGAGATGCTCTTATTAACTCTCAAAGCTTCATGCGACTCCGAATGTTGGTGATTACATTCGAGGGCTTCCGAGGATAGGAAGATAGAGGTGCTGACTACCTTAAAGTTCGAGGGCTTTCTTGCTGAGGAAGACAGAGGTTTCCAACTACCTTGAAGTTGAGGGCTTGCAGGGATAGCAAGACAGAGACACCGATCTTAGTATCGAGGGCTTACCCTGGTGTGGGTAAGACAGACTTGCTTGAAAGTATAAATCAAGGGACCTTTATCCAAGGTTGTTGGATACCCTTATCTTTGGGTTAAAAGACTTATATCATGTTACTAGTAGTTTAACTACTTGTTTTTATTCCGCTGCAATTTGTATCTTAAGGAAAGTATAACTTTCTTATACTTCCTTACTTACTCTGATTCATTTAGATTCTATACGCTTTAAGGTAGAATCTCATATTGTAAACTTTTTTTAAGTTTCAAATTCCGGAACCATATTTCCGGAACCTACTTTTGGAATCTCTTTCCAAGTTTAGTTCGGTGTTAGAGGTGTTGTGAATTTACTTAGTTTAACTTTGTTAAACTTATCCTTTTCCTTTGCTTAAGGAAAACATAGTTATTAATAACCAACTTTAAAGGTTCCAAAGGAATTTTTAAAGTATACAATTCACCCCCCTCTTGTATATTGAGCATCTCATATTATATTTCGATCCTACAATTGGTATCAGAGGTTGGAAACCTCTTACTCTATACCATTCTTACACTTGGTACCCTCCTTTGGTAATGTCAATATGGGAGAGCTCGTCAATCTGTGCCTCAACTACTAAAAACTCTCCTGGTACTTCTCCATCCATACAAATGGATATCCCTTTCCTTTCAAAGCTATAAAGGATTCTGCCACTCTAGAAAAGTTGATTGCAAAATTCTAATAGTACCCAACCAAACCAAGGAAACTATACACCTTGGTAACACTCTTGGGTGGTTCCCAAGAAAGCACTGCCTCATTATTCACTTGATCCACTATAACTATAGCCTCTGAGATGAAATTTCCTAGAAAATGGATATCCTGAATCTAGAACAGACACTTTGTGATCTTCTCATAAATATAGTTCTCTCAGAGTGTGTCCATCACCATCCTCAAGTGTCTCATGTGTTACTCTTTGTATGCCGAGTACACTAGGATTTCATCGATGAAGACCACCAAAAAGCGATCTAAATAAGGATGAATGATCTGGTTCATGAGTCCCATGAACACTTCTGGGGAATTAATCACACCAAACAACATCACCAATTACTAAAAGTTTCCATAAAGACATCTGAAGGTCGTATTAGGTATATCCTCAACTTGTACTCATAATTGGTGATAGTCAGATTTGAGGTTAATCTTCTAGAACCACCACACCCTTTCCAACTAATCGAAGAGGTCATTGATCCTCAGAATTGGATAATTATTCTTCACAATCACTTGGTTTAGGTGATGGAATTCCACACATAACCTCAAGATCCCATATGCCTTTTTGGAAAACAAAACTGGGGCTACTTAGGGTGAAACACTAGGTCTCATGAATCCCTTCCACTGTAAGTCCTCAAACTTCACCCTCAGCTCATGAAGTTCTGTGAGAGCCATCAGATAAGCATGTGTAGATATCTATTCCATCCTATGGTATATATCAATGAATAAGTCTTCCTCACTACGGGGAGGTAATTTAGGAACATCCTCAGGAAATATTTCCTCGTACTCCTCTACCACTATAGGATTCCAAGGACTCATACCATCCACTACACTGAGGGTGTGGCTAGCCAACTGACGAGTAATCAGCTGTGCCCTCCTATGTTTTATTCCATCCTTTGTTTCATGTATTTTCTATTCACCAAAAAATTAAAACCTAGTACCATCACTATGGAAACACCACACTCTATGCCTAAAACGGTCAATCTGATCATGAACTATGGATAACTAGTCCATTCCAAGAATGACCTCGTAAGGCCTTGAAACCACTTCCAAGAGATCCTAACTAAAACTCTAACCTCCAAGAGTAAAGGGACACTTTTGACACTAATGCATGATCATATAATATTATCCTATAAGAGTCTCTAAGCGTAAGGGTTGATACAATGGTTCAATCAGAATAATTGAGTCTCAAACATGGTTTGTGGCGAGAAAATAATGATTGACACCTCTGTTTATCAAAACTAAAACTAAGGTAGAAAATAAATAGATCGATAGTTCCTTGAATCATACCTAGATCCCATGGTGAATAAATCTCCATCATCTATGGCTATCCCCATCCCTATCCACCAGCTCCCTAAGCCTGGCATGGACCATATGATGGAGGTGGTGGTATTTGTTCAAACTTCCGACCACCTATTTATACCCTGGATGCTCCCATTACATGTCTTCCTCCCTATGGAGCACCTTTATCCTATCTCCACCTCTTCTTTGGTGGTCCATCCACTGTCTCTTATTAATCAGTAATATAGGCTGTACAATCTATGTAAATATGTCCTCTTCTATTGTATGAAAAACATTTCATGTTTCTAGGAAAAAATGACCCACCCTGTGAGTCCTGAGCTGTAGATCCCCTATCCTAGGACCTCCTCTTGAAAATTCATTCTCATCCATGTCCTTGAGACTAATGTCAGCTCCAAGCTACTAAGGTATCTTCTTCGGCTTGCCCAATGATGACAATCATTGGCTGTATCCACCCAAACAAGGAACTCTAAACCACAAAGGTTCACTCTAACACCCTAGCATAAGTAGGAATGAACAGAGGGACAACATTGGATTGGATGTCCCAATATAGACCTCACTCAATGGTCTCAGTACTGAATCACAGGTCATGTATCAAAACCATCGTGTACTTGGAAAGGTTGGTATGTATCGATGAATACTCAGATACTGACATGTAGTCCTGTCGGGTCTGTAGAAGGTCCTGGACATGCATATCCCTAATATTACAAGGTGATAAATCCTCTATTAAAATAATCTTTGACTCTATCCATGGAAGAGTATCATAATTATAATATTAGGTAACCAAACCCCACCATCTCCCATCTGATCCAGGTAGAAGGCTTGCTACTAGGACCACCATATGATTTTTTGGTGTCCCGACTAGATGGAAAACTTGGTTCACCACCTCAATACATTGCTCATCTACCTGAGGGTTGGTATTGCCTCATAACCTAAGGGGTCTCTATCGAAGAATATTTAGAAGCGTGCTCATGCTGCGCTCCTCATCTATAACTACTATGGGTACCATGTGCTACTCTATAGGCGATGTTAATGCTGGTGCACCACCTAGAGGTGGCATCTCTAGTAAAAATCCCTTTATCGATGTCTCATCACTCATCGGATCATACTCGTGATCACGTGGTGGAATCATATTTTGTAGTCTATGTGGAGTAATATTTAAGTAAAACAAGATGTACCATGGTCAAAAGAGTATATCTGAAGAGATGAATCATGAAGGACATGGAAGACAAAACCCATTCCTATATGATGCATGCACTATTATTTTCCCTACAACTAGTGTTTTCATGTACTTAGTTGAAAAGAAGGTTCCCATAGTCATGGTGTTTGGATACATCAGCCACCACACTAACACTGGATTCGCTGGCCTGAAAGACAAAATCAAAACACTTAACAATGTTTCCCCAAACCAACTTCATAGACTCACAATCCAAAAGTAGATCTGACCTCCTTTGATACCACTCTATCATGACCCATCCTAGAGGGACCCATGTCATGACTACCCCAAGCCCACCTTCAATAGGCTAGGGGTTGGTGAATAGAACCATTTAGGCATATCCCAAAAATGGGAGGCATTAGACTAAAGTACCTACATACACAAACATATCAAATATACAAATTCAGAAATTTTAAAAAAGTAAGTAAAAAATTCATGCAAACCAATATATTTCACAACCATAGAACAAAAGTAAAAGTGATAGAAATTAAACAGGTCTAGAATAAAGGAAAACCAAAAAGTGTCAGTAACCATAAGTCTAACCTATAAGAAAAGAGGTAATAGGACTACTTTCTGAACTGTATGAACACCTTGTCTATTTGAACTTGCTAAGAACCGCCTGGTCTAGTTCCACCTAAGACCCCATCAAAGGGGTAAATTATCTGTACAATACATGAAACATGCAGAAAAATCTTATGCATGGGTGAGTAAAATAATACTCAGTAGGACACCGCAAAACCAAAAAGGAATACCACAAAGAAATAACACAAAGAAAATACCACAAAGTAATACCAAAAAGGAACACCAAAAATGAAATACCACAAAGGAAAACCAAAAAGTAAATACCATGAAGGAATACCACCAAGAATAACCCAAATGAAATACCATGAAGGAATACCAGTTATCTCTACTAAGATATATGTCTACAACAAATATATCAGGAACACCCAGATATACTCAATCAAATAAGACACACAGTATCAATAAGGCACATAGTCTCTATAAGACATATAGTCTCTATAAGACACAAAATCTCCATAAGGCACACATTCTCTATAATATACGTAGTCTCTATAATAAACATAATCTCTATAATACACGCAATATCTAGGTCATATCCATCCAAATAAATGTTTACTCGAAGCACGCTTGTTCTAGGATACCTTACTCCTCAAGCCATTAGGTAGTATGTATATTCCAGAAAAACACACTTATGATATATCTAAATGAACAACTAGTTATAAGGGTCACAATTCCACAAACAGCTCGTCAAATGGACATACCATTCGAATTTTATGGAGTTATGAAGTTTTAGAAGGGGTTACTAGGCCTATGGACCATCTCACAATTGGTCCACTGACCATGGCAGTCGATCGCCCTGGAGAGACCATGGGCCAGTCACCTTTGGTCTGGTACAAAATAGGTCTGACACAGTCATCCCATCCTAATCCACCTCTAGACTGAGACGTCGCACCTGGCCTGACTCATTTGTGCATGAGCCTCCTCACTTGGACCTACCCAGTATGTAGCCCACATCCCCCGTGACCACTGCCATTTTCCGCTATCACCACACGTGAATGCCCACCAAATTATTTGTGGCCACCACTAATATTCACTCTAGCTGGTTCCACCAACTCCCATGCATCCACCCACTACACTACACATCACTGACACCACTACTGTCTCCATTTGCGGCCTCTGGTCACTACCCTCAGTTTCTGCCACCTCGATAACAGCCACTTATCGCCGCTGCCTCACCTCACCAGAACACCATGCTAGACCTGCACTAGTGGTCCCTTCCATAGACCACTAAGCCACATATAATGTCTGAAATTCCAAACAGTCACACATCTACACTCCTCAGGTACATATCTACACATACCCTGCCTCTGTTGTCATTTTTCCTCCAATTCGGGGGTCCGATCACATTCAGAAACACACAAAAAGTCAAACCATGGACAATTGTGTATAATGAAGATGGACATGAAGAACATGGGAGAACGAAAGAACAAGATTTCCCAAGTAATTAATCTCATAATTTGTTCTTGTTGGCCTGAATTGTTTCTCATTAGAACAAAGAACAAAGAATAATTTAAAACAATATCCCATTAATATACCCCAGAATTTTCAACCATCCCACAACGATCTATCTCTGGATCAAATTATTTGTGGATTTACCTCTAAATTCATCGTGAAAATAAAGAATAGGGAAAAAATGAAGAAACAAACTTCCTACCTGGGATATGTATTGTTACATATCGAGGATTGATTACTGTTGGTGATCTTTCAAGAACGATCTCTGATCCTGGTATTTGTTATCTCTTATGAGAGAATTCTCTAAGGATTACCTCTAGAGCCTTTAGTGAATTTTTAGGGTATGAGCCTAAAATCAGGTCCCTTGTTATATCTTAAGTTAAAATAAAAAACATCGCTACATCGACATAGCGTTAAAATAAAATAAACTCAAAGTTTATTTTATTCATTAAAACATCCAAAATATATTTTTCATAGCTGACCCACATCGGCCGATGTTAAGCCTTTTGTAAGGAAAACCCCACTTTTTGAACTCAACAATGGTCTTGGATTTCAAATCCTAGTCACCATTCATGAGTTATTATGATTTTAAAATAAAATAATTTTTTTAATAATTTTTTTATTTACAGTTACATCCATGGTGAATTTTTCTTTAGATGACCCACGTTGACCAAAGTTAGGTTGTACCTAGAGAAAATATTCCATTTTGATCTCAACAGTTCCCTCAAATTTCTAATACAGGAACCCTTTTAAAATATATTCCACTTTTTTAGTAAAGTGATGCATTCATGCTATTAAAAACATAACATTTTTCAACGAATTGTTGCGAGAATACCAGGCCTCAGAATCACATGTCATCTTAGTGCCTAGTCTTATAATTTTCCCAACTAATTTCTAAAAATAAATTCATGAAAATCGATTTCATTACATTAAGAAAATATTTTTCAATGAATATTTTCCCTGAAACCTTCGTCTCAAGATGGAATGAGATTTCCTCATACTTAAGTAGATGGAAGTTGAGTTTATCGAGGCATATGAAGCAAACTTCCCATGACTTAAAACACACACCTCCAAATTTTTCATGAACTCTAAAATAAAGGTTGGTCACTTAATTTGAAGACTAAATTCAAGTCTACAAAAAGCGTTGGCGATTCGAGAATTTGATAGTTATGAAGAGATTTTCTCTTGTGTCCTTAAGGTTGAAATGAATATTAGAGAATCTCAGTGGTCTCATGGGCCTAATGAAAAAAGAGTAAAATGGAGTCTATTATAGGTGGATCAATAGATAAATACCATGATGGAAAGAAAACCCAATATCCAACATGAAAACATTATGGGAAGAAGAATCCCTAGAACTATATAAAGAGAACTAAGAAATGCTTTAAATGCGGATGAATGGGGAATATGGATAATAACTGTGGAAGGGATATGAAGAATCCCACTAATATGGAAGAATATGGGATGGTTCAGATAAACAATAACCCTGTAGTGGACTGTTAAAAATTCAAGGAACATGAGCATTGTGAAAACCCTTTCCCTAAGCCAAGGGATGTTAAAGGAAATAAACAACAAAAACCTACAAGGCATAATAGAAAGGAATATACTATCACTACTACTGATGTGGGCCCCTAAAATAATGCAGTGAAATGTATAATGATTATTCATTCAATAATGGTGAATGCAATATTTGATTTTTGTTTTACACATTCTTTCATATCTTCCATGTTTAGTAGAACTATACAAAAACCACCTCAATATTTGGTGGATGAGTTGTTTGTGAGAATAGAAAATGGGGAAATTATTTCATCCAAAGTTTTTAACTCCTCCCTGGTTAATGTTTGTAGACCGAACCTCCTATAAAATAGTTTCATACTCCCTTTTGTAGAGTTTGATGATATATTGGGCATGGATTAGCTATCTTTATATAAATCCAACATCAATTATCAAGAAAGGGAGATTACAATTCATATCTAGAAGCATCCTCCAATTCTATACATGCGTAAGGAGGAGAATGAATATCCTTTAGAATCACCATCTCAAGTGTGTATATTACTGCCTTATAAGCAAGAATATCTAGTTCAAATGATTGAGGTAGACGATATAATCATGATCAAAGACATGACCATTATGAGGGACTACACTAATGTGTTACCCGAAGAGTTTCCTAGTCTTACACCTGATCGATAGGTAGAGTTATCAATTTAACTTATTCCTGGATCTCTACATATATTAAATACACCTTATATAATAGCCACGATTGTGATGGAAGAACTGAAGAAGCAGTTACAGGAGAATTTGTGCAAGGGTTTTATACACTGAGTGCTTCACCATTGGGTGCACCAGTCCTCTTTATCAAGGAGAAGGATAGATCAATGTGCCTTTGCATTAATTATCATGAGCTCAATAAAATCATGACAAAGAACAAGTATCACCTACCAAGGATAGATGAATTGTTTGATCAGCTACATGGGGATTGTTATTTCTTTAAGGTGGACCTTTGGTTGTGATATCACCAATTAAAGGTGAGGACGGAAGATATTCCCAAGGATACCATTAGAAAAAGGTATGGACAATATTATTTCATAGTGATGACCTTCAAAATCACTAATACTCCAAAAAGTTTCACAGATTTAATGAATAGAGTCTTCAGAAATTACCTTGAAAAATTTGGGGTGGTATTTATTGATGTTATTCTAATATATTCCAAGAGAAAGTAGGAGCATGAAGATCATTTGAATATTGTGATGAAGACTTAAAAGGGAGAAACTATATGAACTGTATAGTAAATGTGAGTTATGGATGGGGGATTTATCATTCATGAGAAATGTTATAATCAATAAAGGGATATGTGTGGACCCTTACAAGATAAAGGCAATCAAAGAGTGGCCCATGCCAATATCTGTAACAGAGATCCAAAACTTTCTTGGTCTATCTGGGTACTATCGATGACTTGTGAGGAACTTATCACAATTTTCAAACCCACAAACCAAGCTAACTCGGAATGGATTAAAGTTTCTCCAGATGATTGAATGTGAATACTGCTTCAAAGAGTTGAAAATAGGCTTATCACTGTACCATGTCCCACACTACAAACAAGTGGGGAACTATTTTTGTTGTAAATATGTGCTTCAAAGAAGATATTTTATTGTGTCCTGATGAAAAATGACAAAGTTATATCCTATGACTCAAGAAATTTGAAAATCCATGAGCAAGACTATCCTACACATGGTCTAGATTTAATAATTATTATATTTACATTGAAAATATGGAGGCATTATCTATATGGGGAGAATTATGAGTTATATACTGATCCCAATAGACTCAAAAATATTTTCACATAGAAGGAGCTTAAATTGAACCATTGAAGATGGTTAGAGATCATGAAGGATTATTACTGATCAATCCACTACCATCCTAATAAAGAAAATAAGGTAGAATATTCACTATATAGAAAGAATCCTATATATTTATCAATAATGAGAATTGAGAAGTATCCAATCATCTTATATTTGAAAAGGATGGACATAGGAATTGTTAAGGAACATCATCAACCCTTTCTCAAATTATTACTCAACCATCCCTTATGGAGAAAATAAAGGATGATCAAAGGAATGATGTGGAAATCCAGAAGAAGGTGGAATATTTGAGAAAGGGGAAATCCTCATATTTTAAAATTGATGAGGAAGAAGTTATAAGATTTAGGACATGAATATGTGTACCATATGACCAAGAGATAAAGAAGGATCTTCTAAATGACGCACATAGATCAACATTCACTATTAACCCAGGGAGCACAAAGATGTATCAAGATCTCTAAGAGAAGTATTAGTGGGACAATATGAAGAAGGATGTTGCAGAATATACATCAAAGTTCTCAATATGTCGAAAAGTTAAGGTTGAAAGAAAAAAATTCTAAGGGGATGATGCAACCGTTTACCATACCAACTTTGAAGTAGGAGAATATTAACATAAAATTTTTCACTCAACATTCAAAGAAATCTAGAGGTAACAATGATACATGGGTTGTTTTGGATCATCTTATAAATACATATCACTTTATCTCAATTAGAGAGAACTTCTCACTAGATCAACTTTCATGGATATACATCAAAGAAGTGCTAAGGATGCATGGATTAATACTATCGATTGTATTTGATCAAGATCCGAGATTCACCTCTAAGTTATGGAAAATTATCCAACATGCTCTAAGCTCTGAACTAACCATCAGTACGACATATCATCCTTGAACTGATGGCCAATCTGATTGGGATATTTAGACACCAGAAGACATGTTGAGAGCATGTTCTATATCTTCAAATGTGGATGGGACCAAAATCCACTACTCATCGAATTCTCCTACAATAATAGTTTTCACTCTAGCATCCAAATGGTTACATATGAACCCCTTTATGGGAAAATATTTAGAACACCGACATGCTGGGATGAATTTGGTGAGCGTAAGCTGCCAGGACCTGGAATGGTTGATGAAATGGGGGAAAAGGTGAAAACCATTATGCATAACCTTAATATTGCCGAAAGAAGATAAAAGAGATATGTATAATATCAATGATGAGACCTTGAGTTTAATGTTAAAGACATATTATTCCACTACATATCTCCATGGAATATGATCATGATATTTGTGATGAAAGGAAATCTATGTACCATGTACATTAACCCCTTAGAGATCTTTGATCGGGTCAGAGCCGTGGATTGCCGACTAGAACTCCGACCTACCATGTCTCAAGTACATAATGTACACCACATATCCATCTTGAGTAAGTACATACTAGATCCATCAAATATACCAAATTCATATGTGGTATAGTTGGAAAAGATCTCTCATATGAGGAGTGTCTAGTGAGGATCATGGGTTGTAGTGAAAACGTTCTACACAACAAGACCACTCACCGAGTCAAAGTACTATGGAAGAACCATAAGTACAAGGAGGAAACATGGGAACAAAAGGAAGTGATAAAGGAGAAGTACCCTAACATATTTCCCCCAGAGTATGTAGAAAAAAGTCAAGGGTAAAATTTCATATGGGGGGAAGAACGTAATGATCAAAAAAAAATTTCAATGAAAATTACCTTCTTATAAATATGTTATATAGTATAAATCACATAAAATAACATTAAGGACACAATAAGAACTTTATAAATGAATAATGAAGGAAATAAGATCTATTTCTATAAGTTAAGGAACCTATACTAATGAAATAGTAACTTGACATTAAGAATAGTAATATAACCCTTATAAATAGTAATCTAACCAAATGAATAGTCACCTCAGCAATGAAAGTATAAATAAAATTTAGGAATATTATAAATGAGAGCATGATATAATTATATCATAGTATATATAAATAATTGTTTTAATAATTATTAATTAATTATTGCTATTTTTATAAGTTTCAAATGTTTAATTAAAATTTGATGATTAATTTAATAATTTAAAAGATTTTTTCTTTCCTAAAATTTATTCATAAATTAATATTTTTTTAATATTATGACTATAAGATAATTTTATGAGACCATAATTAATTTTTCAAAGTGTAACAAAATCAGTAATAATTTTAAAATTGGTATTTTCCAAGTAAATGACGATTTAAATTAAAAATTATATTTATCATATTTAGAAAATTTTTTATTAAATGGAGTTAATTTTTGATTTATAAAAATTAAGAAATTTTTAGGGTGAATTTTTTGATATTTTTTCTAAAATACTTGAATTTTTTTAGAATAGTGAAATGCGGTAATTTATAGTATAAATAAATAAATAAATTTTCGAGTCATTCTTGATTCATGGATGATGTAAGTGACCATTGGATAAAACAAATATGTACTAATTACTTTATTTAGTCACAAATATCCCAATTATTTATTTTATTGAGAAAAATAAAAATTTAATGATTAAAATAATGAGAAACACCCCTCTCCTCTAGTATAAATACCACCCCTCACCACCTCTTCTCCTCACACCACTCAAGATTTGGGCCTTGTCAAAATTCTTATAAAACATCTCCCCAAACCTTTCTACCACATCCAATAGCTATTATTCTCATAAAAATACCAAAACCTTGTCCTTAAAGAGGTTCTCAAGGAGGAGAAATTGAAGAGGTAAAAACCTATTTCCTTTTCATTAATTTCTTTATATTTACTTTTATTTTCTAATTATATCCTCACATACCCTTATCTAATTGGTATGATAACTCCATAATCTCACATATAATTTAATGTTATTTTTTATAGAATAACCCATCATCAATTCTTTCACTGTCCTTTTGTTCAAAAAAATGAAAACATCATCTGTGATGTGTTAATTTATCACATTCAAGGATGTTGTGTTTTAAATTTCTATTACCATACACAAGGCTGGTCATGAATAATTTTATGGTTAAAATATATTATAATATATGTATTATATCATTTTTAATGATTTTGAACTATTAAAAATGCATGATATTAAATAATATAACAAAACTAATTCATTATGATCATGAAACCGCCAAATTAATCTAAATGATTATCACTAACATCTTATTTAATGATTCATCCCCATGACATATAATCAAATTATTTATAATATAATTTAATATTATTTATGTTCATTAATAACATATAAGTTAAATTCATTAAAATCATTCTCATTATACTCATTTGTTTCATACAAGTAAACAAGTAAACCGATCATGAAAACCAAGGAAACAAACACTCTCAAACATTAAAATTGAACACTATAACTAATCAAAAAGGTAATAAATGTACTTAAAAAATTATAATAAATCAATTAAATGTATAAAAGTTTATATAATTATTAATTAATGAATATAATTTTATTATTTAGGTCATTAAGATCAAGTGAAGAACCATTTTAGACATAAAGTAAGGGATCATTTCTGAACCTCCATATTTACTTTGAGTTATGTTTTATCTCTATTTAAAAAATATAACTCTTATTTATTTTTATTTAATTCTTATAAATTATATTTATATTTTATAAACTCTTGTATCCAAATCATATTATCCTTCCTTTATGTGGTAATACATGTTTTAATAAGGTTCATTTCTCAAATATTCTTGAAAAGAAAACCTAATTCAAGATAAATTCTATATTTCCTACCCATTTACAAGTTCACTCCATAATCTATTTTAATCTAAAATTTTTTATAAAATCACTAATTTTATTAGAAAAATCTATCTTTGTTCATTTCTGGTTTTATACAAACAATTATACCTTTTCTATTTTAAATAATCTTTAATATTTTCCTTACACCACACTAAAATGTTTTATTTTTAATGTTTCTTAGACAATATTTTTACATGTATTCACTTCAGTTTAAAATAAATTATCATGATCTATGACTATTTTTTCCTTATGAATTTCCTTGTATGATTTAAATCATTCTTTTCAGGTACACCGTCATAATATTCCCTTATGATATGCCTTTGAGATGACTATGATGACCAATTCCTTCAATGGGTAACCCTTATGTTTGATTACTTATGTATGACTATTTACATGGAAAAAATATTCATGAACATGTTTTGATAGGTGTTCCTTGGTATCAATCCAATGCATTTGGTAATGTTTAGTCTAATGAGACACCACGTGCAATGGTCTTGGTGTTTAGCCTTGAATCGTGCTGTATGTGCAAAAGTCTTGATGGTTAGCCTTAACACGTGCTACATGTGAAATGATCTTGTTTTTTAGACTTGACTCAGTATCCTCAAGTTGAAATGAGCCTTGAATCATGCTAAGGTCATGTTTTATGTTTCTTCCACTTTCCTATGATTCCATGATTATATGTTTCCATGTTAAACATGTTATTCTTCCTTTTGTTTGTTCATGTTCCATGAATTTTATGTCCTCATGTTATGATTTCTAACCCATATGTTATTTTTTATTCCTATACAGTTATAGAAGATCAATAGAAGCTGGGAACTCATTATGAAGATTAAATAAAATATTTTATTATTTGGGGATCATGATGTTTAATTATGTAACTAATCTAAAAGACAATAGATTTTATTATCCTTGGATTTTAATTTTATGTTTAATTTTGAATAAAATCATTTAATGATATGTGTCAAAGGATAGGGTCACTATAATAAATCATTTTAAGTGGAAACTTTTTATTAATGGTCACTTGATTTACCTTTCTATAATCTATTCAATGTTAGAGGATCCCAACTTTGTTTTAAAAAATAGGATAGGTGAAACCCAAAGTGAAACACTCGGAAAAATAAAAACCTTAGCCTAAATATATGACAACTAAACCTTAAGATACTTTAACTCAGAAGGTTTCACACGATAAGATGGTATATAAATTGGAATAGTACCAGAGAGTATGTCAATAGTGAATTAGAACTCTCTTTGTAGTGGTAACATTGAAAAATACTCAATAAATATATCAAGATACACGCTCCCCACTGTGGTAAGTGGACATATCAAATGAGGATCAATGAAATCAATATACACTTCTAATAACTTGAATGATATCATTCCATCATAAATTACAAAATTCCCTACTCTCCCAAACCTTGAATCTCACTAACCTTCAAAGATATGAGAGAATCCATTGAGAGACAAGAATTTAACGTGATGATGATAATATTTGATATGTGAATTTACACCAATCATATAATTTATTCCAATAAGTATGCCAAATATATCAAGATCAAGAACTAAGAAATACCACACCACTTTAACGTAGGATATCGTCACCCAACATGCGGGGAATTTTAAAACTGTCTTGTACCTCTTTAACAAAGTCATGGGGATATAAAACAAAAATAGAATAAGCTCATAATAAAACAAAAAATATGATAGGTGTATATAAAAAAGAATGTGAGCATAAATAAAAACCATCCACGTTAACACTGTAAGATAAACAAGTGATAAAAACCCATAAAATAAGCCATCATGTGTAAAACCAAGAATAAATGACAAAGAACACTATTGGGATCTAACCTATTGTCATATATACTTGAGATAAAATGAATCCTAAACCAGGAATAATGTGGATACAACCGATATTGAGTCCCATAATAGTCTCTAAATGTCACAAAAAATCTAGTGGAATTAGACACAAAAAGTGACAAGCATATTTCCCGACATACCGAGGGTTCCCAATGTGCTCTGTTTTTCAAAAACCATTTGAAATCCTTTATCATGTTTTTAGAATATTTTCTCATTGAATCTTGTTAACCTCTATGATTTAAAATCCATTTGAGTACCAAAACCACCTTAAATACATTTCAACAACATATCTCATGATCAAAACTATATTTTAAACAAATCCATTTAAAACCATGTATTTCACAAATTCAATCCACTTTGATATCAAATACATAATTACTAAATAATAAAACAAGGAATTGAATATGAAAATAAATTAATTAAAGAATTAAAACCATTATATAGTGACACCTTCCACAAGGATTGAGTGAAAACCCCATGTATTGGACTCTCAAAGCCCGAGGTTGAATGCAATTATGAATGGATTTAAAGGCCTTCCGAGAGCTCAATTTGGAACCTATGATTCAAGAGATAAAATTGGAATAAGGCATGAATTAAAGGGGATTTGAATATTTATAGGAAGTCTGGAAAATATATCACCATGACGTAGCATCAAGGACCCCACTACAGAACCTATAGACTATGATGCAGATCACCCTATCCATGCCACTATCACCCCCGGATAACATGCCTCTAGAGTCCATGTCAAAGACCTATCCCATATCCTATTAAACTTGTAAAAGGAAAAAAAATCCAAATACACCACTTTTCAATAACCCTGAAATTGGAAGATGCACCCATGCACCCCCTATGGCATAATAATTCTCCATATCGTAGCCATTCTCATAAGGGAAGTGGTCGTAACAAGTTTCAATGACATAGATGGGTGAGCATGGAATAACTACACCAAATATGATAGTAGCTCTGAAAATAAACTTTTGGGACCCTAAGCTATAGACTGTTGGTCCATGCTATAGAGATCCCACTCCACACTATAAAAATTCTCTCCCCAGTGCAGTGCCCTATGAGTTTATGATGTGATATCAGAAAAGTTTTTTATAATTTATACTAATCTTTTAAATTATTTTAGATCATGAATATATCTCTTCTATATCTATGTATTTTAATTATTTTTAATAATGTTTTTTCTAAGAATAAGTTATTTTCTAAAGTTATTTTACATGATCTTTGACCTTCTTTTAAAAAGTTTTAAATGGAAAATTCATAATGTTTTTCACATGAGTCAGTTTTGACTCTATTTACAAAAGCTTGAAAAGAATGTTAATTTTTAACATTTATGAATAAATGTGTTTTATTGTTGTCATGATAGTTATTTTATTTAAATATTTCTTTATTATTTTACAAGGTTATTTTCAAAGAAATTTTTTTACCATATTTTATGATTTTTTAGTTTTCAAAAGTGACTTTCCAAGTGGAAATGGTACTTTCCTCAAGAATGTTTTAATGATATTTTAATGGTATATCTATTTACCGATAAAAAAACCATTGATATTAATTATTATTTATTGGAGATATGTTGAAATGATATTATCACCATTATTTACTTTGATGGATTATTATTGATTCAAATATATTTTCATGGAACCTATTTCTTTTCAACATGTATATCTAACTATTAAAGAACAATAGTTATTATCATGTTGAAAAATGTTAACCTTCATGTGTTAAGTTTATCTTGTGTTTATTGGACATTATTTATGATTATGGGTAGCATGATATAGCTCATGACGATGTATGATCCTGATAGAGATTTTCAATTCAATTGGTAATGATACATTGTTATCAGGTTATATTTTTCTCTTAAGTTATTATTTGAATTTTCTAGGTATGTTATTCTTTTTATTATTGTAATATTGATATGAAAATGACATTATATGTTACCAATTTTTTTATTTATACTTGAGTAAAGTTCTAACAGACCCCTTTTTGTAGGATTGTTTTCACATGGCTCATGATTGTCAAACAATATGACTATTCTCTTATATTAAATCCTTATTCCATGTCTCATGATTTGTTATCAATTTCTGATGGTTATGAATTCTATGATGTTACACTCATGTAATTTTATTTTTTCATCATACCCTTATGCTCATCTTATCATCACTCATGAAATTTAATTGTTAATTATTATGTTTACCCTTATTGAGTATTTGAGCTCACCCTTCTTATGTTTCCTTTTCCACTAATTGTGAATAAGGGTTTTAAGTATGTTATGCCTAAGAAGGTTACTAGATGTAAATAACTTAGTGGGGAATGATGTAGACTTTTATGAACCAGTTTTTTTATAAAATTTATTATGTTAGTGTTTTTACTAATTATCTAAAAATATAAACCTAAAAGGTCCTTAGTTATGTAAGTGATCCTATATTTCCATTTGATGTTGTAAGTTTTGGATGGTTGAAATTAGGTCATGTTTACTGGTATCAAATCTAATTATGTAAAGATTGTATTTTTAAAAAATGGATCAAGGGGTTTTGTTTCAAGGATGTTATATAAGAAAACATTCATTTTTAAGAGTAATAACCCAAGGAAATTCATTTTTGTTATGTAGAATAACTGATACTATAATTTCTTTTTGTTGGGGAAAAAATAAACTGACTCTTATGAATAAATAGAAGAAATAAAACATAACACAGTGAAACCCAGAAAACAATAAAGATTAGTAGAGAACAAAATATGTGAAATTCTATTTATCTTGATGGTATATAACCACTTTAGTAGTAGAGAGTTTAACAAAGAAGTTCCTTTGTGATCACACCAATGAATAAGTAGTCATATAAGATCTCAGTCATGTGTCAAGTATGCATCTTGCTTCATGTCATGGTATTTATTTATAGAAAAATCATTGATGACTGTCAAGATTGTTTGATTCTCGTTGTGTGGGTGTTTCATAAAATCCTCACTACTATTAAATGGTTAAAGAAATAAAAATATAGAATCATTTTATTACCTATTTAAAAGTTGAACATAATAAAATATTATTTTTAGCACACTCAAGTTGATGAAATAAAATTATTAAAACACTTTAAAATAAGGTTTTTAGTATATATGTTAATTTTTCAAATAAATAATACAATAAAAACCACTCTCACAAACTTGTAGTAAATTAATAATTAACCAATGTAAAAAAACACTCTTCAAATTTTTAATTTAAAAAATATTCCAAAAATATTTTTCTTTCAAACCAATTTCAATGTAAATGTTAAATTATACATGTATTTTTTTAAATTAATAAAAAACTTAAATTAAATTGAATAAAATTTTAGTTTAATAAAACATATAGAAAAAAATCATGAATCATTACATATAAACTCTATGTGTTTTTATAATGAATTTTTCCAAATAATATTTAATCAAACATATAATAATATTTTTTCTAATGTAATCTGTTAATAAAATAAAATAACAATTAAAATATATTCTATAGCTTAAAAAAATTAATAAATAATTCTAGTTGAGGTCATGATACTAGGAAATAGTAACAAATTTTAAAAATAATGGTAGCTGATGCTTGATACTACTACAACTAAAACTATGGATCTACTAATATCACTGTTCTGTTGCTGCTACTTTATATGATTTCTCTACCACTTATTTGTGGTGATGATACCGTTAGGATAAAGTAGAGCTACCATTGAGCATATTAAGGTGCACTACCATTGAAAAAGTTTATGTTATCATCTATGGTAGAAAAAAATCATAATTTAGGCTACTTTTGATATTGTTGAGTTGAGTGGTGTTATCATTACTAGTCAGGAAAAAGATAGAGTGGATGGAGGAGGACTATTTCTTCTACCATTGTGGTCCTACTTCCACAACCACTAGGGCCTAGTGTGATACTATAGATGGTATAATCTTCTACCATCACACTCAAGGATGATTAATATGCTTCCTAATATGGTGAAAATGTCTTATGTCATGCTACCTGTTGAATAAATATCTATTTATAAAATGAAAAACAAGGTTTATATTATTTTATAATGTCAAACATTGTCAAGATCTCCTTATTCTGCAAGGACTTTCTCACTTGAACAGAGGTGATAAAATATTGTGGAGGAAGATGTTTTTTGATTTACTTGAGATGATACTAATAGTGATAATATTTTCACCATTTTTATATGCAATTCAATTATTTAATCACAAAAAATTTATCACTTTGTGTTATTTACATTAATTTTGGATTTATAAGGTGATTTGAGCTTAAATGTGAAAAATGATTAATTTGGAAATATAGATAGATTTTAATATCTTTGGTAATTAAATCATATCTTTTAAAATGTAAATCCAATCTATGTGATTCTATTTTTTATGGATTCCCTAATATATTTTCTACATCTTTGTTTTATAGACCAAGAGATAATTCTTCCATCCAAGGGTCCAAAATATTCAATCAATTTGAATAATTATTCTAGACGACCACATGGACACCACCTCCATAAATAAATAATAACTTGGTCTACACACCTCCAATTGAGGTTATTCCAATTTTATTTGAAATAATATTAAATGGAGAGTTCTTATTTTTAATACCATGGAGATATTTCTTCATTAATTTAGCCCATTGATGCACAATGTTTTCAGAAAAAATTGAAAACATTCATCCATAATAAAATCTAGAAATTAATTGGCCATATCACTTACTAAAAAGTGAAGATGAAGCTGGAATTTTGTAGATGAATGTAAAACTAATTTTGGAACATCTTTTATGAAGATAATGTTCCAATATTCAGAAATTAATTTTTCCTACCATGATGAAAATTTTTATGGATTGAATCTACAAGAAATCCTAAATAGATATTTTGAAGATATGAAATTTGATGACAAAAGGATGGAAAACACTGGCCTATATAATGAGGAGTTAACCCATGCTAAATTATGAGTTAGACACTACCATTGTAGTAGAGGCCTATTGAAAAGCTAATGACTTAGGAATTTTCTTTTCTTTCCTTTTTATTTTATATTTATTTTACAAGTAAGACATTCATTTTTTATTAAAGTGTTTCTAATTTATTCTTCCATATTTATTTTCCTTAAAACAATAATTATCTCATTCTATCTTTTCCCTCTCTCCGTTGTGATCTGTAATCACTTTGCAATGTCATATGAGTAACCCAGGGGAGGTTTCATGGTGTTCTTTATTATTTCAATTCAAATTCAAAATATTTTAAATCTATTTTTGGGGGAGGCGTGAATTTTGCACCGGTGTGGCGGTTTTCCATCATGACTCTATTTTCAAATCCATTTATTTTCCTTGATTAATTCATTTTCCCTCCCTTCTCTTAGTTAAACCCTTAATACAGTGGATTTGTGGTTTCCATAGGGGTTGAAATAGAATACAGTGGAGCCGAGACTTTTTGGGATAACATTCTCAATTGAGGTGTTACCCTATTTGATTATTGTAGGAGGTGTGGTTTTTTGTGCCAGACTCATACTAAAATTACTCACTAAATAAATCAAGGGAAATTAATTCATTAATAAGGTTTTAATAAAAGAATTATCAAATTTAATTTAAAAAATAAAAAAATAATGAATGAACCCGTGTTATGTAACACTAGGACCAAGTTATTTCTTTCTAATATGCATTTTTTCAGCATCTAAATTTCAATTTAAATTATCCATTTTAGATAAAGTAAGCTAATTATCATACGCTTATACAATTTAATATCAACTCACTTTCCAAATTCATCGAAGTATAATTTGGAATTTATACACATGTGTATTTTAATATACATTCATGAATCTAGTTCAAACATTATATCAAGTTATTTAGCGTACTTTGATTGATTTAACCAAACTCTATCATTTATTTTCTTAATTTTTAAGATAAGAAAAAATTTAAATTCTCCCATTAAGCTCTTATAAAACATAGTAGTCATTAATATAGAAAAATCATTACAAATTAAATCATTTTTTGAACCAAATAATACATCAACAACCCATCATTTGAAACTTTCTTTATAAACCAGACCTGATCAACTTTTTCTTTAAAAAAATTGATTTATAATAAAAATTGAGTTAGTTTATCATAACAGGATCCCAAAGATTTATTGAGACCATATAATGATTTATTATGTTTAAAAACATGATTAGAAAAATTTTCATTTTCAAATCTAGGGGGTTATTTAAGAAATACTTATTTAGAAATTATTCCATTTAATTATGCACTGTTTACATCTATTTAACCAAATTTGATATTCTAAAAATAATAAAATTATAATAAAATTATAATAGCATCTATACTAGCTATAATAGAAAAACATTCTTCAAATCCATTTTCCACTTCCTAAGACTAATCTTTAAAAACTAGTCTTTCTTTATTTTTAACTAGGTTTTCAGCTTCATCATGTTTATTATGAAAAAGCCACTCTGTTCATATTATTTGTTTACCTTTTGGTAATTCAACCAAATTACTCACTTTATTTCCTTAAAATTGATTTAATTATTCATTTATAACATTAATATTGTTTGAATCATTCAAATCATAATCAATAATAATAAACACAAAATGAGTAACAAATAAATAATTAACATAGTAATTTATAATAGTGTTCATTGTTTTCATTGCAGATTCAACACTTCCTACAATTTTTTGAATAGTATGATTTTTATTTATTTTTCACTCTTTAGGATCAGTCTGAGAGGATACTTCCTCCCTTATAATGATGCATTATTATTTTCATAAATATTATCTTCACCAAAATTGAACTCAATAAATTCTTCACCACATTTATTTAAATTTGAATTATAATCATTATTATTATTTTTATAAAATTTAACATGAAAAATATCTTCAAAAACTAAGGTTATGTTATTGAAAACTCTATATTTCTTACTTTTATTGGAATAACCTAATAATATTCCACTATCACATTTAGAATAATTTTTTTCTAAACTATCTTTTGTATTTTAAAATGAAATATTTGCAATCAAACATCTTAAGATATCCAATTTTATGTTTAGACCCTTTAAATAATTTATATACGATTTTATTTAAAAATGACCTCCTAAAAACTCTATTTTAAACATGAAATAAATATTAAAAACTTCAGCCAATAAATATTTAAGCACATTAAAATCAATAATCAGTGATCTTGAAATTTCTTGAATTGGAATATTCTTTCTTTTAACCACACCATTTTGTTATGGTGTCCTAGGGGAAAAATTTTTATATCCATTTTATTCACAAAATTTATGAAATTATAAATTAAAAAATTCACCACATATATCAATTTTGATAAATACAAACAAAAGTTTTTAAAAAATTTAATAATTTTTCAGAAAGATCAATATTTATAGAGTTTCATGTTTATTGGATAAGAAATAAATACAATTTAATCTACTATAATCATAAACTATTATAAATACATACTTATTTCCTAATAAACTAAAAGGTTTTATAGGACCAAATAAGTCAAGATGTTGAAATTCATGACATCTAGGAATACTAACATCATTAATATTTTTAAATCTCTCTTTATGTTTATTATTCTTTAAACATGAATCACACACAAAATAATTAATTATATTTAACCTTTTAAATTATAGAACATGTTCATGCTTTGAATTTTTTTTGCAATAGCCTAAATTTTCATGCCTAAGTCTCTTATTGCAAAAAATATCATCTACTTATATAGTATTTAAATTTCTGTTTGGTTATATGAGAAAAATAAATAGAATAAACATTATTTTTTCCATTTACAAAAAATTAAATAGATTTTTTTTAAAAATAATACATTTATAATTTTTAAATATTACATTAAATCCATTATCACAGAGCTATGATATACTTATTAAATTATGTTTTAAACCATATTTAAATAATTTTTCCTAAATAAGAACAATTTTAGAAAATAACACTTCTCAAATCCCTTTAATGTGACCTTTAAAATTGTATCCAAATGTAAATAGACTCAATCACATGAACAAAAAGATAAAAAATTGAAATATCATCCATTATGTGTTTGGGACCCCCACTATCTAGATACCATGAATCTTTCAGATTTCTTAGGATTATTTCCTAAAATAAATCAATCAAGTAGAATGTTTGGGTACCCATGATTATTTGGGACTAATTATATTAGTAGTAGAACACTTTGGCATGAAAAAATATTTAAAAAACTATTTATGTGTTGTTTAGAAAAAAATTCATTAATAATAAACGTTTCAGTATATCTAAATTATTTTTTAAATTTAAAAGAGAATTAATTGGAATAATTCCCTTGTATTCTATATATAAAATATGTAACAGTAAAAATACTCCCTTTTTGAGATTTTAAAAAAAGTAGTATTATTCATACTTGGTGAAACAATGTTATAACAAAAATTATTCTTTCTATATTTTGGTTTCATCATAAACATCATTTTTTCATTCTTCTATTTTCTTTCAAAAATTGTGGAGAATTTTTATTTTAGATATGAAAATTCAATTTTCAAATCCAAATTTTATTTTTGAATAGCTTATAAATAATTAAAGATCTTTTCATTAGAAAAAGAAGATATATTTATCAATTTTCTAGTTTCTTTCTTGATATTTTTACACTCATTCACAACTTTAGTCAAGGAATCAAAAACTGACTTAAAAAATATTTCTTGATCCTTAGCATTTAATCCTAAAAAAATATTTTAATATATCATTTTCTTCTTTTAGTTTCAATATCTTTGAATCAAAATTCTTTTTATATTCCTTATTTTGGGAAACTTAGATATTCATTTATTCACATTACTGTTTAATTTTATCATTTTCATTGAACAATTTCTTATTTTTAATTTTTTTGTCAGTATACATTTCAATAATCCTAATACAGTAATTCTATAACATATTATTATATTTATATAGTTTTTTACTTTATTAATTCACAAAATCAGAATCAAAATTATAACTAGAATTAGAATTAGTTTATTTTTCATCATTAGTGATTCCATTATGATCAACATTAATATGAGTTATTAATTGAGTTAAAATGAGTCAGGTACCTCACAATTCACATCCATTAATGAAAGGTCCCCTGTCTCTTATTCACATCCCATGTCACTACTCAAATATGACCTATTTGAAAATTACATCCTCCAAACAGGGCTTCATTTTATTTTCAAGTGTGTCTCCCCAAATACCAGATGTTACTGACTAGCAGCGAGGGCCTAGGGTGTATCCATGGGGATAATTTGAACTCATTGATCAGAGTGGAGAATATATATATATATATATATATATGATAAAAATAAGAAATATAATCAGTAAGACCAGACCAGTAACCCACCGTAGCGGAAGTAGTATCAAAAGATAGATAACAACAGAAAAATAATTAACAATCATGAAAGATAAAGTATAACTAGAAGAAGATAAATAATAAGTTTATATATTAGGATGATGATGCACTTGTATCTATAAAAAAGTGTTCAAGGGAAACATGGGATACTATCATGACCCATCCCCTAGGGCCCGTGGCGTGACTACCCCAAGCCCGCCTTCCATAGGCTAGGGGCTGGCGACTAGCACTGGAAAGGCGTATCCCTAAAACGGGAAGGAATTGCCTTTAATCATGAACAAACACACAACCAAATAACACAATAAGGAGAAACCATGAAGTTAACTGCTATAGAAAAAAGAGTGTTGAAAGTAAAAAGGGCCAGAAATATAAGCCCAATTGTAAAATACGAGTACAATTGGAAAGTAAAGATACCACTAAAAGTACAAGCATCTCCTAGATCGATCGTCGAGGAACCTACCTGAAGGGTATGTACAGATCATCTCCACATCACTCCATGTCAGCTCTTCTCATCCATGTACCACCTGGTCCTGGCTCCCTCTAGACTCATCTCTCCTTCTCATTGTTAGAAAGAGACACAATAAGGTGTGGGCGAAGACCGTGCATGAGTGAGTATGATGATACTCACTAGGGACCCCGATACCCCTGTAGGTTTCCTGGAGTTCCACAAAAGAAATACCACAAATAAAGACATAAAATATACTCAGGTATATGCCCATACATATACCTAAGTTATCAAGATATACTCATCTCATACGTGAGGAATGAATACCACAAAGGTTACACCGTGAAGGTATAAGTACCACACAAGTAACAACACACCGGTAGAAGTACCCCATAGGTATACCAAAAAGGTAAAAGTACATAACACAAGTCTGCTCACACCAAGTATCACTTTAGATCAAGGATAAAATGGTTGTCACATTATCGAACTCCTTGGCTACTGGAGAAATCCTTCTCTGTCAAGTACAGTGGGCCTACCAGGTCACACATAGCCCCTTCCCACTAACCTTGAACTGCTAGGGTACCCATCCTAGATGGGTACCGTGGGCATCCCGGGTCACATAGAGCCACTTCCCACCTTGGCCGAATTGAGGTACTCCTCCTTTTGAGAACCATGGGTCTGCCGGGTCACACAGAACCGCTCCCCACTGTGGTCCTGCTGGGTCACATAGAGCCACTCCCCACTGGGCCAATCGTCTAGCAGTCTTCAGGTCTCATCAAACTTTAGGGTTCCATACATAGTTTTATTTCGATAACCGCTCCTCAAGCCACTCGCCTCATCTTAATATCCATGGAAGTCACCATAAGGTATATTATAGGGTAGTAACTATAGCATTCTCAGTCACAAATCTTGAACTCCTCAGCTGATGGAGAACTCCTACTCTATCGAGGATAGTGGGCCTTCCGAGTCACATAGATCCTCTTACCACTAACCATGAAATGATGTGGTACTTATCCTTGATGGGTACTGTGGGTATACCAGGTCACACTGAGCCGCTTCCCACCGTGGGCCTACTAGGTCACACAAAGACACTTCCCACTGGGCCATCATCCATCAGTATTCAGGTCTCAGCCAGCTGCAAGGTTATGTGGGTAGCACACTTTGGAGAACTAATCCTCACACCATCAGTCATATTACAAATGGTACAAAGTCTCACAAGGATGTAACCCGATGATTCTCCATGTCATAAGGGTTCCAACATAACAGACGACACGTCAATCAGATTCCTGGTCTGTGTGATATTGACATTTTAGTGTCTAGGGCCCGGTTGGATTCATGTGCGATCCAACCTGGACATACTGCAAATTTCTCAAAAAAACTCATGGAGTAAATTAGAAGGGCTGTCTCACTTTAAGGATTCCAATTCCATAGACGGTTCGTCAAATGGATGTTCGGTTGTCAAGATATGGCCCTTTTTGTGTTCCTGGGTAGTAATGGGTCCAGGTCCGGTCCACCTCGGTCAGACCGGCCCGACCGGGTCAACTCGGCCTGACTCGAGTCCGACCCGACTTAGGTCAAGCCGACCTACTAGGTCCGACCTAACCCGGCTGGGCTTCAGATCAGGCCACTGGGCCGTGGGTCGGCCCGCTGAGCCGCGAGTCGGTATGATGGACCAACTCAGCGGTTCAACCCCCTTGGCAGCGTGGGCCACCAGGAATACCCGGACACAGTACATCCAGGTAGAGCATACATGGCACGAAGCCATGTCAGTAGGTCAACCTGGGGGTTTGACCCCAACATGGAGCTATAGGGCGTCATGGGTCCTTAGTGCCGCAACCGATGGGTCAGAAATTTTCCACCGGGCGCACCACTGGAACACACCCCATCCACTAGCCACCAGTCAATTCGGCGACCCCTTTCTCCCGCTGTGGCCAACATGGGCAACGAACTTGCTGCCGCATGGGTGCACCATCGGGGGCATGCCCCACCTCTGCTCTGCTGGCTCCATCGCGGCCGGCCAGCGTGCCAGCCGACCTCTTCTCCGGTCACCGTGACTGACGAGGCACATCCCTCCTTGTTCATCAGTGGCACATGATGGGGTGCCACGCCTCCTCCACGGCTGGTCAGGGCCAAGAGCTCCGACGACCACCAGGGCATTGTGTCGCGACCTCCTCTTGCAGCGTGCGTTAACACGCTATCCACCACGTATCTGATCACTGTCATCGAACTATTGGTATTCCATGAAGGCACAAAGATGTAACAAATATAGTGGAGGGTTCGAGCTAAGTTTGTTAGGCCCAAAAACTCCTCTTTAGCTTGTAACACGAGGGGGTTAAGGGTTTAATAACAATTAAATTAAACAACTAGATAAACCCCACAATATTCCCCGAAATGACCTCATGCAGAGAAGAATGAATCATGTGTCAAACCATTAGTCAGTTGACCCATGTTCTTGGTGTTATTCTAGAATGTGGAAGAGGAAATCAATTAAAATAATAAATGAATAAACCCTCTACCTCAAGTTTGTTGGAGAGTATCCGTCTTTTAGGAAGTGTCAGCGTTCATCATCCCCGTAACAAGAATCCAACGATGCCACATGATCGTCATTATTCGGTTTGTAGTTCACGGTTGATCGTCACCACCCACTGGAATCAGCTCTGCCTCCAAGTGTTGCGTGTCGCTTCACTTCACCAGATCTTCATCGCTTGGTGAAGCCGTGCCAATTCCTCCCCCCTAGTTCTACATAAATAGAAGAGGGGGAGGGTAAGTAATGATCGTGTAATTTATGAAGATTCATTTAATAAGAACCTTATAGATTCTAATGATGTTGTTACATAGTATTTGAAGGTTCAAGACATTTAATGGCTTGACTCGCCGCTGGTCCCACAATACTGCTTGTCCATTGGTGGAAAATAAATAAAATAGTGAGATTATTTTTTCCATTTCCTTTTAAAAGTCACAAAAAATAAATTCTTCTCCTAACTTACTGTGGTCAAATTAATGCCTCCCTTAAGCGAATCACGACCCTGTAGATTCAACGGTGCCCTCATATTTTTAATATGAGCACTAGTTCAAAAGTTAGAAAAAACTACTCACACATTTACTGAACGTACCTGATTTTTTTTTTGGAAAATTAATAACAGTCACCATCGACCTGAACCGGTCAAGGTTCGGCTTTGCCTAAGTGAAACACACCCCAACAAACCCAATGGAACTCTTTGATTTCCAATCCGAGTTACCGTTTAAAAGTTATGGATTTTACAATAAAATATTTTTCACTTAATTATTTTATTTATAGTCAAAAAATAACTTTCACTGGTGGCCTGCACTGGCCAATGTTAGTATTGGCCTAAAGAAGGAATACCCTCAAGAGTTTAGCAGGGGTCTCATATTTTTAATCTGAGTTATCATTTTTGATCTATAAACATTTGAAAAATAAAATAATTTATTTAATTATTTTATTTACGGTTATTCCATTTTTGGGTTTTTTCACAGGAGGCCTATGTTGACTAAACTTAAGTCATGCTTTGGGTAAACCTACCATCCTGAATGCAAAAGTGACATCAAATTTTTAATCTAGGAAACCGTTTAAGAGTTATTTCACTTTTTCTAGAAAACTGATTACACTCGCTATTTAAAGTTTAATAAAACTTCGAAGGACCTTTCCGGGCACTCCATGCCTCGGAATCATGCACCGTCAGATTTTGTGGTCTCGAAATAATTCCATATAATTAAAAAAATTATACAGAAACTCTGGGAAATTATAGATACTGGCATATTCCACATGCTATAAAATAAAAAAATCCAAAAGGAAGGCTACTACTAGCATCCAAAATATAGGCTCAGTCCTATGCTCTCATACTTTATCCTATATATGGTAATCAAGAATCAGAAGTTGAAATATTCCCTTTATAAATACCTGAAATCATGAAGTATTCTTGGGTACCAAAGGAGGCCCATGTAGGGTTTCAGATATACTCAGTAGGACACCACCAATGGTGTCTACATCAATCCATATCATGCAATATAAAATGAAAAGTTTCCCATTAATAATAAATTCAAGAAAATAAATAAATAAATATTAACATCGTATTGGGTTCTGTTTGGGATACCCGTCCAAATTTAGTTTCTTTGGCCTATGAAAGTGTGTTTCAACCAAGGTATCCTACACAAGTTATGTGAGTATTATAATATATATATATATATGGATTATACCCAATATTGTGATTTGGATTGGTGGAAACATCCCCAGCTTTCTGATTTCAACATGTCATATCTTGTTTAAAACAATTATTTTAATTTATGTAGATGTACTTTGAGGCCATCCAAGGTGGTCTGGGTTGGACCCAATGTATCTTTATAGGTCCCTATACATGACCAATTCCATAATATTATGTCCAAGGTGACCCATGAATGAAATCCCATGTGTTGATAAGTGCATGGTGTACTAACATCAATAAATAACCTCTAATTCCTTCCCCATTATCACATGTTGGGGATTGAGTATCTCTCATAGTGTGGTTGTAACGTCCTCGACCCGGAAGCCACTAAACCGGTGCTCTGATCCAGAAGGTTACATGACCTTAAGCGTGCCTCCCCATACACCAAAGGCTGCTGACTAGCAGCGGGGGTCTATGGTGTCAAGTGGGGAGACTATACCCCCTTTTTATCAGAGTAAGAACAATATAAATAAACTAGATAGCGGAAAAAATAACCAATAAACAAGGAACCTTTATAAAATCCATTTCCAATAATAAATATGTCATGTCATACTACAAGTGAAAAAGTGGACACAACACCAAAATAAAGACAAAGGACAAAATCCACAAAATGGTCCCGACTCCAAGTCCGGATCCTCCACCAAATTCTACCCATGTCTACTCAGCTATCTAGCAAGGACCCTTGCCCTTGTCCTGACCTGAAAACATGAAGTCTGCTCAGGTACCCAATGGCGGCCCGAGCAGGGTGTGAGTACAACTCAGTAGGCCACAACCAACGGTGTCTACAAAATATCCAGTATAAACAGGTAGTGCATGCAAAGGGAAAATGAATGATAAATGTCAAGTAATTATTTAATGTGCCATTAACGGATTTATGACCCAAGCCATTGCCATTCCATTACTATTTATTCATTACCATTTACCATCACTTACCATTTCATCACATTTAGAAGGGTTAATCACATCCATCATGTTACATGGGTCTAAGGCCAACAATCACATGAAAAAGGGTAAAAACATCATTATCCTATCTCACTAGGACTAACCCCTCATATGAACCGTAACCTCACCTCAAAGCCTCAGTCCAGGTGGATGAAACTGTTAGGAGAATAGACCCTTAGTACCCTTTCCTAACCCGTGAATTTAGGGTGGAGTTTAGAACATCAGTCTTCACTTGACCCAAGGGCGTAGATCCTCATGTCATACCCCACTCTACGAAGCCATGTGAACATGCTTATATATAAGTAATCGTCAACAATCCAAACCATTTCCCTTCGGCAAACACTATTCAAAACAACCCACATAGGAAACCACATCGTGCCTTAACCCATTAACACATTACCAATTCACATCATTTAACCATTCACCCAATTCCCATGTGTTATGCCTATATCACTAAGAATTCAACATTAAACCCATAATATATCCCATTATGGTCTTTATTCAGTTTAGACATTAACCCATTTAACCCGTTCATCATTCCCGTGAATCAACCATTTAACTCATTCCACATTAACCCTTATGTTATTACCAAGTCTAGGTGCATCACCTAACTTCACTTCCAAGTTCAACCAATCATTCCAACATATTTATCAAGGCTCTACAATTCATTAAAACAAGGTCACTTTTTTAATATCAGTCCCTGAATCCGGGGAAAGTCGGCACATCCCATGGATGGCCCCAATTAGGTCAAGTCTATCCCAACACATCCCATGGGGATCGTGAGGGTTCCCATTTTCCATTTTAAACATCATTAAAACCGAGAATGCCAAGGTTATTCAAAACCTAACAAAGGGAAAACAAGAACACAAGTAAACATGCAAAAAACCCTAAATAACCATGGGATATCACTTGTAGACCACCTACCTCGAACCCGCGGTTGAACACACCCTCAATCGAGTCCTTGCACCTAAATTCAACCAACCTTTGGAGCTTCAACATAAAACTCACCCAAAAGATAGGGTTTTAGGGTTTCGAAACAAGAGGGAGAGAGGGTACTAACCCTAAACCAAAAAGAGAAGCAAGGATGAGGGTAGCCTTACCAGGAGCTTCAATCCGCAACCAATGGCACTCCAAACACCTTAAAATCGAAGGATTTTGATCTCTTGAAGTCCTTGGGAGGTTTGGTTCGTGCCTAATGTGAAGAGAGGAGGAAGAGAGGAAAATCCCGAGTTGGGGTTATAAAGCCTGGAGTGGCAATTTTGTAAATTTTACAACTTTAAGTGGCCGCACGGTTTAGCCACACAGTTTTGAAAATCGTGTGCATGCCACTACCCGGAGGAGGGGGAGTCGTACGATTTAGCCGCACAGTTTGGAAAACTATGTGAAAACCATGTGCTTGCTTCTGTCCAGAGGAGGGAGGGTCGCAAGACTTAGTCTGGGTAGGCCGCACGGTTTGTCTGACCGTGCACAGGCCGTGCACCTTGGTTTGCTTTTCCCAGACTTCCCTTCTTCCGTGCGCCGAGCCCCCGGAACACCCCCAAGGCCTCTCACACTTCCAAGAAACCTTTTGAAGCCCCAAAAGCAAAGGATTCAACCCAAAACACAACAAAACATACCTTTCCAAAAACTGGGATCTTACAACCTCCCCACCTTATAACGGCTCATCCTCGAGCCGAGATTCCAAGCCTCATTGCTCCACCAAGGATAAGAGTTCAGGCCACTAAGCCCACATATCCGATTCCTGCTCCCAAGTTTATTCTTGAAATTTTCCATGCTTCCATAGTAATCTCACTAATGGAATAACCTTGCCTCAAAAGACCTTTTCACTACGATCCACCACACGAACCGGATGCTCCTCAAAGGACGCATCAACCTCATGCTCCACATCCTCAACATCAACAACATGAGACAGGTCAGGGTGATACCATCCAAGCTGCGACACATGAAACACATCATGCATCCCACCATACCACTATGGAAGAGCCAATCGGTATGCCACTGGTCCGATCATCTCTACAATCTCAAAAGGTCCCAAATACATGGGTGCCAACTAACCCTACTTCCAAATCCGTCAGTGACCCAACCTTGGCGACACCCAAAGGAACACTTTATCACCCACCTCAAACTCAAGAGGTCTACACCTCCAATCTGAATATGACTTCTGCCTACTCTGAGCCATATCCATTCACTTCCTGATCAACTGAACTCTTCCCGAAGTCTCCTGCACGAGACTCAGCCCCAATAACTCAGATTCACCGGCCTCTAGACAACACAACAGATATTTACATGGTCTCCCATAAAGCACCTCAAAAGGTGCCATCTGAATTGTAGTCTAGAAACTGTTGTTGTATGCAAACTCAACTAACGGTAGGTGTCTCTCCCAAGAACCACCAAAGTCCAAGACACAAGCTCTTAACATTTCTTCCAACACTTGGATCGTACGTTCTGACTGCCTGTACATCTGCAGGTGGAAATCCATAATCAAAAATACCTGCGTACCAAGCGACTTCTGCAACCCTTGCCCGAAACGTGATGTGAAACGTGAATCTCGGTCTGAAACTATGGTTCATGGAACACCATGCAACAAAAATATTTCCCGAACATACAACTCACCCAACTGGTCGACTGTAAAGGTTTCATAAATCGGTAATAAGTGATCCACTTTCGTTAACTAATCCAAAACCACCTAGATTATATAATTCTTCCGCGGCATCCTCGAAAGACCCATGAAAAAATCCATCGTTACATCATCCCACTTCCATTCCGGAATGGGAAATAGATTCAACATACCGCCTGGGTGTTGATGCTCGGCCTTCACCTACTGATAGGTAAGACACCGTGCCACAAAGCCCGCAACATCCTTCTTCATTCCAGGCCGCCAAAACTGCCTTTGGAGATCACTGTACATCTTGGTCAAAATGGGATGCACTTCCCACTTCAATGCATGAAACTCGTGCATCAACTCTTACCGCACACACTTTGGTACAACCACACGATCACAAACACAAACAACACCATCCACACCGATGGCCCAACCAGAAGGTAGCTCCCCAACTTTAAGATTTTCCTTCATGCTCAAATACTCAGGATCAACAAGCTGACTTTCCATAACTCGACTCAAGATCATCGACTCCATCGTTAGGGAAGCAAGAGTGACCTGACCGTTCTCCTCCTGCACCTCCAGGTGCACCTCTGAAAACAAGTCCATCACCTTCCACTTGCTGCTGGACTCCTAAACCACCTGTTTTTGAACCTTCCTCCTCAGAGCATCAGCAACACTATTTCCCTTTCCCGGTGTGTACACCAACTCAAAGTCGAAAGATTGGAGATATTCAACACATCTTCTTTTCCAAAGAATCAGATCCCACTGTGAGAAGATGTACTTTAAACTCTTATGGTCGGTAAACACGGTAAACCGTTCTCCCAACAGATAGTGCCCCCAACACTTCAAGGCATACACTACTGCAGCAAACTCAAGGTCATGAGTGGGATAGTTCGGCTCATGGGGTCTTAGTTACCTCGAGCCATAAGCCACAACTCGCTCATCCTGCATCAACACATCCCCAATTCCAACTCCGGATGCATCACATGTAACACCCTGAGCTTCCACGGTACGCTTCTCTTTGAATAATACAATAGCGTGTGTTGTACGCAACTTCAAGTTCTAACACACACCACGACCAATCAAAGTAGCCGTTATGAATAGTAATACCTACTTTTTAAAATTTTATAAATTTTATCTCTCAAATTGGACTTCATTTTAGGATTCGGAGTATCGAATTTAGTGTAAGGTGAAATTTTGGTACTTTTCAGATAACTATAATATTTAGATGAATAGTGAAAATTACTAAATTTTAATTAAAAACAACTTTTTTTAATCAAAATAATTATTAGTGATAAATTATGAATTTGAGTGGTTTTAAAGTATATTTAGAATATATTTTTACCATTTAATACAATTTTGGTCATTGGACATAATTTCATAATTAAACCGGATATAAACAGGTATCAATCTTTTGATAGTTATTATATCTTAAAAACACGCTTTTTGTTTTGACAGCGGGAATTAATTTTAAATTAATTTCTGCCACTTATGTGTTTTGAATTTGGAAAAATAGATTCCATATTTTGAATCAGGATGTCCAAAATTTTTAAATAGATAACTTTTATTTTTAGACATTTTTAATAATTACTTCGGTAAATATTTTATTTACCATGGTTAAAGGGTAAATCTGGTAAATAAGGGTTAAAAAATAATATTATAATAATACTAAATTACCCTAAAAGGTGTCCTAACCTTATTTTGGGATACATGCCCGACCATGGGCATCTTTGGGTCGATTTTGGGACCCCATGGAGACACTTGTAGGTGATAGGGACACTTTATTTTAATTAAGTTAAAATAAATGCAAAAATGACATAAGCATATATATTTTAGAAAAAAAAATTTTACATAGGGTTATATATGTTAGATTTTAGACTATAAAAATTAATTAGAAATTTAAAAAGATTTCCTATATAATGATATTTTATTTATAATTTTTAGACCTTAAATAATTTAATTTATTTATGACACAATGATGATACAGTAATTACCATAGTAGTGAAAAATTAAAATAATTGATATTATAAATACCCAAATAAATATAATTTGATACTTTTAATGAATTAAACTAATTTTATAGGATAATATGACATATTAGGATTGATTTAATTATCTTTGTTCTAAGTAATCACTCTGTTATGATTTTTACAAAAGTTAATAATTGAATAGTGTCAAAATTGACATAAAAGAGTTTTTAAAAAAATATTATATTATTAATTGATATTAAATTCCTAAAAATATAAGTTTCGGCCAAGAGACTTATATCATGATATTTGTATCATTAATGGACCACTTTGGGGTCGGTTGGATGTATATAGTATGTTTATTAACTATATAATATAAAAATACAAAGTGACATGGTAAGTGTCAAACTAATTAACTAAGAGTTAAAAATAAAAGATAAGGTTAATATAATGACCCAAACATGTCTAAATTATATTGGTTGAGTGGTTTTCGACCCATAACCACCTTAAAAGTTAAATAATCCATGTTGGATCCATTAGAAACTGTATATTAATTTATTATAAAATAATATTTCTAGCTTTTCCAAAGGTGCCCCTCACCCCTCTTATAAAAGGACACCCACCCTTCTCATTAATTCACACCTTGAAAGCCTTTTGGTTCGGACAAAACCTGCCCAAATACTCTCTAAACTTCACTAAATTCATCATAGAGGAATTCCTTTAGTCATAAATCCATCCTAAGGAGCCCTTTTGATCAAATCAAAAGGAAGAACCTGAAGAAGAGGTAATGATTTCACCACCCTTTTTCAAGTTCCTTTCTTCTTCCACTTCTTATTTCTTTGTTATTACCATTCTAAAATAATGAATCAAGTATCTCCTATATACTAAAATATTATTATAAATATGGTACAACCATATTCAGTATTCTATCCATCGTTTGAATGACATGTCACCATACGTGCATACGTACGACTAACCGTCTCCACGTCGTGGTGTAATTGTTATTAAATATATTATTATTTGGATGGGTATAATAATGATTTTTAATTCATATAAATAACAAATATAACATTATAATGATTCTGTATATATAATATACCATCAAATTATATATTATTTTAATATCAATAGAATGATATTTTCGCTCGTACGGATTACTGTCTCCATGACGCGACAAGATTCATTTCCAAGTTCACCATTCATCGACGATTATAAAAATATATATTACTAATAAGTATGTAATATATGACATAATAATGATTCTGGAGATATATATATATATATATATATATATATATATAAGGATTTATGTACTTACCTATATCTTATTAACTTACTTCCGTTCAATACTATATGAAAACAGAAACAACATTTATGAGTACGTACGGACTACCGTCTCCATAAACGGTGTTTTCTATTTAATATATATTTATATTATACATATTTATATTCTAAATATATATGATATATTTATCATGTTTTATATTCTGGAAGTATTTAAATCATGATCTAAGTGATACAACCAAGAGTGACAAGTTAAAACACGTACGATAAAGAAAGTGATTATTACCCGAAATGTTAACTTAACATGGAAATTATTACTAAATGGGTAATATAAATTCATAAATGAATCATGTATGATATCATAAATATTAATATGGTTCTGGTATAATTTAATAACATACTACTATCTTCATACAGGAGGTTAAACGTACCCTTGACTAAAGGAAAGTGCAAGGTAAGGGGTTTTCATCTCACTCTATATTCCCGTGAGATTCATGCCATATTGCCACCGTTACCTTTTGTGTGGTGTATGTACTATCCATAATTATAATATTTGTGTAATACACTTTAATTTATGTGTATTTACATATTCATTGTATGATACCTCTTTCATGGGTTGTATGTTTCGTAAGTTACCAAATTGGTAAGGGTTTATTTCACAATCTCTTCATTATCCGAGGTTGTTTATATGTAATTATCTTCTGGGACCTCTTTATCATCCACATCCATGTTTCTTAAAAATATCTTTCAAATTTTTTTTACTATTTAATAGACAATGGGTTAAAGTCATTTATACCCTTATTTTACTTTATATGTTTTTAATGGAATCTTTCCAACGTTTTTGAAACAAGTTACTTTTTAACCTTTTTGAAAAAATTAAGGTAAGAATGTTTTTTAACTTATAAGGTGGGTGCAGTTATTCTCCGCCTTTATTACACCTTTGAAGCTTCCTTCACAAGATTATAACGATATTTTCAAAATAAATGTTTTCTTTATAATTATGCAACTTTTAAATGATTTCAAAAAAAGAGATATTTCTCTCAAATAGTATTGATTTCATCTATGTCAACATCCTTTGATAAATTTTAAACTTGTTTCAAGTTGATTTATTATGATACAAATCATCCATATTGTATTTAATGTTTTGTGATATTTTTGACTATGGATGAGTTATTTTTATGCCACTAATGGTTTATAATTAAAGTTTTGACATTTTGTATGTTAGTTTTAATACAAATGTTTATGTTATATTTCATCCTCTTCTTAAGATGAATGTGTTGGACTAGTATGTTCTGGGTTGGGGACCGGTAAATGTAAGCCCTCCGGGTTGGGGTCCGGTTATAGCAGACCCTCCAGGTTGGTGTCCGGTTATTAGAGGCACTCCGGATTGGTGTCCGGTTATTAGAGGCACTCCGAGTTGGTGTCCGGTTATTAGAGGCACTCTGGGATGGAGTCCGGTTACAAAGGCTCTCCGGGTTGGGTTCCGGTTACAGTTATCCCTTAGGTCTTGGCACGAGGCCTTGAAACAGAAATTAAAGTTCGGCATCATGCATTCCATCGTTATGAAAGTGGTTATTGATATTGCATGTGATTATTCGACTAGTAGAATATCCATGTGAATAAGTAAATGGAATTGTTTGATTTTATCTTTGCCATATTATTTTGAAGTTCAAGTTTAAAAGGATTTTGTTTTAGTTATACATTGCCATAAATGTTTATGCTTATTTCTGAAAGTTTCCACTATATTGATTACCCTTAATGAGAATTTGAGCTCACCCCTTTCTATGTTTTACTTTTCCCAGGATTCCAAGAAGTGTAATGTGATTGATATGCAGGGTTAAGCCAAGGGAATAATTGCATTCATAAAGATTATTTATGTTGTTCTGTATGTCTTAAAGTGAAAATGTTACATTCATGTATGTGATCTATTTTTCCAAAACTGCTAAACTGATCAGTCCTTCGGGACATGATTCCTTGTAATTATGCCAATGTATTAAAATAATGCACCGACTCTGGGTAACTGGGGTCGGGGCGTTACAGTTGGTATCAGAGGAAGTTTCACAATAATCTTTGAAACTAGATTTAGATAATCTCTGATTAGATCACTTATCCCTAAGATAGACTTTGAGGATTAGTATAGAAGAACTTTCTAGAATTTTGGTATTGTAGAGATTTTGTGAGTTTTCCGAGAAATACATCCCTGTCTGGATACGAGCAGGTAGAGGCGGCTCTGGCACATATGTACCTAGGGGTAAAACCCGAAAACACTGCTTTGAGCTAGACTCGAACGAGAACTGATGCACGACAACATGCCTTGCTGTACTATTGGTTACGACACTCCCGGGGGATATGCTTAGGATAATTCTCATTTTCTTTAAAAACCATTATGAAGGGCTTATGAGTATATACTTAGTCAAAGAAAACATTTTGATGATTATGGATTATATCCATAAACTGTTCAATTTGTGTTAGGTATTTTACAAGTTTGGTAATTATTCATTGCAATTCATAAACTGAACTAGTTTATGTTATTGTATAGAAATGGTGCCCAGTAGAAGGAATGTGAACTCCCGTAATACGTATGTTCCAAAGAGTAAGAAGTATCATATCTTTTGTGGTCCTAAGCCAGAATTTAGTAGGGAAATAGTTTCCCACGTATTATCATCATATGAAGAAATAGTATCATGTGTTGATAAGATGAGTAAAGAATTCTCGGAGTCCTATGGATTTGAAGGGAAGCAAGAGAAGAAAAGTATGGAAGAGAGAAAGATGGATAAAGGGAAGAGGGAAAAAAAGAATTTTCCCATATGTGATAACTGTGGGAAGAAACACCATGGAACTTGCCTGAAATGAATGAGAGTTTTTTATATGTGTGGAGGAAAAGGGGCATAAAGTACATGACTGAAAGGGTAAGAAAAAGGTTTCAAATATACAATGCTTCATTTTCAAGGAGTTTTGACACTACATGAACCAATGTCCCAGTCATCATACTATGCCGTAAATGATGCTATTGGATAATAATCAAGTTATGATACTACCACAGATGAAGAGGAATGACTAGTGTTCATATGTTGTTATTTTAGAATTATTTCATTTAAGTGTTGTATCAATGATTTTCTAGAAATAAATAATGATTGTACTGCATTAATATTTAATTAAGGATTTGAGATTTTATAGTACTAAGAAAAGTGACTCTAGAGAGAGTTAAACTCTTTTGGAAATTACATGGTTGAAGCAAAGATAAACCTTAATATGGTCATAATATTGAGGTAGTGATTTTGGAATATGATATGGTTGATTTTGGTAATTCAGGATGTTGCGGTGTTTTAAAAGAATATATGAGGAAGGCGTTCACATGTTATTACCTGGAAAAAAGGATCCTCATTATGTTTAACTTCCTTGTAAATTTTGGACTGTGAGTTTGGATAATATTATTTTGGATAAGTCTAATGGTTGGAATGAATTAAGTTTGAAAGGTTAGTTTTTTGGATTTTTATAAAAGGACAACACGCAGACCGTGTGACGACCCGTCGTGTTAGACAAAGCTGTGGGAATCGAACCCACAACCATAGTGCAATTGGGATTTATCACATACCATTGTGCTACATGAATTTCCTGGATGGTATAGTGTTGTTTCTTTACATAAAGGGTTTGATATGTGAAATATAAATTCCTTATATTTGTAACCCTATATGATTAGGATAAATAGAGTATTTTTGAGTTGTATTATGTTTTGGGGTGAAATATGAGTTTGTGGTAGAAATTTATTAATTGATAAAACTCTAATTATAGAGTAAGTATATCTCCTTATGATCTTATCCAATCTCATAAATGAATTCCTCAACATTAAGAAAAGAAACTTAGAACAAAAATGTTGTCCTAGATGGTACCTTAGATCATCACTAATTTATGGCTTTGGGATTGTTGGCCTTTTCATATCCATGTTCTCTACCACTCTCCATCAGATAATTGATGGTTAGATTTCTCTTCCATATCCATATTTTCCTACATGGAACCCCAGTATGTGTTATTTTCATTAATCTTCATACTTTCCACTCTTTATTTTAAATAGAGGCCTCATTAATTCATTTTTCAATGTGGGATTTCAACTAAGATGTTTTGAAACGTCAAAAATGTGTTATCCTAATACCTTATGTTTTTTTGAAACGATGGTATTTTAAATCATCATAGATTGATGAATTTAAGGACCTCAATTTTAAACTTGTTTGTGATTGATGACCTCAATCGCTACCTATAAATATTTACATTTTTACTCCAGTTATATGTCTATAATTTCCACCAATGTCCTCCTAATCAAGATCATAATTTTGTGGTGACCCTTTCATTTCTCTTTTTATCTTGTTAAGACTAAATTTTATTAACCGAATTTCCGATGTGGGGTTTTTCCACAAAGATATTTTCTATTTTCAACCTTTATTTTCAAAGAACAATATCAAATTGCGAGGATGAAATTTGTTGATGGAGGGGAGAATGTAACACCCTGAGCTTCCACGGTACGCTTCTCTTTGAATAATACAGTAGCGTGTGTTGTACGCAACTTCGAGTTCTAACACACACCATGTCCAATCAAAGTAGCCATTATGAATAGTAATACCTAATTTTTAAAATTTTAGAAATTTTATCTCTCAAAATGGACTTCATTTTTGGATTCGGAGTATCGAATTTAGCCTAAGGTAAAATTTTGGTACTTTTCCGATAACTTTAATATTTTGATGAATAGTGAAAATTACTAAATTTTAATTAAAAACAACTTTTTTTAATCAAAATAATTATTAGTGAAAAATTATGAATTTGAGTGGGTTTAAAATATATTTAGATTATATTTTTACCATTTAATACAATGTTGGTCATTGGAAATAATTTCACAATTAAACTGGACATAAACAAGTATCAATCTTTTGATAGTTATTATATCTTAAAAACACGCTTTTTGTTTTAACAGCGGGAATTAATTTTAAATTAATTTCTGCCACTTCTGTGATTTGAATTTTGAAAAATGAATTCCATATTTGGAATCAGGATTTCCAAATTGTGTAAATAGATAACTTTTATTTTTAGACATTTTGAATAATTACTTCGGTAAATATTTTATTTACCATGGTTAAAGGGTAAATCTGGTAAATAAGGGTTACAAAATAATAATATAATAATACTAAATTACCCTAAAACGTGTCCTAACCTTATTGGTGGACACATGTCCGACCATGGGAATCTTTGGGTCAATTTTGGGACCCCATGGAGCCACTTGTAGGTGATAGGGACACTTTATTTTAATTAAGTTAAAATAAATATAAAAATGACATAAGCATATATCTTTTAGAAACTTTTTTTACATAGGGTTATATATGTTGGATTTTCGACTATAAATATTAATTAGAAATATAAAATAATTTTCTACATAATTATATTTTATTTATAATTTTTAAACATTAAATAATTTAATTTATTTATGACACAATGATGATACAGTAATTACCATAATAGTGAAAAAATAAAATAATTGATATTATAAATACCCAAATAAATATAATTTGAGACTTTTAATGAATTAAAATAATTTTCTAGGATAATATGACATATCATGATTCGTTTAATTAACTTTTTTCGAAGTAATCATTCTGTTATGAGTTTTACAAAAGTCAATTATTGAATAGTGTCAAAATTGACATAAAAGAGTTTTTAAAACAAATATTATATTATTAATTGATATTAAATTCCTAAAAATCTAAGGATAATACAAGATACTTATATCATGATATTTTTATCATTAATGGACCACTTGGTGGTAGCTTGGATGTATATAGTTAGTTTATTAACCATATAATATAAAAATACAAAGTGACATGGTAAGTGTCAAACTAATTAACTAAGAGTTAAAAATAAAAGATAAGGTTAATATAATGACCCAAACCGGTCTAAATTATATTGGTTGAGTGGTTTTAGACCCATCCCCACCTTAACCTTTAAATAATCCACTTTTGAGCCATTAGAAACCAAATTTGAATTTATTATAAAATAATATTTCTAGCTTTTCCAAAGGTGCCCCTCACCCCTCTTATAAAAGGACACCCCCCTTCTCATTAATTCACACCTTCAAAGCCTTTTGGTTCGGCCAAAACCTACCCAAATACTCTCTAAACTTTCCTCACTTAATCCTAGAGGCATTCGTTTAGTCAGAAATCCATCCTAAGGATCCCTTTTGATAAAATCAAAAGGAAGAACCCGAAGAAGAGGTAATGATTTCACCACCCTTTTTCAAGTTCCTTTCCTCTTCAACTTCTTATTTCTTTGTTATTACCATTATAAAATAATAAATCCAGTATCTCCTATATAATGTAATATTATTATAAATATGGTACAACCATATTCAGTATTCTATCCATCCTTTGAATGACATGTCACCATACGTGCGTACGTACGACTTACCGTCTCCACGTCGTGGTGTAATTGTTATTCAATATATTATTGTTTGGATGGGTATAATAATTATTTGTAATTCATGTAAATAATAAATATAAAATTATAATTATTCTGTATATATTATATACCATTGAATTATATATTATTTTAATATCAAAAGAATGATATTTTCGCTCGTACGGATTACCGTCTCCACGACGCAATGAGACTCATTTCCAAGTTCACCATTCGTCGACGATTATAAAAATATATATAACTAATAAGTATGTAATATATGACATAATAATGCTACTGGAGATATATATATAAGGATTTATGTACTTACATATATCTTATTCACTTACTTCCGTTCAATACTATATGAAAACAGAAACAACGTTTATGCGTATGTACGGACTACCGTCTCCCTAAATGGTGTTTTCCTTTTCATATATATTTCTATTATACATATTTATATTATAAATATATATGATATATTTATCATGTTTTATATTCTAGAAGTATTTAAATCATGATCTAAGTGATACAACCAAGAGTGACAAGTTAAAACACATACGATAAAGAAAGTGATTATTACCTGAAATGTTAACTAAACATGGAAATTATTACTAAATGGGTAATATAAAGTCATAAATGAATCATGTATGAAATCATAAATATTAATATGGTTCTGGTATAATTATATAACATACTACGATCTTCATACAGGAGGTTAAACGTACCCTCGACTAAAGGAAAGTGCAAGGTAAGGGGTTTTCATCTCAATCCATATTCCCATGAGATTCATGCCATATTGCCACCATTACCTTTTGTGGGGTGTATGTACTTCCCATAATTATATTATTTGTGTAATACACTTTAATTTATGTGTATTTAAATATTCATTGTATGATACCTCTTTCATGGGTTGTATGTTTCACAAGTTACCAAATTGGTAAGGGTTTATTTCAAAAATCTCTTCATTATCCGAGGTTGTTTATACGTAATTATCTTCTGGGACCTCTTTATCATCCACATCCATGTTTCTTAAAAATGTCTTTCAAAACATTTTTACTATTTAATAGACAATGGGTTAAAGCCATTTATACCCTTATTTGACTTTATATGTTTTTAATGGAATCTTTCCAACATTTTCGAAACAAGTTACTTTTTAACCTTTTTGACAAAATTAAGGTAAGAATGTTTTTTTAACTTTTACGGAGGGTCCAGTTATTCTCCGCCGTTATTACACCATTTAATCTTCCTTCACAAGATTATAAAGATATTTTCAAAATAAAGGTTTTCTCTATAATTATGTGTCTTTTAAATGATTTCAAAAAAAGTGATATTTCTCTCAAATAGTATTGATTTAATCTATGTCAACATCATTTGATAAATTTTAAACTTGTTTCAAGTTGATTTATTTTGATACAAATCATCCATATTGTATTTAAGGTTTTGTGATTATTTTTGACTATGGATGAGTTATTTTTATGCCATTAATGGTTTATGATTAATCTTTTGACATTTTGTATGTTAGTTTTATTATGAATGTTTATGTTATATTTCATCCTCTTCTTAAGACGAATGTCTTGGAATAGTATGTTCCGGGTTGGGGACCGGTAAAAGTAAGCCCTCCGGGTTGGGTTCTGGTTACAGAAAACCCTCCGGGTTGTTGTTTGGTTATTAGAGGCACTCCGGGTTGGTGTCCGGTTATTAGAGGAAGTCCGGGTTGGTGTCCGGTTATTAGAGGTACTCCGGGATGGAGTCCGGTTATAGAGGCTCTCCGGGTTGGGTTCTGGTTACAGTTATCCCTTAGGTCTTGGCACGAGGCCTTGACACAAAAATTAAAGTTTAGAATCATGCATTCCAACGTTATGAAAGTGGTTATTGATATTGCATGTGATTATTTGACTAGTAGAATATCCAAGTGAATAAGTAAATGACATTATTTCATTTTATCTTTTCCATATTATGCTGAAGTTCAAGTTTAAAAGGATTTTTTTTAGTTATGTATTTCCATAAATGTTTATGCTTATTTTTGAAAGTTTCCATTGTATTTCTTACCCTTACTGAGCATTTGAGCTCACCCCTTTCTATGTTTTATTTTCCCCAGGATTCTAAGAAGTGTAATGTGATTGATATGCAGGGTTAAGCCAAGGGAATAATAACATTCATAAAAATTATTTATGTTGTTTTGTACATCTTAAAGTGAAAATGTAACATTCATGTATGTGATCTATTTTTCCAAGACTGCTAAACTGATCGGTCCTTCGGGACATGATTCATTGTAATCATGCCAATGTATTAAAATAATGCACCGACTCTGGGTAACTGGGGTCGGGGCATTACATCACAAAACACAATGTACTTCTTACCCGGCTCAGGTAAGACCAAGATAGGTGCAGTTATCAACCAGTTCATCAACTCTTGAAAGGCATTCTCACAAGCCTCAGACCACTCAAAACTGATTCCCTTCTTGGTCAAGCCTGAGAGTGGTGCTGCCAAGTGAGAGAAATCTTGGATGAACCTTCGGTAATACCCAACCAAACCCAGAAGACTACGAACATCAGAAACACTCTTGGGCTGCTCGAAAGATACAACCACCTGTACTTTCTCTAGATCCACTGACACAACAACCTCCGAGATAATGTGACCCAGAAAATGTACCTCACCTATCTAGAATTGACACTTGGATAGCTTGGAGTATAGCCGGTGCTCTCTTAGCATACCCAAGATGATTTCAAGATGTTGGGCACGATCGTCGTGAGTTTTTGAGTACACGAATATATCTTCAACAAAGACAACCAAAAACCGATATAGATAGGGATGAAAGATCCAGTTCATCAAATCCATAAACACCACCGGTGCATTGGTCAAGCTGAAAGGCATTACCACAAACTCAAACAACCCGTACCAACTCCAGAAAGCAGTCCGCGGTACGTCAGAAGACCTCACCCGCAACTGGTGATAACCCGACCTCAGATAAATTTTAGAGAACACTGATGCACCCGTCAACTGATCAAACAGGTCATCAATTCTAGGAAGAGGGTACCGATTCATCACTGTCATCTGATTCAACCTCCGATAGTCAACCCAAAACCTCAACAACCCATCGACCTTCTTGGAAAAAAGCACTGGTGATCCCTATGGAGACGTACTAGGATGGATAAACCCCTTATGATCCAAGTCCTCAAGCTGAACCTTCAGTTCTTGGAGTTCTGCTGGTGTCATTCGGTATGGCGAAATAGAAACTACCTCGGCTCCCGACAGCAACTCGATCATGAACTCAACATCCCTCTCAGGGGGTATCCCCAAGAAATCCTCAAGAAACACGTCCTGAAACAGATCCACCATAGGAGGGAAATTAGTTTGTTCCCCTCCCTCATCATCATCAAGCATGAGACATGCCACTTGAGCCACGAGTCCACTCATCTGTTGACAAAACAGCCCCGTACGCCCTGCTCGAATATCCCATTCGCCACAGTGGGCATAAGCGTCACCCTCAAGCGACCTGAACGATACTCTGCGACGATAATAGTCTATGTGCACCCGATACAACACCAACCAATCCATTCCTAGGATTAGGTAAAACCCTGACATCTCGATAATGAACAAGTCCCACAGAAAATGATACCCGCCAAATTTCAAGGAACATCCCTTTCACTGCTTGGTATCCTCAACCCACACCCCAACGGAGTATCAATTGACATCACCCCACACACCCCCTCCATAGGTAAACCTAGTGCTACCACTAGTTGAGCAGAGATAAAAGAGTGTGTGGAACCTGTGTCAAACAACGCATTAGAAAAAGTAGAACCTATAAGGATCATACCACGAACAGTCGATGGTCTAGCCTCGCCATCACCAGGCGCAAACTGAACTGCCTGAAGCTGGCTTTCCCCTCTACCCTGGGCTCCAGCCTGAATGCTCTGCGCTGCACTGCCCTGCTGGCGTGAGCGATCTTTCTCGGGAGTTCCATGTCCACCACCCCTACTAGTATGGCCCGTGGAGCTCCAACTGCCTGCCTGATATGGGGAAACGAATCCCCTCCTCGTATCTGGTACCTGCCTTCCACCATCATGCTCACCTGCCTGCTGAGGATTCCTGCAGAACCTCTGCACATGCCCCATCCTTCCACAAGAACGACACTCAACTGGAGGTCGAGGATACTGACCGTGAATATTCTTAGGCCTAATTCACTGATAGCAGAACACATGATCCCCACTCAGAGAGGTTGACCCTCTCTTCCAGCCACTTTTCACACTTCCACCATGTTGTGAGCCCTCATGGCGTCACTTCCGACCCTCGGTAGCTGCACCACTCTTCTGCCCCACTGAAACCCCAAGACCGATACCCAAGGCTCCCTTTAGGTTCCCTTACAAGATCAATTCCTGATCTAATACCTTTGTGAACCTCTTCAAGAGGAAGATGTTTACTTGAGACCTGATCTCATGTCTCAGCCCATCCTAGAAACGCCTTTCTACCGCTTCCTCATCCCCTGCTAACACTGGGACAAAGCATCTCAAATATGTGAAGGAACTAGCGTAGTCCATCACCAATAGAAATCCCTGAGTCAGGCTCATATACACTGCAGCCCGCTCCTACCTCAAAGTCTTTGGGTAGAAATTCTCAAGAAACATTTCCTAAAAAACCTTCCACGACATTCCCTCAGCCTGCTCAATTTGAGCCTGAATGTCCCACCAACGCCTAGCCTGGCCCCGCAACATATAAGCAGTCATCTTTACTTGATTCTCAACAGGGGTCTCCAAATTATCTAGTATATTCTAGACAGACACTAGCCAAAAATCCACTGCCTCTGGGCCACCCTCTCTGTTAAAGGTCAGAGGGTTTTGCATCTGGAATTCCCTGGTCAGCTGAAACATACTCGGTGCAACCCGCCCTAGGTCTCGATCCATCATCTGCATAAGGCGAGTCAAGTTCTCTCAGAACTGGTATTATCTACCTTCATTGATTGGCACATTTTCTTGCTCCCCTACTGGAGGAGTGTTCTCAGCAGCACCGTCATGTTGCCCAACTGGTAACCGATGTCATGGTGGAATTTCTCTACAATTCCAAGCATGGGTTTTAGCACACATACCATAAACATTCATGACTCCACAAAAAACTATTTACTAGCTACAATATCCCACTTTACATATGCTAACCCAATAACATTTTTCCAACTTGTTTCAAACACTATTACTCCATTAAACATCAGTTACCCACTTGTTTTATTTCATTCTTCTCATTATTTATTGGTTTCATGAAATGCATGATGCACCCTACTTTCCTGCCTCACACACCCACCCCATGTGTGTGTCTAATACAATGCAGGTCACCTATCTCCCTAGGTGCCTATAATGATGAATGAATGCCAATTCTCATGCCATTAAGGCCACGAGCCAAATATCATAAAATAGTCACATCAAACCACATGTGCATCACCCAATGGTGAAATATCATAAACTGTAATAACACACAACCAAGAAAAAAATTTCCCACCAAGGGTGACTTGGATTTTCCCCTGTACCTGGGTTAGCTACTCCCAACAACTAGCTCATTTCCAAGGCCCGAAACATCCTAACCCTTGGCTACCAATCCAAAGTAAAAAGACCTTAGAGAAGGATAAGAGAGACCTCCTCTGATACCACTTTGTAATGTCCCCGACCCGGAAGCCACTAAACCGGTGCTCCGATCCAGGTGGTTACATGACCTTAAGCACACCTCCCCGTACGCCAAAGGCTGCCGACTAGCAGCGGGGGTCTATGGTGTCAAGTGGGGAGACTATACCCCCTTTTTATCAGAGTAATCACAACAGAAATAAACCAGATATCGGAAACAATAACCAGTAAACAAGAACCTGTATAACATCCATTTCCAATAATAAATATGTCATGTCATACTAAAAGTGCAAAAGTGGACACAACCCCAAAATAAAGACAATGACAAAAATCCCCAAAATGGCCCCGACTCCAAGTCTAGAACCTCCACCAAATGCTACCCATGTCCACTCAGCTATCTAGAAAGGACCCTTTCCCTTGTCCTGACCTGCAAACATGAGGTCTGCTCGGGTACCCCATGACGGCCCGAGTAGGTTGTGAGTATAACTCAGTACGCCACCACTAACGATGTCTACAAAATATCCAATATAAACAGGTAGTGCATGCAACGAGAAAATGAATGATAAATGCCAAGTAATTTTTTAAAGTGCCATTAACCTATTTAAGACCCAAGCCATTTCCATTCCATTACCATTCATTCATTACAATTTCATCACATTTCCAAGGGTTAATCACATTCATCATGTTACATGGGTCTAAGGCCAACAATCACATGCAAGAGGGTAAACACATCGCTATCCTATCTCACTAACACTAACCCCTCAAGCAACCATAACCTCACCTCGAAGCCTCAGTCCGGGTGGATTCAACTGTTAGGAGAATAGACCCTTAGTCCCCTTTCCTAACAAGTGCATTTAGGGTGCAGTTTAGAACCTCAGTCTTCACTCGACCTGTGGTCATAGATCCTCATGTCATACCCCACCATACGAATCCATGTGATCATGCTTATATATAAGTAACCATCAACCATCCAAACCATTACCCTTCGAAAAACACTATTCACAACAACCCACATGGGAAACCACACCATGCCTTAACCCATCAACACATTGCCAATTCACATCATTTAAACACTCACCTAATTCCCATTTTTTATGCCTATCTCACCAAGCATTCAACATTAAACCCATAATATATCTCATTATGGTCTTTATTCAGTTTACACATAAACCCATTTAACTCGTTCATCATTCCCATGAATCAACCATTTAACTCATTCCACTTTAACCCTTAGGTTAGTACCAAGTCTAGGTGCATCACCTAAATTCTATTCCAAGATCAACCAATCATTCCAACATATTTATCAAGGGCTCTACAATTCATTACAACAAGGTCACTTGTTTAATATCAATCCATGAATCTGAGGAAAGCCGGCACATCCCATGGATGGCCCCAATTAGGCCAAGTCTATCCCAAAAAATCCCACGGGGATCGTGAGGGTTCCCATTTTCCATTTTAAACAACATTAAAACCAATAATTCCAAGGTTATTCAAAACCTAACCAAGGGAAAACTAGAATACAAGTAAACATGCAAAAAAACCTAAATAACCATGGGATATCACTTGTAGACCACCTTCCTCAAAACCACTGTTGAACACACCCTCAATCGAGTCCTTACACCTCAATACAACCAAACTTTGGAGCTTCAACGAAAAACTCACCCAAAAGATAGGGATTTAGGGTTTCTTAATAAGAGGGAGATAGGGTACTAACCCTAAACCAAAAAGAGAAGCAAGAATGACGTTAGCCTTACCTGGAGCTTAAATCTGCAACCAACAACACTCTAAATGCCTTAGAATCCAAGAATTTTAATCTCTTGAAGTCCTTGGGAGGTTTGGTTCGTGCCTAAGGTGAAGAGAGGTAGAAGAGAGGAAAATCCTGAGTTGGGGTTATAAAGCCCAGAGTGGGATTTTTTAAAATTTTCCAACTTTAAGTGGCCGCACGGTTTAGCCGCACAGTTTGGCAAACTGTGTGCAAACCGTGCGCACGCCACTGCCTGGAGGAGGGGGGAGTCGCATGATTTAGCCTCATGGTTTGGAAAACCCTGTGAAAACTGTGCTATCGCTTCTGTCTAGAGGAGGGATGGTTGTAAGTCTTAGTCTGGGCAGGCTGCATGGTTTGTCTGACCGTGCGCAGGCCGTGCACCTTGGTCTGCTTTGCCCAGACTTCCCTTCTTCTGTTCCCTGAGCCCTCAGAACACACCCAAGGCCTCTCACACTTCCAAGAAACCTTTTAAAGCCCCAAAATCAATGGGTCAACCCAAAACACAACAGAAAATACCTTTCCAAAAACTGGTATCTTACAATGGTACAACCAAATTTACACTAAAACAATCTATAGGGTCTCCCCTAGGGAATCGATGTCACTATTTTAGAGGTAAAATATAAAACTAATATTGAACCCATCATAGGATTATCTATTTTCACCCCGATATGTTTACAATTCATTAAAAAGATTCTAAAAAATTCCACAATGAAACTATTTAAGGGATCCTTAATTTGTAACCCCTTGTATATCTCTCAACACTAAAGTGAAGGCATGTTTTAGATTATAAGTTCCTGAAATTTAACAAGGCAAACATTTTAAACAGGATAAAAAAATTGGATAAGAAATTTAATTCTAAAAACAATTACATGCATAAGGTGTAGGTCTTAAATCATGGATCATCATTAAATTTAACATAATTAATTAACTGAAGGAATTAATTATAAGTAAAAACCCCTCAAGGAGTGTTCATCCAATTTAGATAAAAGGGAAAAAAGACCAATAAGGTAGAACACACCCATTGGGGTGGTTTAAGTCAAGTATATCAACATCTATAGTGATTATCCACTAGATCGGTTCATAAAGTTCATGGAAAACAACTCAACTGAATTTATTTATAAAATTAGAGGTGTCATCAGAAGGGCTCTTCACATGGAATAATGGTGCATGTCATAAAAATGATGAAACCAAGAGAAATGAACTAGACGACCTACCTTAGTCTCGTAGTTATTTCCGTGTCGAGTGTTATCCCTTAAATCAATCTAGAATGAGAGTTATTGTAAAAATTTTCAAATTACATAAAAATGGGGGAAATGAGCATGCACCTAAATAGTGAAAAAATGGAGAAGATCAATTGGAAAAAGAAGAAAGAGGGTTGTAGAGATTCCCTCACATTTTCCAATAGATTTGATGAAGAATGAAATGAATGATAGATGAGGGAGTAATAGGTTCCCTATATTGGGATAAGGGATATATATCAAGATAGTAGGTGCTCACACCCACAAGATAATAATGGATAAGTAAGGTCATTTAAGTTAAATACATTTTAAAGGACTTCTCATAAAGTCAGCCACATAGGCAGGGGCACACAGTTGGGAAAATAGTATGCCAACTATGTGCTAGGTTATGCTCAAAGGGGAATCCTTTATGGGATAGGCACACAGTTTGGCTAACCCTGTGCAACCCATGTAAAAAATCTCAACAACTTTTATGAGACAAGTTTCATTGGCATGTAGGCTCCCTCACATAGTTTCAAAAAAATATGTAGATCCCTACTCCACATTATCTCAAGCGTCATGGTTTAAGTAAAACTTGTGGGCTGGGCTATATGATTTATTCTAACCATGTGGCCGAGTTAGTTACTAAAATGTATTGGGTTCTGGGCTCTGAACAAGACACAAATGGCCTCATGACCTCTAGGAATCCATTAGTCATCATTACAAAGGACAATCCAAGGAAAGAAAATAAAAAAAATGTTCTGTACATTTAAAAAAATCCAAGAAATTAAAAATTCCCATCCTTAAGACAACTCATCCCTGAGTTTCACTTCTATGAGTAGTAAAAAAATTTCTGAGAAATGTTTTGTCCACTACCCACATACATCGGCCTCCCACTTCCAGTTCTTGCCCTCTACACGTCTATGCTACCATACCACTTGAACCAAAGGAACTAACATGCCTCAGAGAGACTTGATTTTATAATTAACAATACATATCAGATTCTCCTTAAAGGATGAATTTTTCTCTAGTTATATTCCCTCAAGGTAAAATGAATGAGATAGGATAGGATAATACTTATCAATTTGTGATATGTGGATGACATCATGCATGGAAAAATAGCTCTATGGTAACTATAATTGATAAGTTACTGACCTGACTCCCTCTAATATTTCGAAAAGCCTGACATATCGAGGTGATAAGTTTCCCTATCTACAAATTCTTTTGTGACCCAATATAGGTGATACCTACAAAAATACCCTATGTCCCACCTCAAACTCTGGAGGTCTATGATGATGATCAATATAAGACTTATTTCTAGATTGGGCTATAGCCATACACTTCTGAATTTGTTGGACTTTATATAAAGTCTCTTGAATGAGGCAATGAGATTGTAGAGAAGCCTCACCTACCTCTATCCAATATAGAGGTGATAAATATGACGTACTGTAAAGAGCCTCATAGAGAACCGTCTGTTTAAAACCTTGAGATTTTGTGAATTATTTTTGTTTCAAATTAATTTAATATTTTGATATTTTTTCATTTCACGCATCCCTTAATATATATTTTTTTATAAAAAATCACTAAGTGTGGCTTGGTTTATACTTTATACCAATTTAATCTTTCACTACACACACCACTGACTTGGTTTACATTACATGCAACACTGAATTTCTAAAAAATGACATTTTATTATTATAATTATCTAAATGAGATAGTTATAAAATAATGGTTAAACTAAGTAATATTAATATTAATATATTATTTTTAAATATAGTTTATATGGGTTTTATATAGATAAATCATATTTATAATAAAACCTTAAATTTTTAGTAAAGTCTTAATATGTATGAAAATAATATTTCCTTAAAAGGGATTTATTTAATGTCATTCTGTGAAAAATAATGATATTATTTTTTGATATTTTGGAAATTTAATTTTATAAAGTAAACTTCATTTTTTGAATTCATAATTAAAAATTATCTTAGGGTGAATTTTTGGGTTTTTTATGAGAAACATCATTTTTGGATGAATAGTTAAAATACTAAATTTTAATTCGAAACTAATTTTTCATCTAATTTATTTATATGGTTAAATAATATTTTGTGTTGGATTTAAAGTATAAATATATAAAATATAAATATATTAATCGAATTTAGTTCATTTTAATCATTTTTTATTCAATTAAATATAAAATCTTAATGAGATTATGAACTTTCTCACTTAAAAAACCCACTTTTGTCGCCATATCTGCGGAATTAGAATTAATCTTATTTTTTCCAATTTTGGGAATTTAATTTTGAAAAATATACATAGAAGGTTGTAATAATTACTATATTTATAGTCTAATAATATAAAATTATTTATTTACAAAAAATATTAGTCAAATAGATGAAAATTAATTATAGATATTAAGGAAAAACTAAGCTTAATAAGGGACTAAAAATTAAACATAAGGTCCCAAATGACATATAAACTTGTAAAAATCCATTTTATGGACATATTTTGTACACAAACATTATATTATTGAATTTGGTTGGTTTTTATGACATTATTAGTTAAAAGAGTGGGCACACCTAACTTGTTTTCAAAAATGCCATGTGGTTCCCCTCCCTCCCTTATAAAAGCCCACCCCTTATCCCCCTTATTTAAACCACTAAAACCACTTTTATTAATCCATGATATACCCAATTTAATTAAAAAAACCATAATTTCCTCCTTGAATCCTCTATTTTGATATAAATCCATCCATGTAATCCCTTTGGTGCAAACCAAAAGGAGTTACACAAAGAAGAGGTGACATCCTTTCTCAAGCTCCTTTGTTTTATTTTCATTCTACACCACCTAAATTAGTATTCTTTCATAATTATATAATAACCTAAGTATCAAAAATATACTTATATTAGTTATTATAAGGGTTATACCTTCACTTACATACACTTCCATCTAATGGATAACAAACTTACCGTTCTTGTGTGTGATGAACTACCGCCTCACAAAACGATGTTGATAATTTTTTTTACTTTACCACCACTAATGGTTTGAAATTATGATGACAACAGTACATTTATATGTAATATATTTTATTTATGATTAATTTATTATTGGGGAATTTTTATATAAAACATAGCTTCTTGCATTTAATTTTTCCTAAATATGATAACTTCGTTTGTGGAAGTGTGGACTACCGCCTCCCCAAAGCGATGTGACTCATTCATACTTTTCATGGAATGTATTAAGGATGTTTTTAGTTAAACTATTTGATATATATGATATAATAATTTTATTGGACAAATATTATATATATACATATATTTTATTTACTTTATTTATTCCAATACGACAATAAAATAGAAATAGCGTTCATGCATATGTACGACCTACCACCTCCATAAACACAATATTTCATTTAATATTTCTATATTTTATATATTAATTTAAATATTTATATAATGATTATATATGATATATACATCTGTTTTTAAATTCATTATAAAATTAATTCATGATCTATGTAAAATAATCAACAATAACAACTCAAAACATGCACGATAAATAAAGATGTTATTACCTAAAACGTTACTTTAATAAGGAATTGTTAATAAAAGAGTAATATAAAGACATAATTGATTCATATATAGTATTAGATATGTTAATAGGGTTATATTTTAGATGTATAATAAAACTATATTTATTATATAGTTGGATTGAACGTGTACAATGAAATTCCATAATTAAGGTAGGGGAATTTCATATCACTTTTTATTTCCATGAGATACATGTCTTATTGACCACTAAATTATTTTTTGTGGTATGTATGCTGTCCATGTATTTTTTATATGATTATTATAATTAAATATATTGGTATTTTAATATATAATTTATGATATTTATCTCATGTGTTTTATGGTTAAAACTTCAACAAATCGGTAAAGTAATTTTGTCTCAATTTTCTTTCATTGAGACACATGCCATATTATGAACCCATATTTTTCTATAATACCATTTGAAATTTTATTACAAGAATGCACTTATTTTCATTATATTTTTATCTTCATGGAATTTTATTCCTTCAACAGTATTATTATTCCAAGTTACTGCAACCGTAACGATTTATTATTACAATCTCACTAATTATGGAGATTGTTAATGATTATACTTAAATTGATGAAATATTATCATCCATATCTAAAGAAAACTCATGAATTATGTTCTAATCATGTAATACATTATATGTCTATGTATTAGTACCATTTTACACTCTTTGTTACTTAAGATAATAAAGAAATTTTTTTTATGAAAATATGACTTTATTTCTCCTTATAGTCAGAAATATTTGGTATTTACAAACTCTATTTTCTAAAAAGGTTTTCAAAAAATATTTTACTATTATCATATTATTTTTAAAGGAACTTTTTACCCATGTTTTTCCATTTTACAAAACTTTTTTAAAATGAATCCTCTTATTGTTTTCTGATATAGGAACTTTTCTAAACCTTTTAAGGTAAAAAATAAATGTCTCGTAGGTATAGACTTACGCTCCGTCATAACCATAATTTCCCTAAGGATTACTTCACTAGATAAAAAGTTTATTTTTAAAGAAAATATTTTCCAAATATTTTGGATTTATTTTGATTTTAATGTTATTTTCAAAGAAAAAAGGATGTATTTTGTTTTAAGTTTTAAAAGTGTTTTAAATTATTTTCAAAGTTCCCATTACAAGTTTTTGAAAGGGTTATTTTCAAAGAAAATTATTTCAATGATTTAAAGTTTTATTTATATGTTTTCAAAACCATTTTCTATAAAATTATTTAAAAAATTATTTCAAGAGATTTTATGTTTTAAAGGTGTTTAAAAAAAGGTTTTCAAAATGATTTATGTTTTAAATAGATTTTTTTTAAAGAAAAATAGATATTTTCCTAATGAAATTTTTAAATGAAATTGTAGAGCCTTATTTATAAGAAATGGAGTTTTGAAATTGTTTTATAATAAGGATTTTTGATGAAATTAAATTTTATTTAATAAATGTTCATGTTATCTTTGAAAATACTTCTCCATATAAGATTACATACTTTTTTATATTTTATGAATACCATTCATATTATTTCTTTAATGCTTAATGTTTTTATGATATTATGTTTGTGATATTTTTTTTCTCTTTAATGGGTTATATTATTTTAAAGCCCGCTTCTTTTTATTGGTCATGATTTGATTAAATGATTATTAAACCTGTACCTTCTCCATTGGTTAGGATGTGATGAAACTTTAATGGTACCCATTTCATTTCATGGTTCATGATATGATTAATTTTTTGTTATCTTATGAAAAATACATGCATGAATTCATTATATGATGGGTGTGACGTATATTTCCATATAATAAATTAGGTAATGATAAATGCTTTATGAACTATATAGGGTAAATGGGAGGGTATCTAAATCCTAAAACAAGATGGAATATTAAGCCCAAAACAAGTGGGTACATGAGAGGGAATCCCAAAACCAAAACAAGAGGGTACACAAGAGGTCATCCCAAGATTGAAAAAATGTTACACAAGAGGGAATCCCAATCCTGAAATAAGAGGGTACACAAGAGGGAACCTGAAGCCCAAAAAAAGAGGGTACATGGGGGGGAATCTCAAACCCAAAGTAGGTACACAAGTTATTATCCCAAGACTAACATGTTTTGAAGTTCATTGTAGGTAGCCGTGGAATAGGATTTTCTATACTTATGTGTATACCACAAATTACATGTCTTATTCCTATTTTATGTTTTCTTGTATTATACTCTTGTTTCCCTCATGATTATTGTCTTATAGACTGCCAATATTTATGAAATTACTCATGTATATGATATTTGATATTCAGAGTGTAATATTCAAATTTTATTCTCATGATCTCACACCCTTATGCTCATATTATGATTATGTATCTCTTCTATTTACCCTTACTTAACATCTGATCTCACCCCTTTCTTATGATTCCTTACCCTTGGTAATTAAGAATGGTTTTAAGTATAAGTACTAAAGGGTAATATATTTGTGGAAATAATTGAATATATTTCACCGAGTTAGAATATTTCTTCCATGTTTCCAAAGTCACTAAAATGTTATGGTCCTTAGGTATGTATTTCTATACCATGATGAATATTCATCTAAAATAATGTAATATCCATGTATGTTACACCTGGTTTTCTAAATTTGGTATCAAAGAAAAAATTTAGTCAAAATTTGGAAACTGGGATAAGAAAATTTTAGTGAGATCCCTAGGGATATTTCAAAGTATATATATAATGGTGTATCTAAGGAGAAGTCTAAGGTTGTGTTAATGTTTAGTAAAATATCCTAGTATTTTGGTAAAGGATAGAGTGGGATGTTTCCTAAAAATATGTCCCTATCTGGATAGTACAAGTGGATGTGGTTCTGGAAAAAATGTTACTAGGTGTAACAAATATGACAAGGTGAATCAGGGATGACTCAGGCATAACCTAGTACACAAAAATGAGCCTTACTCTGCACCTATTTTGAAACGCTTAGGGGATATGCTTTAGGTATTCACAAACACATTTCAAACCATTACAGATGATTTAAATAGAATATGACTATGAATAACCAAGGTTAAACCTAAGGTGTCATAAATTAAAGAAGTATGTTTCATTATTTAGACATACATTATGTAAATTTTCATGATATGTGGTTTTATTCTTTGATAAGTTTTTTTTCTATGGTATTATTTCTAGTCGTAGTCAATAGTAGGAACATGAAATAACTGGTTTAAAATTTAATGTTTCAAATGTGGAAAGTATGTGAATTATAATATCTTTTTCCTAAGAGGTAACCCCATGAAGAGAATCAGGAAGGTAGTACAAGTATTGGATAGTATTTTTAAGATAAGGAGACTAAAAATGACATCTGAAAGGTATGAAATTTTCTTCCAGTATTGTATACATTAAACACAAGAAGAATGATTAGATTAAGGTTGAGGAACCTTAAGACATGATTCATATTTCATATTCTAGGAAATAGGTATTAAATAATAAATTGATGAATCCCGAGTAAAAATTTAAGAATAAAGTTGGATGATTGAAGTTTATATGATTTGGAATTCAAAGATCATGTTATATAAATCCTGAAGTATATAAGTATTGTTTGTAGACGTTTTTATTTATTTATTTTCAAGAATTTATTAAACGATACTAATGAACTAGAAAATTGAAATAATAAAAATGTTACATTAAGGGAAGGTAACACTTAACATGTTACTAAGGATGAGAAAATGATATTTTATATGGATTAAGAGGTGATGATAAAAATAAAGTAAACTGTATAGTGTTTATGACATCAGAACTGATAAAGGATTTTTTTTGAAAAAGAGGACTATGTCACCAGGGATGAATTTTAAAACCTCTTGGATTTAAGGAATATATCCAGTAATAATTGGAATAAGGAAGAATTCATGTTTTCCAAAAGGATTGTTGGTAATTTAGGTTATTATCATGTTTTAAGAGAATATAAGATGTGGGTATTCACATGTTTTGAATGTGACAACTAAGAGATACTTTGTGATATGTGGGGGATAAATGTTAAGCTGATTTTGTGTCCTTCTTTATAATGTTTTGGATTTTCATATTTTATAAGTGTTATAAGGTTAAAAATTTATGGAAATTTTAGGTTCAACTTTAGATTATGTTTGTGAGAATAAAACATTATCTCACCACATGAGGATTTATGCATAGTGGATAACCAGTTATAACAACTTTATATTGATGATAACTAATCATAGATAAGATGGATTATCATGGATCTCATGATATTTTAGTGCTTTATGGATGAAAAATTAACCATAAATTATAGGAGAAAGAGGTGAAGTTGAAATCTATTAAGGAAAAGAGGGTGAGGTTGTCCCGAAATCAAGAATGTATATCTTTTCATGAAAATTATTCAACTTTAGTAAAATGATCTATAAATAAAATGTTTTCCTACTAACATAATTGTTTTTGAACCGATGTCATTTTAGATCATCATATATTTTTGACTTTGAGGGCCTCAACTTTCCATTAATCATTCACTTGTTTTTGATTGATTACATCAATCAATCCCTATAAAAAATACGATTTCATCAAAGTAGATATTTTAAATTTCCACCAATGTTAGCCCATGTGAAAATCTATTTACGAGTTACTTTGGGAAACCATCTTGTTTCCAACATTCCCTTTCTAAAGGAAGCTTTAATATTTATTTTAATGATGTGGGTTTCCCTGAAAGGAACTTTCAAGTATTAATCCTTTAATAAACAAAATGAATTTCGAGGGTGAAATTCTTTTTAAGGGGGTAGAATGTAACACCTCCTGATTTTATGAATTATTTTTCTTTTGAATTAATTTAATAATTTGATAATTTTCCATTCCACACAAAAATTAATATATATATTTTTTATAAAATATCACTAAGTGTGTATTGTGTCATATTCTATTCCAAGTTAAACTTTCACTACACACACCACTGACTTTTCTTACATTAAACATAACACCTAATTTCTACAATTTTTTTTGTTATAATTATTTTAACAAGATAGTTATAAAATATTAGTTAAACTAAGTAATATTAATTATAATAAATAGTTTTTAAATATAATATATAATGGTTTCATATAGATAAATCATATTTATAATAAATCATACAATTTTTAGTAAAGTCTTTATATGTTTGAAAAAACTATTTTCTTTATGTCTATTTGTGAACAAAAATAAAATTAATTTTTTGAAGTTTTTGAAAATTAATTTGATTAATTTTTTTTTGAATTTTTAATGTCAATGTTATCTTAGGGTGAAATATTTGTATTTTTCTTTGAAACATCATTTTTGAATGAATTGTAAAAAATACTGATTTTTAATTCAAAACATCTTTTTTATCTAATTTATTTATACGGTTGAATTATATTTTAAGTTGGTTTTAAAGTCACAATAGATAAAAAATACTTCTATTAATCCAATTTAGGTCATTGGAATAATTTATATATTAAATTTAGATATAAAATTATAATGAACGTTTGACCATTCTCACTTTAAAAACCCACTTTCTCACCACGTTTGCAGGATTAACATTAAAAATAATTTTTAATGTTCTGTGAATTTAATTTTGAGTAATATATAGACATAGTTTCAATAATTATAGTATTTATATTATAATTTGATAAACTTAATTTCTGACCAAAAATATTAGTAAACGGGATTAAAACCAATTATATTGATTTAAGGAAAAATTATGATTAACAAGGGACTAAACCTAAAAATTAAGTGAAAAAATGATCTATTCACTTTTCTGATACCCATTGGCTGGAAATATTTCATCCATAAAACTTATATTGATGATATTTTTAGGGTTTTGATAATTTTTATTTGTTAAAAACTTTGGTACACTGAACTTGGTTTCGAAAATACCAAGTGTGTACCCTCCCTCTATTATAAAAGGCCACCACCTCCCCCCCTTCTTTAAACCTATTAAACCACATTGGTTTGGCCAATATCTACCCAATTTAATTCCCAACATCCCTTAATTCCCCCTTTAATCCTCCCTTTGGGAAGAAATCCATCAAAGGAATCCCTTTGGAACAAACACAAATGAATTACCCAAAGAAAGGGTTACATCATTCCTCAATATCATTTATTTTATTTTCATTATCCACCACATCAATTAATCTTTTTACATGTATATATAATAACCTCTTTATACTCAATATTCTTATATGTAGCTATTATAAGGGTTAGACCTACACTTATGCACACTTCCATATAATGTGTAACAAACATACAATTCTAGTGTACTACTACTAAAAAAATGGATTTATCCAGGGCCTAAGAAAAGCTCTATTAAAAAACCCCCTTTCCTAGCACTAGAAAAAGCACTATTAAAGGGGGTCATTAACAACATTTTTTAGAACTGTTAAAGGGGGTATTTAACATCACTAAAAAATGTGTTGTTATAGGGGGCCCTTTATGAAATCTTGTAAAAAAGCATTGATAAAGGCCATCCCTTTATCAAAACAAGTAAAAAATCACTGATAAAATAGGCATTTATCAGCATTTATAATAAAGAACTAATAAAGGGGGTTCTTTATCGGTGCTTCTAAAAAATCACTGATAAAAGATTGATCTTTTTCAGATGTTTTTTAGAAGCACTGATAAAGACTTCCCTTTATCAGTGATTTTTTACTAATACATATAAAGGGTATATTTAAAAAAAAATCATTAACGAACACCTATAGTAGAAGTTATGGCCATTTGTAGGCCTGATGGGACTTTTTCAGCCTCAATATAGGTGATAAAGTGTTCCCATGGGTCCCTAAGGTGTATATGTCATCACAATATTTGATTTGATATGTGGTAGAGGAAAAACGAACATCGAGTTTAGAAGTTATGACCGTTTGAGACACTATCGAATGTGAAAACCCCTTAAAATAACAAAAAACCCCCAAATCCTAAAAAGATAATAAATTTCAATCTAGGATCCCATTTCAGTTTCACAACCAGTCAAATAGAATCTTATGAAATGAGATAAAACAACATGAGATTTAAAAATTGTGATAATAAAAGGAATAAAGTATGTTAAATTTTCAAAAAAGTCATAAATAGAACTTGAACTTAAAAAGACCATAAATTTTGATATGGGTGTCCATTTAGGCTCTACCACATAGAAAATGAAACTATATGATGATATCTATTCCATAATGAATCTAGGACTACGTTCAAAGTTCTCTATCCTATTTTTCAACCCCTTAAAAGACAAAGAAGGCATCCAAAATTGAGTTTTAGTCATTGATCCTGGTTTCTTAAAATTTAAGTGGAAATAACTTCTGATCTGGGGTTTTTTAAGCCTTTACCACATATAATATCAAATTTCAATTATTGAGATTCGATTTTACTAGTTTTGGATCTAAAAAATACTCTTCGATAAGAGGTTATGGTCATTTCAGGGTTTTAGAGTTTCTTAATGTTTTTATGTGCTTTAACTGTTTTTAGAGTTAATATCAATTTTAAAAAAAATATATATAAATAAATATATATTTAATATATATATATATAAATATATGGATAAAAAATATAATGAAATATAAATAAATATAAAGATATATCATAAAATGTAAAACAAAACATTATAGGGGAGTGGAAAAGGTGCTAGTGTATAAGATGGAGGTCCTCAATTTGAAACTCTCTAGAGGAAGGGGCACATGCTAAAGCACTGAAAAACGGGTGGGGGAAGCGCTGTTAATGTTGGTGGGGGGGGGGGTGGAAAGCGCTGATAATGTAGGGGTGGGGTGATGATAAGGGGGTGGGGGGGTCATTAAAAAATATTATACCCTTTATCGACATGGCCTTTATCAAAACTCATAAAGGCCCCCATTATCAGTTATTTTTAAGAGTTCTATTAATGATAAACCTTTAACATTTCTTACATTATCAGTGCTTCTATAGTGTTGATAAATCCCTTTTACTAGTTCAGTTAAATGACTGATTTTATGTAGTGATAGGCCCTCTGTGCTAGTTGACAGACTCTGACATTTGCGGAGATGCACTAGAGGCCTTCTGGAATGGATTTTAGATATTTGGGAAGGGTGGAAAGTTATCTCTAATATTTATTTTCCATTTCTAGATACAATATATGGTTTAGTAAGTGGCATACCTCTTATCCCTAGTATCGTAGTTAGACTAGGAACATGATGTCTTCCACGTATCATAGCTAAGGAGGTATGTGAACAAGCCATCACATGTTTTCAACTAAGGTGAGATAGACGTTGAGGATGGAGAAAAATTCACAGATTTCCCAATGGAGATTTTTTATTGGTAGGAGAGGATAATTTATTTGAGAGATATTCCCTTGGTTCAGGTCTAGTGGCAACATGAGAATCTTTAGGAGGGAACCTAGGAGTGGAAGAACTAGATACAGGCCCAGTACGCTCACCTATTTAGTAGTTTTTTTAAATTTCAGGATGAAAATCCCTAAGGTGGGGAGAATTTAATGACTTTATTTTTTCATTTTAAAACATCAAAATTTATAAAATAATATTTATAAGGTTAGGAAAATATTCAACATGGGATTCTAGGGCCCAGGGAGGCTTGATATTGATATAATTAATATATTAAATATACTATGTCACAATAGCACAATTTTTATAAACAATGAATAAATACAAAATATATTCTTAGATTGGAAATATATAAATGATATTAAATTTGAAGTGTGGGTTTTACCCTAGGTTGTACATAACCATTGTGCTAGTTTTGTGTTTGGATTATATTAAATTCATTGTCCGATTAATAAATTTATTTATTTATTTATTTATTAATTAAATTGACGAGAACAAAAAATCCTATGTTTAAACCCTTTTTTGAAAAAGACCTATGGTTACCTACATAAACCTAGGGATTTAGGAGGATCCATTATAGGAAATGTTTGATGAATGAAAATTGATAATGGATTGATGATCGGTGTACCAAGGAGTTCATCTTCAATAAAGGAGTTTATGGATATCTCCAATGATAATGATATAGAACCATTTTTCATTAGTGATAGATATAAACATGAGTTAGTAAATTTATTTTATTAGTTAAATCCCATGTTTGTTTATTCCTTATTTAATTTGAATAAATACATCTAAAAAATTGATTTTGGGGTAAAATGCTAATTTAAGGTTGATGAATCTTTGTCCCTGAGATTATGAATTATTGATCATTGTTTATTCCCATTTATTTGATGATTATGCAATCAATGGATTGAGGCTAACCCAAAAAATGTGTGATATTATTTACTCATGTCTGTCTTTTTTTATTCCCCCCCTTTTTCTTTGTGTGTTCATCTTTAGTATTCCTTTTTTTCGTTGGTTCAAAGAATACCCAAAAACTGATCATTATGTGATTGATCTTCGGCACAATGGATCATTTATAAAGGTTTATTTTCATAATTGAAATCATGAATAAGGATTGATGATGATTATAGAAGATTGGGAGGCCATATTGGGTGTTCATTGTCAATAGTTTGGTGATAGAGTGGTTTAGTTCAATAGGAGACAACTCCCAAGCAGATCGGGTGGCTAGAATATTTCCACTAGTGATGGATCTAGTGCGAGCAACCCAAAATCTTAGTTCCCTGGTACGATTAATGAAAAAGTTGTCAATAATAGCATAATCATGGGAGTGATGCATAAATACTATTGGAGTTTATAGAAAATATTTTGTTACACAACGTGTTGGTTGGATGAACACATGTTGTGTGAACCCTTGTCATGGCATATAGGGTTTCATAAATAAAAAAAATATCACACACCATGTGAGACATACTACACACCATGTGACATGTTACTGGATGCTCTGTGTGTGACCCTGGGGTACATGGGAATGGACACAACAAGGTACACGAGCATGGTTAGAGTACACGAGCATGGTCATATACTCATAAATTTCTAAGTGCTCAAACAATTCTAGGTACATAGTTACTAACATAATACACATTCATAGGATGATGAACATGGGAACACACACAAGTTGATCCAGATTTAGCATTGCATTCCATGTACTCCCAGTACATGTCATGTACTTCTACTAGGGAAGGTTGAGGCCCTTGTTCTCTTCAGTTTAGACCACTATTTATAAATTGGGTTGATGAGAGAGAAGGGGGTATCTAATAATTTATACATGGGATATATAGTAAGGGGATCTTGGAGCATAATATCCCAACATGTGAAATGGAATTTAGATATATAATATAAAATAAGTGCTTGAATGAAAATGAGAAGAGAGAAATCCCTTACAGAATTTCAGAATAGTAATAGGTGGGTTTAAAGGATCATAGGGGTGATTAAAGGGAGTGAAAGGAATATAACATTATGTAAACATAAAATTTATATTAATTAAGTATGTAAGAATCTATCCCAAATCAATAAAATCGAAATTAAAAGGCAAGACAAAAAAGAGGTGTTTGTAGAAAAAGGAGAGAGGGAGATCCCTTATAGGGATCTGTGATCCCAAAGGCCTGGGGGAGGCTTTTTGGGAGATTGGGGGTGCCTTGGGAGGACTCTAGGGAGTAGGGGGAAGAGGTTGGTTGGGCTTAAAAAGAGACTTAGTGAAGATAAATGGGTTCTTGGGTTGGATTATGTAGGAAAGGTGGGGAAATTCTTTATTATTTTGGTTTTTGACCCTACACACTAAAATATTCAAAACCAAAAACCATAACATTGTTTTTGCCCATGGTTTCTAGAAAAAAGGAGTGGTATAAATAATTTTAAAAGTCTAAGGGCCAAAATATATTAAAATATTTCTTTTTCTTATGAGGACATGAGTCACACTTTCATGTAAATGATTTTTAAAATCTTAAAATATTTTATATGTCTTGGTAAATTCACTAAGGCTTTATAAAATAAATCAAATAAGCATTAAAATAAATTATTTCAAAGGGAAAAATATATTTGGATGAATATAGCTTTTATATAATTTTATTAAATCACTATTAGGTCATTATGATGTCATAAAACAGATTATATATTTAAATGATATTTAATTTTTACCCAAAAATTCAACTATCTCATAAAATTATGAAAATTTCATCATTGGATAATTTCAATGTCTGTATTCAGTAAATAATATTCATTTTATCTAAATAATTTTCTGAATATTTTTATTTTCACTTTTAAAACAAAAACCCTCATTTATTGAAAATTGGTGGCTTTTGACAAAAACACTTTTTAAACCATAATAAAAATTACAATTGACTTCATAAAAATTATACAACCATTTATATTTAACAAAATTAATTTAATAATTATATTTTATTAAAAAATTATTTAATTAGAATATCCATTAATTCATAAAAATTTTTGAAATTGAATATTAACCAATAATACTCTTTGTTCTTTTAAAATCATTTACAAAGTAACAATAATAAAATGGAAGAATATTTATTATTATATACAAAAAAATTCACATAATCATAATTACAGGTTATTCTTAATTATCCATTTATTATACTAACATACACCCTATGAGTAATGTGTGCGATGGTGGGGCTTTCATGGGGCCGTTCTGTGAACATGATTTGGGTCGTGATCTCCATAAGCTTGAACCCCTCACATAAACGGTTACACTCATGTTTAACTTGATTGATCTCATCTTGGGATTGGTCTAGGGAAAATACCATAAATTCTATCTCTCTCAAAAGTTCAGATAACTGGGCTTCATAGGTTACAATCATACTGGTTGAGGCTATCACTTCCTTTTTATGGGTCAAAAGAATTTGTTAAAACCCTATATTTATATTAGTCACGTGATATATGTTCAAAGACTATATTATAAATATTAAGGATACATAAAGATCATTTAAATCCAATTGGATATAATAAAATAAAAATATTTCATGCATTTTCTATATCCACAAGAAATTTAATTGAAAGAATAGAGTTTTTATAAATGTTCAGGTCGTTACAAAAAGTCCCCAAATTCCATAAATATTTCACCTAATAAAATTACCCAAAATCATTATAACTGATGGATGTGTTTTTCCACACTTTAGTGAAACCCTGACATAATTTTGTTAAATACATCAAGATAAATTTTAAAAATTATACAAGGAGGGATAGAATATGATAAATTAGGGATATCTCCTTAAATCATTAATGAAAAATTAATAAATCAAACTCTTGAGGGACTCATAAAAAGAAGGACTGAAATAGAAGAAGAGGTGATCACATGGATCAAAAAGGGTAGAAAATTAGGTAAGGGAGAGCGAAAATAAATTTTAAAACCACAACATAATCCACATGATTAGGGCACATGCATTCATTACAATGTGGCTAACCATTCTATACTCCCTGCATCATCTAGATAAGGATACATTGAAAGTGAAATGGTTTCTTAATTGTGTTAAAAATCATGTTTAGTCTACTATCCTATGTTACTTTTTTATTCACCAGTATAATTCACTTGAAACCTTTAAAACCTAAAATAATACATCCCAGATAACATTTTATACAAATCTAAACTTCTTCACACATTGAAATTGAATTCAATTCATTCAAAACAATTAACAAAAATTCCTCTAAGAAACTACTAGATTACATTCACCCCTAGATCCTATTTAATTAGTTTTCAAAATGTTGGTTGCTTCTATATTGAGTTAATAAAACATTGATTACCTTGCGATACAAATTTTATAGGGATTAGAGTCAAAAATAAAAATTTTGGATCCAATTAGATCAAGCATGGTTTATGAGAATTATTGATAAAATTCACTATAAACCAAGAAGGGTTTCAGAAATGTGGGATTAAATTCACATGGATTTTGAAAAAATTATAAATTATGTTTCAAACTATGCCATCTTTAATAAATTACCCAATAATATTGAATGGTTTACAATCATGTTTACATACCATATTGTAAACCATAATGACATAAAATTTTCATTTTATTTTATTTTTTACCATATATAATCCTAACAAGACATCCATTAATAACAATAAAATGTGTTCATCAACCCATATAAACTAATTGATTTCTCTATAAAGTGGTAACTCTACCATGTAGATTAAGAGGTCTAACCTAGGTTAAAGGTAAAAAATTATAAATCTAATTTCATGGTGATTGTTTTTATTTTTCTATTCCATATATTGGAAACTATTTAAGGGTTTTGTTAGAGTATAATAATTATTATCATAAGAATATGAATTGATTAAAACTCCTTTGTTGAGAATCTTTATGAAATATAATATGAAACTCTGTCTAAAACTAGAATGAAAAAATGTTGTAAATGCATAACATTATCCAAATATGCCTCTTCTCTCCTTGATCTTGATTTTATATTCTTGATTTAGATAACTAATGTGGAAAAAAAATATTCCCACCTCCATAGGTATCCACAAGCCAAATAAAAATCTCTTTATGTGAGAGAGATTATTCTTTACCCACATTTTTTTGGAAATTCATGGTGTAAATGACGCAGAAGAAGATAAACATTATTTTATAAGAATTTCTAAGAAGCATAAGAAAAACCACATACTAGATTTCATTTTATAAAAATTGTTTATATAGGAAATCAATGATGCTCATTAATTGCAACTTAAATAAATGATGACCATGTGGTTTGATTGAACTGCCCTACAAATACTACTATCATAGGCAGTGTAAAATGATATACCACTTTCTTCTTTAAAATCAAAATTTTCATGATATACATAATATTATTGGCACACACACACACTTATAGATTTAGGTTATATAGATTTAAATATCCCACTTACACTAAATCATAAAATAATTTTTTCCATTTCACCTTATATTGAATCATATAAAATAACTTGTGAAATCATATCAACAAATACTTTTGGATATATTCCAAAACACTTTTGGAATTCTATCATCAATGCCACCTTATGTCACATCATTTCTAAAAATTTACGAATACCATTCCAATAAACATTTTGATTAACTCTAAAACAAAATTAGAGTATCTCTATGAGATAAAATCAATCCTTATCCAGTAAAATACAATGTGTAACCCCAAAAGCCATTATATCAATAATAATAAATATGAATAATGAAATCCATGTATGTTTGAAAAGAACAACCACTAGAAAATCTCTAATACTACTGAAAATATAAAGGGATCTAGGATGATCTTCATCAATCACATGTATCTTTATACGTATGTCCACTAGTTTGTATCATATAAAACATGAATTCTCATACTTTCCCTTTTTCCAAGACATCAAATGACCATGGGACATAGAGTATGTCAATACCCTATATCTAACTCATTTGTTCTTGATTCTCAGAGTATATAATTATTTGAATGATCAATAAATCACATGTCATCAATCATTATAGATAATAAAATCCCATATACCTGATCTAGGTTGATATACTATATCTAGGTGTATTCACACGCTCCCATAGTCTATCTCAATAATGGGCCCAGATTTCATACTTATTATAAGTGTGGAAAAATACCATCTTGGTTAAGCTCCCACCAACGACATGATCAACAACATACCCAACAACACATGTATTATCTAATTCAATATAGAGACTTGTGAAATAGGGTATCAATTATGAAGGTTCTTATACTAGCTATCTCAGCATCCTAAGGTAGTGGTGACTCATATATGATCCATGTACCCTTAGTATACCAAATAAATTTTCATGAAACTTTATGTGGTATAATTAGTAAGTCATGAAGAATACACAAATAATTATATTCATTGTTTTGTGCCTCATGATAATATTTTGTATTTATATACAAGAATCCTACTCATGCTAACCTTAAAGTTTCATCATTAAATATAATACCCCATAATGAACATTAATTAGTGATAAAATCAAATTCACACATTGAGAGGTTAATTATCATTTACCTTCATGAAATGTATAATTATATATAAATTTATAAATACAACATGAAATAATGAAAAAATTTAAGTTTCCTTTAATATGATACATTTTAATATTCCTAAAATCATTAAGATTATTTAACAAAACAAACATAAGCACTAGTTTATTACAACATATATGATTAACATACAAATCGGCCTTAAGTTTGCAAAAAAATATGGATTTTGTTAAATAATTATGTCATATGTAAATCATGTCACATATCTATATGACCATATGATAAAAAACCCCCACTGCCTTTTTAATTTGAAACATCTATGAGGTATAATGGTTTTAATAATGTGGAGACTTACATATCCGATTCTTGATTGGTCAAATACTTGAACATATTGATACCTCTTAAGATCACATCATCAAATGTTATGATTTCAACTTATGTTGTCTACTTAGAACCTTTTCTATACTTTTCATCATCATACTTGGAACCATATTCCATTAAATTAATTCCATAAAATAAAGTAACTACATACATTTTTATATTCCAATACATACTCAAGTTGATGAAAAGAATTGGTGATTCGAGACATTGATAGTTATAAAGAGATTATCCATTGCGCCCTTATGGTTGAAATGAAGATTGAATACTATTAGTGGTTTCATGGGACCAACAATAGAATGAATAAAATAGAGTCTCTTATGGGTGGATCAATAGATAAATACCTTGATGGAAAGAAAACCCAATACACCACATGAAGAAATTGTGAGAAGAAGAATCCTAGGAACTATCTAAAGTGAACCAGGAAATGTTTCAAATGTGGAAGAATGGGGCATCTGGCTAATAAAAACAGAAGAGATTTGAATAATCCCACTAATGTTGATGAATAAGGGAAGGTTTAGATCAACACTCATCCTATAGTATTGCGTTAAAACTGTAAGGAACATGGTCATCGTGCAGACCATTTCTCTATGCTAAGGGTTATTGGAGGCAATCAACAACAACAACCTACGAGGCATCAAGGAAGAGAATATGCTATCACTACCACAAAATTGGAGCTCTAAAATGATGTGGTAATAGGTACACTGATTATTCATTCAAGAATAGATAATGTACTATTTGATTCCAAGTCTATTCATTAATTCATATCTTGAAAGTTTAGTAGAAATATTAAAACACCACATCAAAATTTGGAGGTTGATTTGTCTTTGAGAACCACAAATGGGGTAATTATTGCATCCAAATTTTAAAACACCTACCTATGTAATGTTTATGGAATAAAAATCATAGAAAATATTTTCACACTCCCTTTGTTAGAGATTTTTTGTATAGGTAATGGGTTGGATATCTTCATATAAATCCAATATCAAATATCAGGAAATGGATATTATAGTTCACATCCTGAAGCATCCTTTAATTCTATATAAGTGTAAGGATGAGGATGAATAAACTTAAAAATCACTATTTCATGTGTGGATATTAATGAAATATTAGAAATAATATATAGGTCAAATGATTGAGAAAAAGGAGATAATCATGCTTGAAGACATTCACATTGTGAGGGAGTACACTGAGGTGTTCCCCAAATATTTTCCGGGTCTTCCTCCTGATCGAGTGGTTGAGTTCTCAATTTAAATTATTCATGGATATATGCCTATATAAAAGACACCATATGGAATAGACACCATTGAGATGGAATAATTGAAGAAGTAGTTATATGAGAATTTGGACATGGGGTTTTTATGCCCGAGTTCTTCACCATTGGTTGCAATAGTCCTCTTTGTCAATAATAATGGATTAATTCACCTCTGCAATTATTTTCATGAGAACAATAAAATAATGGTAAATAACGAGTATCCCTTTCCATGGATAAATGCCTTGTTTGATGAGCGATGTGGGAATAGTTGTTTCTCTATGGTGGACTTTCATTAGGGATATCACCAATTAAAGGCGAGGAAGGAAGATATTACCAAGACTAACATTAGAATTGGTATGGAAACTATGAGTTCATAGATATTCCCTTTGGGATCAATAATTCTCAAAAATATTTCATGGATTTAATGAATAGGGTCTTTAGATATTACCTCAAAAAAATTGTCATATCCTTTATTGATGATTTTCTAATATACTCAAAGGGTAAGGAAGAGTATTAGGAGAATATGAATACTGTTCTAAAGACTTTATGAAGGGAGAAACTATATGAAAATTATATTAAATGTGAGTTATGGATGGAGGATGTATAATTCTTGGGGCCTGTTATCACTAGGGAAGGGATATCTGTGGACCCACCCAAGATAAAGGAAATCGAAGAGTGGCCCAAGAAAACACCTGTAATGGAGATTCGTAGCTTTCTTGGCCAATCCAGGTATTTCTGATGATTTTTGAGGAACTTATCATGGTTGTAAAACACACTAAACAATCTGACATAGAAGGCAGTGAAATTTTTCTAGATGCTTGAATGTGAAGATTGCTTCAAAGATTTGAAAAATAGTCTTATCACTACACTAGTTCTCACATTACTAACTGGCAGCGAACTCCTTCTGGTGTAAATTGATGCATAAAAGAAGATATTAGGCTACGTGCTGATGAAAAATGAAAAGTTATAGCCTATACCAAAGGAGTCTTAAAATCCATGAGAAAACCTATCCTATACATGATATAGAATTAGCAACTGTGATCATTGCATTGAAAATATGGAAGAATAATCTTTATGGGGAGAAGTGTGTAATATATACTAATCATAAGAGACTCAAAGATATATTCACATATAATGAGATTAATATGAACCAGTGAATATGGTTAGAGCTCGTCAAGGATTATGATTTATCAATCCTCTACCATCCTGTTAAGGAAAATTAGGTAGTAGATTCATTTAGAAGAAATGATAACACATCTTTATCGATAATGAGAATTGAGAAGGATACAATCTTCTTAGATGTGCAAAGGATGGACATACGAACTATTGAAGAAGGAACATCATCAATGATTTCTGAAATGAATTCTCAAACATAAGTTATGGAGAAAATAAAGGATACTCAAGGGAATGATATGGAAATATAGAGATGGTGGAAGATTTGAGATAGGGGAAATCCTAAAATTTTAAAATTGATGAGGAATACGTTATGATATTTGGGTTAAAATAATGTGTACCATCCGATTCACAGATAAAGAATGAGCTTCAGAATGGAACATATAGATCAAACTTCTCCATTCAATTATAGAGCACACAAATGTATCAAGACCTCCGAGAAAACTATTGGTATGACAATATGAAGAAGAATATTTCTGAATATACATCAAAGTGCCTAGTATGTAATAAAGTGAATGATGGAAGAAAAAAGTCTGAGGGGAGGATTCAAACACTACCCATACCAATAGAGAAGTGGGATAACATTACCATGGACATTATCACTAGAATTACAAAGACATTAAGAGTAAACTATTCTACATGGGTTGTTGTGGATCGTCTTACCATGACATATCACTTTATTGCAATTCAAGAGAAATTTTCACTAGATCAACTTACACAAATATACATCAAAGAAGTGATAAGGCTACATGGAGTAACAATATTGATGGTATCTGATCGAGATCTGAGATTCACCTCCAAGTTATGGAAAGTCTCCAACATTCTCTAATAACTGATTTGAACTTTAGTATGGCCTATCATCCTCAAACTAATGGACAATCTGAGTAGACTATTCAGACACTGGAAGACATGTTGAGAGCATATTATATGGACTTGAAAGGATAATAGGACCAACATCTCCCACTCTTCGAATTCTTTTACAACAATAGTGTCCACTCCAAAATCCAAATGGATCTATATAATTCCATTTTATGGGAAAATATAAAAAACACTAGTATGCTTGAATGAAGTTGGTGAGCATAATCTACTAGGACCTAAAATGGTTAAAAATAGTGGAAAAGGTAAAAACCATTTTGCAACACCTTAGGATAGCCCAAAGTCAGAAAAAGAGCTATGTAGAAAATCATTGATGAGAAATTGAGTTTTAGGTGGTAGACATAGTATTCTTCTTCATATCTCTAGGGAATATGATCATGATATTTGGTAAGAAAGGAAAGCTAAGTCACAGGTACATCGACCCCTTCGAGATCCTTGATCAAGTGAGATATGTCTTATCAGCTAGAACTTCTACTTACCATGTATCAAGTACATGATGTAGTCTATGTTTATTTATTGAGTAAGTAAATACTATTTACATCACATAAATTAAATTCAGAGGTCGTATAGTTGAAAAATGATCTCTCATACGAGGAGTATCCAATGAAGATCTTGGGTCATAGAGAAAAAGTTAAATGCAACAATAACACTCACATGGTCAAAGTGATATAGTGGAACCATAAGTATGAATAAGAAACATGGGAACTGGTGGAAGAGATGAAGGAGAAGTACCATCACCCTTTTTCCCATAGTATGTTAACTAAAATTTAAAGGTGAAATTTCATAAGGGGGAAGAATGACATGACCCAAAAAAATTTCAATGAAAATTACCTTATTGTAAATATGTTATATAGTATAAATCACATAAAATCATATTAATCACACAATAAAAACAATATAAAATAATAATGAATGAAATAATAGGTATTTCTATAAGTTAAGGAACCGTTACCGATGAAATAGTAACTTGACATTACTAATTGTAATACGATGCTTATAAATAGTAAACTGACCAAATGAATAGTCACCTCACCTATGAAAGTATAAATAAAATTTATGCTACATAGAAAAGAAATTATGATATAATTATATCATAGTATAAGTAATTAAATGTTTTAGAAATTATTAATTAAGGCTTTGTTTTTTATAAGTCATAAATATTTAATTAACATTTTATGATTAATTTAATAATTTAAAAGAAAATTTATTTTCATAAAATTTATTAATAAATTAGTATTTTTTTATCCTATGAAAATAATATAATTTTATAAGACCATAATTAATGTTTCAAAGTGTTACAAAATTAGTAATAATTTTAAAATTGGAATTTTCCAAGTAAATGACGATTTTAATTAAAAATTAAATTTCTCTTACTTATAAAATAATTTTTATAAAATTGTGTTCATTTTTTAATTCTAAACATTGAAAAATGGCTAGGGTGAATTTTTGAGATTTTCCTAAAAGACATGAATTTTTGGTGAATAGTGAAATACAATAACTTTCAATATATGTAAATAAATGATTTTTTGTGTCTTTCTTGAGTCATAGATGATTTAATTTACCATTGTTTCAAATTATAATGAACTATTTTCTTTATTTATTCACAATAATCCCAATAATTTTTTTTCTTGAGAAAAGTAATAATTTAATGATTAAAATAATGAGGAAACACCCCTCTCCTCCACTATAAATACAAACCCTCATCACCTTGTCTCCTCACACCTATCAAGCATTGATCCTTTTCAAAATTATTCTCAAATATATCACCAAACCTCTCCCCAAATCTAAGAGCTCTTTGTATATTGAAAAGTAAAAAAAATTTCCCTATGGAGGTTCTCAAGGAGGAGAACTCCAAAAGGTAAAAACCTCTTTCCTTTTCTTTAATTTCTTTCTAATTTCATTTATTTTCTAATTCTATCCCCACATAACCTTATCTAATTGGTATGGAAACTCTATTATCTCACATATAATTTTATTATATTATGTTTATGTAATAACCCACTATCAATTATTTCCCTCTCATTTTGTTAAAAAAATATGAAAACATCATCCGTGATGTTTTAATTTATTACATTCAAGGATGATGAGTTTTAAATTTTTATTACCATATTCAAGGATGATCAAGAAAAACTTTTTCTGGATGAACCAGATTATAAAATATTTTTTATATCTTATTTAATGTTATAGAACCATTATATATTCATGATATTAAATAATAGACCAAAACTAGTTCATGATGATCAAGAAACCACCAAATTAATCTAAATGATTATCACTAACGTCTTATTTAATGATTCATCCTCATTCTATATAATAAAATGATTTATAAGATCATTTAATATTATTTATTTTCATTAATATCATATAAATTCAATCCTATAAAACCATTCTCATTATACACATTTTTTTGATACAAGTAGACAAGTAAACCAATCATGTAAACAAAGGAAATGAACACTCTCTAATGTTAAAATTGTACACTATAACTCATCAAAAAAGTCATAAATGACCACTAAAAAATATAATAAATAAATTTAATGTGGAATATTTTCTGGAATTATTAATTAATAAATATAATTTTATTATTCAGTATATTAAGATCAAGTGTAGAATAATTTTAAACATAAGGTAAGGGATCCTTTCTGAACCTCCATATTTCCTTTGAGTTACATTTTATCTCCATTTACCAAATAGAAATATTATTTATTTTTATATACTTATTCTAAATTCTCTCTATATGTTCCAAAATCAAATATTGAAAACATACCATCCTTATTTGATGAGGTAATACAAGTTTTAATAAGGCTCCTTTTTCAAATCACCCTTAAAAGCAAACCTAATTAAATGGAACTTCCTAATTTGTTACCCATTTTAAATTTCACTATATAATTTATTTTAATCGATTTTTTTGGAAAATTACTCATTTTTTTGTGAAAATATATCTTCGTTCAATTTGGGTTTTATACAAACAATTATTCCTTTTACATTTTAAAGAATAATTAATATTTTCCTTAAACCACACTAAAATTATTTAATTATAATGATTCTTAAACACTATATTTACATGGATTCACTTTAAATTGAAATAAATTACCATTATCTATGCCTATTTTACCTTATGAATTTCCATGTATAATTTAAATCCTTCATTCCCTAGACACCATCATAATATTCCCTTATGATATGCCTTTTGAACTGATTATGATGCCCGATTATTTCATGGGTAACCCTTCTATTTGATTACTTATGTATGATTATTTATAGGGAAAATATATTAATGAACATTTTATGATGGGTGTGCTCATATATTGATCTAATAAATTGAGTAATTTTTAGTCTATTAAGATGTTATGTGCAACGGTCTTGGTGGTTAACCTTGGCTGGTGCTCCATGTGCAATAGTCTTGGTGGTTATCCTGGACACATGCTCTATGTGAAAAAATCATTGTATTTAGCATTAATTCTTTCTCCACCATGTTAAATTATCCTTTACTCATGCTAAATTCATTTTTAAGTTGTTTACACATCCCTAAGATTCCATGATTAAATGATCCCATGTTATACATTTTATTCTTCCTTATGTTTTGTTCATGTTTGATGTATTTTATTTCATAATGTTATGCTTTCTAAACCTTGTTCTATGTTTTATTATTATGAAGTTATAAGAGCTCAATGGATGTTTGGAGATTATTATGAAGATTAAATAAAATATTTCCTTATTTTTGGATCATGATGTTTAATTATGTACCTAATCTCCATGACACTAGACTTTACAACCCTTGGATTGTAATTTGATGTTTTAGTATGATTAAAATAATTTAATTATATTTGTAAAATTCTAGGGTATCTATATTAACTTCTTGAAAATGGTTACTTATTCTTAATGGCCACTTAATTTAAAATTTGATAATCTATGAAAAGTTTGAGGCTCCCATATTTTTTTTGAAAAGATATTAGGTGAACCCCAAGGTTACACACTAGAAAAACGAATACCCTTTTCCTCAATATATACCAACTAACTTTAAGTTACTTTAACTTAGTAGGTTTTATGTGATAAAAAGGAATAAAAATGGGCATCATACTAGGGAGTAGGTCAATAGTTGATTCGACCACTCTTTGCAGTGGTAACATTGAAAAAAACTGATGAAATATCTCAAGATACACACTCACCAGTGTGGGAAGTGGAATTATCAAATGAGGATCAACCACATCAAGAAACACCTCTAATAACTTGAATGATATAATTCTATAAAAAAGTAAAAAATTCAATTCTCTCCCAAACCTAGAATCCTACTCACCCTGAAATATATGAGAGACTCCATCGATAGACAATAACTAAACATGATAATGATAATAGTTGATATGGGAAATTACAATAATCATCTAATACATTCCAATAATTAGGTCAAATATATCAAGACCAATAATTAAGAAATACCACAACACTTTAAAGTCGACTATCGTCACCCGACATTCTAGGCATTTTAAACCTTTCTTGGTCCAGTTTACCAAAGGAATGTTGAGATCCAACAAAAATAGAATAAGATCAAAATAAAATTCCATCATGAAAAACAACATTTATGATTTAAAATATTGAGTATAAACTATATAAAAAAATATAGTATCATAGATAATGAAATAAACACCTCACCTCTAACAATAGACCGTCTAGCCTCATATTTCTCTAATGCATACTCTGTTGTGTATAGACATCCAATTTCAGATCCTCCTAGAGATTTATTATCTTCACAAACACCCCATTTATCCTGACGACAAGACCCACAACCCTTCGAATCATTAGAATTACCTAATAACCCATCGTGAGAGAGGATCAATCCACACTACATTGGGATATCATTCTAAAAAATCACTTGAAATGACTATACTGTCCACAATAATGAAAAGCATGGGTTTCTTCTATAAATTTATGCTTAGTAGGACCTATAAATACACAATGTTGAAAAAAAACTATTTTATTCCTAATGAAACCTCTGAAAAATGGTCTTGAATAAAACTAGACACCAGTGTGTTTCCTTTTATGACTAAATTCCACACCTGGATAAAAAAATTCATCAATAGAGGCTCCACCTAGGCCCATTTTCACCATTATTTCTTCCTCAACCATAGAAACTTTTTTGGCCACCTTGACAATGGTTGAAAATAATAAGATAATTAATATTGATCAAATATTAGACCCAGAACCATCTTAAACCTGCAATCATTTAGGTAGTCATTTGTAACAGGATTGGTTTCTAGGTTCACTAACTCAGCAGAATAGGTGGAATAATATAAAACTATACACTACCCTTTCTACAAGGTTATAAAGTCTTGAGTCTTCTCTACATGAAACATTTTAGCATAAAACTAATGATTTATGATTTTCTTAAAGGGATACTACGTAAGATCCCCATGAAACATAGCTTACACAATAGAGTCCCACCATCTCCTTCCCAGTACTTTAAGAATGTTCATGGAAAATCCACCTTAGATTCCTTTATAGTTTCCAGAAAATGGATGATCCTTTCAATAAACTCATGCCACTCCTCATATTCTTGGGTTCCCTTATAACCATAGAATATGGGTGTATTTTACTTAATAAATTATGAGCCATGATCCACTGTTCATCCCTAGAGTCCAATACCCACTAGACCTAGAGTCTAAATAGTGTGGATTATAGATTCCACCAAAAAGGTTCCACTGGAGTATTTTCCTATACAAAATTTCTCACATCTTCCTCTCTCAAATTTGGAAGAGGTATTATTGGATTAATTTTATAATAAATGCAAGAAAATAACTAATAAATTTATGAGAAACTACAAAATCATAATCCCAATTTAGAAATATATATCAATTAATTTAAACACAATGAATTTAAAAAAACATGAATTATACATGATAAAGTTAACACTATAATAATGAATAATTCCATTTAAATATACCCCAAATATAGTTTATTCAAAATTTCTCAAACACCATGTGTTAATATTATAAAAAAATACAGATATGGTAACTCATGTTCAGACATGGAAGTGAGATGGCCAGTCATCACACCACACTTACTATATGAATTCCAATGGTCTTAACTCATATCTACCAAAGACCCTAAACAATAAAAAATTAGTTTCACAATACTTTAGGTAGGTGATTGTCTTTGATACCATTTTTGTAATGAACTAACATGAGATACCTAGACAAGTTAACCAAGAAGGTACACTATAATGTGACCATCATCACAACAACAAAAAAATATCTCATGTATAAATAGAATAAGGAAAACCAATAGAGTACCTAGTGAAAGATAGAGTACATATGGATTAGAAATAAAAACATAATCCCTAATAAATAAAACTGAAAGTGAATTAAGACAAATCAAAGACTAAATCTCATCATGATCATTCATCACCACTAAACTATCTCTATGAATAAATAAAAATCAACCAATATAAAATGAAAAACTACATGATATACTTCCCTTTACCTATGTCCTGAAAAAACACATCTAAAAGAACCCAAATGGAAAAGTTAGGTGTGAGTAAAAATCCTAGTGGTATTTCACTAAAGAATATATAAAAATCATAATACCAAGAAAACATTAGTTCTATCCTAAAAAATTGAGATTATAAATCATTTTAATAATATAAAACATTTTTATAAAAACCCTTTCGATTTTCATAAAATAATTCCACATTCTCACAACATGGAATACGAAAAGCATATATAATAAAGCATGTCATTATAATTAAAACCATCCATGGTTACACTATATTATAAAAAACAGATAAATAAAACCATAAAATAATCCATCATGTGTAAAACCAAGCATAAATGAAAAATAAAACGATTGGGATCTAACCTATGTGAATATGTACTTGACAAAAAAAAGAAGCTTAAACATGAATAATGTGTATCCACCTAATATTGAGTCCCATAATAGTCACTCAATATCACAAAAACTCTATTGGAATTAGACACAATAAAGTGACATACCTATATCCTGACACACCAAAGGTTGCCAATTTTCTATGTTTTTCAAAAAAATGAAAACATTTATCATGTTTTATAAAATATTTTCACATTGAAGATTGTTCACATCTATGGTTGAAAACCCATTTGAGTACCAAGACCACCATAAAGTAATTTTATCAATACATCAGATTTTAAAAACTATTTTAAAAAAAATCCATTTAAAAACAAGTATTTCACAAATAAAATCCACTTTTATATAAAATACATAATTTTTTTTAAACAAACCAAGTAATTGAATAAGGAAATCATGCTATTCAATAATTATAATATTTTTATAGTGACACTTACCAAATTGAGGGAGTGAAAACACCATGTATTGGCCTCTCAAAGATCGAGGTTGAATGTAATTAAGAAGAGATTTGATGGACTTCAAAGAGATCCATTTGGAACCCATGATTCAAGAGAGAAAATTGGAAGAAGGTATGAATTAAATGTTATTTTAATATTTATAGGAAGTCTTGAAAATATTACACCTTGAAATATCCTCAAGTACCACACTGTAGAACCTCTAGACCATACTATAGTTTAGCCTATCCATGCTGTCGTCAGCATTGACTGAATGGACTCTAGAATCCTTGTCGAAGAGCTCTACGATGTCCAATTATCATTAGAAAAGGCTACAACATAGAGAAATAAACCAATTTTCTATAACACTAAATTTGGTAGACGCACCCTGGAACCACCTATTCCATAACCATACTCCACAATGTATCCATACCCATAAGGGTAGTGGCTCTAAAAATCTATATGACATAGATGGGTGGGTGTGGAACAACTACACAAAATATAAAAGTAGCTCTAAAAATAAATTTATGGGAACCTAAGATGTATACTATTGGTCCATGCTATAGATATCCCACTCCATACTATAAAAATCATCCCCATGGTGCAGTATCCTATGTGTTGATGATGATATGTCACAAATTTTTTTTTGTACATGATATTGATCTTTTCAATTTTTTAGATCTTAAATCATTCTCTTCGATATCCAAATTTTCTAAATATTTCTCAACAGTGTTATTTTATAAACCTAAATTATTTTCTAAAGTTATTTTACATGATCTTTGACATTATTTTTAAAAATTTTAATGGAAATTTCTTAATTTTTTTCACATGAGTTACTTTTGACTCTTTACAAAAGTTTGAAAATAATGTTAAATATTAACATTTATGATATAAATGGGTTTTATTATTACCATGATCATTATTTTATTTATATATTACTTTATCATTTTCCATATTTATTTTCATTGAAAGGTATTTTCACCATATTTTATGATGTTTTTAGTTTTTAAAAGTGACTTTTAAAGTCAAAATGATATTTTTCCCATGAATGTTTTTAATGATATTTTAATGGTATATCTATTCACCAATGAAAACAACCATTTATTTTAATTATGATTTATTGGGTATATTTTGTAATGATACCATCCCTATTCTTTCTCTAGATGGATTATGATTGTTTCAAATAGATTTCCATGGAACCTATTTCTTTTCAACAGTTAAATCTAGTTATGAAAGAACAATTGTTATTATTATGTAGAAAAATGAAAAACTCTCAAAGGATATGTTTATGTTAGGGTTATTGGACATTATTTATGATGTTGGGTGAGGTCAATATAAATAATGATGATATATGAACTTGATATATCCTTTCAATTCATTGGGTAATGATACATAGTTATCTGGTTATAAATTTCTCTTATGTGATTATTGGAATTTACTAGGCATGTTATTCTATTTATTATTGTAATATTGATATGAAAATTACATTAAAAGTTACCAATATTTTTTTTATTTACGTTTGAATTAAGTTCTAACAAATCCTTTTCTGAAAGAATTTTTTTCACATGGCTCATGATTGTTGACTTGTATGACTGTTCTCCTATGCTAAATATTTATTCCATTTCTCATGATTTATGAAAATTTTTTGATGGGTATGAATTATGTGAAGTTACAATCATGTACTTTTATTTTTTCATCATACCCTTATTCTCATCTTATTCTCACTGATGTAGTTTAATTGTTAATGCTTATGTTTACCCTTACTGAGAATTTCAGCTCACCCTTATTATGTTTCCATTCCCCCTAATTGTAAAGAAATGATTTATGTATTTTATGCCTAAGATGGTTACTAGATGCGAAGAACTTAGTGGTTAATGCTATATATTTTTATGAACCAGTTGTTTATGTATAAAATCTTTTATGTCAGTGTTTGTAATAATTCAAGGAAACTATAAACCTAAACGGTCATTGGGTATTTAAGTCATCCAATATTTCCATTTTATTTTTTAGGTTTTGTATGGATGAAATTGGGTCATGTTTATTGATATCAAATCTAATTATATAAAGATTATATTTTTAATACTAGATTCAGGAGCACCGGTTTAAGGTTGTTATATATAAAAAACGTTCTCTTTTTAAAAGTCAAAACCGAAGGAAAATATTTTTTATTAGGTAGAATAATCAGTACAATATTTTCTTTGGATTAGGAAAAAAATAATCTGACAATTCATAATGAATAGAAGAAATAAAATATCTCATAGTGAAACCTAGAAAAAAATAAATATTAGTAGAGAATAATACATGTAGAATTTTATGTGTCTTGATGGTATACAACAAATTTATTAGTATATATTTTAACAAAGAAGTACCATTGTGATCACTCCAATGAAAAAGTAGTCATAGAAGATCTCAATCTTATGTCGAGTAAGTATCTCACTATATGTCATGGTCTTTATTTATAGAAAAATCCTTGATGGTTGTCAAGATCATTTTATTCTCATTGTGTTGGAGTTTTCTATACTCATAGGTACTATTAAATGGTTAAAATTTATAAATATAGATACATTTTATTACCTATTTAAAAATTTCACGTAGTAAAATAATATTTTTAGTGCACCCTAGTTGATGAACAAAAATTATTAAAATAAATTGAAATAAGTTTGTTAGTATATATGGTAGTTTTAAAAATAAATAATAAAATAAAAACCACTCTCACAAACTTGTATTAAATTACTTATTAACAAATTTTAAAAAATATTATTTAAATTGTTAATTTCAAAAATATTGTGAAAATATTTTTCTATCAAACAACTTTCAATTTAAATTTTATATTATATATTTATTTTATCAAAGTCATAAAAAATTTTAAATGAATTGAATACAGTTTTAGATAAATAAAACATATTGAAAAAAAGTGCATCATTACATATAAACTATATGAATTTTTATAATGAATTTATCCACATAATATTTAATCAAACATGTAATAATATTTTTTATCAAATATAATCTATTAATAAAATAAAATAATAGTTGAAACATACTCTATAGCTTAACAAAATTAATAAATAATACCAGTTGAGGTCATGATACAATAAAATAATCACACATTTTATAACTAAAGGAAGATAATGCTTTCTACTACTACAACAAAACTATGGATATTCTACTATAATTGTTCTACTATTACTTCTGTATATGATTCCAATACAACTGATTTGTTGTGATTCAACCATTAGGATAAATTAGAGATACCATTGAGAATATGTAGGTGTGCTACTGTTGAGAAAATATGTGTTATCATCTATGAGGGAAAAAAATCGATCATCATTGAAGACAATTACACTATTTTTGAGTTGAGTGGTGCTATCGGTACTAGTCAAGAAAAAGATATAGTGGATAGAAGTTGACTACTTATACCAACATCGTGGTCCTAATTCCACTACCACTAGGGTTTGGGGCGATACTATGGATTTTTGAAGCTTCTACCATCACACCCATGGATGACTCTTATGCTTCATACTATGGTGAAAATGTCTTATGTCACCCTAGTAGTTGGAGAACTAACAAGTTCTACATTGAAAATAAAGGTAGAGATTATTCAATAACATCATATAATGTAAAGAGACCATTATTCTTTAAGGGCTTTCACACTTGAACATAGGTGTTGAGATAATGTTGAGGAAGAGGTTAATTGAGCTACTTGAGCTACTACCATGAGAAATAATGTTTCTTAGTCATGGAAAAATCATGTTTCTTCTATAGAGATAATTAGGTGTGGTGAGGATACCACTGATAAGTGAATAAGAAGTGAAATGATTCCACTATATGATTGTTTAAATGATGGAAGGATCCATCCATTATTACATGATAAAGAATATTAAAATGAAAATAAGGAGCTACTACACCCATGGATTCTTTTATGAGTGAGAAATAGGATAGGTTCTGTACACATGAGAGGTAGCTATGAAGAAAATACGAAACATTACAGCTTTAAGAGGATGTTAAAATAGGTAACTCTACATAATATATATATTATTTTATTTGAATATATATATATATATATAATATTTAAGATATATATAAATATATATGTAAAATTAATTAAACACATAAACATGATAAAGAAATATGTAACAAGATATTAATCTTATTAAATATAATGTAAAATTTATACATGGTAATAAAACTAATTAACACACACACATGTGATATAAATATTAAAACAATTAAAACAATAACACAAGTGATGTGAAAAAAACCATAATTTAAATGAATTAACATTTAGAAATTAAAATTATGAAAAATATAATTCTTAGATATGTTAAAATACAGTCAATGTGTAGTAATTGAAATATAACAAAACAAACACAATTAATTTAATTTAATAATTTCAAACACTTATAATGTTACCTTTTTTCAAATTAAAAAACCAAATATTTATCTAAATTTAAACCCATCCACAAAATATTCTCCCCCTTTTTGAAATTCATAAAAAAGAAAAAATATATTAAATATATAAAATAAATTATGAACAAATATTTTGAAATGCATAAATCTATCCTAAATAAATTCATATTTTAGTTGAATATAATTATCACATGTATAATTTTTTTAAAAATTAGTAATCAAAATATTATGCTTCAAAGATACAAATTTCAAAATTTATATCCTCAAACCATACAGAATCAAATGGTTTGGTGAATATGTCATCAATTTTTTTTTCATTTGGAAAAAACTCTAAACTTATATCTCCTATATTTACATGATCCCCTAGAAAATTAATTCTAACATCTATATGATTTTTTTGAGAGTGTTGTAGGGGATTTTTAGAAATTTAAATAGCACTAAAATTATCATCGAAATATAGAATTTTAGAAGGATTAATATTAAAACTGTATAGTGTCTGTTTAATCCAAATACATTGAGAAACAAATATCAATAAAGATATAATCAACCTTAGCTATAGATAATAAAACCAATATTTATTTTTTAGAACTCTATGAAATTAAATTCTTAATGAGAAAATGACACATACATGTTGTGGCATTCCAATTAACCCTATAACCTCCAAAAGCAATGTATTAATATGATAATAAATCAAAATAATTTTGTTTTTAATAAAAGAAACAAGTACTAATAGTTCCTTTGATATATATAATAATTTTCTTAACAAATTTTAGATGGATTTCCTTAGGAATTTATTGAAATATAGCACATAGGTAAACTAAAAACATTATATATAGTATAGATTTAGTCAGATAAAATAAGTTTCTTATCATTCCTATATATAGTTTAATATAAAAAAACATTGTAAATTCATCCAAGTATAATTTGTAATTTATACTCATTAGTGTTTTAATATACTTTCATGAATCTTGTTCAAACCTTTTACCAAGTTATTTAGCATAATTCAATTGATTTTAAAAAATACCATCATTTATTTGGAAATTTGTAATCTAAGAAAAAATTGCAACACTCTCATTAAGATCATATCAAAATCAGTAGTAATTAATTTATAAAACTCATTATAGAGTAAATAATTTATTGAACTAAATAATATATCGTCAACAAATATTTTTACAATCAAAATATCATTTGAAACATTCTTTATAAATAATGACGGATAATCATTTTCTTTGAAAAAATTAATTTGTAATAAAAATTGTGTTAGTTTATCATACCAAGATCCAAGAGATTTGTTATGACCATATAAAGCTTTATTAACTTTAAAAACCGGATTAGGAAATTTTTCATTTTCAAATCCTAGGGGTTATTTAACAAATAATTATTTAGAAATTATTCCATTTAAGCATGAACTATTTATATATATTTGACATAAGTTGATAGTCTGAAAAAAATAAAATGATAATAAAATTATAATAGCCTCTATCCTTGATACAGGGGAAAGAAATTATTCAAATCCATTTCCCTCTTCTTTAAGAATAAGCTTTATAAACTAGTATTTATTTATTTTTAACATTGTTCTCAGCTTTATCATGATTATTATGAAAAATAAACATAGTTCATATTATTTGTTTATCTTTTATTAATTAAACCAAATTAAAAACTTTATTTCTTTCAAATTTACTTAATTCTTCATGAATAACATTAATCTTGTCTAAATCATTCAAATAATAATTAATATTAATAGGAATAAAATGAATAAAAAATACCTAATTAACATAGTAATTTAGAATATATTTCCTAGTTTTCATTCCAGATTCAACATTTCCTATTACTATTTCAATAGGATGATTTTTAGGAATTTTAACTCTTTTGGATCAGTCTGATAAAATATTTCCTCCTCTATACTGATGAATTATCATCTTCTTGAATATTATCTTCACTAAAATTGAATTCTATGAATTATTAATCACATTTATTTAAATTTTAATTCATCACATTATTGTTATTTTCATCAAATTTAACATGAACACTCTCTTCAAAAACAAAGGGCATCTTATGGAAAACACTATCTCCCATAATTTTATTTTAATAACCTAATAATATCCCTTTATCACATTAAGAATATATTTTTTATAAATTAGCTTTTTTATTTAAAATAAAAAATATGGAATTAAACACCTTAAAATATTCAAATTTATGTTAAAACCCTGTAAATAATTTATAAGGGTTTTTTAAAAAAATTACCTAACAAAAAATCTATTTAAAATATAAAATACATATTAACAGCTTCATCTTAGAAATTTTTATGTACATTAAACTCAATAATCATTGGTCTGACAATTTCTTGAATTAGAATATTATTTATTTCAACCACCCCATTTTGTTATGGTGTCCCAGGTGTAAAAAAACAAGGTTTATATCCATTATATTCAAAAATTTATCAAATTATAAATTAAAAAATTAACTCTATATATAAATTTTTATAGATACAATTAAAAGGTTTTTTAAATTTTTTATAATTTTGTAGAAAGAACAAAATTTGGTTAGAGTTTCACTTTTGTGGGATAAGTAATAAATCTAGCTAAATTTACTATAATAATAAACTATTATAAGTACATAATGATTTTCACTTAAACTAGAAGAGTTTATAAGACCAAATAATTCAAGATGTTGTAATTCCTGATATATAGAATTACTAACATTATTCGTATATTTGAATTTTATTTTATGTTTCTTACTCTTTAAACATGAATCAAACACAAAATACTTACTTACATTTATCTTTTTAAATTATAGAACATGTTCATGCATTGAAAACATTTACAATAGTCTGAAGTTTGCATGTCTAATTCACCTATTCCAAAAAATATAATCCACTTCTACAATATTTAAAAATTTAAATTTTTGTTTTTTTATATTAGAAAAAATAGTATAAAAATTAATATTTCCATTCAAAGAAAACAAAATAGAGTTATTTTTCAAAATAGTACATTTATAATTTTAAAATATTATATTTAATACATCACCATAGAGCTATGAAATACTTATTAATTTATGTTTTAAACCACATAAGAATAATAATTTTAAAATAACATCTATTTTAGAAAATTAAACATGTCATATATTTTTAATAAAGCCAATAAAATTGTATCCAAATGTATATAGGACTTCATAACATGAACTAAAAAATTGAAATTAAGAAATATCACCCATTATGTGTCTAGGACCCCCACTATCTAGATACCATTAATCTTTGAGACTTCTTAGGTAGATTTTCTGAAATTAATTAATAAATTAGAATGTTTTATTACCTAAGATAATTTGGGTCTAATTATATTAGTAGCCGAACACTTTGGAATCCAACTAGATTTAAAACAACTATTTGTGGGTTGTTTAGAAAAAAATTATTAATAACAAATGTTATTGTATATCCAAATGATTTTTTTAAATATAAAAGATAATTCCTTTGTATAATGACCATGTATTCTATATTTAAAACACGTAACACTTGAAATAATCCCTTTTGAGTTTTTAACAAAACTAGTCTTATTCAAACTTGATGAAAAGATGTTATAACCAAAACCATTCTTCCTTATTTTGGTTTCATCATAAAAATAATTTTTTAATTCTTCTATTTTCCTTGAAAAAATTATGAAAATGTTTATTTTAGATTAGAAACAACAATTTTTAAATAAAAAATGTCTTTTTGATTAGATTCTAAATAATTTTAGAACATTTTATTAAAATTAGAATATGTATTTCTCAATTTTTTAGTTTCATTTCTAATCTTCTAACAATCATTATCAACTTTATTCATGTCATCCACAACTGATTTAAACCATATTTATTGATAATTATTATTTAATACCATAAAATATTTCATTATATCATTTTCTTATTTTAGATTCAACATTATAAAATCACAATTATTTTTATATTCCTCATTCTCTAAAACTTAGATATTCATTTTTTCACCTTCCTTTTTAATTTTATCATTTTATTCGACCAAATTATTATTTTAATTTTTTTCAGTATATTTTTCAATAATCCTAATACTGTCATTCTAAAATTTCTCTTTCACTTTATATAGTTGTTTTAGTTTTGAATTTGAAAAATATTATTCTGAACTAGAATCAGAATCAGTTTCCTTTTAATGTTTAGTGATTTCTTTATGATCAAAATTAATAGGAGTTATTAATTTAGTGAAAATGAGTCAGTTACCTCACAATGTGCATCCATTAAAGAAATTTTCTCTTTCTCCTATCCACTTCCCATGTCACCACACAAATATGAACTATATAAAAATTCCATCCACCAAACTTTTCATGATTTTGTTTTCAAGTGTGCCTCCCAGAACGCGATGGGTTGCTGACTAGCAGCGAGGGCCTAGAGTGTGTCTGTGGAGAGAATAAACACTCATTGATTATATTGGAGAGTGTATATATATATATATAAGAGAAAAATTAGAAGCAAAATCTATACGATCAGACCAGTAAACCACCGTAGCGAAAGCAGTATCAAAAAATAGATACAAAGCGAATAATAAATAACAATCATAAAAGATAAAGTATAAATTGAGGAATCTAAATAATAATTTGGTATAATAGGATGATAATTCAAATTTAAATATACACAAGTGTTCAAGGGGAACATGGGATACTATCATATTCAACATGCTAGAAAAATACAAAAATACAAAAGGAAAGATACTACTAGAATCATAGACACATGCTAAATCCTATACTCTCATACTCCATCCTATATTTGCTAATCAAGAATTGAAAGTTTACCTCTTCCCTTTATCTATACATGAAATAATGAATTATTATTGGTTTCCAAAGGAGGCCCATGCAGGGTGTGAGATATACTTAGTAGGCCACCAACAATAGTGTCTAGATCAATCCATATCATGTAATATAAAATGAACAGTGCTTTATTAATATAACATTTGAGAAAATAAATAAATAAATATGAACATCGTATTGGGTTCTGTTTAGGACAACCATCAAAATTTACTTTATTTTTCCAAATAAAATGTGTTTGAACCAAAGGATCCTGCACAAGTAATGTGAGTAGTATGTCATATATATATAGATGGATTATACCCAAGCTTGTTATTTGGCATCGTGGAAGCATCCCTAATGATCTAATTTTAATGTTTCATTTCTTATTTTAAAAAATCATTTAAATTTAATAATATGTATCTTGAGACCATCCAAGATGGTCCGAGTTGGACCCCACGTATCTCTCTAGGGCTCGAAACATGGCCAATTCCATAAGAGTCTATATGAGGTGACCCATGAATGAAATCCCAAGTTTCACTCTAGGTATGGTGTGTTATCATTAATAACTAACCTCTAAGTCAATAATTGGTATCTCATATATGGGATCATGTATCTATCATAGTGTGGTACAACCAGCTTGCCTCTAAGGCCATCCATGGGGTCTCCCTTAGGGAACTAGTGCCACTCGTTTGGAGGTAAAATAGAAAATCAATGTCGAGCCCATCCAAGGATTATCTTGTGTTGCCCTGGTATGTTTATAGATCATTAAAAATTTCTAAAAAATGAAAAATGATCATGTCCAAGGGTTCATTATGTTGTAACCCCTTGTATCACCCTCCACACTAATTTGAAGGCACGCTTTAGCTTCTAAGTTCAGGAAATTTAATAAGGAAAACATTCTAAACAATGATTATCAAATTGGACATTTCATTTAATTATGAAAACCTTAATGGGAATAAGGTGTAGGGATTAAATAATATATCATAATTAAATTTATCTTAATTAATTAACTCAAGGAATTATTTATAAGTAAAAACCCCTCAATGAGTGTTTATCCAATTTAGAATAGGGGAAATTTAAACTACGGTAGAAAACACCCATTGGGGTTGTATAATTAAAGGAGATAATCCTTGCTGGAGATTCACCAATAGACACGTTCATAAAGGGAATGAAAAAAAAACTCAATATAATTTATTTATAATATTAGATGTGTCTTCGAAAGTGTTCAGCCTGTGGCACAATGGTGCATGTCATAAAAACGGATGAAGCAAAGGGAAAAAAACTAGACAACCTACCTTATTATTGTAGTTCTTTTCTTATCCAGTGTTGGCCCTTGAATCGAGCTAGAATGATAGTTATTAGATGAATTTTAAAATTCACTAAAAAAGGGGGAAATGAGCCTGCACCTAAATGGTGAAATAATTGAGATGATCAACTGGAAGAAGAAGAAATAGGGCTGTAGAGATTACTAAATGTTTTCTGATGGATCTAACGATGAGGGAAATTGAATATGGATGAGGAGTAACCAAGATACCTATATTGGGAGGGGAAGAGATATCAATAGAGGATGAGGTGGTCACACCCACTAGAGAATAACGGATAAATAAGTGGGTTTAAGTTTAAAAATATTTACGGGTTTTTTCATAAAATCACCTACATAGGTAGGGGCACACGATTTTCCAAACTATATGCCAACTATGTACCAGGTTCTAATCAAAGGGAAACCCCGCATGTTCTCTCCACATAGGTTTTCTAACTGTGTGAATCCTATGTAAAATGGATTTGAGACTTTTATGGGACAAGTTTTACGGGCATGCAGTCTCCCACACATAGTTTTAGAGAAACCATGTGGATCCCTACTCCCTACTATCTCAAGCCTCATGGTTTCAGTAAAACTTAGGTGATGAGCTACATGATTTCCTATAACAATGTGTCCGATTCTATTTATCCAATTTATAGGGCTCCAAGCCCCAAAAAATCCCTAAATGGCTTCATGGCCTCCATGACTCTATTATGCATCATTATTGGGGCCAAACCAATGAAATTAAACAAAAAAATGGTTTGTACCTTTGAAAAAAATACTAGATGTTACAAACTACCCTACTTAAATTATATAATCCCCAAGTTTTCGTTCTATGGGTGGTAAAACATGGTTTTAGGAAATTTCTGGCCACAACCCAGATACATTAGCCTCAGACTCCTAGTTCTCACCATGTACACGTCTATGCTACCATAACTCCCAAAATAGAGGAACTGACCTACCTTAGAGAGACTTTATTCTATCATTAACAATAAATATTATATTCTCCCAAAAAGATGAATCTGACTCTAGATCTATGTCCTCATGGTCAAATGAATGAGATGGGGCAGGATGATATCGATCAATTTGTGATATGTGGAAGATGTCATGCATGGAATGAAACCTCTGAGGTAACTGCAATCGATAGGTTACCTAACTGACTCCCTGAACTATTTCAAAAGTCCTAACATATCAAGGTCATAAATTTACCCATATCAAAATTCTTTTATGACCCAATCTAGGTGATACCTATAGAAGGACCTGATGTCCCACCTTGAACTCTGGAAGTCAATAATGATGATCGGTATAAGACTTACGCCTAGATTGGGTTGTCACCATATTATTTTGAATCATATATAATTTCTATGAAGTCTCATAATCTAGAAATTTACCTTATAGATCTGTATTACCTACCTATATTCAATACAATGTTGAGCGACATGACGTACTATAAAGGGCCTCATATGGAGCCATCCGTGTAACACCCTGAGATTCTAGGAATTATTTTTTCCTTCAAAATAATTTAAACTTTTGATATTTTTAATTTAAAACATAATTTAATATATATATATTTTTATAAAAAATCACAAAGGGTTTCTTTCATTATTCTTTATACCATGTTAATCTTTCACTATACACACCACCGACATTTCTTACATTACATGCAACACTAAATTTCTACAAAACAACATTTTATTATTGTAATTATTTAAATGAGATAGTTATAACATAGCCATAAAACTAAGTAATATGAATAGTAATAAATTATTTTTAAATAAATTTTATAATGTTTTTATATAGATAAATCATATTTATAATAATACATATAATTTTTAATAACATCTTAATATGTTTGAAAGCACCTTTTTTAAAAGAGCTTCATTTTACGTACTTTTGTGAACAATAATTAAATTAATTTTTTGATATTTTAGAAATTGAATTCGATAAAATAAATTTTCTAAGTCATAATTTAAAAATTATCTTAGGGTAAATTTTTGGATTTTTTTGAGAAACATCATTTTTGGATGAATAGTGAATTTTTTTGAATTTTAATTCAAAACTGCGTTTTATTCAAATTTAATTATATGGATAAATTATATTTTAAGTTGGTTTAAAGTAAAATTATATAAATTATACATATATTAACCTTATTTAGTTCATTTTAATCATTTTCTATTGAATTTAAATATAAAATTATAAAGAACTTTTGAACATTCTTACTTTAAAAACCCAATTTTGTCGCCATATCTGTGGGATTAACATTGAACATAATTTTTTTGCAACTTTAAATTGAAAAATGGAACTAAAATATTGTAATAATTAAATTATTTATAGTATAATAATATCAACATAAATTTTTACCAAAAATATTAGTGAAACTGATTAAAATTAATTATAACTATCAAGGAAAAATTAAGCTTAATAAGAGACTAAACATTAATATAAAGATCCCAAATGACCTAGAAACTTGTCCAAAACCCATTTTATGTCCATTTTTAGTCCATAAACCTTATATTATTTAGTTTTTTTTGGGTTTTTTGAATTGTTTTATATAAAGGAGTGGGTTAACCTTCCATGTTTTCCAAAATTCCAAGTGTGTCCCCTCCCTCCCTTATAAAAGGCCACCACTTCTACCCCCTTTTAAAACCTCTAAAACCACTTAGATTAATAAAATATATACCCAACTCACTTCCCAATATCCCTACCTTCCTATGTGAATCTTCCATTGGGACATAAATCGATCCACGTAATCCCTTTAGTGAAAACCAAAAGGAGTTACCCAAAGAAGAGTTAACATCCTTCCTCAAGCTCCATTGTTTTATTTTCAATATACACCACCTCAATTATTTTTATTCATACTTATATAGTAAAATTATTATCCTAAATATATTGATATTTAGTAATTCTAATGGTTATACCTTCACTTACATACTCTTCCTTCTAATGGGTAACAAACTTACCATTTTTGTGTATGGTGAACTACCACCTCACAAAATGATGATGTTCATTTTTCCATCGCCACTACTCATGGATGGGAATTATGATGGAAAATTTATTTTTATTTGATACATATTATATTTATGAATTATTTATTCTTATGTAATTTTTATATAAAACATACCTTCAGGATATCCATTTTATGTAAATATGATAACTTTGTTTGTGGATGTGTGGACTACCACTTCCTCAAAGTGATGTGATTCGTCCACACTTTACATGAAGTGTGTTAACGATGAGTTTAGTAAATTTATATGATATATATGATATAATAATTCTAATGGAATGATATATATATATATATTTCATTGACTTACTTTCTTTCAGTACGCCAATAAAACAAAAATAGCATTCATGCGTACGTATGACCTACCATCTCTTTGAACTATGTATTTTGTTTAAAATTTTTATCTTATATATATTAATTTAAATATTTATATAATGACTGTATATGATATATAAATCATTTTTTTCATTATTTATAAAATAAAATCATGATCTAAGTAAAAGGATCAAGAATAACAAGTCAAAACATGTATGATAAATAAAGCTATTATTTCCCGAAATGTTACGTTAATAAGGAATTGTTAATAAAAAGGCAATATAAATTCATAAGTTAGTAATATGTGGTATTAGATATAATAATATGGTCCTTTTTTATATGTATAACAAACTTATATTTATTATACATGAGGATTTAACGTGTACAAAAAAAGTCATGAATTAATATTAGAGAATATCATCTCACTTTTTATTTCCGTGAGATACATGTCTGATTCACCACTCATTTATTTTTTGTGGTATGTATACTTTACATGGATTTATTATATTATTATAATAATTAAATTTCTTTTTATTTACATATTCATTTTATGATCTTTATTTCAAGTGGGTTATGGTTAAAAAGATACCCAATTGTTAAAGTAATTTTGTCTCAATTTTCCCTCTGCGAGACACATTCCATGTTATGTACCTATATATTTATATGAGGTGTATAGAATATCTCTTGAAATTTTATATCATTAATATAATTATTTTCATTATATTTTTATTTTTATTTTATTTTAGACTCTCCATATTATTATTATTCAAAGTTTCCAAAATGGTAACGATTTATTATTACATTCTCATCGACTATTGGGATTGATTACGATTAAACTTACAATGATGAAATATTTTGATCTATATATAAATAAAACATATTAATTTTATTCTCCTATGGTTATCCATTATATTTCCATGTATTAGTACCGTTTTCCACTCTATGGTACATAATATAATTGAGAATATTTTTTAAAAATATGACTTTATTTCTCTTTTCGATCGAAAATAGGTGTTATTTCAAATCCATTTCTTTAAATGTTTACAATTTTTTATATATTATCATACGATGTTTAAAGAAAATTATTACCCATGTTTTAACTTTCTGAAAAAAATTTAAAAATGAATCCTCTTTTTGTTTTATGATCAAGGATATTTTCTAAAATTTTTAAGGTGAAAAAGGATTGTTCAGAATGTACAAAATTACTCAATGTCACTACCATCGTTTCCAAGAAGCTACCTTTATCAGTTGAAAAGTTTATTTTTAAAGAAAATTTCTTCCAAATATTCTATAAATTTTTTATTTTATTTTATTTTTCAAATAAAAAGGGTTTTAATTTTTTTTATATAATGCCCTGACCGTAGTTACCCAGAGTCAGTGCAATATTACATAACATTGGCATGATCACAAAAGATCAAGTCTCGAAAGACTGATTAGTTTAGTAGCCTTGGAAGTACTAGATACATTCGTAAGTCTTACATTACATGATAAACTAGAAAACTACAACAACATAGTCTCCATAGTCCACACTCATATCCCCTCAGACTATCCCTATAGGTCAGTCAAAAAATACATATTCACATCCTGGGAAGAAAATAAAACATAGAAAGGGGTGATCTCAGATGCTCAGTAAGGATAACAATATAACAGAAACTTTCATAAATTAGCACAAACATTTAAGGCAATGCAAAACTAAAACAAAAGCCTTTTAATCTTGAACTTCAGCATAACATGGAAAAAATAAAATCAAATAATTCCATTTACTTATTCACATGGATATTTTACTTGTCGAATAATCACATGCAATATCAATAACCACTTTCATAATGATGTATTGCATAATACCATACTATCATAACCACATAGTCAAGGCCTTATGCCAAGACTACAATTAAGATTTGGTCAAGGCCTTGTGCCAAGACACTAGTTTGTCTCATGAGACCTACCGATGCATCAAGGAGCTATAGAGGGCTCCACCCGTCACTTACTATGTCCAATACATTCCTCATATGAACAAGTTTAAACACAACATAAACATTCGTATTAAAACTAGCATATGAAATTTCAATACTCAATCTATAAACGATGAATGGTATAAAAATAAAACATCCATAGTCAAACATATCACAAAGATTTCAATACAATATGGAAGTTTTGTATCATAATAAATCAACTTCATATAATCTTAAAATTAATCAAAGGATGTTGACATAGATGAAATCAAAACAGTTTTTTAGAGAAACATATCTTTATATTTTGGAATCATATAAGAGTCACATAATTATAAAGGAAGAATTTGTTTTGAAAATATTCTTATAATATTGTAAGGTAAGCATCGATGATGTTATAATGGCGGAAAATAGCCGCACCCGTCGTATAAGTTAAAAAAAGTCATTCTGACCTTAATTTTGTTGAAAAGGATTAAAATGACCTTGTTTGGAAAATGATGGAAAAATTACTTTATAAAAATATTATAAAAAGTAAAACTAGGGTATAAATTACTTTAACCCATATTCTATAAAATAGTAATAATTTTTTGAAATACATTTTCAAGAAACATGTATTTGGGTGATAAAGAGGTTCCAATAGATACTTACATAAAAACAACCTCAGATAATAAATAGATTGTTAAATTAACCCTAACCAATTTGGTAACTTATGAAACATAAACACCATTAAACAAATATCGTAAAATGAATATATAAATAAACATAATTTACAGAGTGTATTACACAAAGAATACAATTATGGGCAGTACATACACCACACAAAAGTTAATAGTGGAAATATGGCATGAATCACACGAGAATAAAAAGTGAGATGAAAACCCATTACCTTGTACTTTTCCTTGATTGAGGGTAGGCTAAAATCCTCTATAATGGTTAAATAATTGTTATTAAATTATAAAAGAATCATATACATTAATATGATATCATATATGATCTTTTAACATTGCTTCATTAATAATATCTTAGTATTATCATCATTTTGGTTGTTAATAGATTCGTTTTAATTTATATTATTTGTTATGCGAGACATATTTTTTATGTATGGGATGTATAATATTCATATCCAGAATGATATCAAGTCTTAAAACATTAATTTTAATAATCAAATGAAAATTAGTCTTGAATGGATACGACGGGGAATGAATCTCATCGTTTTCGTGGAGACGGTAATCTGTACGTACGCACGAGCGACAATATCATTCTTTTGATATTAAAATCTTATATATTTGGATGTTATATCATATATACAAAATCATTATCATGTTATATTTATTATTTACTTAAATTACACATCATTATTATACCCATCCAAATAATAATGTATTGAATAACAATTACACCACGACGTGGAGACAGTATGCCGTACATACGCACGTATGGTGACATGTCACTCAAAGGATGGATAGAATAATGAATATGGTTGTAAAATATTTATAATAAAATCACAGTATATATAAGATACTGGAGTTATTATTTTAGAATGGAAACATAAAAGAGAAAGGAAGTGGAAGAAGCAAGGAACTTGAAAGAGGTGGTGAAATATTTACCTCTTCTTCAGAATCTTCCTTTTGATTTGATCAAAAAGGCTCCTTAGGTTGGATTTATGACTAAAGTAATGCCTCTAGGATGAAGGGAGGATAGTTTAGAGGGTATTTGGGCAGATTTTGGCCGATCAAAATGGCTTTGAAGTTGTGAATTAGAGATAATGGGGAGTTCCCTTTTATAAGAAGGGTGAGGGGAACCTTAGGAAAAGCTAGAAATATTATTTTTTAATAAAATAATTTTCGGTTTATAATGGCTCTAAAATGGATTATTTAAAGTCTAAGGTGGGGATGTGTCTAAAACCACTCAACCAATAGGTTTTAGATAGGTTTGGGTCACTATATTAACTTTATCTTTTAGATTTAACTCTTAGTTAAATTGTTTGACATTTAACATGTCTCTTTGTATTTTTATATGATATGGTTAATAAACTTACTATATACTTCCAAGAAAACCCCAAGTGGTTCATTAATGAGTCAACTAATAGTATATAAGTGCTTTTTCCAAACCTTAGATTTTAAGGAATAGAATATCTATTAATAATATAATATTTGTTTCAAAAACTCTTTTATGTCAATTTTGACACTATTTGGTATTTAGTTTTTTATAAATTCATAACAACATTATTACATAGAAAAAAATTCAACTAGGCAACTATAACATGTCATATTAACTTATAAAATTAATTGAATTCATAAAATGTCTCAAATTAAATTTATTTGGATAATTATAATATCCATTATTTTAATACTTCCTTAATTTGGTAATTACTACATCATCATTTTGTCATAAATAATTTAACTTATTTAATGTCTAAAAAAAATAAAAAAAATACTATTATGTATGAAATATTTTTATATTTCAAATTAATATTTATAGTTTAATTTATCTTATATATAACCCTCTATTCAAAATGTCTTAGTTTTTAAACATTGATTTAAACTCTTTTAACTCTTCTTTAAATAAAATAATAATAAGTGTCCTAATCTAATCCATGTGGACCAAAGAGGTTCATATTTTATTTCTAAGGTTGTTTTTGGTCGAACTATACTTATCAAATATAATTAGGAAATGTTTTAGGGTAATAATAATATCATTTTTACCCTTAATTACCCTATTTACTTTTAACCGTGGTAAATAAAAGTAAAAAGTCACTATTCACCAAAAATTATTTTTATCTTATTGAACCACATTTTATTCCTTTATTTTAGCAATGTCTCTCATATTTTTGAAATTCAATTCACATAAGGGTTAAAATTATGTTTTATGTGAATTTTCAACTTCTCCTAAGAGTTGGGTAAAAGACGGTGAAAAGTTCAATAAAATTTTCATATATCTAAAATTATTATAAACCGACTCCAGTGAAATAAAATGAACTTATATAGGTATTATGTTTCTATTTTGAACTAAAATAAATTTAAATAAAATAAATAACTATTTAAATAAAAATTCAGTTTTAAACTATAACTCAGGGTTTTTCACTATTCATCAAAAAATTGAATGTTTTCAGAAAAATACCAAAAATTCACCCTAAGCTAATTTAGATATTCTGAATCCAAAATTGAAGTCCATTTTGAAAGATAAAATTAATAAAATTTCAATAAGTGGGTATTACTATTTATAACGGCTAGTTTGATTGGTTGTGGTGTGTTAGAACTCAAAGTTGCATACAACACATGCTATTGTATTATTCAATGAGAAACGTACCGTAGAAGATTGGGGTGTTACATTCTCCACTCCATAAAATAATTTCATCCTCAAAATTTCTAGAGTGTTACTGCATAACAAGACTCGGGTGGTTCTTCATCATAAGTTCCTTGGGTTCCCACGTTGCCTCTTCCATCTTATTGTTTCTCTATAGAACTTTTACCAGATGAGTTGTCCGGTTTCTCAAAATTTGTTCTCTCATATCAAGAATCCTAACAGGCTCTTCAAAATAAGATAGATTGGGTTCCATTTCTAATTCCTCATAGGTGAGTACATGCGTTGGGTCAAGCAGGTATTTTCTCAACAGTGATACGTGGAACACATCGTGAACTTTGGAGAGATTTGGCGGTATTTCAAAATAGTAAGCTACTTCCCTAATTTGTTCTAGAATTTCAAAAGGTCTGATGTACCAGGGACTCAATTTTCCTTTCTTACCAAAACATATAACACCCTTCCATGGAGATACCTTCAAGAAAACATGATCTCTTACCTAAAATTCCAAATCCTTTCTTCGGTTATTGGCATAGCTCTTCTACCTACTTTGAGATGATTTAATGTGGGTTTGGATTAACTTCACATTTTCTATCGTTTCCTCCACAAGTTCTAGGACTACCAGTTTTCATTCACCAACATCATCCCAACAGGTTGGTGTGCGACATCTCTTTCTGTATAATGCTTCATATGTTTCCATCTGAATAGTTTAATGGAAGCTATTATTATAGGAAAATTCTACCAGAGGTACATATTGATCGCACATACCCTGAAAGTCAAGTGATTAGGATCTCAACATGTCTTCTAATGTTTTAATAGTTCATTCTGATTTTCCATCTGTTTGAGGGTGGTAGGCAGTGCTGAAACAAAGTTCAGTATCCAGGTCTTTCTGAAGACTTTACTAGAATCTTGATGTAAAATGGGGATCACGATAAAAAAATATCAATAGTGGTACTCCATGAAGTCTTAAAACATCATTAATATATAGTCTTTCTAATCGTTCAAGTGGTAAATATTCTCTTATAGCAAGAAAATGTGTTGACATGGTAATATGATCAACAATGACCCATATTGCATCGTTCCACTTAGGATTCTGTGGTAGTCCCATGACAAAGTCCTTCATAATATTATCCCATTTCCACTCAGGTATGGGAAGAGGTTGTAGGACTCCTCCAGGCTGTTGCCTTCCAGATTTCAGTTGTTGACAATCTATACACCTTGACACAAAATTTGCAATCTCCCTCTTCATGTTGTCCCACCAAAAATGTTCCTTAAAACATCTATACATTTTGGTTCTCCAAGGGTGTATAGAGAAATTGGAGCTATGAGAATCATCCAATAATTCTCTTTTTAGATCAGGTATATTGGGAACACAAAGCCTCTTCCCAAATTTCAAAATTCCATCTTCATACACAAAGTCACTCAATCTCCCATCATTCACAGCTTTAATCTTCTTTTGAAATTATTCATCATCGGTCTGAGAACTCTTTATCCTTTCTAGTAAAGTTGGTTTGGCAATGATTTGAAAAAGTATCGATGTTTCACCTTCCATGGAAATTCCCATATCCATATTCACTAGATCCATGAAAATAGGATCCCTTTCAACTCTCATATTATTCAAAACTCCTTGATATTTTCTACTCAAAGCATCTTCCACCTTATTTTCCTTCCCTAGGTGGTAGTGTATCATGGAATCATAATCCTTGAGTAGTTCAAGCCATCTCTTTTACCTCATATTGAGTTATTTCTGTGAGAAAATATAATTCAAACTCTTGTGATCAGTATAAATATCACATTTTTCACCATAGAGATAGTGTCTCCAAATCATCAAAGAAATGATTAGAGATGCTAACTCAAGATCATGATTAGGAAAGTTTTGCTCATGAATTTTTAGCTGTCGTGATGCATAGGCAATAACCCTGTCATTTTGCATAAGGACACAACCAAGTACTTTCTTCGATGCATCATTATAAATAACTAACCCATCATTCCCTGATGGTAGATTCAATATAAGAGCATTGACTAATCTTCTATTCAGTTCTTCAAAAAATTCTTCACACTCTTTTTTCCAAACAAATTTAACCCCTTTTATGTGAGCTTTGTTAATGGGTTAGCTAACCGGGAAAAATTCTGGATGAAACGTTGATAATAACCTACTAAATGAATAAAACTGCATACCTCAGTTATACTCATCGGTGCTGGCCATTCCTGGATTTCTCTTGTCTTAGAAGGATCAACAAAGATTCCATCCTTAGAGACAATATGTCCATGAAAAGAAATCTCCTAAATCCAGAATTCACACTAGCTAAACTTCCCATATAATTCATGTCTTCTAAGAGTCTTCAGGATAATGAGAAAGTGATTTTAATGATCTTCATAGATTTTGGAGTACACCAAGATATCATTAATAAATACCACTACAAAGTCATCGAGACATTCCTTGAAAAATCTGTTCATTAGATCCATGATGACAGAGGGTGAATTAGTCAATCGAAAAGGCATTACTGTAACTTGTAAAGCCCGTACCTAGTTTGAAATGCTGTCATCAAAATGTCCTCCTTCTTCACACACAAATGATGGTACACATATTGAAGGTAAATATTTGAAAAGTATTGAGCTCCAGGCAGTTGGTCAAATAAATCATCAATGCGAGGTAGGGGATACTTGTTCTTTATTGTTATAGCATTGACCTCCCTGTAGTCGATACATAACCTGATATATCCATCTTTCTTATTAACAAAAGGACAGGGGTTCCCCATGGAGAAACACTATGGAGAATAAATACCTTATTAATCAATTCCTCTAGTTTTTTCTTTAGTTCCACTAATTCCAAGGTTTTCTTTTCTATAAGGGGTCTTCGATATGGGCCTTGATCCAGGAATTAAGTCAATGGAAAAATCAATTTCTTATTCTCGAGGATGTCTAGGTAAATCTTATAGAAACACATCAACATATTCTTTTACAATAGGTACATCCTCTATTTGAACATTCCTTTCCTCACCCACAGTAATTTCATTCTCTTCCTCCCCAATAATTGAATTTAGTTGAGCTACTGGGGGAAGATCTAGATGAGAATCAGGTGGTGACGATTCTTCTCTAAAGATAAGGTGTTCTTTATTATCATCATCAAAAATCATAACCTTCTTCTTCTTACAATAAATCTTCTCATCATGGTCTGAATTCCAATCCATACTGAGGATTATATCAAATCCAATCATGGGTATGATGATGATATTAGAAGATAAAGAACATTTATATGCTCTAATGGGAACAAATTCACAAAACTTTGTTGTGATAATACTTCCCTTATGAGTTTTAACCAACAACAACCGTGTTGAATCAAATTGGAAATATCTAATTTTCTTAGAAAGATGGGAAGATATGAAATAATGCGATGATCCAGAATCAAATAAAGCATTTGCAAAACTTGAGGAAACCATTAAATTACCTGCCACCACATCTTTCAGAGCTTCTAACTCAGTATTAGTGATAACATAAGCTTGGCCTTGATCCCTTGGCCTTTTCTGATTTAAGTTCCCAGGACTCTTAGGACATTCATTTGAATAATGTCCCATATCCCTGCAATTGTAGCATTGAACATCATTAACTTCTTTCTTCCCTAGGCAATCACGAGCTTGGTGGACTTTTTCACCACACTTGTAACTGAATCCCATTCCCTTCAAGCAAGTACTGGGGTGTTTATTCACACATTTACTGTGTGATGGATATTAAAATTTTCACTTCTTCCCCTTATATCCATTTCTAGAGTGATCATCAGATCACTTCTTCTATTTCTTTTCTTTAAATTCATAAGACTTGGAGAATTATTTTTATGTCTTGATAGCACATGAGACAATATCTTTATATAATGAGAAGGATTGTGAGACTAATAATCAATGGAGAAATGGTTTTAACCCACCAAAGAAATGATCAATCTTACTTTTGGGGTTACGTATATAATCTACAACATGCCTCACTAACCTTGTAAAGTTAGCCTCATACTTTGCGACATTCTCATCATCCTTTTGCCTCAGACTCATTAATAGCCTTTCCATATATGATTGACGGTCACGAGGAAAGTATTTTTCTAAGAAAATCTCTTTAAACTCCCTCCATTCCATATTTGATACTTCATCATCTTCCTTTGTGTTTTGAATCAATAACAACCATTGATCAATATCTCCAGTGAGGCGGTAAACTGCCATGACAACCTCTTCACTTTTGCTACTCCCCAAGGCATGGAATATTTTCTCTAAAGAACTTATCCATTGTTCATCTACCAATGGATTTTTACTCCCATTTGATGTTGGTGGTTGTTTCCACATGAATAGATCTAACATTAATCCTCAATGTTGTGGATTGGGGTGCTCCATACGGGTAAGGTTATTATTCATAACTTGAGTGAGTTGTCCCAGTATTGTGATTAGCTTATCAGCACCAGTAGCATTACCAGCTCTACTATAATTATCTTTATTAGGAGGGAAATCCGTACATAGAGTGCATGCATTGATACAGTTTCCATTCCTTCCACTAGGTTCCATTTCTAAACAATGGCATACACTATATGAGTTTATGAATCAAAATAAAAAATTCCAAACTTGTAAAACACTTTAAATAAATTGAACAGTTTATGGATAAAATCAATAATCATAAAATTTTTTTCTTTGAGGAAGTATATACTCATAAACCCTTCATAATGGTTTGTAAAAAAATGAGAATTATCCTAAGCATATCACCTGGGAGTGTCGAAACCAATAGTTCTGCAAGGCCCATTATCATGCACAAGTTCCCATTCATGTCCAGTTCAAAGTGGTGTTTTCGGGTTTTACCCCTAGGTTTATTTGTGCCAGAGCCGCCTCTACCTGCTCGTATTCAAACAGGGATGTATTGATGAGAAACTCACAAAACAACTACAATGCCAAAATTCTATGAAGTTATTCTATACTAATCCTCAAAGTCTATCTTATGGATATGTTTTATAATTAATGTTTATCTAAATCTAGTTTCTAAGGTTTGTACTAAACATCCTCTGATACCAACTGTAATACCCTGACCCCAGTTACCTAGAGTCTGTGCATTATTACATAACATTGGCTTGATAAAAAATGATCAAGTCTCGAAAGACTGATTAGTTTAGTATCCCTGGAAGTACTAGATATATTCATAAGTCTTAAATTACATAGTAAAATGGAAAACTACAACAACATAGTCTTCATATTACACACTCATATCCCGTTTGACTATCCCTATAGGTCAGTCATAAAATACTTCTTCACATCATGGGAAAAAAATAAAACATGGAATGTGGTGAGCTCAGATGCTCAGTAAGGATAACAATATGGTAGAAACTTTCATAAATAAGCATAAACATTTAAGGCAATGTATAAATAAAAAAAGCCTTTTAAACATGAACTTCAACATAACATGGAAAAAATAAAATGATATAATGTCATTTACTTATTCACATGGATATTCTACTAGTCGAATAATCACATGAAATAACAATAAACACTTTCATAATGATGGAATGCACAATTCCAGACTATCCTAACCACATAGTCAAGGCCTTGTGCCAAGACTAAAAATAATATTTTGTCAAGGCCTTGTTCCAAGACACTAGTTTTTCTCATGAGAACTACCGATGCATCAAGGAGCTATAGCGGGCTCCACCCATCACTTACTAAGTCCAATGCATTCCTCATATGAACATGCTTAAACATAACATAAACATTCATATTAAAAATAGAATACGAAATGTCAATACTTAATACATAAACCATGAATGGTATGAAAATAACACATCCATAGTCAAAAATATCACAAAAACGTCAATAAAATATGGATGTTTTTTATCATAATAAATCAACATCAAATAATATTACAATTCATCAAACAATGTTGACATAGATGAAATCAAAACATTTTTTAGAGAAATATCTCTTTATATTTTGAAGTCATTTAAGAGTCGCATAATTATAAACGAAACATTTATTTTTTCAATATTCTTATAAGATTTTAAGGGAAGATTCAATGATGTTATAATGGAACAAAATATCTGCACCCGCCGTATAAGTTAAAAAAAATACATTCTTACCTTAATTTTGTCGAAAAGGTTAAAAAGGACCTTGTTTGGAAAACGACAGAAAGATTACTTTATAAACATCTTATAAAAAGTCAAACAAGGGTATAAATGACTTTAACCTATAGTATATAAAATATTTATAATTTTTTGAAATAAATTTTTAAGAAACATGGATGTGGATGATAAAGAGGTCCCAGTAGATACTTACATAAAAACCACCTCGGATAATAATGAGATTGTGTAATTAACCCTTACCATATTGGTAAATTACGAATCATACACCCCATGAAAGAAGTATCACAAAATAAATATGTAAATAAACATAAATCATAGTGTATTACACAAGGAATACAATTATGGGCAGTACATACACCACACAAAAGGTAATAGTGGCAATATGGCATGAATCTCACAGGAATAAGGAGTGAGATGAAAACCCCTTACCTTGTAATTTTCCTTGGTTGAGGGTAGGTTAACCTCATGTATAATGGTGAAATAATTTTTATTAAATTATACATGAATCATATACATTAATATGATATCATATATGATCTTTTAATATTGCTTCGTTAATAATATCTTAGTATTATCGTCGTTTCGGGTGTTAACATATTCATTTTCCTTTATATTCTTTGTTATGTGAGCCGTATTTGTTATGGATGGGATGTATATTATTCATATACAAAATTATATCAAGTATTTAAACATTATTTCTAATCATCAAATAAAAATTAATCTTGAATGGATACGACGGGGAATGAATCTCATCGCATTCGTGGAGACGGTAATCTGTACGTATGCTAGAGCGACAATATCATTATTTTGATCTTAAAATACTATATAATTGGATGATATATCATATATATAGAATCATTATCATGTTATATTTATTATTTACATTAATTACACATCATTATTATACCCATCCAAAAAATAATGTATTGAATAACAATTACACCACGACGTGGAGATGGTAAGCCGTACATACACACGTATGGTGACATGTAATTCAAAGGATTGATAGAATAATGAATATTACTATAAAATATTCATAATAACATCACATTGTATAGAAAATACTTGATTTATTATTTTATAATGGAAACAAAAAATAGATAGTAAGTGGAAGAAGAAAGGAACTTGAAAGAGGTGGTGAGATATTTACCACTTCTTCGGGTTCTTGCTTTTCATTTGATCAAAAGGGCTCCTTAGGATGGATTTATGACTAAAGTAAGGCCTCTAGGATGATGGTAGGAAATTTGAAAGGGTATTTGGGAAGAGTTTTTCTGAGAAAAATGTTTTTAAATGTGTGAATTAGAGAGAAGGGGGAGTTCCCTTTTATAAGAGGGGTGAGGGGCACCTTATGAAAAGATAGAAATATTATTTTATAATAAAATCATTTTCGGTTTCTAATGGCTTAAAAATGGATTATTTAAAGTATAAGGTGGGGATGGGTAGAAAAACACTCAACCAATTGGTTTTAGACAGGTTTGGGTCACTATATTAGCTTTATCTTTTAGATTTAACTCTTAGTTAAATAGTTTGACATTTACAATGTCTCATTGTATTTTTATATTATATGGTTAATAAACATACTATATACTTCAAAGAGAACCCCAAGTGGTTAATTAATGATAAAAATATCATTATATAAGTCCTTTGGATGTGCCTTAGATTTTTAGAAATATAATATCAATTAATAATATAATATTTTTTAATGACTATTTTAGGTCAATTTTGACACTATTTGGTATTTTGTTTTTTCTAAATTCATAACAACATTATTACGTCAAAAAAAATTTATCTAAAAAACCCTAACATGTAATATCAACCTATAAAATTAGTTGAATTCACAAAAAGAATAAAATTACATTTATTTGGATATTTATAATTTCAAATATTTTAATATGTCATTAATTAGGTAATTACTGCATCATCATTGTGTCATAAATAATTTAAATTATTCAATGTCTAAAAATATAAATAAAATACCATTATTTATCAAATATTTTTAGATTTATAATGAATTTTTACAGTCGAATTTATCTTATGTATAACCCTATATTCAAAATGTTTTAGTTATTAAACATTGATTTTAACTCTTTTAACTCTTCTTTAAATAAAATAATAATAAGTGTCCTAATCTAATACAAGTGGACCAAATTGGTTCATATTTTATTACTAAGGTTGTTTTTGGTCTAACTATACTTATCCAATATAATTATAACTTGTGTTAGAGTAATAATAATATCATTTTTACCCTTAATTACCCTATTTACTTTTAACCATGATAAATAAAAGTAAAAAGTAACTGTTCACCAAAAAATATTTTTATCTTATTGAACAAAATTTTACTCCTTGATATTAACCTTTTTTCTTGGATTTTCTAAATTACATTCACAGAAGGGTTAAAATTAAGTTTTATGTTAATTTGCAACTTCTCCTAGGAGTTGGGTAAAAGACGGTGAAAAGTTCAATAAAATTTATATATATATAAAATTATTATAAACTGAATCTAATGAATTAAATTGAACATATATAGGTATTATGTATCTATTTTGACCTAAAATAAATTTAAATAAAATAAATAATTACTTAAAAAAATCAGTTTTAAACTATAACTCAGTGTTTTTCACTATTCATCAAAAATTGAAGGTTTTTAGAAAAATACCAAAAATTCACCTGAAGCTAATTTTGATATTCCAAATCCAAAAATGAAGTCCATTTTGAAAGATAAAATTTAGAAAATTTCAAAAAGTGTGTATTACTATTCATAATGGCTAGTTTGATTGGTTGTGGTGTGTTAGAACTCGAAGTTGCATACAACACACGCTATTGTATTATTAAAAGAGAAAAGAACCGTGGAAGCTTGGGGTGTTACTTTTTATGTTTATAAAGTGTTTTAAATGATTTAAAAATCCCCATTTAAAGTTTTAAAAATGGTTATTTTCGAAGAAACATATTTCAAAGATTTCATGTTTTCTTTATATGTTTTCAAAACCATTTTTTATAAAAATATTTCCAAAAAGATATCAAGAGTTTTTATAAGTTTTCAACGTTTTTTAATAGAAAAAGGTTGTACAAATTCTTTATGTTTTAAAAAGTGTTTTCTTAAGAGGAAAATTTATTTTACTCAAGCATTTTTTTAAATGAAATTATAAATCCTTCTTTATAAGAAATGGATTTTTGAAATGGGTTTATGAGAAGTATTTTCAAAGAGAGGCTATTTTACTCGAGAAATGATCCATTTTATTTTTAAAAATACTTCTTAATCTATGATGACATACATTTTTATAGTTTATTAATACCCTTCATATTATTTCTTTATTGGTTTTTGTTTTTATGGATTTTTTTTATGATATATGATTCTCTTTAATGAGTTATATAATTTTTAAGCCCACTTCTTTTCATAGGTTATGATTTGATGGAATGATTATGAAACATATCCCTTATGCTTAAGTTATTATTTTATGAAACTGTAATGATACCCATTTTATTTCATGGGTCACGATAAGATGAATGTTTTGTTATCTTATGGATCATGCATGTATGATTTTATTATGTGAGGGGTGGGACATAAAAATCCCTCCACTACACTGTGTAATGATAAATGTTTGATGAACGCAAGAGGGAACACGAGAGGGCATGCCAATATTGAAATAAGAGGGCATCTTAAGCCCGGAAAAATAGGGTATATAGGAGGGAATACCAATCCCAAAACAAGAGGGTACACAAGAGGGAATCCCAAGCCCAATACAAGAGGGTACACGGGAGGTCATCCCAATCCTAAAACAAGAGGTTACATGGGAGTGAATCCCAACCCAAAATAAAAGGGTACATGGGAGGGAATACGAATCCCTAAACAAGAGGGTACATGGGATGGAATCCCAATCCCAAACAAGGTACAGAAGTTATTTTCCCAATCCTAACATGTTATGAAGTTCTTGGTAGGTATCCTTGACATAAGATTTTCAATACTTATGTGTATTCCATAAATTACAAGTCATATTAGTGTTTTATGTTTTCATGTATTATTCTCTTGTTTCCCTCATGGTTCATGTCTTATGTACTATCGATATTAATGAAACGACTCATGTACATGATCTTGAAGATTTAGGGTATGATCTCCAAATGTTATTCTCATGTTATCATGCACTTATTATCAAGTTATTTTTTTTGTATTATCTCTATTTACCCTTTATTTGTATTTGAGTTCACCCCTTTCTTATGTTTCCTTTCACTAGGTTATGAATAAATGTTTTAAATGGAATTACTAACTGGGAAGATCTTTGTGGTAAACATTGATGATATTTCACCGAGTTAAAATATTTTTTTCCAATTTTACTAAGACACTAAACTATTATGGACCCTTAGTATGTATTTATATGATGTAATAAATTTTTATCCATAATGATGTAATATCTATATATGTTACAACTGGTTCACTATAGTTGGTATCAAAGGAAACATTTAGTCAACCTTTGGAAACTATGATGATAAAAAATTAGTGTGACCACTAGGGATTTTTCTAAGTATATGTATAGTGATGTCGCTAAGGATAAGTCCAAGGAAGAGTTAATGTATTTAAAAATATACTTGAATTTTGGTAAGGATAGAGTGATAGGTTTTTTAAAAATATGCCCATGTATGGATAGTACAATTGGCTATGGTTCTGGAAAAAATGTAACTAGGAGTAATAACTCCACCATTGTGCATCGTGTATGACTCAAGTGTAAACCGGTATAAAACAATGTGCCTTACTACACACCTAGTTTGACACTCTCAGGGGGGTATGATTTGCATATTCAAAATCTCCATTCAAACCAACATGTAGGATTTAAATAGAAGACAAATATGAATAACCTAGGATAAATGTAATGTGTCATAATGTAAATAAGTAGTTTTAATTATTTAGACATCATATATGTAATTTTTCAATATTATGTTATTTTTATGTTATGATAAGTGTTTCTCACCCTATTGTTTCTGGTTTTAATCAGTAGTAGGAACTAGACAGAACTATGTTAACATTCAATCTTTTAAATATGGAAATTATGGGAATTATAAAAATCAATTTCTTAAGTGGAAACCCCATAAAGAGAATCAGGAAGGTAATATGAGTATTGGATACACTATTGAAGATATGGATACCACAAATGACTTGTGAAAGGTTTAAAATTTTCTCCCAATATTGTTTATATTAAACACAAGAAGCATGATTAGATTAATGTTTAGGAAGCTTGAGTCATGATTCATATTTTATAATCATAGAAATATGTATTAAGAAATAAGTTGATAAATCCTGATTAATGTTTTCGTAATAAATTTGGATTATTGAAGTGTATATGTTTTAGAATTCAACGATTACGTTATATAACACTAGTAGAATACTAACCTATACCAACGGTTTGGAACCGTTGGTATAGGCCTCCAAACCGTTGGTATAGCCTATACCAACGGTTTGGAGAACCGTTGCGAAGTAAGCCGTTGGGATAGGTCTATACCAACGGTTTTCCCAAAACCGTTGGTATAGACCTATCCCAACGGTTTTTAAAACCGTTGGTATAATTAATATGAAAATCTATTCCAACGGTTATAAAACCGTTGGTAAATGTATTTAAAAAAAAAACATCCGCTGGGATTTGATCCCAGAACCCCTCGTTTATAATCGAACGACTTAACCACTAAGATAACATCACTTTTGTAAACATAATTTCATAAATATATATATGTATTATCACAATTAATTAAAATTTAGATTTATATAATGTTCTCGGGTAGCAGACCTGGAAGAAATGAAAGAATCTATCCCAACGGTTCTCAAAACCGTTGGGATAGGTGGAAATTTCCAGGAGGTTAATGTTGGATTTGGGGTGAGTTTTCCCAACGGTTCTCTCAAACCGTTGTGAAAGGGGGGGTCTTTCCCAACGGTTTGGGAGAACCGTTGGGAAAGGGGCCTCAAAACACCCCTTTCCCAACGGTTCTCACAAACCGTTGGGAAAGGGGGGGGGGGTCTTTCCCAACGGTTTGGGAGAACCGTTGGGAAAGGGACCTCAAAACACCCCTTTCCCAATGGTTCTCTCAAACCGTTGGGAAAGGGGGGGGGGTCTTTCACAACAGTTCTTCCAAACCGTTGGGAAAGGGGCCTCAAAACACCCCTTTCCCAACGGTTCTCCCAAACCGTTGGGAAAGACCCCCCCTTTCCCAACGGTTTGGAAGAACCGTTGGGAAAGGGTGTATATAAGTGTTGGGAAAGATCTGATTTCCAGTAGTGTAAATCCTGAAGTATATATGTATTGTTTATAGAAGTTTTTATTTAATTACTTTTGAGAATGTTTTAAATGAAAGTAATGTTCTACAAAATTAATTTAATAGAATGATAACATTAAAGTAAGGTAACCCTTAACATGTTCCTGAGGATGACAAATTTATATTTTATATAGATAAATAGGTGATGATATAGATAAGGTAAATTGGATAGTATTTATGACATTATAAATGATAAAGTGTTTTTTTAAAAAGTGGTCTATATCACAAGGGATGGAGTTTACAACCACATAGACTTAAGGAATATATCTAGTAATGTTTTCAATATGGAATAATGCATGTTTTCAAAAATTATTTATGTTTATTTAAGTTATTACTTTGTTTAAAGAGAATATAATATGAGGGTATTCACATGTTTGGAATGTGACAACTAAGAGATACATTGTGATATATGGGGGATAAATGTTAAGCTGATTTCATGAACTTCTTTCTAATGTTTTGTATTTTCAAATTTTATAAGATTTATAATGTTAAAAATTTAGGGAAATTTTTAGTTAAACTTTAGATGAGGTCTGTGATATTAAATAATTATCTCACCACAGGAGGATTTATGCATATTGGATAAAAAGTTCTAAAAAAATTGTGATGATGATAATTGATGACAAATGGAATGGAGTATCAAAGATCTCATGATATATTAGTGATTAAATAATGAAAAATTCAATTTCCTTTTTTACGGAAATAGTTGAAGTTAAAATTTATCAAGGAATAAAAAATCACCATATTGTTATGAAATCATGCAAGTATATATTTTCATGAAAACTATTCAACTTTTGGAAACTGATCTAGATATAAAATGTTGTCCTAATATATTAATTTTTTATGAATCAATGGGAATTTAGATCATCATAGATTTATGAATTTGAGGCCCTAAACATTCAATTGACCATTCACTTGTTTTTGATTAATTACCTCAGTCACCCCCTTTAAATAATTATGTCTTTCCTCCGAGTAGATATTTTCAATTGTCATCAATGTTCTCCCATGTGGAAACCTAGTTATGAGTTACATTGGGTAGCCATATTGTTTCCAATGTTCCCTTTTAAAGGGAAGTTTTAGTATTAATTTTAAGGATGTGGGTTTACATAAAAGTAACTTTAAATTATTAAACCTTTAACAACCTAGTTGAATTTCCTGGGTGACATTATTTTTATATGGGGTAGAATTTAACACCTCTAACTATTTTGAATTATTTTTCTTTCAAATTAATTTAATGTTTTGATATTTTTACATTTTAAAAAAAGTGAATATATATTTGGTTATATGAAATCACTAATTGTGGCTTGTGTTGTATGATATACCAAGTTAATATTTCACTATACACACCACCAACTTTTCTTACGTTGCACGCACCACCAAATTTCTATAAAACAATATTTTTTTATTATATTTATTTAAACAGGATAGTTATAAAATATTAATTAAACTAAGTAATTTGTATAGTAATAAATATCTTTTAAATATAATCCATTATGGTTTTATATAGATAAATAATATTGATAATAAGATATAAAATGTTTAGTAAAGTCTTTATATGTTTGAAAATACTATTTTCTAAGAAGAGATGCTTTTTATGTATTTTTGTGAAAAATAATAAAATTAATTTTTTGCACTTTTCAAAAATGAATTTGATAAAAAATCATTATTTTTTAATTTATAATGTCAAAATTATCTGAGGGTTGTTTTTGGGGTTTTTTCTGAGAAACATAATTTTTGAATGAATATGAAAAAATATAAAATTTTAATTCAAAAATGCTTTTTTGGTCTAATTTATTTATGTTGATAAATTATAAATTATATTGGTTTTAAATTAATAATAGATCAATTATTAATCTATTTATCCAATTTAGGTTAATGAAATTATTTTAATATTTAATTAATATATAAAATCATAACGAACATTTGAACATTATCACATTAAAATCCTACTTTCTCGCCACATTTATGAGATTAGCATTAAACATAATTTTCTGCTTTTCTGAACAGAATTTATAATAAAGGATATATATGGTTTCAATATGTATAATATTTATATTATAGCAAGATCAACTTAATTTCTAACCAAAAATGATAATTAAAAGTGATTAAAATTAATTATAGCGATTAAGGAAGAATTATGATTATCAAGGGACTAAACCTTAATCTTAAGGGAAAAAATAACCGAGACACCTGTCTAAAACACATTTTCTGGACATATTGTTTCCATAAAACTTCAATTATTGACATTGTTTTTGTTTTTTATAAGTATTTTTTTTGTAAAAACATGCGTAGAACAAATTTGTTTTAAAAAATGCCAAGTGTGTCCCCTCCCACCCTTATAAATGGCCACTACATCTCCCCCATATTCACCCATCTAGAACCACTTAGGTTCATCCAATATCTACCCAATTCACTTCACAAAATCAGTAAATTCCCATTTTAAGCGTCACTTTAGGCAGAAATCAATCAATGTAATCTCTTTGGTGCAAACCAAAAGGAGGTACCCAAAGAAGAGGTAACATCTTCCTCAAGATCCTTTGTTTTATTTTAATTTTACACCACATAAATTATTCTTCTTACAAGATTATAAAATAGACTCACTATACTTAATATAATTATATGTAGCTGTTCTAATTTTTAGACTTGAACTTACAAAAACTTACATCTAATGTGTAAAAAACTTACCGTTATTGTGTACCACTAATACAAAATTGGGTTTATCCATCATTTGATAAAAGCACTGTTAAAACCCCCTTCCCAATGCTAGAAAAGGAACTGTTAAAGGGATTATTTAGTAGGATTTTTTTATATCAATTAAATGGGTACTTAAAATTTCTAACAAAATACCATTAAAGGGGTCCCTATATCAGAACTTGTAAAAAATCATTGATAAATGCCCTCCCTTTATCAGCGCTAGTAAAAAATAACTGAAAAAGGGAATTTATCAACGCTTTTAAAAAATCACTAATAAAGGTGGGTCTTTATCGGCACTTCTAATAAATCAATGATAAAAAAGGTGGTCTTTGTCATTACCTTTTTAGAAGTGTTGATAAATATCCCCTTAATCTGTTCTTTTTTACTAGGGATGATGAAGGGTATATTTAGAAAAACATTATTTCATTAACGGACACACATAGAAGAAGTTATGGCTATTTATAGGCCTTATAGGTTTTTTAGGACTCAATAAAGGTGATCAAGTGTTCTGGTGGGTAATCTATTTTTATATATCATCAAAATATTTGATTTTATATGTGGTAGAGGAGAAATGACACCTGGTTCAGATGTTATGGTTGTTTGAAAGGCCATCGAATGTGAAAACCCCTTAGAACCCCTTAAAATCACAAAACCCTAAAAATATCATAACATTTGATCTAAGAGTCCATTTTACCTCCAAAACCAGTAATTCCAAATCTTATGGAATTATCTAAATCCACATGGGATTTAAATCATGTGATAATCAAAGGAATAAAATATATTATAGTTTCAAAAAAGTCAAAAATCAAACTCAAACTTTAAAAAACCATAAAATTTTATCCAAGATTCCTTTTCGGCTCTACCACATATCAAATCAAACCCTATGACTAGATATATTCCACAATGGGTCTAAAACTAAGTTCAAAGATCTCCATCCTAATTTTCAACCCCCAAATGGGCCAGAAGGCCTCGAAGACTGAGTTTTTATTCACCAACCTTAAAATTTAAATGGTTATAACATCTTATTCAAGTGTTAATTTTCTAGTACAATATATCATATCCAATTTAATTTCATGACCCTTGATTTTACTAGTTGTGGAGCTAAAATATACTCCCAGATAAGAAGTCATGATCACTTTAGTGTTTTATGGGTTTTAGAGTTTCTTAACGATTTTATGTGTTTTAAGGGTTTTAATGTTAATATGAATTTTAAAAAATATTTTTAAATAAATATGTGTTTTATAAAATAAATATAACTATATATATAGACATATATATAAATATATAAAAAAATATGTATAACAGAAAATAATTAAAAATAATTGAATATATAGATATATAATAAAATGTAAAAAAATTGTATAGGGGAGTGGAAATGGCGCAAGTGTATAAGATGAAGGTCTCAAGTTCCAAACTCACTAGAGTTAGGGATGCACACTGGGGGTGGGATTATCTAAAACACTAATAAATGGGTGGGGGAAGTGTTGGTAAAGGGGGAAAGGGGAATGGGGAAGCACTGATAGGGGGGGTGAAAAAAATTTAAACAGTTTATTTGTGCTATTAAAGGAATCCTTTAACAGTGCTGAAAAAGTGCTGATAAAGGTGTCCTTTAACAGTGCTGAAAAATCACTGATAAAGGCCTACTTTATCAGTGCTAAAAATGTGCTAATAAAGGACCCCTTTATCATTTCCTTTTTTAGAGAACTTAAAGAGGGCCTTTAAGAGAACTTTTTATGAGCATTGATAATGGTAAACCTTTAAAATCACTTGAATTATCAGTGATTATATATGAAATATAATACTCTTTTAGTAGTGATGTTAAAGGCTCAATTTGCATTAGTGTACTACAAACTACCGCCTTAGAAAATGTTGTTTGTTTTTACTTTACTACCTCTAATGGTTAGAAATTATTATGGGCACTATATATATATATATATGAGATTTATAATTTATTTATTAATATGGAATTATTTTGTAAAACATACCTTCATTATTTCCATTTTGTATAAATATGATTACTTTGTTTGTGGAAGTGTGGTTTACCGCCTCCTTAAAGCGATGTATTCGTTCACACTTTACATGGAATATATTAAGGAGGGATTTAGTAAAATTATCTGATATATATGGCATAATAATGTTTCTATAATGATATTATATACAACAATACATACATATATTTCTATATATTATTCACTTTCTTTATTTCAATTCGAAAATAAAACAGAGATAACGTTTATGCATAATTGCGACCTATCGTCTCCATAAAAAGTGTATTTTATTTAATATTTTTATGTTTTATAGATTACAGTAAATATTTATATACTGTTTATATATTATATATACAATTTTTTTTATATTCTTAACATATTTAAATCATGATATATGTAAAAGGATCTTGAATAACAAGTGAAAACACATAAAATAAAAAAAACTGTTATTACCTGATACGTTACATCAACATGGAATTGTTAATAAACGGGTAACAAAAAGTCATAAGTGAGTCATATACGGTATTATATATAATAATATGGTTCTGTTTTATATGTATAATAATCCTATATTTATTATAAATGAGGATTGAGCATGTATAAATTGAGTCAAGAATTATGGTAGGAGAATCTCATCTCACTTTGTATTTTCATGCAATACATGTCTTATTCACCACTCATTAATTTTTGTGGTGTGTATACTATACATGAATGAATTATATGAATATAATAATAAAACTTATTGGTATTTACATATAAATTTTATGATCTTTAATTCATGTGGTTTATAGTTGAAAAGTTTCAAAATTAGTAATGTAATTTTTCTTCAATTTTTCTTCTTGGAGACACATGCCATGTTATGAACGCATATTTTTCTATGAGGAATATATAATTATATTTTACATGTTATATCATTAATTTAATTATTATAATGATATTATTATCTTCATGTAATGTTATTATTTATATATTATTATGATTCAAAGTTACCACAATGGTAATGGTTTATCATTACAATCTCATCATTTATCGAGATTATTTTTTATTATGATTCCATTGATGAAATATTATGATTCATATCTAAAAAAATAATTTTTTTCTCCTCTTTTTATCCATTATATATCCATGTATTAGTTACATTTTACATTCATTATTAGTTATGAGGATTAATAAAATGGTTTTATGAAAATCTGACTTTATTTATCATTTTGATCAGAAACCCGTGTTCTTTCAAAACTATGTTTCATAAAAAAATTTATAAAAATATTTTTATGTTATCCAATTATTATTAAATGATTTTTTTAATCATAATTTACCTTTCTAAAAATTATTTTTAAAATGAATCATCCTTTCATTTTCTGATCATAGAACTTTTCTAAAATTTTTAAGGTGAAAAAAGAATGTTTATAATGTACAGACTAACCAACCATAATGACCATAATTTACCTAAATATTCTGTTGTAATATTAAAATTTAATTTTTTAAAGAAACTATTTTCGTAATATTTTGTAATTTTTTTGATATTAAATTGGTTTTCAAAAAAAAAATATTTTCCAAAAAGTATTATGTTTAGAAAGTGTTTTAAATGATTTTCAAAGCCCCAATTTAAATGTTTTAAAAAGGTTTATTTTCAAAGAAAAGGAGTTCAATGATTTTAATTTTTATTTAAAACATTACAAAACCATTTTCTTTAAAATTCTTTCCAAAATTATATCCAGATTTATTTTTACATTTTCAAGGTGTTTTCAAAGAAAAATATTTTCAAAACGTTCCATGTTTTTAAAATAATTTTTAAAATGGAAAAGATATTTTTACTTAATAAATATTTTAAATGAAATAGTAAATCCTTATTTATAAGAAATTGATTTTTGAAATGTTTCTATGAAAATTATTTTCAAAGAAAACCTATTTTTCTTATGAAATGTTCCATTTTATCTTTAAAAATACTTCTCCATTTTTGATGATGTACTTTATTATAGTTTTCAAATAACATTCATATTTTTTCATGAATGATTTATGTTTTTATGAAATTATCTGTATGATACCCATTTATATTAAATTAATTATATGCTTTTGAAACATTCTTCTTTTAATAGGTTATTCTTTGATTAAATGATTATGAAACCTATCCCTTCTATATAGGTTATGATGTGATGAAAATTTTATGATACCCATTTCATTTCATGGGTCATGATATGATGCATGTTTTGTTATCTTATGGAACATGAATGTATGATTTCATTATGTGATGGGTGGGACCTATATTTCACTCCAATTAATTGGGTAATAATAAATGTTTTATGAGCTCAAGAGGGTATATGGGATGGAATCCTATGTCTGAAAGAAGAGTGATTCTTAATTACGAAACAAGAGGGTATATAGGAGGTCATCCCAAACCCAAAACAAGAGGGTACACTGGAGGGCATCCCAAGACTGAAAAAAGAGGGTACTTGGGTGGTTCTCCCAAGCCTAAAATAAGAGATTACATAGGAGGGAATCCGAAACACGAAATAAGAGGTCATATGGGGGGGAATCCAAAGACCAAAATAAGGGGTACATGGGAGGTCATCCCAAGCCCAAAATAAGAGGGTACATGGGAGGAAATCCCAAGTCTGAAGTAGGTACACATGTTATTATCCCAATCTTAACATGTTATGGATGTCTTGGTAGGTATCCTTGACAAAGTATTTTCTACGCTAATCTATACAACTCAAATTACACATATTATACCTTGGTTATGTTTTCTTGGATTATTCTCTTGTTACCCTTGTGAATCATGTATTATGAGATATAAATATTTATTCCCTGACTCATGTATATTATCTTTTATTTGAAAGGTATGATATTAAAATAATATTATCATGTTCTCAAACACTTATTAACATGTTATTATAATGTATATCCTCTATTACCCTTACCGAGCATCTGATATCACCACTTTATTACGTTTCATTTCCATGGGTTTTGAAGAAATGTTTTAAGAATAAGTATTAAAAGGAAAGATAATTTTGGGAAACATTGTTTTATTTCAATTATTTAGTGGATTTTTTCCATGATTCCAAAGACAATAAACTATTATAGTGTGCAGGAATGTATTTCTATAATGTGATGAATATTCATCTAAAAGGATGTAATATCCATGTATGTTAAGAGTGGGTCACTATATTCTGAAGCATTAGTTCAAAGATATTGTTTTTGTAAAACTAAACAAAAGGATTATGATTTTCCAATGAACATCCAAAATCAAGGATACATTCCCAAGACATATCCTATAACACCCATATTGTCCTCTCAGATTACCTATCAATTTGAGGGCCATATGCTGTACTCAAGAGAATATATGAACCTAGTACCTTCTATAACCCTTTCCATAACCATAATGTAAACCAATTGTATCAGTAAAAAATGATAGAATAGGGAACACCATGAAGGCACACAATCTATTGGTTGTAATTACTTTTTAGATCATCAATAGAGAATGACTCCTGGGTTGATAGGAAGTGTGCATCTTCAGTCAACCTGTCAAATATCACACATAATTCATCAATTCCATGATGGGATATCATTAATACCATCATGAAATCCATGGTGATGTAATTCCATTTCTACTCCGGAATGGTCAGATGATGTAGAAGTCCATAAGGTCCCTGGTTCTCTACCTTTACCTTCTGATAGGTGGAGCATTGATTGATAGAACCTAAAATATGCCTCTTTATACCCAAACACTAGTACTGATAATGTAACTCATAGTACATCCTAGAAATCCTAGGATGAAATACCCAAAAAGAGGCATGCGATTCCCTCATCAATACTTCCAGTATATCCTATGGCACCAAAATACACCCACAAAATAGTAGAGTCTAATTTTAAATTACAAAAGAACCGGGTGGTGTATTTTCACATATTCTTAAACCTCTATTTGCATCTCAGGGAAGAGATCCATCAATTTCCACTCACTACTGGCTTCCTTGATGACTTGCGTCTGAGTATTCTGATAATAATATGTCTTTATCTTTCGTCAAATGATATAGCAAGGGAAAATCTTTCCCGAAGGGTCCTTTATTCTTTCACTCATATCAAGTTAATTTTAAAACAAAATTATTATTTCTAGTACTACTTTTCATGTACAAATTTGTATTATTTATTTTGAGAAGCCTATTTACACCTTTATTTTTCATAAACATGTAGATATTATTACTAAAATAGTCGATATCCTTATCACTTTTATGGAACTAAAATTTTGTATATTTAGAGGGTTTATTGAAATCATATTTAAAATTAATTCCTTTTACCTTTTTAGACTCTATATAAAAAATATTTTCCAATTAATATTCATATGGCTGTAAAGAACTAATTAGTTCATCTAAATTATACATTTTAAAATTATTACTTTCATCAATCAATAATTTCTTTACATTCCATCTATTTTGTAATTCCCTAAATACCCTCTCAACTAGAGTTTTCTTTTCCAATGATTCCCTAAGTTCACTCAATCTATTTTTAATTCTTATAAATAGATGAAACATATGTTTCACTAATTCATATTACACCATATTTAAATATTGGTATTATCCTCCAATAATTCACAACTTGGTACTTTTAATCTTGTATATCCCATAGTGAGTAACCTGTATAATTCTCTAAATGTTATGATCTATCTTACATGTTCAAAAATTTATATACATGATTCTACTTATAGAATAGTTAAAAATATTATTTACATTATAGTTTAAAATATACATTTCTATACATTTACCTATAAGTTTATCAGGTTCATTTTTGGGTTACTAATACGGTTTCTCCATGATTAACCAATGATCTAAACCTAATTGCTTCAGGTATGCCTCTATTTGTCCTTGTCGATACCGATAATCACTTACCTAAAAAATAGAGACTTTTGAGGCATTTAGCCATCATTTTTATTAACACCTTCCATCATAAAGAATATAATTTTTTATGATGTTAAGTCTAGGATATTTAGTTTAACATGATAGTTAACATAAACAAAAAAACCTATATCCTAAAGGATTTCCCTATGATACCAACTTTTGGTCCCAAATAGAAGGAAATAAAAGATTGTGGGGGGGGGGGTGAAAATTTCATTAATTTTTTAACACAAATAATAAATTGGAGTTTTAAAATTTAATAGAGAAACAATATAATAAAATGTTTAGAATATAATGTAGTTGAAATAAAATATGCACACATTATTTTTATAGTATTTTGGATCACACATATCCTATACTAATCTTAAATATTCTCTAGTCAGTGAGAAGATCGGTACCCACTGTGAAACATAACTTTTATAGGTGGGATAACATATTTATAGACCCTACATTTTACAATTCACAAAGATATAAAAACCAGAATTTTTATATGGATCACAACCTATAAAAACCTGACTCTTTTTGGTATTCAGTACCCAAGGACATTCCTTTTGGTTAGTTAGAATAACCAATAACAGAATTTATTTTTGATTAAGAAAAGCATAATAAGACACTTAAGAAAAAAAGGAAAAAAATATAACATAATGAAACCCAAAAGAATGAATATCAATAGATAAATGAACATTCAGAAGTCAATGTAGCTCTATGATCTCTAAAAAGTTCATTAGAGTCAAATGAAAAATTTCCATTATGATCACACTAAAGAAAGAGTATTCATAAAAGTTCCATTTCATGTTTCAAAAATGTATTTCACTATATCTAGTGTTTTTTATTTATATACAAATCACCAGTGATCATCAAGATCCTTGAATCCTCATTATGTGGGTGTTTCCTAAACTTATCATGACCATTCAATGGTTAGAAATAGAAATTATGGAAGCATTTCACAAAATATTTATACATTGTTCCTAAATATATAATAATTTTCAAAATCACTATTTTCTACACTGAACTCATTGAAACACTTTCAAACATTTTTTCTTGTACATATAAGAGTTTTTAAAATAAATAAACAAAAAAAAAAAACTACTCTCACAAACATGCAGTAAATTAATAATTAACTATCATAGAAAAATATTTTTAAAATATTAATTTCAAAATTATTCCCAGAACATTTTTATATCAAAAAAAATTTAGTGTAAACATTAGATTATAAATGTTTTTTTAAAGTAATAAAACATTAAAAAATAAATTGACTAAACTTTTAGTTTATTAATATATTTAAAAAACCACAACAGAGCATCACTACACATAAAATATATGTGTATTTTTATAATTAATTAATTTTAAAAATATATATTGAAACATGAAAAAATATTTTTTGAAAATATAATTTGTTAATCAATTAAAATAACAATTAAAATATTTATTACAGGTTGCAGGAATTAAAAAATAATACTGGATGAGGTTATACTATTGTGAAATGGCCTCACATTTCATAATTAACAACAAGTAGTGCCTACAACCACTATTATTGAAATAAAGGATTCTCTACCATCATTTTCATAATACCATTACTGTATATGGTACTACTATCACTAATTTTCAATGCCTCTACATTTTAAAAGAAGCAGAGATAACATTGAGCGGATGGAGGTGTGATACCATTGATTGAACCAATTCTACTGTCCATGGGAGAAACACCTACTACTATTGATGAGGATACTTCCACTATCATGGAGGAGAGTGGTGGTACTGTTTCTAGTTGAAAATTGAGTAGCCTTATAGAAAATAGGATTTCTGTTTTCTACCATCATTCTCATACTTCCACTAACATTGAGGCCCATTCTGATACCATTGATATTATAAGCCACTAGAACCTCACTTGAGTATAATGATTCCACTACTGTTCATGGTGTAAAAGTATGATACCGTGCTACCGGTTGACGAACTGGTTAGTACTACCTTGAAACACATGTTGAATATGCTTGTGTTCCATCATGTAATGAAAATATATCGTGGTTTTATAATGATTCTTGCACATAGACATTGGTGATGAACTCCTATGGAGGATGATTTTCAGTGAGATTTTCTATCTACTATTATGAGAAATGATGTTTCACCATTAGAGAAAAAACATCGTGTTTTCATAGAGATCATGAAGGATTGTGAGGCTGCCACCATCATGTGAAGACAACTTGACTTGCTTCATTTATAGGTGTCTTGTGATAGTGGAAGTAACATTATATTATTACCTGTTAAAGAAGATTAAAACATTGGGAAAGAGCTGCTACTCCCATGGATGGTTGTTCGAGTGATGAAGAGGATAAGTTCTGCTCATGTGAGAGGCTACTATGAATTGAAGATGAAGCATTGTAGCTTCTTGTAGAAGATGAAATAGAGAACTATATAATATATATATATATATTAATTTATATATATATGTATATATATAAAAATATATATAAAATATATTGAAGATATATATATATTTAAATTAAACAAATAAATATGATAAAAAATATATGTAATGGTATATTAATCATGTTAAATACGATGCAATCATTATATAAGAAAATTAAACTAATCACCACACACATGTGATATAAACATTATAATAGTTTAAAGAATAAAAACTATGATGTGTTGTAAAACATAATTTTAATCAATAATCATTTACTAATTAAAATTATGAAAATATAAATTTTAGACAATTTAAATATAGTAAATGTGAGGTAATTGAAATTTAACAGAACACACATAATTAATTTAATTTTGTATGTTCAAATAATAAAATCTTAAATATATGGGTGAATCTCAATGAAGAGGCACATCAACTACCTCCCGCTATTAGCCTATTGGGCTACCTAGGTGATGGCCCACCATTACATAGATTCCAACTATTCTATAAATGAGTTTGATTATGAACACTAAATCCGCACTAGTCCTTGGATTAATTACTAGCTCCAGGGATATATCATCACACATGTATGGAAAGCATCACTCTTTACAAAAGAAAAATCCACATCAACATGAATAAAATAATGAATATTTCAATACCAACACATGTATAATTTATACAAATACATGTAATTTCACATAATTACATACCAAATATGGGAAAGAAATAGAAATCTATCATCTCTTATGTACCTAAAGAAAAGTATAATGAAATTGAATCTATGAACAAGTCTCATATGTATAATGATATGGTCCCATGATACCAACACCACCAAAAATATCTAGATAATCTCAAAAATAGTTTATATACCCAGAACTCTAATGTTTACATAATAATAAATCATACTAATTTATCTATGTATGAACAAATAAAATGAAATAATCAAATTTAGGAATATCCCAAAATTCAACCATTTAACCACTTCTATTCCAAAGTACATCATCACAATTTCTATGCCACAACACATCCTCTTCACTCATCATAATATAACCACCACTATAACAACGACCATCCCAAATCCACATCTGAGCGGTTTTCCACCCATAGGGACCTCATTACAGTATCCCCACACCCATGTATTTTTACACCTATAGATAAATTACTCTGTTATCCATCACCATTACCAAATATCTATCTAACAATAGATAACCCACTAATATATCACCATTCATTATTTAGTCTGTTGTCCAGCCATATGGACACTTTCTGGTTTTTCAGGTATCCACTTAAGGGGACTCACCTCACTATAACCTATAGTCATTGGGTAGTTTTATACCCTTAGAGACTCTATATCTACTATTAGGTGTCCACCCAATAGGTATCTCCCTTAACCAACCTACATTCTCACTAACCCATATCACATATTCTAAAAGGGAATTTGTGGGGTAGCTATCCACCCTCAAGGAATCTCATCTTATTATCAGGTTATATCCCTTAGATAATCACCCTTCCTTAATGTATTTCAATGTCTGCATACCTCATGTCCACTATGTCTAGCCATATCATCATCATAATACTCATCCTATTAATCATGAAACACAACTATTTCTATATCACCAGTAAAAAAATCACATTATTATCACACATATCAAATGGATCGAGACACCCAACATCCATTTATTCCCCCACCAAGACCATCACTATAATAGACCAATCTTGCTCAATAGATAATTTCACCCATGATGGATATCCAAAAGGCCTGAAGCCTATTCTTGATCACTATAGGATGAAGGCAAAAAACATGTTATCATAGAAAGAAACATTGGATTTATTTCACCTTGAAACAAACATTTGATAAAAAAACAATAATAGTATCACAACATATATCCATCGTACATCAGATGTCAAATAACCAAAACATAAGGTAGAACCCCACAATGGGATAATAAGGTCTAAAAAATAATATTAATATTGTAACCATGTAACCCAATTAAATATATTGGTCCATCTAATCATAAACATATGTCTCCACTATCCCAACACATCAAAAAAAATGACACAATCTTGGAGAGTCATCCTTTATATAACACTATTCCCTTTACCTGTATCTGAAAAAAACCAAGGCTACAAAAAACCTAGAGGAAAAAGTAGGGTGTGAGAAATAAATATCAATTAGATACCACAAGTAATATATACAATTTCTATCCAAATGAAAGCATTAATGCTTATATAAAAAAATCTCTAAATCATTTAAAAAGAAATAAATTTTCATATAAAAACATCCTTTTGTTTTCTATTAAAAAACATGCCATGTTCCAAATGAAAAACAATATAATATAAAAAATACCCTTGAGGAATAAGTAGATGAAATAAATAGTTTTAAAGTATCAATATCCATATATAGATCAAGTGGGGAAATAATCATATCAATATACATGAACATAATGTATCAAAAAATCATAAAATACAATCTATGATATAAGGGTTTTCACAACTAAGAAAAACATGAGACAATAGTTGATATAAGTGAATCCTAAGGTTCCAAAACCTCAGTTCCCTTAAAGGTCTACCCACTAGTAGCACTAAATCATGGGATCCTCTAGAAGTGATAACTAACTCCACTAGGTCATGCATATATATAGTTTTCCGCTATATCCCAAGGTTTTACAATATTCTATTACATACAAATTTTGTTCAAGGAAAATAAAACCATATTTTGTAAAAATTTTAAAGGGAAAATACAATTTAAATCCATTACCACATTTCATAAAAAAAATTATATAGTGATGCCACTCCTCTCCCATCTATGAAAATCAACTTTTATTTCAAATTCATCTTTTAGGAATTTTATCAAACACATCATTTTTATAAATCAAGTTTTCAATGAAACCAATTTTAAAACATTATATATTTTCAACAAATCAAAATAAATAAATATTCAATTTGAGAAACCGAACTAAAGGAAATCAATGTAAGAAATATAATATCACCTCGGGATAGACAATAGGAAAGAGACACCTACCTCAATGAAGATGAAAATGATGTTTCATTATTGTCTAGTGATGAGAGAGGAAGAGATTAGATCCTAGAGAACCTAGATCCATGGGGAAAAAATATGTAATCTATTTCTATGATATATCTAGCAATCTAGTCTTAATAGGTATCAAACTCATTGGGAATAAAAGATGAGCACAAGTTGGAATGGATTCCACTCACTAGATTACACTAAATGGAGAACCAAGATTCTAATTGAAATAAATATTTACCAATATAATGAATTGGAGATCCAAAATAATTACCAAGGAGATGCTAAACTAGTAGAAATCGATTTATCATTATAAGGATTATATTATAAGAGATAAAACCGAATTTTAGTCTATATGAACTTTTAGCCCCTTAATAACCTACATGCCCAACGATTTTACTAGAAAACCGCTAGGCCTAATTAGCCCGACAGTGGGTGAAGGAATTTTTTTTTACATATATAGGCCTTCCACTAGGTTGTTGGTGGAAGCCCACTGACTGGACAGTGGAACTTTCATACATACTGGTGTTCTTCCAGCCAACACCGACTAGCTGTTAGCCTCATGCTACAAAAAATAACTAAAAAAATTCTCCCAACTTATGGTCAACCAAAAATTTTGGACAAGAAGCTCCATACATGATTACATTTATTAGAGTATAAAAATTATCTCCCCCATAAAATATTTTTCCCCAAAAAGGATCAAGATAACTAACCCAATAAGAGATAAGGCTATTGCTACATTATCAAGGCCTCATTCTACCATGTCTCATGGATATCCCTACCACACTACCATTTCACTCGAAATAAATGAATCATCTGGACTCACAAAACTATATCATGTTAGGAAACTATCTAAATAGGTCTTTAAATCACTGAGGTGATAAGTTCAATATCAATATCCTCCTACCAGATCATGTGGGTTGGATCTAGCTACTACTTCATTAGTTGCGAAATGTGAAACACATTATTGATAATAGTAAAATAAGCTGGTAAATATAATCAACATGATACCCAATCGAATTTCTCAACAAATAATATTATAGGAAAATTAAAATAAGGAAATATGTTTTTCCCATGATATAATAAATTCAAGAACACAAGTCTGAATCATGTCTCCATAAATCTAGACATCTCACTCAGTCTGACCATCCATCTATAGATGATAATCCATGCCCAATTTCAACTAAGAACCCATCACTTCCTAGAAACTACTCTAAAATTAGGATGTAAAGTGAGGATCCCTATTAGAGATGATAACTGATGTAATTCTATGAAGTCTAATAATATCATACACATATGAGTTATTAAGGTACACTACCATTTTCAACACCATGATATATGGAAAGGAGATGAATTTATGAGTCAATAAATAATGACATGTATCATATCCTTTCTACTAAGAGTCCAAGGTAACTCAATAGTGAAGTATATGGACACATCATCCCATTTACATAGTGGGATGGGTAATGGGTGTAGCAAACTAGCAGACTTTTGGAGTTCTACCTTAATTATTTGACACATGAGGAACCAAGACATGAAACCTGCAATCAATTATCTCATTCTTAGCCACTAGTAATGATGTCATAATACATCCTGGTAGCTCTAGGGTGCATAGAAAAACATTATTAGTTCCCATTATCCATTGTCCACTTCCTAAAGTCTATTATAACAATAATCCTACCTTGGAAGGGTAAAAATCCATTGGGAGGCCAAGATAACTAGCCCGAGGGTTCCTGAAGACAAATATTACAACAAAATAAATTAAACCCTACACCATAATCCTTTATATTTCAAATATGATGATCCATAAGTGATCCAAACTAAACACAATTTATTAATAAATTTATGTCGTCTCTCCTTTATCCAAGTGAATCTTAGTAAACAAGATCACTAAGAATCACTTTTCCACTAATTCATTAACCATATAAGTTAGTGATTTTCAGCTCAAATTGTCCATAACCATGTTCATTTTTTGGGGGAGTATGAACAATCCAAGTCAAAGGAATGATGGTATTATACCCAATGTCTTTGTCAAAAATTCATATCCCTATGAGAGAAGATATACTCTAGAAGCTTATGTTTTAAAAACACTATAAACCACTCCTGGAGGTGGTAGTGAAACCATGTCTTAAGCATGTGCATCACTACCGCCAACTTAAGATCACTAATAGGGAACTTATTGTAAAGATAGTGTAACTAAATAGAGATATAAGATACTACCTATCTCCCATACATCTGACCAAAACCCAAACCAACATAAGAGGCATCACATTAAAAACCTTAACCAACACCTATATTTGGAAAAAAAATAATATTGGTGCTAAAGCCAATATCACTTTCAACTTATCAAATATCTCTAAAACTAATTGTTTTAAAACATATTTACACCCTTATGAGTCAACTCTATTATAGTGGATATAATCTTAGATAAGTCAAAAAAAATCGTTAGTAATAACCAACTAATCACAAGAAAATCTTGATCAAAAACACATTTCTGGGTTTTCCCCAAGATATCACTTCCCAAATATTTTTTGGATCCACCAAGACACCCTTATAAGAAATCCCATGAACCATATATTTCACTTATTTAATCTAGAAATTATATTTAGAAATATTTCCATAAAAATAATTCTTTCTCAAGATTCCAAAGATGATTTTAAAATACTTAGCACGTTCCAATATTATCTAGAATGGAGAAGGATATCATACAAAAAAACCATGAATGATTCCAATTATTGATGGAATATTAGATTTATTAAATGAATAAACTCAACAAGAGTGTTTGTAAGTATAAAATACATAAGAAGATATTGATAATTCCAATACATGATCTTGAAAGTCTTATTCGGGATATCCTCTTCTCAGAACCTCAGCTTATGGTGAACTAATCTAAAATCAAATTTTGATAACCAATGGTCTCCCTTGAGATGATAAGAATGTTCATAAATCCAATTTAAGGAGAATTTTTTATTAATTATCACCTGGTTTAGTTTTTTATAATCAATATAAAGCCAATGACTCTCATATGACTTAAATTCAATGAGAACTGGCGGTGTTTATAAGATCCCATGTTTTTCAATTAGGTATAAATCATTTTAATTTCAGTTTAATTACTTATATTTTACCTAATTTTGATCCTTAATAAGGTCATGTGAGTTTTGGGGGGTGTTTGGGGATTGTTTGGAGCATGGAGGTTTGGTTTTTAGAAAAGGAAGCTAGGCTGTATGGTTAGTAGAAACCATGTGACCCATGTTTCATGGTTAGGACTAACCATGCAGGGTAGTCTAGGGGACTTTCTAGGGAAGAATAGTTTGATGAAAACTTGTAGCCATGGATACCTTCCCTTGTGAGCCACCTAGACTTTTTAAAAGAGTGAAATCACATTATTTTCACATAGTTTCCCAAATAGTGTGCATAAAACTGGCATGTTATCTTTTGAGGTAGTGAAGAGAACATGGTTAGTGCACGATATTGGCTTTCCATGCAGCCAAACCATATGATTCAGTTTTAAAGGGGTAAAATTACTATTTTAAGATTAATTTTCTCAAAAAAATAAATTCTTCTTCCATCCTTTATTCTAGTAGATAAATGACTTATTTTCTCTGATTGAATCTCAACATCTAGTGTTGGGTATCACTTTATTATTTGGACTCTAATTAAAACACAATTCATATCATTGGATCTATACCAATGAGTTATTTATTCAACTTATTCATTTATTCAATTTTCTTTTTATCGATGGGGTTATTCTGGTGGATCTAATATTCCATATTTCTATGAAATTAAATATTTATTCCATTTTCATTCAATTTGAGTTGATCTAGGAGTTGATAATGGATGAGTGTTCTTCCATGAACATATGGTAGGTGGTCTCTACCTTTTCCATTATATTCTAGTTTTTTTACACCCTATTTATATTTTTATCATTCTGAATTATCCAACATTTCTCTTAAAATTTAATTAATGACTTAATTAAATTGTTTAAACCTTGTTAGGTTCCATATATATTACCATGTGTTGGTTGGAGGTCGTCAACCTCAACCTGGACAATGTGAGAGGTGTGTTATTATATTTTCCCCATGTTATACCACCCCTTTGGGTGTGTGTGATATCACCATCCTAGTGGGAGTATTATTTAATTGAATGAGACTTTATGAGATATTTTATGCCTCATATCCATGGTATTCCATGATAATTGAAATGTATAAATGTTTAAATTTAAATTTTGGAATGATTTGGTTGAACTCATAGACTATGTTTGATAATTAATTGGGTCATGAAATGATTAATGAGATGTTAAATTGTTTGGATTCCAAGGACATTTCTACTGCTTGGATCCGAACCATGTGGGTTTGACAATTGATTGTTTTGGAATCCAAGGACATTTATACTCCTTGTATATGGCCCGTTAGGGAAGAAATTGGATTCCAGTGACTTCTCTACTCTTTGGATTTAGATTTCTTGGAAAACCTTGGAAATGCTCTATGTACATGCTCCTTGGTCTCCACCCAAGTCATTATTGTGTTTCTATGGTGATGCTCTAAGGGTTCAAGGGGATACCTTAGTCTTTATACCTTATATCCTTCCCATGTATTCCTAAAAAGATGAGGATTCCTCGGTATTTATACCTTGGATCCGACCCTTGGGGTATGACACTAGATTACATGGAAAAGACCAATAAGGATGAATTGGTCTTTATACATCGAATCCAAACCCTAGGGTCTAAAACTAGAATACTCTCCATAATCCATAGTGGATTTTATACCATGATTTAAATATAGACCTAATATGGGTGATTGATTATAGTTGTTAGATTGTACATTATTACTCCAACATTATTATTCATTTATGTCACTGTCATTTATTTCACAATGCTTCAAATTATTTAGGCAGATTGTATTCTCCACAGAAATTATTGGCGGTGGTATAGTGAGTGTTATATCATACCCTATTTGGGACATCGTTGGGTATGTAGAAAGACTCCATAGATTAAATTCAATACTAGGTAAATCATCCACATTACAATGGTTGATTGGTTATGGTTAGGATAATGGGAGAACAAGATCGAGAAAGGCTTGTGATGCTACATGGGGATACTTCCTTTATATTTTTTTTATTTTTATACATGTATTGTAATAGATTCCAATTTATATGTGTTTCTTAACATTTTGTTTAGAGACATGTCATACATAATTTTGTATATGAATCTTCCTTAGCTTGGTTTATTATTACTATCATTTGGATTTATCTTCTTCTATTAAGTTATTTGATATGATTCCTCTATTGATTTTAGTGATTACACCATTGTGATACACTATGATTATGAGGGTATATTCTCCCCACTATACCACCTTATACCCTTTATTTTAGTCATTAGCATTTGGCATATGAGGGGGTGTGTTTGAGACCATCTGACCCACCAGCTCGGGGCATCGTTTAGTGGATCCCTGGTCTGTACATTAAAAAGTTGTATCAAGGGTTTTATTTTATTTACATTATATTTTGATATAATATAAAGGATATTAGTAATGATTTGGAATTTGGTAATGAACTTTGTCTCAAATTATCTAACCCATGCATTGGAGAAATCAAAATTTATTGGGATGGGAATTATTGTTCTCATTTTTCTTGTTATAGTTGATTTGATTCCACCATTAGGTGATAAAAATGATATGTGATGATATTATTTCTATGAATTCTTAATTTAATTTTATCCTTGGATTGATATATAAAGGAATAACATACCATGAATCATTTCAGGAACCTTATAGGATTCACATTTCATGCGTATTATAGGCCATATAAGATGCATATATTGACTGCATTATGATTATTATGTGTGATTTGAGTTATATAATTGTTATCAATTAACGTTTATTATTGAAGATTGAGAAAAATAATTATTACTTAGATTTATTTCTATAACCTAAACAATTTTTTCTTACAAAGGCTACAACATACACCATAAGTAGTCTATTATGGCCCCTTGAGTCCTGGACCATTGGTTGTTTGGACTAGAACCTGTTGTGGTTGGGATTAAATGGATGACATAATTTAATTTATAAGGTGTATGGGATATTATAGATTAGAAGTGGTGATCCACATGGGTTAAAAATTTATTAATAATTGTAATATGAATATTAATTTAAAAGAAATTTAAATTTGGAAATGGAATGGTTGAAGTTCAATGGAGTTTCCAATTGCAATTGGAAATATATATAATATGACCCAGGATATCAAATAGAGAGCTTGACCAAGACCTATATTTAGTGTGGGTAGTAGGTAGTGTCTCTGGAATTATTTACAATCATCCCTTTTACAAATCCCCAGATTTAGAAGCAGGAAGAGGGGTGTTTATTTTTTATAGTAATGCTTTGTACATATCCTATATATATATCTATGATATGGATATTACTAAATATTTAATGAGTCATGTGTTTGGAATTTGTAGAGATATTCCACCATGATAACATCCAGTTGTATTCCATGAGGGTGTATAGGATCATTTTATAGAGGTGGTGGTCCATGAGCCACCAATAGAACCTTTATCAGTTCCACTAGCGGCGTTGCCTATTGTTCCTGATATGGGTGCTGATTCCTAGTTCCGGGAGTATTTATTGCACTTTATACATACCATTTAAGGATCCCTACAACCTATCATGACTATGGAAGAGCTGACATATATTTTCTAGTAATAGCATCCTCCCATGTTTTCAGGGGATGGTGGTTAAAAGGCTACTAGGATATGTATTGAGACTACCTTATTGATTTTTGAGCATTCATAAACACCTCATTAGAGAAGAGTGAAGCTCACGACATATATTATTTATAAAGCCACTAAGAACTTGTGGGATGTTCTGAACTAGGATGATAGGATTTATGGTTTGGTTTTGAGTGATTTCCTATCTCGTTTTTAGTAGTTATTTCCATAGATTCTAAGAGATAAACATAGAAGTGAGTTTATACTTCTGGAGTAGGGAGCTATGGATGTTATAGAGTATTCATATATATTTATAGATCTTTATTTCTTTTCACCTGTGTATCTTGTTGATGATATATCATAGGATATATGCTTAGAGAAGGTATCAATCATGTCGTTTGGTCACACGTGAATGTGTTTCAATTGACCACTATTACTGAGTTAGTGAATTAGCCACTGATTATTGAACATAATTTGATGGAAGATGGAGGTCCATAGTTGGGTAGTGAAGCTTCTCAACTGAGTGGTTCAATGAAAACTAAAATGATGTGTCTTTTTAAGGTTTCTTATAAGGGGAATACCAGTCGCAGCATGAGTGCAGGTAGTTTTGTCTTCTATTATCAGTGTGGGAGATGGGGACACCTGAGGAACCAATGTGATGGAGAACCATTCAAGTCCCAAAATTTCATTTAGATGGTCCATTTAAAACATTTTTTTAGAACCTTCCCTCCATAAACCAATGAGATGGGGTCGATGACGAATATAGGTTCAGGAGCGAGTCTTATAAATCTGTGTCAGGTTGGGAGTTGGAGTACTAACAGTCACTCAAGTCAAGGATGTGGTCATGGTTAAGTGATCAAGACACCGGTTTCAACTTGATAGCAGAGTAATCCTACCCTGTGTAGTCGGGTTGTTTCATAGGGCTATGATTCAGGCCCTATATATTAATTAAATCATATACCTGAGAAGAAGATCATATGTCCATCTATAGTGAGATGTACGATCTTAGTAGCATCTACTCTAGTATCTACCCTTTTTGATATTGTTTTTCAACATTATCTAATATCAAAACATGTTTAGGAGACTCTCTTGATTATTGTTTAATTTTATTATGGAGTCATGACACTAGGATACTACATTGGGGATTATATAGGATAATGTATGCTAGTACAAAGAGTTACCCATTGAGATAGCCTGGCGCTTCTTCTAATAGGTTCTCTTGTTCTTTGAGATGAAAGGGTTTGACATCATACTCAGGAGGGACAAGGTTGTTTCTTGTAATTCCCATGTTTATTTATATCACCAGATGGTAAATTTCACATCACCAGAGGGTGAATTTCACATGACCATAGGATGGGGGTTTTATTAAAAAGGGTGAATGGGATGTCTAGGAGAGCAGAGCTAGACTTGAGCATCGTGGGTTAGGTTGGAAGATAAACTAGATTTCTGGTTTATATTTGGATGATAAGGGAATGTGAGAGGCTGAATTTCTTCCTCTGGTTTATCATTTTAGGGAAATTTAACTAATTGATTTTTCTAGATTACCACCCGAGGGAGATATGTAGATGTCTCTATTGAGATAGATTAATGAGCTGCACCAGCATCCAATCCTCTTTATGGGATGGCTACTACGGAGCTTCTAGATCTCAAGAGGTAGCTAGAGGGCTTAAACCAAAAGGGGTATACATGACTTATACTTATCTGTGGGGTTCATCTGTCCTTTTTGTAAAAAATGTGGGTGGAACCATCATGATATATGTGGATTATTGTAAATGGAACTAATTGATAATTATGAACTGATATCCTTTTCCATGGCTAGATGAACTCTTTTATTATCTCCACAGAGCGTGAGTTTTCTCAAAGATTGATTTGAGATCGATTTATCCTCAGGTGCGTGTTAGGACATTAGGCATACCATGTATAAATTTTTTATTATGTTTGATCTATATAATTATCTAGTTATTCTGACCAGTCATAGCAACACACCAACTATTTTCATGGATATGATGCACCGAGTTTTCCCTCCTTATTTGGATTCATTTGTGGTGGTATTCATGGATGATATCTTTGTGCATTCTCAAAATTGACATGCCCATGAAAAACAACCTAAGATAATTTTGGATAAAATGAGAGATAATCATCTATATGATAAGATCACAAATTTTCTTTATTGGATAGATAAAGTTCACTTCTTGGGTCATATTATCTCATAGATAAAAGTATCATTTGACACAAAGAGGGTGAGAGTTATAGTTTTATAGGAGCATCTGAAGTTTTTTTTTGACATACAATATTTCGTGGGGATAGTCAGATATTAGAGGAATTTCATATAAGACTTATCACACTTAGAATCACCTATTACAGGATTGAATAAGAAGGGTTTGAAGTTTTTATGGTCAAATACCTATAAGATATCCTTTCCAAAGCTAATAGGGGGAGTGATTTTAGTGCTTTCTCTAATTATGATAGAGTTAGCATAAAGCTACACTGCATATCATAATGTATCAGGTGTTAGGAAAGGAGTAGTTTTGAAGCTTGAGGAGCGATTTGTGGTGTATGGGTCTCGTTAGTTGAGGCCACATGAGAGGAACTACCTAAAACACAATCTTATGATATCAACTGTTGTACATGACTTGCACTATTGGATGAAGTATTTATTGGAAGTGTATGTGTTATGGTGTACAAAAACCACAAAAGACAATAGCATATACTTAAATAGCATGAATTGAATATTTGGAAATGAATGTGGGTTGAGTACCTAAAGTATTTTGAATTTGATATTTCCAATACACACATAGAAGGAAATGCAATAGCCAATGAACTGAGAAGTAGGACATAGATATATGCAATTTAGGAGGCCAATAGAAAGTGGAAGATTATAGACTTATTATTTGAGAATTACTTGGAAGTGATGGATAGTCTCGACCATACATTTCTCTCATTATTGGTAGTGATTCCCACTCTTCTAAATAGAGTGAGGATGAGATAGTTGTCAGATTCAAAGGACCTAGTCCTATGAGAGAGTGTGGTAGGTGGGGACCCACATCCTAGTTGGAACATTGGGGAGGATAAAATTATATGCATACAAGGATATTTTTGGGTTTCAGTAGACCTATGTGTGGATATGAAGTGATAGATTCATGCCCTATATAGGGAATTATATCGCGGAGTCACAAAGATGTATCATAATTTACACAGCTAGTATTGATGTTAAGGTATGAAATTAGAGGTATATTGTTTTCATAAGAGGTGTTTCACCTATAAGTAGTTGAAGTAAGAACACTTGTGACCAGAGGAGATTTTACAATAGTTACTCATTATCGAGTTGAAATTTGATAATGTTAAAATGGATTTCTTGACCGGTTTTTGGGGACACCTTGTGGTAGTGATGTTGTATTGGTTGTTGTTGATAGGATCCCAAAGGTTTCTAAATTCCTAACAATCTAGAATATATTTTTAGTACATGGTTGTGGGATACTTTATATATATATATATAAGTTTGTATGCCTTCATGGGGTTCCACATACCACTGTATCGAATAGGGAAAAACAATTTAAATCTCGTTTTTGGAAAGGATTTAAGAGGGAATTGGGAAAAAAGGTTTTTTTGAGAATGAAATTCCACCCTCAGAATGATGGAAAATTAGAGCATTCTGTACATATTATAGATGACATGCTTAGAGAATGAATCCAATATTTTTAGGGTTATTAGGAGAGTAATTTTCCCCTATTTGAGTTCACATACAATAATAACTATCAGGAGACTATAAATATGGGACCTTATGAAGATTTTTATTGTAGGACATGGTGATCACCTCTATGTTGGTTAGAGGTAGGAGAGGTATTGCTGCTCAGACTTCATCTTGTGAATGAGACTTCAGAGCAGGTTCAACTAATTAAGAAATGGATGGATATGGAACAATCAAAACAAAAATGCATCATCGATCATTATCAATGACCTTTAGAGTATGAGGTCCAGGATCAGGTCTCTTTACGTAACTATTTTACTCTGGGGAATAGATGGATTCAGATATAGGGTAGGATTTATCCATAATATATTGAAGCTTTAGGGATTCTAGAGAGTCATTCCTATAGCCTATCAGTTGTAGTTGGCTAGGAGGTACTGACCGATGCATTAAATCTTCCATGTATCTTAGCTACATCATTTTAACTCAGAACCCTATCATAACCTATAGATATATGAGGTTGAGTTATATATATATGTATCATTCGAGGAGAATCATACAAGCATAATTCATCGAATTAAGAATTCTCTTCGAGGACAGTATGTTCCTCTACTATGGGTTCTATGTAATCATGACCATTTATAGGATGAGACTTGGAAGAGGGAGGCTGAAATACATGCTGAGTGTCCCTTATTATTCAACGATGGTTCTTGACCACTCTTTGATGGAAAATTCATAGAAGAATTTCTTTAAGGTGAGATAATTTTAAGTTCATAGGTTTTTTATATGAGGTATGGGTAATTTTAATTTCATTTTAATTGATTGGTTTTGACCTAATGTGGATTCCAAATGAGGTTATGGGAGTATTATGGGTGGTAGGGATTTTTCATATCCCATAGGATTGGTTTTTGGAAGTGGAAGTTGGTCCACATGGTTAGTAGAAACTAGGTGACCTAGGAAACATGTTTAGGAGTAACCATTTGTGGTTGTCCGGGGGTCTGTCTAGGGATGAAAAATTTGATGAAACCAGGCATACAGGTCCAAATTCTTGTATGAGCCACCTGTAGATTTTAGTAGGGAAAATCATAGGGTTTGCACATAGTTTCCCAAACTATGTGTATGAACCATCAAGGTTCCCTATTGAAGAAGTTAAGGGTGTATGGATGGTGCACAATTTGGACAACAATGCAGTCAAACTATGTGACCCAATTTTAAATGGGTAAAATTACTATTTTACCCTTTATTTTCGTAAAACCTAAATTATTCTTCCTTTATTCTAGATGATTTAAGGGTGTTATTTTCTCCCATTGAATCTCAACTCCTAAACATGGGTTGAATTTAACAGTTCAAACTCTAATTCAAACATTAGTATTCTCTTTGGATCTATACTATAGATTTCTTCACTCAACTTAAACCATCATTGATTTTTATTCATATAAACATAGTTATTTTTTGCAAGATAATAACCCCTATTTTCAGGGTATTCAATCATTCTTCTTTTTTTTATTCCAATTCAAGTTGATTTATGAGTCAATACTGGATGAGTATTCTACCATGAAAATAATATAGGTGGTCTATATGTTTTCCCTTATGGTTTAATTTTTTTATACCCTGCTTCCATTGTACCAAATACCAGACCTTCTAGAATTTCGTTCAAAATAAATTAATTCCCTGATTAAATTATTGGAACCTTGTTAGGTTTCCCACATAGTACCATGTGATGGTTGCAAGCTGTCATCCTCAACCCGGACCACCTGAGATGTATGTTATTGTATCTAATCCATGTTATACCACCCCATTGGGTGAGTGTGATCTCTCCATCATAGTGGGAGACTTATTTTATTAAATGAGATTTTAGGAGAGGGTTTATAACTCCTTTCCATGTGATTACATGACAATTGAAACTTTTAAAATTTTAAATGGAAATTGTGGAATGAGTTAGATGAACTCATAGAATATTTATGATTATGAAATGGGTTATAGAAGGATTAATGAAATGTTAAAAGATTTGGATTACAAGGACATTTCTACTCCTTGTATTCAGCCTATGTGGGTATGAAACTTTATTTTTTTGGATTAACAGTAGATTTATACTCCCTGGATCAGGCCCATTGGGTCTAAAATTGGATTCTAAGGACTTTTATACACATTAGATATAGATTTATTAAACTGCCTTAGACATATACTGTGGAGATTCTCCTTGGGATCCACCCAATCCATTAATGAGTTTCTATAGAGATACTCCAAGGACTGGAGGGGATGAACTAGTCTTTATACCTTGGATCTGGCCCATGTAGGATTAACATGGTGAGGATGAATTTATATTTATACATTAGATCCATCCATTGGGTTTTGAAACTAGATTACATGAAATAGACCAACGGGGATGCCTTGGTATTTATACCTTGTATCATGCCCTTGTGACTTGACACTAGAATTCTCATCATATGACACAATGGATGTTATATAATTCCTTACAGAAAGCCATTGTATGGGTTTTTTTCTTACAGTTGGTAGAATGGATAATATTAATCTGAATTTATTATTCATTTATGTCATTGTAATAGATTTCAAACTGTTTCAGCTTATTTACCCAGACAGTATTGTTCGTTGTAGACACCATTAGTGGTAGTCTACTGAGTGTTATCTCATACCCTATTCCGGCCACCATTGGTTACCCAGATAGACTTAATGGATGTAGAATGGGACTGGGGAAATCACCCACATTACGATTCTTGATTGGTTATTCATAGGAGCATGGGAGAACATGTCCTAACTAGGAACATGATACTAGTTGGAGATAATACTTTTTGTGTTTTTGTGTTTTGATGCATGTATTGTACTAGATGAATGTTTCGTTGTACTGACTACCATTTGGCATAGATATATGACAAATAAGATTTTCTATATGATACGACCTTGAATTGGTTTGTTATTACTATCATATGGATTTAACTTCTACTATTTAGTTATTTGATATGATTATGCTATTGATTATTATGATTACACTACACTATTAAACTTCGATTATGAGGGTATAGTCTCCACACTATTCCTCATTAGAACCTCACTGCTAGTTGATAGCCTCTAGAATATGGGGAAGTGCAGTTGAGGTCATGTCACCCACCAGCTTGGGGAATCATTTATTGTATCCCAGGTTGGGATGTTATAATGTACATGGTGAAATGCTATGATAAATAAAACCTTTTGCCTCACGATCTTCAAGTTTCACATTTAATTCATTCAATTCAGCAGGTTAAATATGGTATGAAGTTAAATAAATTAGATTCATCCCCAAAATAAAGTTCATAGAGAACTCAACCTCCCTCTAAGGTGGTAACCTATATAAATCATCTGAAAAAATATTGGGATACTCACTCACCACTGCTAGAATAGGGACACTAATACTTAGATCAACAACATCAAGAAACAAATCGCATAAATAGGAAGGAGATCATCTCATAACTAAGAGTAATGAGACTTACTCTTTTCAATCTCAGATCACATTCACCTTATAAGATATTTGTTAATTCATCAAAATAAGAAAATTGTACCCAATGATGATAATAATTGATCTAGGATTTATAGTTAATTATCCAATCCATACCAATGATAAGATCAAAGATACCAAGATTAAGAACTAAAATTTCTCATATGGTTTCATGGTTAGATATCATCCCCCAAAATTTATGACATCTAAATCCCTACTTTGACTTCTTTCTCATTGGAGTGGAAAGAGTCATTAAGAAAGACATAAGCTCCGATCACAAGACCAATTTATCAACTCACTTGGATAAGTTAATGGAATGAGTTACACCAATATCAAAAAAATCCACAACTGTATAAGATTCACCAGAAACAATACCTCTCATGGATTTTAGACCTAGTTCTGACACATCTAGTTCAAAGTCTGTTGTATATAGACATCCATCCTCATTGTACAATTTCGTTTCCACCTAATAATCACCTTAAGTATGAGATTGAGATCCCACCACTTTTAATGCATTAGATATAAACTAACATCCCCTAGTGAAGGTGGATCTAGCATTTTTTCCCTATGATTCCCACTCATAGAAACACTGAATATAAATAAATTGCCTACATGTGTGACACAAACGGGGTTATGCCTTACATTCTGGTTTTATGTGTCCCATTTTCCCAAAATGTTAAAAGACTACGTGAATCTTCCCTGATGACTTTTGTGAACACCTAAGACCACATAAGTATTGATCATCCCACTTCATTTTCTGACTAGAAATAAAACTTTGGCTACCTTCAGCTTTCACTGAGACTCCAAAGAGTCTTAACTTACTAATTATTTCTGTCTCAACCATAAAATCCTTATCCATAAACTCCATGAAGGTGGTTAGGAATATAAGAATCAACATAGATTGAATATCAAAGCTCATACCCATATCAAACCATAATTCCTTGAGATAGTCAAGGAAACAAGTCTTGGATATAGACGAACCAACTCAACAAACTAATTTGAATAATACATGATAGAATGATATCCTTAATCCAATGTAATGAAATATAATAATTTCACCATTCTTAGTGTATCGAGGTAGAACTAATGATTTGAGGATTTATTAAAGGTTGTCTAGGTGAGATCATCATAAATCATACATTTCATAATGGATTCCCACTTCTCATTCCTATCCCTTCAAAAATATATGTGATGAAAATGATTTCGATGTCTTATAGAGTTTTTAGGAAGTTAAATATCCTCTCAATCCTCTAGATATTTCTTTCTTCCTATGGACACTTATTACTATGAAATATTAGTGGATAAAACTTAGTAAATTTTAATGCATGAAGAATATTAAAATATAGTTCAACATTGGTGACTTAACCCATAGAACAAGTTATTCAGGCTATAGTTTCCACAAGAAATTTTTCAACAGTAGGATTCACGTGTGGTTATTACTCCCTATCTTCCTCTATCGTATTCCAAATTATTCTTCTTGTAGGATCCATAATCTATAAATTAGAAAGACATAAACCATTTAGAACAAAATACAATTCGTTTATCACAAAATGAATTTAAATAACTTAAATATACAGGAAAAAGTATAATTTTTTTAAATAACCCTCTAATTCCCATGGTAACTAAATGTTCTTCATGTAAGTGAGATGGACATGCACACTCCCACAAAACCTCTTGAGCTATTACAGTCCTAACACCTATCTATCGGAAAACCTAAAATAAAAGATGATGAGACATAAGAGTGAGAAAATATTTTAATGTAACCTTCCTCTAATACCTACTTGTAATAGAACAACTTGGGTCAACCCATACTTTCAACCAAATTGGCCTACCATAAGGACTAAAGAACATTCCCGATCACCACAAGATAATGATTAGAACTTGGGTATCATAGAAAGAATTATGGAAATGATTTCACCCTCCAACATACATATGATAAGATAAAAACAATCCTATTGTCAAAAAATATATCTATAACACATCATATGTCAAACAAAAAAACCACAAGGTAAAATCGAACAATATGATAAAAATGCCTAAAAAACTAAAAGACGAAAAACATGGAACCTAAACTAACCCATTTATCAATCCCCTCATGACTATATGTTATAACAATTCAAACCCACATAAAAGTTAACATGATCTAGGAGACTAATACAATACATGATGACCTTACCTTTACCCATATCCTATAAAACCATGGCTATGAACATCCTAATGAAAAATTAGGGTCTGAGAACTAAAGATTAGTAGGATACCACCAGGAATCCAATTAATCTATATACTTGTGAATATATTAGTTCTTTTATAATTTTTTTTCTAAATACTTTCAAACTAAATGACTTTCTATATAAAAAAATCCATTGGGTTTATTTTAAAAAGTATACCATATTCCACAACAAAAAAATATGACATGAAAAATATCTATGATGCATAAATAGATTAAATAAATAGTTTTCAAGAATCAATACCCATATCAAAATCAAATGAGAGAATAAGAATATCTATGTACATGCATGAAATGTATCCATATAGAACAAAAGGTAATCCAATAATCAGATGGGAACACAACTAAAACAAAACTGAAACACTAGAAAACATAAGTGAATCTTAATTTCAGGGAACCATAGTTCCCCAGAAAGGCTACCCACTAGAAACATGGAATTATGGGAACCTAACCTAGAGAAAAAAACTCCACTAGGACTCAAATATGTATTGTTTTATGCATACCCCAGAGTCTCTAAATGTTCTATTACAATCTCATTATGCATAAGGAAAATATTATTTTTAATAAAAAATTTCCAACATAAAATATATTTCAAATCCATTCCCACATTTCATAAACAATTTTATATAGTTATGCCACACTAACCCCATGATTGAAAAAATAATTTCATTTCAAATTCGTCTTGATTCATTTTATCAATCAAATCATGTGAATAAAAAGTGTTTTCAAATAAAAACATTTTGAAACATTCTATATTTACACCAAATATATAACCAATTTCAAAATTAAATTTCATAAATCAAAACTAAGTAAATCATCATAAGAACTCTAATATCACCAAGGTAAAGATCATATGATAGAGACACCTACCTCACGAACTATAAAAATGATATTTCCTTCTTGAATGATGATGAGAGATGAAGAGATAAAATTATATATAACCTAGATCTAAGGGGGAAAATTTATTCTCCATGTCTATGCAAGATCTCGTAATCTAGTCTTAACTATCATCAAATGGATGGAGAAGAAGAGAATAAGATATGTTGTAAAGGAGTTAAATTAATAGATTAGACCGAAAAGAAAACCAATATTGAAAATTGAATGAAGATTCACCAATGAAATTAAGAAGAGAACCAAAAACATCACTAATGAGATCTTAAATGAAGATAAGTTGATTTTCTATTTTAAGGGTCAAATTATAGGAGATAAAACATAATTTATAGCTACATGAATTTTTATATAATCACTAAACCACACAGCTATTGGCATCTCCCGTGAGCCGTTGGGCCTCACCAACTATATGGTGGTCTATAGGATATATGGTGGGTGTTAGAAAATGTGTACACCGATAGGACTTCCATCGACTATCATGTGTCACCTTAAGGCATATAGGTGTTCTGCTAACTAGTAAAAACTATCTGGCATCTGATTACTACCACAAACTACCCAAAAACATTCTCCCGACTTTTGTATGACCCAAAAATTAAAATAAAAAAGGATCTCTAAATCTAATTCTATATACTATGGTGTAAAAATCACACATACAAAGGTCCTACATTATATAATAAAACACCATATATATACCATACTCCCACAAAGTTATACCATAATTTAGAACCTTAGGATTATAACCACACAAAATCATTAACATTCCATATATACTATGTATACATATGTACCAAAACCTCACCATATAACTGTAATAACGCATTTTATTATGAGTTGTGAAATTCTGGGTAATTTTTAATTTCTAGTTTGGAGTAGGGGTGGTTTCATGAATTGTAATTTTATTTGGGAATCCTTGTGCTGAAAGATCACTTGGATATGATTTTGGAAGAGGATTGAGGCCCAAAAGGTGTTATGGGTTCCTGAGTGAGAATTAGATTAAATTCAGGTGACCTTTCTCAAATTCAATAGCTACAGATGTTCATTCTACCACTTTGATGCCCCGACCTATAGTCCTGGATATAGTTATAAAAATATAGTATTTATATACTAGTTTTGAAACCAACTATAGTGGCCCAGACATATCCTACCATAATTACAATATCAACCATAAGTATTGAGTCAATTACACAACCAATTCCTTTTATGTTTGAATTTTTAGAGAGTTTGGAAAAAGATTTACCTAAAATAACCTGTATCATTCCCATTAAATTAACATTTCTCCACTAAATCAAAGACTCCTTATTTATTAATAATTCTTTAAAATCTACAAAAAAATACCAAAATATGAAACCCATCAAGATATTTCATATGTATTAATATTATTCATAACCTGGGGAAATAGAAACATAATATGGGAGAGATAAAACACTCCGTATGGGGTAGTGTACAAAAAAATCTATCATGGAATAAATAAGGCATGAATAATACAGAAATAATAAAAAATAATAAAAAATTATACATAAATGATTATATTATCATTTGATATATCCAAGGATAACATGAAAATATAAATAATCAGATGGAAAAAATAATTGACTTCATATTGATGAATGTATAATTTGATACATAATAAACATACTATTAGGGCATTATTCCATGACATCATATATAAATGTGTAAGGTTTACACAAAATAACCAAGATAGTTTTCCTCATGATACATATTGATTAATCAAGTGGATATGTAATTCATGGTCCCACCCATCACTAATTAATTCTAGTGCATTCATTATATGAAGTAATGAAAAAACAATACAATACACAACCAACATACCTTTATAATCAATAAATATTTGTATTGAAATAACTAGTATACAGAATATCATAAAATATCACTAGTCAATAAATGGAATAACTTTTCAATAATTCACTATTTAAACTGAAATATTAAATAGAATTAGGTATACAATTAATTCAATACTACAAGACACACGTTATAAATAGTTGAAGTGATATATAATATATCCATTAATTTAAATAATATATACCTGGAGGAGAAAAATAAAGTAAAGAGAGAGATGAAGAGTTATAGAGAATATAACCCTTTTGAAAAAGGTGAGGTATTAACTATAAATTCATAATATTATTTAGAGGCATATACATGAAAAATAACCCCAAAACATATATATATATTTTATAGTTTAAAAAATAAATAGAAGCATAATTATAAAATTATTTTCATAATTTTTTTTAATATAGTTATAAAAATTAAGTTATATGTTACATTAAAAAATACATTTCAAGGGGTGGAAATAGGTAATTAAAAACATTAATTTGAAAAAAATTACAAATGTATAAACCTTGAAATAAATGAGGTAAAAAATAGCAATATATAGTGAAAGATAAAAATATACATAAATGGAATGAAATTTGACTATTTATTCTTCTATAAAATTAACCATATATTCAAAAATGAAAACTTATTATAAAGAAACAAGTGATTTTTTTTTAAAAAACTATCGAAACTTGATAAAGAAACTTGTTAATTAATATAATAAAAAAACATTGAAAATGTGTTACCATAGAAAATGTTAAAAAAATATTTTCTTTCAAACTTTTATATAGATAATAAAAAATGACCTGTGAAAAAAATGAAAAAAATATTCATTTAATTTTTTTTAAATAAAGTAAAAGATAATAGAAAATTAATATAATAAATCTTTGAATTATATAGACTAAAATTATTAATAAAATATAAAAAATATAGATAGTCAAGAAAAATATTATTGACTGTATAGAAAAATAAGATCTTGTCCCCATACACGAAATTGTTTGGTTGAACTGTGAACCCAATAGAGGTGAAATGTCAATAATAATTAAGAAAACGATAAAAAAATAGTTAATGAAATATAATAAAATCATATGGTATAATAATACAAACTTATATTGATGAAGTTTAAGATTAAAGATTATAACTTAATCAAAGTAAAATTAGTTAACAATAAACCTGAAAACATAGGTAATGTATTAGCCATAGGACAAGGTATAAATAGATCTTAAATGAAAGTAAAACTCCCAATAATAAAAAATTATTTATTATATTATAATTAAATGATGTATTATTTAAACTATATAAAATTAAATTGGTCCCTAATAAGAAGCATGGATCATGTAATTGAAATTATAACACTAAACCCTTACCTCTAGCCCCGACTAAGTTGGTGTGTGAATCTAACCTCATGAATGAAATAAATAATTTTATTAAATAAATTATTAAAAAAATATATTTAATATAATAAGGTCTATTTATTATCCTATGAAATTTATTTATTTTATAGTTTTTTCAAGCGTAGACCACTTGGGGTTGTTTAGTCAATTCTTCCGAAACTGCTTTTGTACATTGAACATGATCAAAGGAGTTATAAAATTGTTTGATAACCTCCATAATTATATATAGAAGTTATTTATAATTAAAATAGATTTTTTTACTCTTACCTAGTTTTCAAAAATAGATTCAAATTAAGAAAAGTGTCTCGAAAAGCTTATTTTAGGAAATTAAATTTGTAATGACCATTTAATATTAATATTATAAATAGAGTTAAAAAATTTATTTATATAATATTAATAATGTAATAAATATTATATTCATTTATTAAATCCAATTTTAGAACCATCCATGTAAGGTGGTGATAAAAAATGAAACACATCATTCATGGAGGCGGAAATATGACCATAAGTTGGATGTCACCTTAATTTTCTAATAGATGAGGGGGTGATAGATAATTTTTATTACATAAAAATAATAACATTTATGTATACTGATATTATATATTTACTTATATTAGTATGGGTATAATATATTTAGAGGATGTGGAAGAAGAAAGAAACACGAAATAACTCGGTCAACACAATTAACATTTGGCTCTGATATTTTCTTTTAGACCACTCCATAAGCCTCATTAGGTGGTCTTTTAGTGATAACATAACCTATAGGGAAGGATAAATAGGGTTTTTGGATAAATTTTGGTATATTTTTGTTGATGTAGGCTGCTTTAGGTGTGAGTATAAGTGGGGTTATGAAGTGGTCCTTTATAGGTGTGAGGGGTGACATTTTTGTAAATATTAATTTCTCAAAATAAAAAGAGATTAATTATCCATGTAAAGTGGATAAAAAATAGTTAATTTTATTTAAAAAGATAATTTATGGTTTATAAATCCATCATACACCAATTTATAAATGATTTTTAGGAAATTTTGAGACTTTACCTCTTGATATAACATTTTTACCTCATTTAACTTTTACCATGATGATTAATTTTTAACTTGGTAACATAATTTTATGAACTAAAATTAAATATAACTTATTACATAATTTATAAATGGTAATTATAAATATGAAATACATTTTTCTTTATCCAATTTCTGAAAGTGAAGAAATTAATTTCAATATAATAATTCATATCATGGAAAAATAATTCTTTAAAAAATGCATTTTGTAAACATAAAGTGAATTTATTCTTATTCTACACCATGTAAAAAACATCAAATTAGTGTTAATTCATATATACATATATATTATAAACAAATATAATTAAATTATTTATTCAAATGTGATACATTTAGTTTATTAAGATAAAAATACATAATATAAATATATAAATAAAATTCATCCAACAATAAGCCTTTAAAGAATCATATGATTTAATTCTTAATATTTAAAATTGATAAATTATTACCAAGGAATTAATAAAAACATTGTATTAAATAAAACCTTTTAAATCTATCTTAAAATTTAAACTTATAAAAATTACAAATAATTAGAACATATATTTCATTAATAATTATAGGCTTACATCATCTTAACTTTTAATTTAAAAACCCATTAAGACCTACGAATAAGACATATTTTTAATATAATCAATATTGGTCATAATGGTTGGTGATTTAGATATCATGGATATTGTAGTGATTTACATTAGTTTTAACTTCTCCTGTACTCGATTTCACTCAATTTTTAACTAATGAATCTCAAATTGGTCTTGGTCTAGGGAAAATACCAGTGACACTACTTCCTTTCCAATACCAGACAAATGATCCTCACAATGAATACTAACCCTGCTTGATTTTGTTGATTGTTCTTTCTATATATATTTGTTAATGTGGTTAACTCTATTTATACCCTCCAATTCAATGACTATATTATAGCCATAATATTTAATACTTACATTTTTTTAAATATATCATGGTTTGTTTTAGCTCAATGTTTCATGTGATACAATCTATTAAACATAGAATTTATTCAAAGAAAAACACTTACTAAAATATTAGGATATTATATATTACACCCTTAAATAAATTGAATCATTGCAATATAAATTCATACAATTGATTGAAATGGATGAGGGGTTTCTCAATATTGTAATGACTTGTGATATAATAATGAATTTAAATCCTTCATAAATGTTCATAAAGAGATTGTGACTCATCCAAATACTACCCCCCTAGAGTGTCAAACTAGGTGTGTACTTAGGCCCATTTTTTCACTAATTCAACATCAAATTAATACCTAACCAACTTTTTTAGTTTTATTACCCCTAGGGAAATATATGCTAGATCCTATATCCACTTTTTTATATCCATATATGGATGACATTATTAGGAAACCACACAATCTATATTTTACCAAAATTTTCATTTTTATTCCTGTAATTATAATTAGACCCAGGGATTCCACTAATTCATTATAGTATTAATCCCCAATAATAATTAATTAAATATTTTTCTTACTATATTCTAAACCTATGATTCATAGAAACCGATTCTCCCTAAAATCAATTTACCACTTAATACCTAAATAGCATAAAATTTCATATAAATCCATATATAATTAAATCATATATACTCCAAAAAATATTTTAATATTTTCCCAAAATAAATTTAATTTGTCTCACATCAAATTACATTCCTACCCTAAGGGCTACCAATTACTCAATCATGAATTGATCCTAAAACCCAATAAACATATCCCGAAATATCACATGTCTCCTTCAAATGCAGTCACATAAGAACTCAAAAGGCGGTATATATGCCCTTAAACATAAGATAGTACTTCAACAAATTATCCCATGATATTTTTTAAAACTTTTAACTTATACTCAACTGATAACATCAAATCCTTTAATGTTACCAAAACTCTGTTCTAATACCAACTGTGATGCTCCATACCTGAAATCCCCAATCCGGTACTAAAAAAATACTTAGTATATTTGTTTTGAAAGAAATAAAATTGAACCTAACATAACTTTCCATTATTACAATATGAACCAAAAAAATTATTTCACTTATACACCCAAAAGAATTTATGTTTATAGTTTTAGATATTTAGGAAAATCATTTAACGAAAAACACCTATGCTTCCCCTAAAATGATCAATTTTTTCACTAAGTTAAGGATTACTTATTTAAAAATAAACCTTCTACATATCCTAAAAAATTATCCACACTTTAATCCCATATAGACATTTCATACATAATAATCTTCTTCATAATACAAGGAAATGGAAACATAAGATTGGTGATCTACAACTCTCAGTAATAGGATGTGTACAAAAAAAGATGTAATTGAATAAACAAAAAAGGAATAAATAAAAATAATAAAACGATTTATAACTGATGACATGATCATGTGATATATCCAAGGATAACATTACAATGTAAAAAATCACATGGAAACCAATAACCAATTTTATAGTGATGGAATTCATTATTTTGGACATCATAAATATTCCATCAAGGAGTTATCCGAAGACATCATACACAAAGTGGAAAGGTGTATACCAAATACCCAATCTAGTTTTCCTCATGGGACCTACAAATCCATAGAGTGGATATATAATTTTGGTCCACACCCATCACTAAATAATTCTATTTCATTCATCATATAAAGTACTAAATAAAAAATACATCAAATAACTAACATTCCATAGTAATAAATAAGTATCTATATTTAAACAACTAGTATACTAAATATTAATACTTTTCCTCATTCAATAAATAGAATAACTTAATTAGCAATCACCAATAAAACTGAAACCATATATATAATTTCTTATATGGTTTACACAATATTATAAAATAATATATTTATTTGTGTAAGTGACATATAACATATCCCTGAAATAAAAAAATATGAACATGAAGGAGAAAAGTACAATAAAGAGAGTAAATAAGAGCAATGAAGAATATATCTCTTAAAAACAAGGTGAGGTTTGAACTATAAATTAATAAGAGTATCTAGAGGTAAATATATAAAAAATAACTCCAAAACAAATACATATTTTATTTTTTGAGAAGAAAATGGAAGAGAAATTGTAACAAATAATTTTCATAAATCTCCCCAAATACGGTTATAAAAAAACTTCTAAAAAACATTAAAAAATCTATTTTAAGTGCTTAAAAAAAGAAATTGAAAAACATAATTTTAAATTAATTTAAAATATTTAAAACTTGAAATAAATGAGGATAGAAATAGAAAATGTGGAGTGGATATAAAAATATACATAAGTGGAATGAAATACCTATTCCTATAAAACATGAAACATTATATTTAAAATGTAAAATTAAAATATAAATTTGAATATTATTTTCTTTGAGAAACCATAGAAACATGGAATGTAATATTGATAATGAATAACTAATAAAAATTAGGAAAATTCTTTCATGTGGAAAATTCTATAAGAATACAATTATTTTCACAATTTTGTTAACATAGTAAAAATGAATCGTGCATAAAATGTTAAAAATATTCCTTTAAAAAAGTTTTTAAAGAACGAAAAGGATTGTACAAAATTTACTTAAAAAATATTTTACATATATAGAATAAAATTATTAAAATATAAAGAATATATACATGGAATAAAAATATTCCTGGCCATAAAGAAGAGAAAAGGTCAAGTTCACATTCAAGTAACCATTTGGTTGAATTGTGAACCAAAGGGAGATAAAATTTAAATAAGACTTGTGAAACCCATAAAATTAAAACAGAATACAATATAATACAATAAAAATATGGAATAAAAAAAAATTAAGGTTAAATTTCAAGAATAAGGGTTATAACTTAATAAAAGTAAATTAAGTTAACAAAAACCCTTACAATTGAGTTAATGTATGAATCAAAGTACAAAAAAAATGGAGAACCTAAATGAAAGTGAAACTCACAAGAATAACAAATCATTTAAGATATAATAATTAAATAAGATAGTATCTACACCATATAAAAGTAAATTGGTTCATAATAAGAAACATGCCTCCAGGAATTGAAATTGAGGAAAAGAAACCTTAATCCAAGATTAACTAAAGGTTCTAACCCAAATAGAAGTGATAGTGCGAACATCACCAAATAAGATTTTATTCACTAATAATGAATAATCCATGATCTATATAATGAATAACATCATCACAAATGGAATAAAATTTAAGATTAATTGACTTGTTAATCTTTAATCCAAAAGGATAGATCATCACATATACTTTATAATTAGTATATAAATAAATTTATAATTACCTAGTTCTTGTATTTATTTCTCTGTTGATGAATCTAATGACTACCCTTTTCTCACATTCATTGCGTTAAAGGAATAATGGGTAAATTCCCTCTAGCAGTGATACACACATGATTAAAAAACTTCCAATAATTGTCATAAAATTTTTCATCTTCCAAAGCAGAAAAATATAATGAATTTGATTATCGTTATTGATTACCTCCAATTCCTTTAAAGGGAGAAGAATTTATTCTAGTGGAGAATGATAAATACTCTACTTTCTTCTTAGCATCATACTGGTGTTCTCTATAGGGTTTGTAAGAATCCTCTCTAGAATGTTTTGTGCACAATGATGGAATAAATCCCTTGAAAATCACAAACCACTAGAAAATTTCATAACCAGGTCTATATAATTCTAGGGTTAGAAAATAATAATTTCAAAATTTTCTTTATTAATTTCCTAATTTTCAACAAAACCCATTTTTAAATAATGAAAATATTATTATTATTTAGTTGATGTTGTCTAAATCCATAGATAAAATAAATTTTATTTTATTAAATGAATAAATTAATATTTATTCAAATAATATTTAATATAACATTTATTTCTTGACCATTAATCTTGATCTACCAATTATCATCAATATTTATCAACTCTGGAATAATTTCTATTTATTTAATTTAACAAATTTCACTTATTATTCACTAATGAATATACAAATATTATATTCACTAAATAATTGAATAATATTTATCAAACATTCATGTAACTAGATAAATAAATATATTATTACATTGTGAATAAAAAATAAAAAATAATTATATCATATTTAAATAACTAAATAAATAATTACCCGGTGGATAAATATTTATTAAATATTAAACTAATTTTTATATGATCTTGAATAACTGATGATTGAATATTTTTGATCAAACCAACATTTTTAACTACTAAAACCACATATGGGAATAATATTGACCCAACATGTAACATTCATATGGAATTTAACTCAGGTTCTGAATACACAGAGTGTGTGACCTTCTAGACCCCATTCTAAGTGGAATTTATCTACACTTCCTAAAGTATAAGGTCAACATCTAGAAATATCCCAAGGATTCCATTGAAAAAGAAGTTAACTTCACAATGAAAATTAACCTCCAAAAAACATACAATATATAATATAATACCTTTATATCGATATCTTTAATCATGTAGGTTGCATACAGGTGTCATCAACATATGTGCTCGATGACTCTATCTTTGAAATTATGGAATGAAATTAAAAAATTAAACACCATGTCCCATGAATTAATTAGGTAGTTCCATTCCCATTAAAGAACCCAAGATATCAACTCCCATTCTTGAACAAAAGGGAAAATTAGTTTCATTCATTATTCATTAATACAATATCCCTCATAATTCACCCAACACTCCATAATTCCTACAAACTTATATAGTCACGTTTTTTGGTCAGTATATAAAAGTGAATAAATCATTATATCCATTAAAAAAATTAGTGTCTAAAGATCATCACACATTTACTCAAAACCAAAATATCCAATGAAACCTATAAATGAGGATTTCATATTGGTTGGTCAAGTTCATATAATCTTCTACTCTAATGATTACCAAGGGTGTATACCATGATAAATAATCTCAATGTCCTATTATTATCCACCGCTAATATCACATACCATTTTTTTCCTATAAAATGATATAATCCAACTATAGAAATTATATCTAAAAATACTATTATGAAACTTATAGGTTGTCATCATTGTGGGAAATTGTTATGAACATTTAGTGGAACAAGTTAACTTACGATATTATCATATACTATTTCATTCATAATAACAATCATGATGTGATAAAAAATGTTATTAATATTAAAATACATTAATACATGTAATTTGAAATTACTTAGATGTTGGTTCAAGAGAACCAGCTCCAACCGTCTCCCACTTTCACTAGAGACATCTACTAACAACCTTCAGGTCATTAGCTCTAATGTGATATTCATGATTCCACTGAGATATGAATTCAGTAAATTGTTATACCATGTTTTATTCTATGGATACTCTTATCATAGTGACCTCATGCCTTTGAGAAAAATCTCTCAAGAGGGGATTTTTCAAAGTATGTGATTCATTTTTTGATGTAACTATGGCTCCTTAGTGAGAACCACAACTATAGTATGATCACAATAAAATGTGATAAGATCATTAATTCTAGTTACCACATAAAGATATTTTATAAAGTTATTAATCCAAAACACTTATTTGTATATATAGGAAGATGCTATAAACTCAGAAAACATTTTGGAATTAGTGATAACTAGTTTCTTTGAACTCTTCTAGCTCATAGCTTCTCTGTTGTGACTAAAGACATATCAAAACTATGAAATCCTATTTCCCTAATCTATTTGGAAACTAATATCAGTATATCCTTTTATGAATAGTTTATTTTCACCTATATGTAAAAATGAAATATCTTTAGTATTCCTTAGATACATAAATATAATCATAACAATAGACCAATGCTATTATCCTATATTTTCTTAATATCTACCTACCATTCTTAAAGAATATACAATATCCATCCAAGTAAATAACAGGACAAACATGGAAGATCCTATCAAATATGAATATGTGATTCTATTAATTATATGTCACACACTCTCTTTGTTTATCCCCTATTGTGTATGAGGAAACCTTTTTCTTTGAGATATATATTCAATTTGACTCTAGAACCAATCTCCTCTTGGATTGTTAGAAACTAAATCTATTCAATATATGGTTAATAATTTTTACATTTAGTCCATAAAGCCTCTTAGATCAATCATAAATGATCTTGATTCTAAGGATATATATTAATTAACCTAATAAATTAATGGATAATACAATTTCTATGTGATCCTTAATAGACGATAAGACTAGTATGTAATTTATAATAAATTTTATATCATCTACAAACACTATTAGGAATATGACTACACTCCTACTAAACCTCTTGTAAACACAAGGCTAACATTCATTATTTATGAAACCAAAATCTATTACAACTTCATCAAATATAATATTACACGAACAAGATTATTTTTTAACCCATAAATGGATCTAAACAACATTAATATCTTATTTTAATTTTCTAGAGTCCTATACCCTTTAGGTTGTGACATATAGTCATCTTACTGAAGGTTTATATTATGTAAATATATTTTGATATCCATATGAAAAATCTTATACTCTTGGAAATTTTTTGTGGAAAGTATAATTATGATGGATTTAAATTTGGAAATTAGAGAAATGTTTCATTATAGTCAATTCATTAACACTGTTTAAACCCTTAATCAAGTAGCCTTACTTTATTAGTACTCACGTTACCTTAATTGTCCAATTTTCTCTTGAATACCCATTTACACTCAAAAGTAAATACATTAACTGGTGGGTTGACTAGAACCTAGACATAGTTAAAATACATAACATCCATATTATAATGAATGTCTTCTTTATATATTATAACTTCATATCTCTCAATTTTTTCCATTTAGGAAATAAGATCATTATTATCCCCCAATAATGAGTCACAATTTTTAGTGAATATAAAATCATATATTTCTAGTTATCTAACCTCACTGGTTCTCCAACTTAGAACTAGTGTTTCTAGAATAACATATTACATGGGTACCTATAAAATATATTTATATACTAACTCTTTTGTATCTTGAGCATAAAATTTATCAATTTCAATATTTCCCCCACTATCCTTTTTGAGGATGTTCTCCCTTTCATGAAATATTTAATGTCTTATGGTAGTTACCTTCTTATCTAAGGGCTTGTATAGATATTACCTGTTCGTTTTCTTAGGATAACATATAAAAATACACTTCATACCTCATGTTTCTTTTTTTATCTAATGATAGACTTAACAAATTCCTCACAACCCCATACATAGATGTTTTAAAATATATATTTTCTTCTATACATTAACTCATATGGTGTTATATTTTCCACTTTAGTTAGAACTTTATTTTTTGTGCATCGATCAGTGTGTAATGAATATACTCAAAATGATAATGGAAGACCTTCATGAATAATCATCGAACATACCATTCTAATAAAGGTATGTTTCCTCCTATCACTTACACTATTACAATACGGTTTTTAAGGAGGAGTGATTTGGGATATATTCTTAAACCCTTGTAGAAAGTCAATGGATTCTTATTTAAGATACTCACTACCTCAATCAAATTTAAGATTCATTATCTTCTTACTAAGTTGGTTCTATAATTAATTCTTGAAATATTTTAATTTATCAAATGATTCAGGATTATATCTCATCATGTATACTTTTTCAAACCCACAAAGTTATCATTAAAAGTTATTAAGTAAGAATAACCACATCTAGTATATATTAAAAATGGTCTACCCACATAACAATATAATACTTATAGAATCTATATAGCTCTTTCACCTTATTTACCAAAAGGTGGATAAACCATTTTTCATTAGAAATAATGAATTCTATCATGTGGTTTTATATCAAAAGATTCAAAGTAACCATCTTGATAGAGATTTCTCAAACACTTCTCATTGACATGACCAAGATGGTGAGGGAACTATTGGGTGTGAAATGAGTCATGAAAACATGAAACATTATCAATTTACAATACTTGTCTTTCATAATTTAATATATAAAAACTATTATATTTTTGAAAATGAAAACATCATATTATAAATTGATAGAAAAAAAGGTTCAAAACTCTAGGCTAAATGAATAAATCTATCATGAAATCCCCTAAAGACCCAAAAAAAGTATCCATGATGGGGCCCACATGATTTCCCTTTCTCCAAATAGAGGATTAAACAAAATAAGAGAAAATTTTCACCATAAACATATTGAAATAAACTATAGAACTAAAATTATATTGGACACTTTCACCATCATCATAAGCTCTCATAATTACATTAAAATAGAATTTAACTACAACATTCTTCCTAACTTCTGAGATAGAAAATTCAAGACTATACCAAATGTACATTACTTCAGCCATATTGGGGGTTAAAAAATATACGAATTAGGTGTGAAGAGCTAGGAATAAAGAACTATTGTAGTATCATATGACTTACACTAGATCAAATGAACCTTTTCCAGTGAAAGAAACATGAATATTGATCTAAAAGACTCCCAAAGGGGGATGTGGGAACCGAGAGGGTGTATACATATCTATCAATAGAAGATGATCACCACCTCATTTATAAAATGATAAATCCAGAAATTAAACCAATAAATAATAACTATATCATCTTTAAATATATAATCAACCATGAAGGCATTTCTATGGGACCAGATAAACCATGCACGAATGCACAATCCCATAATGTCATGATCTAATCATGATTTAAAAATTATAACCCAACCATATTAATATCTACCAACCATATCTACAATGAAATATCCTAATTAGTGTTAGGAGACCATATAATAGTGACCCAATAACATTAGATGTTCACATGAATATCTATTTTCATAGGTAACCCACATAGAGGGAATAAAGAAATCTTCTACAATTGTCTCTCAGATAGACATGAATAATTAAAGAGAAAAACATTAAAAAGCCTCCCAAATAAGAGTTTGGAATTCAGTAGAGATTTTAAAATCCATACATTCTTCCATATATGAAAACCATAAACATATCCCAATGCAGAACTATTCCTAAAACCTAAGCACATAGAGTATCATCCTGATATCTGGAATTTCTAGTACTACTAATTCGATCCCACCCCAAGAAACACCAAAACCATAAGAATAACATTATAATATTTTTCTTTAAAATATAGATTTAATTTCTAAAACTCCCAACCACTTAGTTTATCAACCAAAAGATCCAGTAAAAAATTATTTTCTAGGATGAGCACATGCAAAGCAGAATCTCTCATGCCATCTAAATCAGCTAACCATAGATCTCTCAAAACATAAACCTAATGACCACTGGATTTCTACAAACATAAAAATGTGTTTAAATAATTAGGTATTTATAAACCATAATGTGTATAACTACTTTGTGTATATAATCATCTTGATTATGTGATTCCCATATAGCACCGAATCTCTAAGATTTCATATGAATAGTATATTCGTGATCTAATCTCTCTCTTATGCTAACTTCTCTTGATAAAGAAAATTATGGTGAGACATGAAGCTATAAATATCCGTATCATTGGGTCTTATTAATAGATCACTAGATATGGATGATAACATGAAACAATGTACATTTGTGGCATTATCCAAATATTTTATTTTGAGAGATAGTTTTTCCCCAATGTCATCTTTTTTAGTCACATTACAAAGAGAAATTTGAAGAACATGTAATTTTTGTCAATGTCATAGTATAACAAGTAAAGGTATATACAATTACTAAAAATTCAAGATGGTAATAAGGTTATACTTCTCTATTATAGATTTTAGTGATATAGTATAAGATATGTGGGTTTCCATTTCTATATTAAATAAGGTCAAAATTTTAATACTCTATCAATATTACAAAATTAGATAATAAATTTTATTTTAATTTATTAATATTAAACTATTTTAACAAAACCTATTATCCCCCACAATTATTTTTTGAATATCTCATAACATGGATATTCTAGTAAAAATAAACCTTATACCACTTCTTATAACCCAAGTGAGGGATTGGTCAATTACATGATGGTATTTAGGTAGGTGTGACTTGTTAACTACATTGACTTGTAGCTTATTGATTCATTAAGTGGACTCTGTAATCATGAAATCCTATGTTTGGATGTACTCAATAATTTAACTTCAAATTTACACCATGTATAATGAAGGCTAATTCTCTTGATGTAAAATTATTTAATTCAACACAAAATCTCATTTAGAATACCCCGATAAATGGAATTTTCCTAGTTAGGGCTAGATCAAACACTAGGACCTATTGGTTTCATTCTAAATTAGGAAATGAAAGGCTATATAGACACAATATTTTATTTGAGGTATTTTTATCTTTATGTGAAAATACCCACTTCTTCTATTTACAATATTTTTAATATTAAATGGATTTAAAATAATTGATTAACCTGGTATAGATGAATTTTACACTTATTATATATTTATTTTAATTCCATACTGCATTCTTGTGAATTAATTAATTTAATGATTTAAACATCAAAAAATTAATAACCATAAAATTGATAGAAATATAATAAATAAAATAAAATATATTTTATATTATCTAATTGTTGTTTTATATAGTGGACGATAGATTAACCCTTGACCCAAGGGAATTAAATTTTATAACCAAACATGGTTTGAGTTGAAACACTCCACCTGTTATCCTACACAACTCATGGATTTTTTTCAACTCAAATTCGAATGGGAATAATCTAGAATCACCTAAGAACTCCATACACTACATAATTTTAATCACATATAGGAGAGGGGAACCATAGTATCATTTCAAGGGGGTTTATATTAAATAAATAGTGTAAATGAGAGTCCTTACAAAATGAGTGGAGAGGAATAACTCAATTACCATTATTTAATTAAATAAATTATCACAAAAACCATGCAATAATAAATTAAATAAACCAATCACATATACAATATTTTCTATGCTTGTGGTCATCCACATATATAAAAAATATGTATAATACTACAAGTTATAGAATTTACCTCAATTGTTTCTATATTATTAAGATAAAAACAGTTTAATTAATTTAATTTAATTTAATTTCATTCATTACCTTCATCTTAATGAATTTACTAAGTCCCTTGGAGATACCAATAATAAATTAAACAAGGAAAATAAATGGATTGACTAGTATTTATAGATAATTACCCGGAATTAATCAACAATTTATTAATTTTACAAACCCAGTTACATTTTCAAAACATGATATTCCATTAATGTAATTTGGTTTATAATGTCGCAATTAATTATTCTTTATGAAATTTAATATTTTCCTTTATTGGGTTACTAAACAGTGTGTTATTATATTCCACACAAAGTGTTTATCACATTAAATGTATCTAGGATAAAATCCTAGGGACTCATCATGTTTATAGGCCGAATTACATGACTTGAACTTACAAGGTACACACCATGTGTTACGCTTGCAGTGTATCTACATAACTCACTAGTTGACTCAATGTATTCTTATTATGTGAGGATCAATGATAAAAATAGCATATATTGTAGCTACATTTCACATATCTCATTAATGATATAATCTACCAGTATCAAACAATTATATTCCATGTATTTGACTACACTATCATCGTGAATTTCACTATTACACCGGGTATACTATAAGGCGTGTATGCCAACAACATGATGTGTGGTATGATAAACCATGTAATAGGTTGGAATATAAAACATGAAGTGTGTATTAAATAAACCATATTTTATTAAATCTTAGTGTTCCTCTTATCATGTGGCACATCCAGGTGTAGTGAACTTAGGATCACGAAACATACTTTCACTCACACACCGTGTATCCCTATATATCATCCAGAATCTTCAACACATCATGATGGAATCTATGATCATTCTTCATCTATTATGAATCTATTTAAGATGATATGAATCTTTAATGAAGTAAAACAACATGTTGATAATATATTAATTAAACATCTGATCAATGAATGAATAAACAAAAGAAAAAAACTAAAAAAAATCATATATTGAATTAGAGAATAATATATAATTATATATTATCATGTGACCTATCTGATATCTCTAGGAGATTTTGAGAACATCATAAGAACTAGAGGTCAAATACACAACTTCTATTTTAGTCGTTACCAATAAATAATCCATGATGTACTTGACAAGGTATGTCCTGAACAAAAAATTAAAATTGAATATTAATTAACTTATTAATCTAGAAACCAGAAAGAAATATCATGACATGTAATTTATAATTAATTTATAGATTTATTAATAATTACATAAATCTTTTAATTATTTATTCATTGAGGAATCTATATAAAACCCTTTTATACCATCTAAGTTTTAGAGGAATAATTGGTAGATTCTCTTTAACAATGATCCTCACATGCTTCACGAACCTCTTATTGTCACTGTAGAATTCTTTTGGTGGAAGCCCCGGGGAATATAATGCTTGTAGTGATTTCCTTTGATCGTGACAGAATCCTTCAAGGTTGAATAATTTATTCTGGTAGAGGATTAGAATTTCAATGCATTCTTTAGAGTGTTATAGGTTACTGATCTTTAGGTATTGAGATAATCCACTCTAAAGTAAAAGTTCACAATGACAGAAAGAAGCACTCGGTTAGTCTACACCGCTAGAAAATTTTATAATCGAGTTTATATAATGCTAGATCTATAACATAATAATTCCACAGTGGACCTTATTATTTTCTTAATTCCCAGTGAACCCGATGTCTAAATAATTATAATTATAATTTTATTTACTTGGCATGTGTTAAAGTAATGGGTAAAATAAATATTATTTTCTTGAATAAATATATTATTATTTATACAAATGATATAAAAATTTAAATTCCCCACTGTACTATTAAACATGGTTTGGAAATTTTCCTCAAATATTTATCATCCCTTGAATTAATAATTAATCAATTAATTAAATACTACAACATTATTCACTAATAAATATAGAAATATTATATTTACCAAATTAGTAATTAAATATTTATTAAATATTAATGTAACTAAACAAATAAATATTATTTTACATTGTGAATAATCTAAAATAAATAAATACTTTATATTCAAATGATCATATAAATAATTATATGATGAATAAATTTTTATTAAATATTCAACTCAAATATTGATTTTCTCGAATAACTAATGATTTACAATTTATGATGAAACCAACATGAATAGTTATTTAACAATGCATGGGAATTATATGTTTCTAACATAATAAATTCATATTCAATTTAACCGACATTCTGAATACAATTAGTGTGTGTCCTTCTAAGACCCTTTCTCAGTGGCATTAGGCTACACTATATAATGTCTAAAGTTAGCATCCAACAACATTCCAAGTATCCCATAAAGAAATAATTTAATATGACAATGACATGTAAACTCTTACAAAGATATACTATGTAATATAATCTCTTTATCTCTAATAAATCATGTTTTAAATAGGTTTCATCAACCTATTTGATTGATGTATGTTTCTTTAACTTTCTGAAAAATAACTCTCTAGTCAAACTCCATGGCTCCAATTTTAATTAGGTAGTTATATCCCCATAAAAGGGCTTGAGACATAAACGTTTATTCTAATAAAATAGATAAGTCGTTACTTTCATTATTCATTAATGCAATATCACACTTGATTCACCCAACAAACCTTACTTCCCCAAATATATATAATTATTTTTTTGGTTACTACATTAAAGTTCATGACTAATGATATCAATTAATAACAATCATAATGTATAAGGATCACTACACATGTTCGCAAATAGGAATATCCAACAAAACATATAAAAGAGGATTTCCTATTAGAATTTCATATTATAATAATATACTACATTGAAAATTACCAAGGATATATAAAATGATAAAGTGTCTCAAAGTCATATGAGTCTCCACCCATGATATCCTATGTCATTTGCGTCCTGTAAAATGATATCATCTAACTAAATATATTACATTTAAGAATATTATCCTAAAAATTATAGGTTATCATCATAGAGGGTAACTATTATAACCATTTATTATGAAAGGTACCCTTATTATATTATCACATAATATTTCATGGAGAAGAATACACATTACATGATAATAACTTTTATTAATATTCTAATACATGAATATAGGTAATCCTAATGTACTTCGAAGTTGGTTTGAGGACACTGACTCCAACTCCAAATTTCTTGGTGAGTGTGTCTAACCCCTAGAATTACAAATTTATGTTCATTAAAAATATTATTTAGAAACTTTTCAATGCATGATTACATTTTTATGGTTCATTTATTATCATATGTCATCTATTTATTGTACAATTTTTTCTCCCATCAGCTGCTTGGGGTTGTTTGGTCAATTCATCAAAAATTGCTTTGGATCATTGAAAATGTTTAAAATAGTTATATAATACTTTCAAAATTTCAATAATTGTTTAAAAATGTTTTCATTTTAATTATATTAGAATAAAATTTATATATTTCAGTATTTTTTTAAGAATAGATTCAAATTAAGAAAATTGTCTTATTATGCTTGTTTTAGGCGGTTAGATTTATAGTGACCATTTAATGATAATATTATTAATATATTTCCTAATTTATCTCTCAATAATATTAATCATGACTTAAATATTATATTTATTTATTAAATACACTTTTATAACCAACCATGTAATGTGGTGATAAAAAATGAAATATGCCATTCAAGGAGGTGGTAATCCGACCATAACACATGAGGTGTTTTTATTTTTTTTAATAGATGGGAGGGAGGTAGATAATGGTTATTAAATCAAAATAATAACATTTTATTATAATAATAATACTAGTTTCATTATATTATGATGGGTCTAATATAAATATATAAGGTCTAAGATGAAAGAAACTTGAAATAACCTGGTTAAAATAATTACATATTCATTTGATATCCTCCTTTATACCACTCTTTACGATATCTTAGATTGGTCATTTGGTGAGACTAGAACCTCTATAACATTGTCAAGCGGTTTGGAAAGGTGTTTTGGTAGAGTTTAACTATTTTAGTAACCTTAATGTGTGAGTTAATGTAACAACCCATGATATTAGTTTAAAAATAATACTATGTCTGATGGAATATACCACAAACAATACCATGTTTAAAACAAACTATGGTATTCTATTAACATATTATAATTTAAATATGTATGTCATAACCAAGAAATTACATTAAAGGGTTTTAAAAAGAGTAACTAAATTATGAAATATAAGAAGAGTTGTTTTCTTTAATAAAAATTTTATGATTAATTCTTAGGAAATAAGAACATATTTTTAATTAAGAATGTATATGATTAAAGGAGATATTTTCCATAAAACTGTTTTATCTACACAATGTATTTTTTTCAAGATAAATTATGTTAATTTATATATATGAATTATTTTAATGAAATTTATATCATATATTTAATATAATAAATCAATATTCATTTAACGGTGGTTACTGGATTAGGAATTAGTATAAATTCAAATTATACCTCAAAAAATACAATTTTCTTAACAAATGGTTTTGATTTTATTTTATGTATGCATGTAATGATTAATTTCAGATAATTTTTGGAATTTTATTTTAAAAAATAGGCATAACATTTTAAATCATTGCATTGAAATTATCTTTGAGTGATTTTTTTATTTCTCTAAAAGGACTGTTTTTTGGGTGAATGGTGAAAAATACCAATTTTGAAAAAACTATCATTTATTTTATTTTAATCAATGTAATTTAAATGTTCCTGTTGATTTTTTATTTATTTTGAAGTCACATAAATTTAATTTTAATAAAATCAATTAATTAATTTCATTAAATGGGACATGTTGGTATAAAATCATTTTATTCTTAAAATGAGGATTTTTCTAAAAACCTTTCTTCATTGTGTTTTGATAAATTATTATAATTTTCTTTTACATTTATGGAAATTTAATATAGAAAAATTAATTTAATATATTTAATTAATAGGTTAAAATTAGGTAATATATTTAATTTCATTTTTAGTTATGAAAAATACTAACCCTGGTAAAATTTATCACCATGATAAATGATAAAATGGGATAAATGACATTAAAACATTGTGATTATGTTTAAAAATAAATAAAAAAACGTCCTTTTATTTCATTGGATAAGTTTAATTTCACTATAAACATATTACCTCTAAGAATATGGAATTTTGGTGCTAGTTTCCTTTGATTACAACCTTTATATTAATTTAAGTTAAGAGTAATTATAAAATGTCATTGTCTCTCACTAATTATGTTGTCATAATATGGATAAAGTTAAAAAAGATATATGAATAAATATATATAATCAAAATTATTAATAATGAACTATGTTTTTTATATTAATTTAATTTTTAATTTTTAGAGATGGTATAGCTACCTTGAATGCTTACATAACACCGATGTAATGATTGTACATGCAATAGAAAAATAAAGTAAATGATTTTAAAAACATTAAAAACAATATATTATAGATTAGTTATGGTTTTCTATGATTTCAGGGATAATTATAAATTATAAGTGATGTTTTAAGTATTTATCTTCAAATTCAATTATTATCTAAATTCCATTAAAGTCAAATTTTGTTAATATTTTTGAAAAGGAAGTTAAATGTTATTCAATGTTTAAAAATTATTATAAAATAATTAGAAATTCAAAATATCATATAACTAATCAATTGGATTTTAATTATAGTTGACATTTTTAGGTTCCATTTTAAATTTTAAAAATTACATTCACGATCATTAGAAATATAAAAATAATAAAAATTCCATTAATTTTTTCCTATAAAAATTGACTCACTTAAAACATTTCAAAAAACAACTCAATATCCGTTTTATCTCCAAAATATATCCAAGTAACTCTCTAAACATCTATTCCCATATCCAAATAAATTGATGTTAACATAAACCTCTCCTTTAGTGGCTTTAATCTCAATCAAAATGAGGATATCAAAAGACGAGGTATAAGTCTTAATCAATATAATTTAAGTTTATTTATTATTTTACATCCTTAAAATATATCAAAAACACGATGAAATAAAAACAAAATTATCCCCAATATACTGAATTTTTATTTTGTTGAGGGTAAAACCCTTTTCCATCACCTTTTCCAGGAAATGCGAATGGAATGCTTTGCTCGTGCATACATTTGGAGTAACACCCCCATGAAGTGATGTGCATAATTTTTCATAACTACCTCACATTGATTGTTAAAATTATGTATTTAATAAAAATACACAATATTAACGAAATAATTATAATTCTATAATATGTAACACATTAATTACCATCTCACCCTTTCATCCATTGGAAAATTATTATGTTGCTTGTGTGTAGGTGTGTACTACCACCTATACGAAGTGATGTGATTGATTTTTCATTTAAACCTTTCGGGGATGGTTTTGAAATTAAATTTAATGTATAAACATGATAAGTATACCTTTATGAATATTCTATAGATAATTGAACAATGACCCCTTTGATTATTTTCAATATAACAATGTTTTTTTTGTGATTATAAAATGATCATCCTCAAAACGTCTGACATCAAATTAATTGATTTTGTAAATATATAAGACATGGAAATAAATAAAATTAAAGGAATTATAATAAGGGAATAAACCTAAAAAAATTCTTAATCAAGAAAATAATTAATATTATTTTATTATATATGAGTTAAATATGGTGTTTGGCGAGCCAGAATGAAGATAAAGGACTTTTAAAAATATTTTTTTATAGTTTCCCTTTCAACTATTTTTTCTACCATTCTGAGGTTATTTTCAATGTTTCAAGAATATTGTTATTTATTCATAAAAGGGTTTTAAGTTCATTTTTTATGATTTTTTACTTTATTTAAAATTTATTAAAAAGGAATATTTTCAACACTTTCAATATGATTTAGTTTATACTTTTTACAAAATTAAAAAAGAGTTTTTTCAATGTATACGACTTGACCACACTTCCCCACTATCATATTCATTATTCATTATCAACATTACTATACAAGTTAACCTAGTTTCTCAAATAATAGTTTTCATAATCTTCTATGAAATTTTATTTTTAAATTTTTTATATAATGTAATGGAAATTTTTATCTCATTTATATGAGTTATAAAAAAGTTTTATTACTTACGGGATTGAACGATAATTAAAATGGGTTTTCTAGTTAACATGAAAGATATATTTGTTTTATTCATTATATGGTTCTTGGAAATTTTATATGACTGATTGGTGAGACTGATATAGCTCTGATGATGGATGGTCATGATAAATATCACCAATGAATTGTGTAAAGTGATCATGTTTACTAGCTATATGTTACTCCAAAGAGATATGAGAATCATCAAGTTAGATGATCCCATTATAAGGATTCCTTTAAGGGAGAATGTAAGGATAATTTCCCCTGACACTTACATGGATTCTATGTGATTATAAAAGATTTGTATAGAAATATTTTAGTTTCACAATGTATGAAAACAATATTATGTTTTAAGAAAATGTATAACCCTTTTTAAGGGTGAACGATATGTTTTTCATGAAAAAGGTATTTCTTGTGTTCTAATATTTTATAATAAACCCTCATGATTATTATTTTTTCCATCATTCTTTCTTATGAAATGGTTTAGGAAAAACCATGGGAAATAAAGAAGATTTCATAACAAATTAATGAAATATTTGAGCTCAATTATTATAATGAAAAATAGAAAAATTTATTATATATTTCATTTTTTTTCAAATATACTGATGGGTTGCATTAATTTTTTACATCCCTGATTCAGATTTTTTCATATACAAGGGTTTCAAATGTTATTAAAATAGATAAAGGATGAGTAGGAAATATAACAAGGTATATCATCAAATCACATGGACTCATATTAAAAGAGGAGAATGTGTTTTGAATAAATTTTTTTTTTAAATTTAAGAATACTATTATTTGGAAAAAATGGATATGTAGTGGATGTTTTCACTTTATTTTGTGAGGGTTTTATCTGTAAGAGTTTTTCCTAAATTTCTAAAACTCTAAAACTACAAGATAATGGGAATGTATTAAAATTAAATCCTCTCTATTAAACTCAAAATTATGTATTATAAAAATTAAATTACTTAAAATTAGAATTTAAGAAAGGATATAGATAAATTTATACATTAGAATGATTCAGATGATGATATTTTAGTATTTTTAGGTTCCAAATGTTGAGTAAAAAATTTTAATTTAGAATTTTCCTTTACATTGTTTGGGAAAACAAAAACACCTTCTTAAATTAAAATTTTATGAACATTATTCTTTCCTAAGTGTTTTAGAATATTTTTTAGAAAAAATCCCTTTATACCACATGATACAATAGATCTAATATAACATACATATAAACTTCAATTACTAAATCTGATTAATTAGAATGAATGTGACTTTGATACATAATACTAACCTTGGTTTTGACTAGTAGTTAGACTTATATCCATGCCATCAAATGTAAAAAATTCATGACCATCATTCTGGCCATGGTACCAATACATCAGACTGACACTAATTTAGTTTAATCAGTATGATAAATAATAAAGAAGTCCATCAGATTATCCAATGTTTATATTTGGAGTATATAGATTTTATTTTATCAAACATAATGTATAATAAAATTGTAATGGTGATAAAAAATAATGTTGGACATTAAGTTAATCTATATCACCATGAGAGGTCATGTAAAAGCTATGTGAGGGCATTTTAACTATCTCGGTCCGCCTATAAATGACAATTCATTTGAAGATTTAGGTTTTTATGCAATTCAAAAATACAGTCGTGTAAATATTTCTCTATAAGAAAACCTCATTACCAGTCTATATATTTTTTTAGAGAGTTGAAGTTATAATGAATCCAAGTGAGGATGGTAAATTTCTTATAACAAATTGAATTTTTATTTATTATCTGATCTTGGTATGGATAGAGGGATTCCAAGGATAGAAAGATGGTGAATCCCCTCCATTTTATCAAGGGCTTCCAAGGCTAGGAATATCGATATTGATAATCATATCAAGGTATTTTGGGGATAGTAAGACATATCTATACAAATCATTGTATCAAGGGATTTCATGGAAGGAAAGATAGAAGTTATAATATGTATAAATCTATAAATGATTTTATTAAGGGTTTCTAGGTACCTTAACTCTTAAGGATAAAGATGAAATTCTTTTACTAAATATTTTAAGTCATTACTACTTTTACAAGAACATTTCTTTACATGTTTTTTACAAGTTATACAGTCTATTATGCATATATATTATAAAGTATGATTTTAATTAAATTTATAACATTTGTTTTATTAGATTGATTATGATACTAAAAAAATTCTTTAATTAAATCAAACAGTTACTAGTTATGATTCTAAAACACTTATAATTGGATGAAAATGGCGTCAAATATTTATTAATTAAAGATGAATTGAATTTTGATTTAATTTAAATTTTAAACTACAATTCACAACCTCTTATAGCCATCATAAACTCTTATGATCCAATAATTGGTATCAATGATTCTTCAATTGAATAATGATGTTATTAATATTTTCATAACTTATTGTATACTCTCTTTACTGATTTTATATGAAATGTGCCTAATTTGAGTAAAATAGTAATGTTTAAATATTAAATATAAATTTAGAGCACTATTTGAATTCAACCAGATTCAAGTCTATTTAATGATTAAATAATTACACTCACCATAAATATAAAAATTTCACGATTCTTTATTTTTAGGGTCACTTACTCAAATTACAACATTTTATTAGAAGGAACCTTTGGCCAAATCGTCCATTTGGAGGGTCATATGGTCCACAAAATAAGACCCAAAGAATCAGTGAAGAAACTAGACTATCCACGATGATTGAGTTACTGGTCTAAATACTGAAGCATAAATTTTATGAAACACCACCATATTTTATTTATTATCCATCATAATTGTGTACAAAAATTTGAAGGTCGAACAAAGGGCCCAACTTATGATTTGAATTCTAGCCCACCATTCTGGAAGGGAAATAAAATCCAGACACTATTCATGTTATTCCTCATGATCTAGTAACCAAATCATGATAAGTTTTTTCATTGTGAAAGAGGAGATATAGGTGGCTGAAATTGTTGATGAAATAATTATGTTTGGAAGGAAACTTCCTATTAAAAAATACATTCACATTTTGGCCATCAAAAAATAATGTATAGAACTAGAAAATTTAGCATTTTTTTATGAAAACCACCATTACATTGGATCCATAAGTCCAAATTCTTCCAAAGTTTGAGAGCTGGCATAAAAAAAATATTTACAACTTTTAAAAATAAGAGTTTTCCAAATTCAACTTTTAGAATGTCCAACTTGGCGATCCTAGTGGAGGGGTTGTTTTGGAATGAAAACAGCCCACGACATTGGGCTATAAATACATCCTCCTCCAATCCATGCAAGAGCATGGAATTTAAGAAGATAGGAGCGTACATTAGCACCAAAAAAGCCTTTCCAAATGCTTTGGAGGACTTTCCATACCCAAATTATCGCTTTATATACCCTTACTCCTCTCTTTGATTTCATTTACTTTTGTGTTCTTATTTTTTGTAATCTTGTAAGTCTTTGTTTTGTAAATCTATTTTAATGAAATTATATTTCCCATTAACTCTTATTATATTCTAACCTATGTTTTGAAATATTAATTTTCTTTAAGTTTATTAAATCATATTAAAAATCAATCCCTTCTTTTTCTTCCACATTCAATCAAAATTATATTTTTAATTTTTATCACCGTTATAGCGACCCATACTTTAAATACATGGTTAATACTTCAAAATTGATGCATACTTATTACAAAATATAACAAAACCATGAATGGACCATATAGGTATAGTGTCTTTAGAAACTGGGAAACATAAACAACTGGTTCATAAAGCATCTATACTGTCTCCTATTTATTTCATCATATCTATAGTCCCTTTTTGGCATATCTTACTTAATAACCTTCTTCCTGACCTGGGGAAAGAAGAAATACAAAAGGGTGATCTCAAATGCTCAGTAATGGTAAACAAAAGAAATATCAATCACATCAAATTCATAAGAACATAACATTTTGGAAATCTTACCCGGCAAAATAGATCATAATTTCATAACATGGGATAAATCATGGTAGTGAAATGTAATCCCAATAATCATAACATAAAACATGAAACTTTGTGGCATACACACATAATCATAGAGAATCATTTCTTATTAGTCAATACTCATTGCCAAGACTATCTTAGTGGACAAAGTCCATTTCTAAACCGATTTCACTCCTCGTTTCAGTCCTGTTTCACTGAACCGGTTTAACCTGCCATTCCAGCCATGTCTATCTCATGAGATATAAAATCTTTACCCAATGAATTGGAGGGAGATATAGGTCCCACTCATCTCATAACGATACCATTCTTATGTGTTCCACAAAATCATAAACCATACATCATAGCATAACACATGTAATAAAAATGGGAATCTTAAACATTGTGACATCATAAAACAATTCATATAAGATAAAGGAATTCATAAAAATATTTCCATCACAACATAATAAAATCATTGTAATAATAGGTATAGAAACAGAACTCTATATTATATTATATGGAAAATAATATTGATTAAACACTTGAACTCCATTCTTGAGGAAAATATCCTTTCTACATCAAAAACATTTTTCCTTTCTTAACATGTCATACAATTTTAAACTAAAAGAAGTTGATTAAAAATAAACATGAAAAATTGTAAAGGAAGGTTCTTGGAAATAATGTTTTAAAAATCCATTCATGCAGTATAAGTTTAAAAAAACATTCTTCTCGTACTTTTGTTGAAAAATTAAAAAAGTACCTCGTACGAAAAATGACAAAAGATTCCTTTCATATCTTTTACTAAAAACTCACTGAAGGGTAAACTTTTATTTGAAAAATTTTATGAGGATATAAATAATATTAAATATTAAGGAAACATGGATGTGGATGATAAATATTCCCCCGTAAATTCTGAAGTATAAACAATCTTAGATAAAAATTGAGATTGCGAGATTGTCCCTTACCTTATGTCTGATTTGCTTTGTAAGTGTCCGAACCTCCTGTATAATGATTTAAATAATTTTATTAACTTATTCCAGAATCATACTTATTGTTATGATATCATATATGGTAATATTCTTAACTTCTTATTAGTAATATTTCATTACTACTTGTTATTCAGGTGTTTATTACTTTTTTGTTCTTATGCGCGTTTTGTCGAATAAATTATTATTCCTCTTTATAGGATATAGATACATCATTTAAAGAATGGTATTAGTGTAATATATATAATATTAATTCATTAAATTCATTTATATAATCATTATTAAATGAAGATCATATAGAACGAGTCGCATCACATCGTGGAGACGGTAGGCCGTACTTACGCACGAGCGATGATATCGTTACCATGATCATGGAATTGTATTGGAGTGTATGTATACTATTTCATAATCAATAAAACTTTACAATAATAATATATAGTTATTTATTTCCACCATTATTCCCATCCAAGTAAGGTGGTGGTGGAAAAAGGATTACACCACGGTATGGAGACGGTATTCCGTACGTACGCACGCGCGGTGATTTCATTTTCCGTAGGATGGATAAGAGGTGAAATAGGTCTGTTTCATATTTATAATAACATATACGTATATGAGGGATACTTATTTTATTACCTCATAATGAAACAACTAAAGAAGAGGGAGAAGAAAAATAATGGAACTTGAAGAAAATGGTAGAAGGTATTACCTCTTTCTCGAAGTGCCTCCTTTAAACATTCTCTTAAGGCACTAGAGTTGGTCTTTTCAGAAGACCAATACCTCTAGTAGGTTTATAAGGAGTGGGGAAGTGAAATGGGTAGGGTTTGTCTGATATTGAAGGCTCAAATTGGTGTGAGGAAGAGAGGGAGGAGGTGCCTTTTATAAGGGAGCAGAGGGGCACCTTTGGAAAGTGTGGAAATATTATTTTATTATAAAATTATCTTCGGTTTCAAAAGGTCAAAAAATCATTAATTATTAAGATAATATGACTCATGGTTGAAATAAAATCATCCAATCATAATTTCACATGTTTTGGAAAAAATTTGAATCATTATAATCTTATTTATTTAAATCATTTATTTATGAGGTAAATTTTTTCATCATTATTGTGTCATAAATAATTTAATTAATTTGTTGTCTAGAAATTATAAAAAAATATATCATTATGTAGGAAATCTTTTTATATTTCCAATTAATATTTATAGTCGAAAATTTAATTTATATAACCCCTTATAAAAATTAATTACTAAACGATTTTTGTTAATGTCAATTTTCTCTTTACCTTAAATTAATTAATCCAAACTGTCATTGTCACTAACAAGTTGCTCAATGGGGTCCCAAAATAGACCCAAGGATTCCCATGTTCGGTCACTACTCATCCAATAAGGTTAGGACAAGTTTCAAGGTAATTTTGAATTATTATAATATTCTTTTAACCTTGCATTACCCTATTTACCTTTAACCGTAGTAAATAAAAACTACTGTAGTTACTATTCATAATATCAAAAAAAATAAAAGTAACCTATTAACATAATTTAGACCCACCTATTACAAATATGGAATCCATTTTTCAAAATTCAAAACACAGAAGTTGCAGTAATTAATTTAAAATTAATCCCGTTGTTAAGCAAATGGGTTTTAAAAGTTAAAACATTGTCAAAGATTGAAATGTTTTTACCTATGAATTCAATCTAAAATTAATTCTAATGAAATAAATTATATTAAATGGTAAAAATATATTCTATTTATACTTTAAAAACATTGAATATTATAATTTAACCATATAAAGTATTGTGATGAAAAAAGTTGTTTTTAATTAAAATATAGCGTGTTTTTACTATTCATTAAAATATGAAAGTTATCAGAATAATATGAAAAATTTATCCAAAGTAAATTTTTATATCTTGATTCTAAAGAATAATTTTATTTTTTCAAATTTAACTTATAAACTTGTTAAAATCTAGATTTAATGTGGGTGCACCATCAAAAAGCGGTAAAACTGCATTTTTTTGAAAAATACTTCTTTTATCCAAAAAAACTGATTTTGTTTTTGTACCTCATTCTAGAAAATGTATAAGATGAATTAAAATGTTATAAAATTCAAAATTAAGTTAATAATATTCAAAATGGATAGTTTATAATATTATAATATATTGTTGTTTAGTGAAACTTGATATTGCGTACTACACACGCTATCGAGGAAGGTCACAATTGCGTGTAACACAAGCCAAGCTAGTGTTGTGTGTAGTGGAAGATTCCTTTCCGTATAACATATTACATAAAAAAATATAATTCTCATAAAATATCAGGCTGTTACATTCTACCCCCCCTAAAATGAATTTCTCCCTCGAAATTCGTCACTTTGTAACAAATAGACGAGGATGCCTCTCCATCATCATATCATCAAGTTCCCATGTAGCTTCTTCTAATTGGTGGTTCCTCAAAAAATCTTTCACCAAACGAGTGGTCTTGTTCTGTAGTAATTCTTCGCTACGATCTAGAATCTCTATCGGCTATTCTTTATAAGAAAGATCTTGTTCCAGAGGTACAAATTCTGAGATGAGTATATGTGAAGGATCAGGTATGTACTTTCTTAGGAGAGATACATGGAATACATCGTGAAATTGAGAGAGATTCGGTGGGAGCACCAATCGGTAAGCTACCTTCCCAACTCGATCCAGAATTTCAAAATGACCGATATATCTAGGGCTCAACTTTCCCTTCTTTCCAAATCTCATTACTCTCGTCCAAGGAGATATTCGTAAGAAAACTTTATCACCCACTTCATACTCTAGGTCTTTTCTTGAGTTGTCGGCATAACGTTTTTGTCACTCTGAGCTACTCTTATGTGTTGTTGAATAAATCTAACCTTTTCTGCCATTTCATCAACAAGATCAGGTCCTAATAGCTTTCTTTCCCCAACTTCATCCCAGCAAGTTGGAGTCATGCATTTCTTTCCATAGGGAGCTTCATAAGGAGCCATCTGAATACTGGAGTGAAAGCTATTATTATAAGAAAATTCCACAAAAGGTAGGTGTTGATCCCAACCACCTTTGAAATATATAGAGAAAGCTCTCAACATATATTCTAGAGTTTGAATTGTCCTCTTAGACTTACCGTCTGTCTGATGATGATAAGCATTGCTGAAACTAAACTCTGTATCCAGAGTATGCTGAAGACTTCTCCAGAACATTGAGGTAAACCTTGGATCCTGATCAGATATAATAGAAAGTGGTACACCATGCAATCTTACCACTTCCTTTACATATATCCTAGCAAGCTGATCTAGAGAGAAATCCTCTCTAATAGTAATGAAGTGTGAAAACTTTGTAAGACGATCAACTATGACCCAAATAGAATTATTGACTTTGGATGTTTTAGTAAGTCCAGTGACAAAGTCCATAGTGATGTTTTCCCATTTCCATTCAGGTATGGGTAATGGTTGTAACATCCCCTTAGACTTATGTCTCTCAGCTTTAACTTGCTGACAAACCAAGCATCGAGAGACATATTAAGAAACATCTCTTTTCATGCCATCCCACCAGAAGTACTCTTTCAGGTCCCTATACATCTTTGTGCTTCTAGGATGAATAGAGAATGAAGAACTATGAGCCTCATCCAGTAGCTCATTTTTTAATTCTGGGATGGGAGGAACACAAACCTGATTCCTGAACATTATTATCCCATCACAATCAAGGTTGAATTTAGGAACATTTCTCACCTTCTTTTGTAACTCGACATCTTCTTTCTGTGCCTCTTTAATCTTCACATGTATAGATGGTTGAACATTAATTTGAGAAAGATATGATTTTTCCCCTTTCATTATAATTCCAAGATCCATCCTTTGTAAATCCATAAATATTGGATCTTTTGTGATCCTTATCATGGATAAGCTAGCATGGTCTTGTCGACTTAATGCATCTGCCACCTTGTTTGCTTTCCCAGGGTGGTAATGAATTGAGCAGTCGTAATCCTTAATCAGCTCCAAACATCTTCTTTGGCGCATATTAAGCTCATTTTGTGTGAAAATATACTTTAAACTTTTATGATCAGAATAAATGTCACACTTTTCTCCATAAAGAAAATGCCTCCAAATCTTTAATGCAAAGATTACCGCAGCTAACTCCAAATCATGAGTTGGGTAATTTTGCTCATAGATTTTCAACTTTCGTGAGGCATAAGATATCACCATATCATTTTGCATAAGAACACAACCCAATCCCTTCTTGGATGCATCACTGTAGATCACAAAACTTTCTCCACTATAAGGAAGTGTGAGCGCAGGTGCACTGGATAACCTTCTTTTCAACTCCTTGAAAATTCTCTTCACATTCCTCCGTCCACACGAACTTTACTCCTTTTCGAGTCAACCTGGTGTGTGTATTGGATAATCGTGAAAAATCTTTCACAAAACGTCGATAATATCCAGCAAAACCAAGAAATCTTCGGATCTCAGTTACTGTTGTTGGTCTCGACCATCTTTTGATAACCACTGTTTTTGCTGGATCCACATATATCCCCTCTTTTGAGATTATTTGACCCAAAAAATGAAACATTTTGAAGCCAAAATTCACACGTCGTAAATTTGTCATAAAGCTTCTCCTTTCTCAGGGTCATTAATACAATTCTCAAGTGATCTTAATGTTCTTACTTACTCCTTGAATAGACAAGAATATCATCTATATAGAATACCACAAACTGATCAAGATAGTCTCTAAAGACTCTATTCATCAGATCCATGAAGATAGCAGGGGCATTAGTAAGACCAAATGGTATCAATATAAATTTATAGTGTCCATACCTTGTACGGAAATCCGTATTTGGTATATCCTCCCTTTTAACCCTTAATTGATGATACACTGAATGAAGATCAATCGTGGAAAAGTATTGAGCTCCACGTAGTTGGTCAAATAGGTCATCAATGCATGGGAGAGGATACTTTTTCTTGATAGTGATATTGTTAAGTTCTCAATAATCAATACAGAGTCTCATTTATCCATCTTTCTTCTTAACAAACAGAATAGGTGCTCCCCAAGGGGACACACTAGGGCATATGGATCCTTTATCAAGATTATCTTGGAGTTTCTTCTTCAATTCCTGAAACTCAATTGGGGCCATTCTATAAAGTGTCTTTGAAATAGGAAAAGCACCCGGTACGAGTTCTATTGAAAACTCAACATCACGATTTGGTGGAAGACCTGGAAATTCCTCCGGAAAGACATCATCAAATTCTATTACAATGGGAATATTATTAATCATGAGTTTCTCTCCAACCATTGGAGATAAATAACCTTCATTTAGTGGAATCAGGACCCATAAGATAGAAGAAATTTCCACTAGAAGGTTATGTTCATCCTTGCATCGATAGACAATCATAGATTGATCTGGAATATGAAATGTGACTTCCCTTATTTGGAAATTGATATGAGATCCATATAAAGAAAGACAATCCATGCCAAGAATCACATCAAATTACACTATATGAAGGATCACAAGATTTACAGGAAGCACTTTCCCACAAACTTCAATCAGAGAAGAATTGTAAACTTTTGATGCGACTGTTGTGCAATTAGGAGTTGTCACAGCCAACTCAACATCTAATTGTTGAGTTAATATGGCGATACCCTTAGAAAATTATTCAGAAATAAAAGAGTGGGTGGATCTAGAATCAAATAAAACATTTTCTACTTTAGAGTGGATGGTAAGTGTACCTCTCACCACTTCATTGTCATACTCCACATCGCCGATAGTAACTGCATGTGACTTTCCTTTGTCTTTGGCCTTAAGAGTTTGTTGACGTTGATCATCATCATCAACGCTTGGATTTGGGCATTGATTGGCATAATGCCCCATCTCCTAGCACTTTAAACATTAAAGTGTAGTAGGTTCATTCTGTGTATCCCTTCCTTTGTTTGCATCATTAGACATCTTCTTCCCATTATTTTGACATTCAATTGCTAGATGACCTTCTTTTCCACAATTATAAAATTTTATTGTCCCCTTAAGACAATTTTCTCCATGTTTCTTTCCACACTTTGAGCATAAGGGAAAAATCATCTTCTTTTCAGTGTGGTCTTTATATTTTCCTTTGAATTCTATTTTCCCCTTCTTATCAAAACCATGTGACTGATGGGTTACACCAATCTCCATCTCAACCTTGAGAGCACATCGAACAATTTCCTCATAGCTATTGAATTCCCTTATGGATAATTCCTTTCAAAGACTTGGTTTTAAGCCACTAATGAATCGATCGATCTTACCCTCAGGTTGGATAATAAGTCTGGAAGCGTACCTTGCAAGTCTTGTAAAATTTGCTTCGTAGGTACCAACAGATTCATCATCCTTTTGCTTCAGTTCAAGAAACTCCTTATCCATCTTTGTTCAAAGAATTCGAGGGAAATACTTATTGAAAAATATGTTCTTGAACTCATCCCATTCCATGGACTCAATTTCATCCCTTTTCCTCGTATTCTTAAAAAGATTCCACCATTGATTAGCATCAACTTCCAAACGATACCCTGGTAAAATGACATTATCATGTTCAGAACATTGAAGAACTAAAAATATCTTTTCAGTGGTACTGATCCATTGTTCAGCCACTAAAGGATCACGAGACCCGCTGAATGAAGGTGGACGCTGCCTCATGAAGGATTCAACAGAATGTTGCTCCTTCCTTTCCTCATTTGGAAGTCCTGCATGATTCATAGCTTGAGAAAGTTGTGTGAGCATGGCTACAAGATTTTTCATTTCATCTCCCATAACTTTTGGTTTCTATGGGGGACAATCATTGCATTGCCCATCGCATTCCGCATTAAGACGGTTCCTTCGGGTTCCATCTGTTGACTAAAACAAAGAAGAATAGTGTGAGAAACACTAATTATAATATGAAATCCACATAATCAAGAATAAAATTTCACACTTAAGTTCTTATCATAGTTTGTTCATGGCCATTTCTAAAACACTAAGATTGTGTTCTATGCTTAGACATATCCTTAGGATTCTCACTAAGGCTTTCACATCCTAGTTTCCAAAGGTTGACTGTAAGGACCCGAAATTTTGAATAAATCGTTTTTTCTAATTTTTTGTGTTATTTTATTTTTTATACTCAACAAAACTGTTTCATTTTATAACATGATTATAATTAAAATGAGACCGTTGGATTTTGACTGTTATATGACCATTGGTCAATATGACTGCTGGAAATTAAACGTTTCAATTATTGTCTCTAAATATAGGTAATCTTGTTTAATTAATATAGAAAGAAGATTCAATGGCCTCACCCAGTAGTCTTGGACTGATTGAATCCCATCTAACAGAACTTGGGAAGGAGGTAGCCCCACTGGGCTTTGCTCTAGAACAAACCCAAGACGAACTTCATCGTGTGAAGTTAGAACAGAATCAGCTTTGCGAGAAGTTAAAACTGATAGAAATTACTACTCGTGCGATGTTGGTCGAGCCTCCCTCGGATTCTCTCACCTTAGCACACCTTACACTTAGGTCCTATGCTGGTGTGATAAGGGGCTATGTAAGGAGACCGTTACTGCCTTGTGTAATCCATTGTTTTAAATAAAAATTGGGATTTCTTCTTATGATGATGTTTATGAATTTTCAAATGACCGGGTAATATAGTATGAATATTTTTTTTATGAATTTTAGAAAAAGGATATTTTAAAAAATAGTTATGTAAACCTTAAATAATTAAAAATGTGTAATGATATTCAAAAAATGGTCTTCTATAATTATGTCCAGTATGAAATTTAGAGTCTAATAAGATCAACTTGATTTTTGATGAATAATAAATTATGAATAGTAATTTTATGCTTAGGATTAGTAATGTGACCAAATGGATTAGTAATCTCATTTAAATAAAGCATTAAAATTATTTAGGCACCTTGATTAAGTAATGTGATTCAATAAAATGGTTAAATAACAGTTTCATAAATTATTAGTCAAGTATTAGTTTTTTCGGGTGAATAGTGTTTTTAATTGAAAATTTAATTAAAAATATTTAGAAAATTATTTTTTTAAAATGGATTTCATTTTTGAACTCGGAGCATCGATATTATGTTAAGGTAATTTTTGGGGATTTTTCTAAAAAAAATGAATTTTCAGTGAATAGTGTATTTATTTAAAAATTAAAATTAAAATATTTAGAAAATTATTTTTATAAAATGGAGTTCATTTTTGAAATCAGAACATTGATATTTGGTTATGGTGAAATATTGGTATTTTTCTGAGAAAGTTGAATTTTCGATGAATAGTGAAAATACAGTTTTTAAGTTACGGGTGTTTAATGACATCATTAAATGATGTATTAAGTATATAATCAATTTGGTCAACTTATGAATAGTAATATAAGGTATGAGGTGTCCCAAGTGACCAATACCATGGGAAAATACCATGGGAAAGCCCATGGTTTTTCCAAAACCAATAATGAGGTGTCCCTGGGCCATTAATGCCTTGTCCCCTCACTTTCCCTATAAATACCAAGTCATCCTATCATCCATTCGACTCCCCACTCCCCCCAACAAATTTCTGGTCTCATTAACTCCCAAAGAGTCCTCCCAAGCTGCCCCCAAGCCCTCAAGGTCCCAAACTTTGAGTTTTAAGAGTTACGTTTTAAGGTAAGGGATCCGACCCCTCTCTTTCTTTTCAAGTAATCTCTTTTATGTCATTTCTTTTATGATCCATGTTCTTATGTTGGAGGATGTTATTTTATATTAATCTTACTTCCCTTTTCATGTTCATATGATGAGAGACCCCCTCTTTCTCTCATCATTTCGTTTTAAGAATGGTTAAATGGCGCCGTTAGGCTGCCGAATTTTTAAGGGATTCTTTCACCCTTCTCATTTTTTCAAAGTTCTACTTTCATCTCAAGTATTTCAAGATCCTTTTTATTATGTTAAGGTATGATCTCTATATCTATCATACTGAACTTTTATTTTCATATGATGAGAGACCCTATTTGATCTCTTCAATTCATTTTTTTTGATGTTTAAGTGGCACCGTTAGGCTGCCGAATTTTTAAGGGATTCTTTCACCCTTCTCATTTTTTTAAAGTTATACTTTAATGTCAAGTCTTTCAAGTTCCTTTTTCTTATGTTGAGGTTTTATCTCTATATCTATCATAATGATCTTTTATGTTCATATGATGAGAGACCCTATTTGATCTCGTCAATTCATTTTGTTGAAGTTTAAGTGACGCCGTTAGGCTGCCAAATTTTCGTAAGAGAAATATTATTTTTGTCCTCCTTTCATATTCTTCATTTCATATGGTATATCTTTAGAAATTCGTTACCATGTGCTAAAATCCTTTGTATTCTGTCCCTATACTATTTTATGGGTCATTTATGAATTTTTGACCCATGTCCCCTCTCTTTTCAATGTTTTCTAGAACCCTGAAACATAGCCGTTATGCTGCAGAATTTCCGTCTCAAAATGTCTCTCTCTTTTTCTAATGTTCTTTTATTTTATTAAGTGAACACTCAAATACCTCTATTATATAGGGGTATTCACATATATACCATTTTTTTCTGTTTTAAATTCTGGAATTTACATACATGAGACCGGCTCTCCCTTCCGTGGGTTTAAAGTGACGTATAGATCATGTCTTTAAAGCAGTTTTCAAAACGTTATGATTATAAAATGAGACCCATTTATTTTATGTTATATGGGTTATTTATGAAATTTTTGATGATGATATATGTGGATCACATGATAATAATGGAAAATTTAAGGGTGCACCCTGATAGCGCTCCAATGCATTGGGTAATGATGTAACCACTAGAGATTACAATTTTCACGATATCTTGGTGAATAACCTTGGTAATTTTCAAATGACACCTTGGGGATGGTCCTTGGTGAAATGTTCATGATTATCTATGTTAAATGATGTATCCACATCTTCAAGTTATGAAAAATGTTATTTTTATTATGATATGCCTCATGATGTATTTCTCATGCCTTAACGTTCTTTTAATGACCTTATTGAAGTATCTCAAGTTCACATGTAAAATATTTCTCTTGTTTCCCTTACTGGGCCTTCTGCTCACCCTATATTTTGATGTATGTCCCCAAGTTATGAGATGCGGTAATGAACCTAATATGAACATAAGGATAATCCTTTCAAGTGTTTAAGAAGAATTGTTTTTGTTTCATGTATTATGTTCCTTGTTTCCAAGTCACTAAACCATAAATATCCTCAGTTTTTTTAATGTAATGAAAGTTTATGTGACAAAAAGGTGGGATTGTAGGATCGAAATAGTGATGTAGATGCTCAATATACAAGAGGGGGGGTGAATTGTATACTTTAAAAATTCCTTTGGAACCTTTAAAGTTAGTTACGAATAACTATGTTTTCCTTAAGCAAAGAAAAGGGCTAAGTTTAACAAAGTTAAACTAAGCAAATTCACAACACCTCTTAACACCGAATGCAAACTAGGAAAGAGATTCCGAATGAGGGTTCTGGAAATATGGTTCCTGAAATTGAAACTTAACAAAAGATTACAATATGAGATTCTACCTTAAAGCGTATAGAATCTAAATGAAACAGAGTACAAATAAGGAAGTATAAGAAAGATATACTTTCCTTATATTACAAAATGCAGCGGAATATAAACAAGTAGTAAAACTAAAAGTAACAAGATATAAGTCTTTTAACCCAAAGAGAAGGGTATCCAACAACCTTGGATAAAGGTCCCTTGATTTATACTTTCAAGAAAGTCTGTCTTACCCACACTAGGGTAAGCCCTCGATACGAAGATCAGAGTCTCTGTCTTGCTATCCCCGTAAGCCCTCAACTTCAAGGTAGTTGGCAACCTCTGTCTTCCTCAGCAAGGAAGCCCTCGAACTTCAAGGTAGTCGGCACCTCTGTCTTCCTATCCCGGAATCCCTCAAATGTAATCACCAACATTCGGAGTCGCACGAAGCTTTGAGAGTTAATAAGAGTCTCTCTCTCTAGAAATCACTTCAAGCAGATTAGTCATCCTTTCATCACTTTTTCAGCCATCAGCTATGAGCTCTTTCAAATGAGCTCCTATTTATAGGTAAGGTCAGCTCCTTCTCCAACGGTCATATTTTCCTTAAAGATCGGAGGGACCTGTACACGTGTCACTTAGACAATGGTTAATAAGAAACAGAATGGACGACATCGTTTTATAACAAAACAAGTGTAACAGAATGTAAGACATCGTTTTAGACTCTAACATAAAAGTTCGGAATGAATGCTTCGGAGTGAAGGTTCAGAGTGTAAGGAACAATAGTAAAGAGTAGACAAATTATAGAAATGTAAGCAATATAAAAGTTCAGAGCCTAACAAAAATATTTTTCGGAGTCTAAATTAATTCAGAGTGTATAAAACAAAGATACTCAAATTCTGTTTAATAGGTGAATTCGGAATGTGAATTCGGAATAGGAATTTGTCATCAGAAATCGTAATGAGAATTCATCATCAGGATTCGTAATGAGAATTCTTCATCAGAATTCGTAATGGGAATTCAGAATGAGATTTCTTCATTAGAATTCATAATCGGAATTCTTTATCAGAATTCGTAATGAGAATTCTTCTTCAGAATTCGTATCCTAAATCTGGATTAGAACTTAGTCAGAGTTCATATCCGGAATTCGGAATGAGACTTCCTTATAGTTCTTATCCAGAATCTGAATCCTAAAACAGAATGCTTTATATCAAAGTTTCAATGATTCCGAGAAAATGAATCCAAATCTCATACTTAAGAAAAATATGGATGAATATATGATAAGAATAATTTTTCTTATAAAAGCGATTTTCCTTAAGAAAGTAATTTTCCTTATAAAATAAATTTTCCTTAAGAAAGCAATTTTCCTTATAAAATCATTTTTCCTTAAGAAAGAAATTTTTCTAAAAGATAAGGTGTTTGTGATTTTCAAAACAAGAAGGAATGGAAAAGTCATAAGGAAAACCTTATTGACTCAACAATCTCCCCCTTTTTGGAAAGCACAAACATCCTTACGAAAAAGCTATTCTTAGAAGAAAGAAAAAACAATAAGGCTCATCTCCCTTTGCTTTAAGGATATTGATGAATACGACTAACTCCCCCTTAGGCTTTGAAACTCTAAGGATCGTATTCAGATTTCCGAAGTGAAAAATAAGAATGTCTTCTTTAATGAAAAAGCTCCCCCTTAAACAAACTCTTATTAGAGTTTTCTTTTTCTTAAAGATCTTTTTCTTCTCCCCCTTTGATAAACTCTTATTAGAGTTCTTCTTTTTCTTAAGGATCTTTTCCTTCTCCCCCTTTGTGATTTTCAAAAAGAATTGGAGGGAATGGAAAAAAATAACAAAGTACCTGAAAAATTAGTAATGACAACAATAGAAACGACAAGCACAACTTTCATTAAAATTTGAAATCTCAGCAACAACAAAAATTACAACAAAAAGATCGGATTAGGTTATTTCGTATCTTTTTCCTTTGACATGAGCCCCTTTAGAATAGTCTTGATCTTCTTTAGGTCTTTATGATATTCTTCAGCTTGTTTCTCTAAGAAAACTATTCTTGCGGATTGAGATTCAATTTTTTCTTCCTGGGCTTTCAGCTTTTCTTCCTGAGCTTTCATCCTTTCTTCAAAATCGATCCGATGATCCCTTTCAAACTTCCAGTTTTGAGAAACGGAATTCAGCTTCCCATTCAGATCTCTCACTTCTTGAATCCGGAAGTTCTTTTCTTCTGTGAGCTTCTCTTCAAAGGATGCAGTTAACTCATTTATCTTCTTGTCCTCGGTCTCAAAGGCATCTTTAATATTGTCTTGAAACTCATCGAGAAACCTCATCTCTTCCACAGTCTTCTTCGACCAATTTGTCATCCTCTTGCAAGATTTTCTATGAGCTTCGTAGCCAATGAAAAACGTTTTGAACTGAGCCTCTATTTCAACAAACTTTTCCATAACCATAGATACGGAGTCAGTTTTCTGATTCAAAGCATGTTGGATCATCTGGCATCTTGAATCAATACTTGAGAAGGTCAGAATGGTTCCCACCAACTTCTTCAAAGACTGAACCACAAAGTCATGCCCCACCGAAGATGACTCCGAATCTGAAACTTTTCTTGGCGAAATTTCATCTTCAACAAGTTCAAGCTTTCTCTTCGAAGAGCTACCAACTTCCTTCCTCTTCCTCACTTCTGAGCTCGGAGTATCAGCAAGAATTTGCTTTCCCTTGTCTTTTTCCGGAATTGAATCCTGTTCCGGACTTCTCTTCTCACTATCAGAAACTTGAACAACATTATCTTCTTCATTAGCGACTTCCTGAACATGAACCCCTACGATTTCATTTTGAGCAACATCAAGTAAAAGATGTTCTTCTTCTCCATGATAAGAAACTTCTTCTTCTCCTTTCTCTTCTTCTATTGCTGGAGTAACTATCTTCGAAGATTCAGCTTCAGAAGTTCGGAGTGATAAGTGTTCCGAAGGTGTCCCTTTGTAATCATCTACTTGTTTTATCACATCTCCGGTTTCACCACTTCCTTCAGCACCCTCTTCTACTTGTTTTACTTGCTCAACTTGCTCTACTTCCTCAGTATTCATAGCAATAGCTTCTTCTGGAGCAACGAAAATTCTTCCTGCAGTATCAGGTAGAGATTCCAAGGAGAATGATCTCGGAACAGGAATAGTTACTGAAACCATTTCATTGAATTTTAAAAAAGCCTGAGGTACCTCAGCCTTAGACATCTTCTTCTTGAGCTTCTTTTGCTTTGCTTGTTTTTCAAGCTCATCAGCAGTTTTCTCCTTCAAGGCCTTAGCCTCCGCAGGGTCCAATCCGAACTGTGGATCCCCTTCTTTCGTTTTTTCTTTATCTGCTCTCCACTTCATAACAACCTCATCAGGAAAGGCTTTCTTCTTCTTTGGTTTTGGAGGTGCCGAATGGACTTCCTTAGACTTAGGATTCTCTGCTTGTACTTCCACTTATTTCAGCTTTCTCTTCCTTACTGGCTTAGACAATTCCGGTTCAGCAGCCTTCGGAGCCACTTCTTATTGATTTGGCAAATCGAAGAACTCACCAGTTTCCTTGTTGAAGGCCACATCCATCCTCTTAAGAGTACCATCGCTGACTAGCATGATCTTGCAAACTCTTGGATTAGATTTGCAAGCCTCCTTGAAAGACTCAAGGCACCGAACAATTAACTTGGAGAGGATTGCTGGATACATAATAATCTGAGCTCTCCGATTTCCTTTCTTCAAATTTTTAATAGTAAGAAGAATGTTCTTCATCAAGTTGAACTTCCTTAGATTTATCAGGAAATATAAGATATAGATCTCACTTTTCTTCAAGCTATCTTTATCACCTTTCCTTGGTACGATAAGTCCTTGCACCCATAACTCCAGAATTCGGAAATTTGTAGATAGACTTGCAATCTTCGGAGCCCTGTCATCAGCCAGTCCGAGAGTTTCTAAGGCTTTTTCCTTGTTGAAGCTACCCTTAGAGTCTGGCAACACATGTGAAATAAACTCGGCTTCTCTTTCATAAGACAGCCCTACCAATCTTGCAGCCTTGGTGTGAGAAAGCTTGTAAGTCTTCCCATAAGACTTAAAAGAGAACTTCTCTCTATTATCTTCCTTAAAGAAGGAAACTGATTCATAGAACTCGACAAGTAAGTCTGAATATACTTCATCTTGGTTCCCGGTTTTTGACACTGCAACATCTTCCCAGCCATTCAACTTAATGTTCTTTGAAATAAGGGAATCATAGTTGTTGAAGAAATCCGGATGGACTAACCTTTCTCTGTAAACTAACCACTGAGAAATAGGCTTGGTGGATTACATTTCTTGAGATGCTAACTCCGCAGACATTCGGATCTGAAGTCCTCTAGGAAGTTCGGAACGGAGAATACTGATGTTCGGAATGGCCTTAAATCAGAGAGGCAGAGATTCGAGACGCTAGAGCTTGAGATCGATGTGGGACGAGTAATTGGGTCCCCTTTATATAGGCAACGAGATGACGGTTCACATTCCATAGTTGATCTAACTGTTAGAATGAGCTGAGATCAGATCTGACGGTTAAAAACTTGAATCCGATCTTTTTGAGGTTTTATTAAGACAAAGATCTAGGAAAACTATAATCCGAAAACATAGTACAAGAAAATTCCAGCAAGTAAAATATGACTACGAAAACTTGAGTAAGGTAATCATACCTTTCGGATTGGCTTAGGAGGATTATTGTAATGGATAATATAAAAAGATGATTAAAAAAAACTTTATTATGAAAAGACAAAGTTCTCAAAAGTTTACTATGGAAAACAATCTCACTACGAAAAACTTAGTATGAAAAAGTCAATACGAAAACCACATTACAGGTAAAAATCGGTACAAAAATATGGTTATGAAACTGCCAGTATGTAAATTTTCATTCCGGAAATTTTCAATATGAAAACTTCCATTCCAGAAGTATTCTGTACGAGAATGTCCATTTTGAAAAATTTTAGTTCCGGAAGTTCCATTCCGGAAATCTTTGTTCGGAAAAATTTGAACACAAATTTTGAAAAACTTTGTTTAAACAATCAATCAAATGTACTCCCCCTATGAAAAGGAGTTTATTACTGTAAGGAGACTTTTTCAACAGAATGTTAATTATGAAAGATTACCTTATGATTATCATTACTAACTTCTGTTTAATATATTCAAATCTATCAGAAGGCAAAGATTTTGTGAAAATGTCAGCAAGTTGATCTTGCGTTCCGATAAACTGAAGAATAATATCTCCTTTGAGTGTGTGATCCCTAAGAAAGTGATGCCTAATATCTATGTGTTTTGCACGAGAGTGATGTGCAGGGTTTTTACTTAGGGCAATGGCACTTGTGTTATCACACAAAATTTGAGTTTTAGTAAAACTCAAGCTATAGTCTATGAGTGTGTGTTGCATCCACAACACTTGTGCACAACAACATCCAGCTGCTACATATTCAGCTTCAGCAGTGGAGAGTGATACAGAATGTTGCTTCTTGCAAGACCAAGAAACTAAAGAATCACCTAAGAAATGAAAAGTTCTGGATGTACTTTTTCTATCCATTCTACATCCACCAAAGTCAGCATGAGAAAAGATTTTTAGAACAAAATAATTTCCAGAAGTATAAAATAATCCAAGATCCATGGTTCCCTTAAGGTAGCGAAAAATTCATTTTACTGCCTTTAAGTGAGATTCCTTAGGATTGGATTGATATCTTGCACATAAGCATACTGAAAACATTATGTCTGGTCGACTAGTTGTTAATTAAAGTAGACTTCCTATCATACCTCTAAAAGATGTTTCATCTACTGGTTTCCCAGCTTCGTCAAGATCTAAAGAGTTTGAGGTACCAATGGGAGTACTTATACTCTTAGTGTTGTCATAACCATACTTTTTAAGAAGATCTTTAATATACATATGTTGAGATATGTAGGTTCTTTCTGGTTTTTGAGAAATTTGAAAACCAAGGAAAAATGTTAACTCACCCATCATACTCATTTAAAACTCAGATTTCATTAGACTTGCAAAAGAGTCAGTCAACGATTGCTGAGTTTAACCAAATATAATGTCATCAACATAAATTTGAACAATCAAAACATTTTTCTTATCTTACTTTATAAAAAGGGTTGGATCTGCATTTCCCTTAACATAGTTATTTTGAAGCAAAAATCCGGTGAGTCTATCATACCATGCTCGTGGGGCTTGTTTAAGTCCATACAAGGCTTTGGTAAGTCTAAAAACATGATCCGGATGTTTTGTATCTTCAATGCCAGGAGGTTGTTCAACAAAAACTTCCTCTTGAACATAACCGTTATGAAAAGCACATTTCACATCCATTTGGAAAAGTTTGAAATTAAAGAATGCTGCAAAGGCAAGTAGAATACGGATAGATTCAAGTCTAGCTACTGGGGCATAGGTTTCTTCATAGTCTATTCCTTCTTGCTGATTATAGCCTTTAGCAACAAGTCTAGCTTTATTTCTAACAATGAATCCATTTTCATCACATTTATTTCTGAAGACCCATTTTACTCCAATAACAGAAGTTTCCTTAGGTCTTTCAAACAAGGTCCAGACTTTATTCCTTTCGAATTCATTTAGTTCATCTTGCATTGCCTTGATCCAATCATCATCACCTAAAGATTCATCAGTGCTTTTAGGTTCTAATTGGGAAAGAAATGCTAGATGTTCTACTTCATTTCTTAAGGAACTTCTAGTCCTTACAGGTTGGTTTACATCACCAATGATACTATCACTGGGATGATTCTTAAGAAACACCTGATTTGGGTTTTGTAAAAACTGTTCATCAACATAGGGTAGAAAGTCTTCTGGGGTAAATGTTTCAGAAGTATTTTCTAGAACAATTTCCTTATCAGAAGGTTCTTCTATAAAAGGTTGACAATCAGTTTTTGAAAATACATCCGAAGATGTAAGTTGAGATGGTTTGAAAACAAAAGGATCTGACTCGTCAAATTTTACATGTACTGTTTCTTCAACAGTACAAGTATTTTTATTAAAAACTCTATAAGCCTTAGAAGTTGTGGAATAACCTAAGAAAATTCCTTCATCAGATTTCGGTGTGAATTTATGTAAGTTGTCTTTAGTATTCAAAATGAATAATTTGCAACCAAAAACCTTGAAGTAGGAAAGTCTTGGTTTTCTACCATTCCATAACTCATAAGGAGTTTTATTAAGAAAAGGTCTAATCAAAACTCGATCTATAGTATAGCAAGCAGTACTTACAGCTTCAGCACAGAAATGTCTAGCAATAGAATATTCACTCAACATGGTTCTAGTTATCTCTTGAAGAATTCTATTTCTTCTTTAAACTACACCATTCTGTTGAGGAGTTCTAGGTGCTGAAAAATTGCGAGTAATACCTTTCTTACTACAAAAAGTTTCAAAATCAGAATTTTGAAATTCTCCTCCATGATCACTATAAATAGTTTTCAATGGAAGGTTTTTCTCATTTTTAACTTGAGCTCTAAAACTTTTGAAATAAGAAAAAGCTTCAGATTTCTTTACTAGAAAATAGACCCAAGTAAATCTAGTGTAATCATCAACTAGAACAAACACATAGTATTTGCCTCCAATACTTCCAGTTTGTGTTGGACCAAAAAGATCCTTGTGCACTAACTGTAATGCATCAGTTGTTGAGACTTCACCGATTGACTTAAAACTAGATTTATGTTTCTTGCCATATTGACAAGGATCACAAACTTTAGAAGAATCAAACCTAAGCTCTGGTAGATCCTTAACTAGTTTCTTCTTAGAGAGTTTACATAGGTTTCTAAGATTACAATGACCTAGTCTTCTATTCCATAACCAAGAATGATCTACCATTGCACTTAGGCAAGGTAAATCATGGATCCTGAGGTCTTCTAGGTTCAAAGTGTAGACATTCTCTTGCCTATTTGCTGAGAGAATAAATTCTTCCTTGGAATTGTGAACTAAACACTTATCCTTCCTAAAATTCACAAGGTAACCTTCATCACATAACTGACTTATGCTAATGAGGTTGTGCTTAAGAACTTTAACAAAAATAACATTTGAAATCAAGGTTTTACCATGAAAAACAATATTCCCAATACCAACAATCTCTCCCTTACCATTGTCTCATAAAGTTACCTTTCCTTCTTTCGTTTTGATAATCTTTTCAAAAAATCTTTTGTTACCAGTCATGTGCCGGGAACATCCACTATACATGTACCATGTATTGTTGCTGGTACTTTCTTTATTATCCTGAAATCAAGAAGAAAATTAGAATTTCAGAATCCAAACTTGTTTGGATCCGAGATTTCCAGACAATAAAATTTTAGGAACCCACATCTTCTTAGAAAAGTAACCTTTGTGAAATCCTAGAGATTGGGTTTTGTTTAAGGAACAATTCTTTGCCCAGTGACCACCACATTGACACTTGGTACAAAATGGGGCACTTTGAGGAACAAAATAATTGTTACTGAAAATAGGTTTTGCATGGGTATAACCAAATCCGGATTTATTTCATAAAGGTCATATTTGGGAATACATCTTATCAAAATTTTCCTTACCATGGGTAAAGTTTGATAGACACTTATTTAAGGAAAAAATTTCGGACTTGAGTTTTACAACCAAGTTTTTATCCTCAAAATCATTAGTTTTAGAACAAGAGTTAGGCTCGAAAACATTTTTATTAGAAATTACTTTTTCTAACTCTTTAGAAAGTTTGTTCTTCTCAGAGCTTACTTCCTCAAGATTTTTTGAAATACTTTCAAAATCAGCATTTTCCTATCAAGATCTTTAGAAAGATCTGATATCTCTTTTGTAAGAATAGAATTCCTAGAGTTTGCCTTATCATGTTTCTTATTGAGTTTGGAATTCTCAATCTCAAGAAGTTCAGCAAACCTAGAGACTTCTTCATAAGTAGGTAAATTATTTTCCTCATCAGAAGATGATTCTTCATCAGAAGAGTTATAATAATTACTATCATTAGAATTTAAAGAAACATTGGTCAATGATTCAGCATTTCATACCTTAGCCATAAGACAATGATTATCAATAGGTAATCTGGCTATAAGACCAAGATTCTTCTGTCCTGAAGATTCATAATCAGAAGATTCATCTGAAGAGTCACCACCACTGGCACTCCAGGTGTCATTAGCTTTCAGAACTTTCTTAGCTTTCGCTTTATAATACTTCTTTCTGTTCCTGCCTGAATGTCTTTACTTTCTTTCTTTCTTTTTGAGCATAGGGCAATCTGGTCTAATATGTCCAGCTCTCTTACATTAATAATAAGTAACTTCTCCATCTTTCTTATCTTTCTTGTCCTTCTTCTTATACTTAGATTGAAAATTTCTCTGTCCAGCTATCTTGTTCATCCTTCGAGCAAGATTGGCTAATTCATTTTCTGAGACTTCACTCTCACTAGATTTGGATTGGAAAATAACTTTCTTAGACTTGGATCTACTCTCTCAGGAGTCTTAGCTTTCATCTGATTTGAAGTTGTGGTAAAAGCAACAGTACCATTTCCATTCTTTTTCTTGATGTTGTCAGCATCTCTCTTCATTCTTGTTTCATGTTGTAGAAGAGTTCCAAAAATCCCATCAAGAGTAATTTGAGTTACCTTCCTGTTCTCATCTATAGCTGTTCTCTTGGATTCCCACTCATTGGGCATAATGTCAATTATCTTGTCCACAAGAGCTTCATCATCTGAACCTTTTTCTCCCATAGATTGTAAACTGTTGACAATAGTCATAAATCTTTGTTGAAATTTACAGATAGGTTCTCCATAAGGAAAATTGAAGCCATGATATTCAGCTCTAAGCATAGATCTTCTAGTTTCAATCACCTTGGAAGTTCCAAAGTGTGTAACTTCTAACTTCTTCCATATACAGTTAGCTGCTTCACAAGAATAAATTTGGCTATATATATTTCTGGTCATTGAACATAGTAAAGTATTGCGTACCTTATAGTTTAGTTGATATTCTTGCTTTTCCTAGTTAGTAAAAGTTCTGACTTCCTTGTCAGGGATTTTATAATCACCAGTAAGAATAACAAAGTTGTCTACTCCAGTATTGATAACAAAAGTATTCATACGATCTCTCCAGTATTCATAGTCATTACCATCAAAGATAGGTGGTCTTGTCAGATTTAGATTATCAATTGATCCAACATTGATTCCTGCCATACTTATAATAACTTTGCACACAAACTTGTTAGTAGCAAAGAATCGTAATAACAAAGTTCGTATTGAGAAAGTTCGGAATGGAAAAATTCGGAATGAAAAAGTGAGCAAGAAAAACTTGTATGTGAGTACAAGTATTTCAGAGACCTTCTTTGATACCAATTGTAGGATAGAAATAGTGATGTAGATGCTCAATATACAAGAGGGGGGGGGGGGTGAATTGTATACTTTAAAAATTCATTTGGAACCTTTAAATTTAGTTAAGAATAACTATGTTTTCCTTAAGCAAAGGAAAGGGATAAGTTTAACAAAGTTAAACTTAGCAAATTCACAACACCTCTTAACACCGAATGCAAACTAGGAAAGATATTCCGAATGAGGGTTCCAGAAATATGGTTCCGGAAATTGAAACTTAACAAAAGATTACAATTTGAGATTCTACCTTAAAGCGTATAGAATCTAAATGAAACAGAGTACAAATAAGGAAGTATAAGAAAGTTATACTTTCCTCATATTACAAAATGCAGTGGAATATAAACAAGTAGTAAAACTACAAGTAACAAGATATAAGTCTTTTAACCCTAAGAGAAGGGTATCCAACAACCTTGGATAAAGGTCCCTTGATTTATACTTTCAAGCAAGTCTGTCTTACCCACACCAGGGTAAGCCCTCGATACGAAGATTGGAGTCTCTGTCTTGCTATCCCCACAAGCCCTCAACTTCAAGGTAGTTGGCAACCTCTGTCTTCCTCAGCAAGGAAGCCCTCGAACTTCAAGGTAGTCGGAACCTCTGTCTTCCTATCCCGGAAGCCCTCAAATGTAATCACCAACATTCAGAGTCGCACAAAGCTTTGAGAGTTAATAAGAGTATCTCTCTCTAGAAATCACTTCAAGCAGATTAGTCAGCCTTTCAGCACTTTTTCAGCCATCTGCTATGATCTCTTTCAAATGAGCTCCTATTTATAGGTAAGGTCGGCTCCTTCTCCAACAATCATATTTTCCTTAAAGATCGGAGGGACCTACACACGTGTCACTTAGACAACGGTTAATAAGAAACAAAATGGACGACATCATTTTATAACAAAACAAGTGTAACAGAATGTACGACATCGTTTTAGACTCTAATATAAATGTTCGGAATGAACGCTTCGGAGTGAAGGTTCGGAGTGTAAGGAACAATAGTAAAGAGTAGACAAATTATAGAAATGTAAGCAATATAAAAGTTCCGAGTCTTACAAAAATATTTTTTGGAGTCTGAACTAATTCAGAGTGTATAAAACAAAGATACTCAAATTCTGTTTAATAGGTGAATTCGGAATGTGAATTCGGAATAGGAATTTGTCATCAGAAATCGTAATGAGAATTCATCATCAGGATTCGTAATGATAATTCTTCATCAGAATTCATAATGGGAATTCGGAATGAGATTTCTTCATTAGGATTCATAATGAGAATTATTTATCAGAATTCGTATTGAGAATTCTTCTTCAGAATTCGTATCCTGAATCTGGAATTGAACTTAGTCAGAGTTCATATCCGGAATTCGGAATGAGACTTCCTTATAGTTCTTATCCAGAATCCGAATCCTAAAACAGAATGATTTATATCAAAGTTTCAATGATTCTGAGAAAATGAATCCGAATCTCACACTTAAGAAAAATATGGATGAATATATGATAAGAATAATTTTTCTTATAAAAGCGATTTTCCTTAAGAAAGTAATTTTCCTTATAAAATCAATTTTCCTTAAGAAAGCAATTTTCCTTATAAAAGCATTTTTCCTTAAGAAAGCAATTTTTCTTAAAGATAAGGTGTTTGTGATTTTCAAAACAAGAAGGAATGGAAAAGTCATAAGGAAAACCTTATTGACTCAACAGGGATGCTATAGTTTGTATCAAAGGATTGATTAGTTATTTGTGGAAATTAGTATATGAAAACTCTAGGAAGAACCCTATAGAAAAGTATAAATATAGGATATATTCTTGGTATTTTGGTGAGTATTGAGTAAGGGGTTGCGGAGCAAATACATCCCTGTCTAAATACGAGCAGGTAGAGGTGGATCTGGCATAGATGTACATAGGGGTAAAACCCAAAAACACCGCTTTGAGCTAGACTCGAACGGGAACGGGTACACGACAATGGGCCTTGCTACGCTCTGGGTTACGACACTCCCGGGGGATATGCTTTGGTAAATTCATAAGCTTAGTATGAACCTTTATTAAAGGAAGAAATATAAAATAAAATAAAGATTCACATAAGAATATATGATCATGGATAACCTAGTTTGGATCCTAGGGGATCACAAGTTAGGGTATACTTTTCTTCTACAAGTTATCCTTCTATGCTTTAATCTCATTTTAATGATTATTGGCTAAGTATTTAAGCCCCTAATTGTACTTTATTTTCTTAGTTAATGGCGAGAAATGGAAGAACATGTCACAGCAACCAATGAGATAGGAAATGTGACAATTTCCATATTAATATGATAGAGGTGATTAGGGGATTAAAAGATGATTATTATTTTAGAAGATGTTCACTACTTTGGGAACCCTATTTGATCGAGGTAAATAGATTACTATGGTATTTTCATTGAGGAGTAAGGTTGACTTATATTTTGAAGAATCGATAAATTTAAGGTGGACTTATAGTAATTTAGGTTACTTATGGAAATGATTAACCTATCTTGGGGTAAATATGTTTAGTTTAGTTACTTTTTTTATAAGATGTTAGGGGTGGTTGATATTGTTTGGAGATGAATGATAATGTTTACCTTGGAAGACTATGTTATCAAATCCTTCTTGTATTTGGGTGTCAATCTTAGTTTGGTTTATTTTGAGGGATTTTAAGGACAGTTATTTATGGAATGGTCTATGATGAACTTTGGGTAGTACTATGGAACTTTGAAGATTTAAAAGTAGTTTCCCTTCCTACGAGATTATTTATTTTTGATGAGTTGTTTTATCTTGCCCTTTATGTTACTGGGATAATGTTTAAAGATAGAAAAAATTGATAGTTAATCTTTTGTGGATTAAGTGACTATCAAGAAGATGATTCTTGTGTTTTGATGAGACCAAGTAGTTTTGAATGATCATCGTTTGGAGAAAAGATTAGTTTTGGTAGAAACTTATTAAAGGATGAAACTCTACTAGAAGGTAGGTATATTTCCTTATGTTTTTATTCTATGTAGTAAATGAATTCCTCAAAATTATTAAAAGGAACATAAAACAAAAACATTGTTGGTTTAAGCTTCCTACAGGGTAATCAAAGACCGTTTACACACATCATAAATTTGGGACTTTCTTGTGGTTTACTTCCTCATAATCATGTTTTCTATCACTCTCACTCAGAACCTGACTCTTTTTTTCTCCTTCATGTCCATGTTTTCCTACATGGAATCCTATTGTGGGTTAACTCGGGTGGCCTTTGTACTTCATGTTCTTTCTTTTAAAGTAATAGTTTTACTGACTCTTTTTACGATGTGGGACTTTCAATGAAATTTCAAAGCCCAATTTTAAAAATTGCGAGGATGAAATTTCTTAAGGGGGAAGATTGTAACGACCCGAAATTTTGAATAAATCTTGTTTCCTAATTTTGTGTGTTATTTTATTTTTAATACTCAACAAAACTGTTTCATTTGATAACATGAGTATAATTAAAATGAGACCATTGGATTTTGACAGTTATATGACCATTGGTCAGTATGACCGCTGGAAACTAAATGTTTTGATTATTGTCTCTAAATACAAGTAATCTTGTTTAATTAATAAAGAAAGAAGATTCAATGGCCTCACCCAATAGTGTTGGACCGATTGAATCCCATCTAACAGAAGTTGGAAAGAAGGTAGCACCACTGGGCTTTGCTCTGGACCAAACCCAAGCTGAACTTCATCGTGTGAAGCTAGAACGGAATCACCTTTGCGAGAAGTTCAAACTGATAGAAATTACTACTCGTGAGATGTTGGTCGAGCCTCCCTCGGATTCTCTCACCTTAGCACACCTTACACTTAGGTCCTATGCGGGTGTGATAAGGGGCTATGTAAGGAGACCGTAACTGCCTTGTGTAATCCTTTGTCTTAAATAAAAATTGGTATTTTTTCTTATAATGAAGTTTATGAATTTTCAAATGACCGGATAAATATAGTATGAATTTTTTTATGAATTTTAGAAAAAAGATATTTTAAAAAAGTTTATGAAAACGTTAAATAATTAAAAACGTGTAATGATATTCAAAAAATGGTCTTCTACAATTATGTACAGTACGAAATTTAGAGTGTAATAAGATCAACTTGATTTTTGATGAATAGTAAATTATGAATAGTGATTTTATGCTTAGGATTAGTAATGTGACCAAATGGATTAGTAATCTTATTTAAATAAATCATTAAAATATTCTATGAACCTTGATTAAGTAATGCGATTCAATAAAATGGTTAAATAACGATTTCATAAATTATTAGTCAAGTATTAGTTTTTTCGGGTGAATAGTGTTTTTTAATTAAAAATTTAATTAAAAATATTTAGAAATATATTTTTATAAATTGGATTTCATTTTTGAACTCAGAGCATCGATATTATGTGAAGGTAATGTTTGGGGATTTTTCTGAAAAAAATGAATTTTCGATGAATAGTGTATTTATTTAAAAATAAAATTAAAAATATTTAGAAAATTATTTTTATAAAATGGAGTTCATTTTTTAAATCAGAGCTTTGATATTTGGTTAAGGTGAAATTTTGGGATTTTTCTGAGAAAGTTGAATTTTCGATGAATAGTGAAAATACAGTTTTTAAGTTACGGGTGTTTAATGACATCATTAAGTGATGTATTAAGTATGCAATCAATTTGGTCGACTTATGAATAGTAATATAAGGTATGAGGTGTCCCAAGTGGCCAATACCATAGGAAAATACCATGTTCAATCCCATGGTTTTGCCAAAACCACTAATGAGGTGTCCCTTGGCCATTAATGCCTTGTCCCCTCACTTTCCCTATAAATACCAAGCCATCCTCTCATCCATTCGACTACCCACTCCCCCCAACGAAGTTCTGGTCTCATTAACTCCCAAGGATTCCTCCAATGGTTCCCCCAAGATCTCAAGGTCCCAACCTTTGAGTTTTAAGAGTTACGTTTTAAGGTAAGGGATCCGACCTCTCTCTTTCTTTTCATGTAATCTCTTTTATGTCATTTCTTTTATGATCCATGTTCATATGTTGGAGGAAGTTATTTTATATTAATCTTACTTCCCTTTTCATGTTCATATGATGAGATACCCCCTGTTTCTCTCATCATTTCGTTTTAAGAATGTTTAAGTGGCGTCGTTTGGCTGCCGAATTTTTAAGGGATTCTTTCACCCTTCTCATTTTTTCGAAGTTCTACTTTCATGTCAAGTCTTTCATGTTCGTTTTTATTATGTCGGGGTATGATATATATATCTACCATACTGAACTTTTATGTTCATATGATGAGAGACCCTATTTGATCTCGTCAATTCATTTTTGTTGATGTTTAAGTTGCACAGTTAGGCTGCCGAATTTTTAAGGGATTCTTTCACCCTTCTCATTTTTTTAAAGTTCTACTTTCATGTCAAGTCTTTCAAGTTCCTTTTTATTATGTTGGGGTATTATCTCTATATATATCATACTTATCTTTTTTGTTCATTTTATGAGAGACCCTATTTGATCTCATCAATTCATTTTGTTGAAGATTAAGTGACGGCGTTAGGCTGCCGAATTTTCATAAGAGAAATATTATTTTTGTCCTCCTTTAATATTCTTCATTTCATATGGTATATCTTTCAAAATTCATTACCATGTAATTAAATCCTTTGTATTCTTTCCCTATACTATTTTATGGGTCATTTATGAATGTTGTACCCATTTCCCCTCTCTTTTCAATGTTTTCTAGAACCCCAAAAGATAGCCGTTATGCTGCAGAATTTTCGTCTCAAAATGTCTCTCTCTTTTTCTAAAGTTCTTTTATTTTATTAAGTTAATACTCAAATCACTCTATTCTGTAATGGTATTCACATATATACCAAGTTGTCCTGTTTTAAATTTTGGGACTTACATACATTAGACCCGCTCTCCCTTCCGTGGGTTTAAAGTTACGTAAAGATCACGTCTTTAAAGCAGTTTTTAAAACGTTATGATTATGAAACGATACCCATTTATTTTATGTTATATGGGTTATTTATGAAATGTTTTATGATTATATATGTGGCTCAAATGATAATAAAGGCAAATTTAAGGGTGATCCCTGATAGCGCTCCAATGCATTGGGTAATGATGTAACCACTAGAGAATACAATTTTCACGATATCTTGGTGAATAACCTTGGTAATTTTCAAATGACACCTTGGGGATAGACCTTAGTGATATGTTCATGATTGCCTATGTTAAATTATGTAGCCACATCTTCAAGTTATGAAAAATGTTATTTTTATTATGATATGCTTCATGATTTCTTTCTCATGCCTTAATGTTCTTTTTATGACCTTATTGAAGTATCTCAAGTTCACATGTAAAATGTTTCTCTTATTTCCCTTACTGGTCCTTCTGCTCACCCTTTCATTTGATGTATGTCCCCAGGTTATGAGATGTAGTAATGAACCTAAGATTAACATAAGGAGAATCCTTTCAAGTGTTGAAGTATAATGTTTTTTTCATGTATTAATTTCCTAGTTTCCATGACACTAAACCTTAAAGATCCTTAGTTTTTTTAATTTAATGAAATTTTATGTGACAAAAGGCGGGATGAAATATTGACTATACCTTTCCTCTAAAACCAAATATAGCGACCTATACTTTACATACATGGTTAATACTTCAAAATTAAAGCATACTTATTACAACATATAACAAAACCATGAAAGGATCTTATAGGTATAGTGTCTTTAGAAACTGGGAAACATAAACAACTGGTTCATAAAGCATCTACACGGTCTCCCATTTATTTCATCATATCTATAGTCCATTTTTAGAATATCTTACTTAATAACCTTCTTCCTGACCTGGGGAAAGAAAACATACAAAAGGGTGAGCTCAAATGCTCAGTATGGCTAAACAAAATAAATATCAATCACATCAAATTCATAAGAACATAAAATTTTGGAAATCTTACCCTGCAAAAGAGATCATAATTTCATAACAAGGGATAAATCATGGTAGTGAAATGTAATCCCAATAATCATAACTTAAAACATGAATCTTTTTGGCATACACACATAATCATATAGAATCATTTCTTATTAGTCAAGACCCATTTCCAAGTCTATCTTAGTGGACAAAGTCCATTTCTGAACCGAGTTCACTCCTCGTTTCAGTCCTGTTTCACTAAATCGGTTTAACCTGCCGTTCCAGCCATGTCTATCTCATGAGATATAAAATATTTACCCAATGAATTGGAGGGAGATATAGGTCCCACCCATCTCATAATGATACCATTATTATGTGTGCCACAAAATCATAAACCATACATCATAGTATAACCCATGTAATAAAAATGGGAATCTTAAACATCGTGACATCATAAAAAAATTCATATAAGATAAAGGAATTCCTAAAAATATTACCATCACAAAATAATAAAATCAATGTAATAATAGGGATAGAAACAGAACCCTATATTATCTTAGATGGAAAATAATTTTTATAAAACACTTGAACTCCATTCTTGAGGAAAATATCCTTTCTACATCAAATTTTTTTTCCTTTCTTAACATGTCATACAATTTTAAACTAAAACAAGTTGATTAAAAATAAACTTGAAAACCTGTAAAGGATGATTCTTGGAAATAATGTTTTAAAAATCCATTCATTCCGTATAAGTTTAAAAAAAGCATTCTTCTCGTACTTTTGTAGGAAAAGTCAAAAAGTACCTCGTACGAAAAACGACAAAAGATTCCTTTCATATCTTTTACTAAAAACTCACCGAAGGGTAAAATTGGATTTAAACAATTTGAGGAGGATATAAATAATATTACATATTGATGAAACATGGATGTGGATGATAAATATTCCCTAGTAAATTCTGAAGTATAAACAATCTCAGATAAAAATTGAGATTGCGAGATTGTCCCTTACCTTAGGTCTGATTTGCTTCGTAAGTGTCCAAACCTCCTGTATAATGATTTAAATAATGTTATTGACTTATTCCATAATCATACTTATTGTTATGATATCATATATGGTCATATTCTTAGCTTCCTATTAGTAATATTTCATTACTACTTGTTATTCGGGTGTTTATTTCTTTTTTGTTCTTATGCGTGTTTTGTTGCATAAATTCTTATTCCACTTTATAGGATATAGATACATCATTTACAGAATCATATTAGTGTAATATATATCATATTAATTCATTCAATTCATTTATGTAATCATTATTCAATTAGAATCATATAGAACGTGTCGCATCACATCGTGGAGACGGTAGACCGTACATACGCACGAGCGATGATATCGTTACCATGATCGTGGAATTGTATTGGAGTGTATGTATACTATTTAAGAATCAATACCAATTTAAAATAATCAGATATAGTTATTTATTTTCACCATTATACAATCCAATTAAGGTGGTGTTGGAAAAAAGATTACACCACGATGTGGAGATGGTATTCCGTACGTACGAACGCACATTGATTTCGTTTTCCGTAGGATGGATAAGAGGTGAAATAGGGTTGTTTCATACTTATAATAACATATCAGTATATGCAGGATACTGATGTTATTACCTCATAATGAAACAACTAATGAAGAGGGAGTATAAGAAGAATGGAACTTGAAGAAAACGGTAGAAGGTATTACCTCTTTCTCGATGTGACTCCTTTGAACTTTCTCTTAAGGAACTAGAGTTGGTCTTTTGAGAAGAGAAGTACCTCTAGTAGGTTTCTAAGTAAGTGGGGAAGTGAAATGGGCAGGGGTTAGCCGAGATTGAAGGCTCAAATTGGTGCGAGGAAGAGAGGGAGGAGGTGCCTTTTATAAGAGAGGAGAGGGGCACCTTTGGAAAGTGTGGAAATATTATTTTATTATAAACTTATCTTCGGTTTCAAAAGGTCCAAAAATCATTAAAGATGATGATAAGATGACTCATGGTTGAAATAAAATCATCCAATCAGAATTGTACATGTTTTGGAAAATATTTTAATCATTATAATCTTATTTATTTTAATCATTTATTAATGAGGTAAATACTTCATCATTATTGTGTCATAAATAATTTAATTTATTTGGTGTCTAAAAATTATAAAAAATATAATTATGTAGGAAATATTTTTATCTTTACAATTAATATTTATAGTCGAAAATATAATTTATATAACCACTTATAAAAATTAATTACTAAAAGATTTTTGTTAATGTCAATTTTGTCTTTACATTAAATTAATTAATCCAAATTGTCATTTTCACTACCAAGTGGCTCAATGGGGTCCTTAAATCGACCCAAGGATGGCCATGGTCGGCCACTACTCATCCAATAAGGTTAGGTCAAGTTTCACGGAAATTTTGAATTATTATAATATTCTTTTAACCTTGAATTATCCTATTTACCTTTAACCGTAGTAAATAAAAATTACCGTAGTTACTATTCATAGTATCAAAAAAAATAAAAGTAACCTATTAATATAATTTGGACCCACTGATTCCAAATATGGAATCCATTTTTCAAAATTCAAAACACAGAAGTTGCAGTAATTAATTTAAAATTAATCCCGTTGTTAAGCAAAATGATTTTAAAAGTTAAAACATTGCCAAAGATTGAAATGTTTTTACATATGAATTCAATGTAAAATTAATTCTAAGGACATAAATTATATTAAATGGTAAAAATAAATTCTATTTATACTTAAAAAACATTAAATATTATAATTTAACCACATAAAGTATTGAGATGAAAAAATTTGTTTTTAATTAAAATATTACGTGTTTTTACTATTCATTAAAATATGAAAGTTATCAGAATAATATGAAAAATTTATCCAAAGTAAATTTTTATATCCTGATTCTAAATAAGAATTTTATTTTTTCAAATCGAACTTATAAACTTTTCAAAAACTAGATTTAATGTGGGTGCGCCATCAAAAGGCGGAAAAAATACATTTATTGAAAAATAATTCTTTTATCCAAAAAAACTGATTTTGTTTTCATACCTCATTCTAGAAAATGTATAAGATGAATTAAAATGTTATAAATTTCAAAATTCAGTTAATACTATTCATAACGGCTTGTTTATAATATTATAATATATCGTTGTTTAGTGAAACTCGGTATTGTGTACGACAGACGCTATCGAGGAAGGTCACGATTGCGTGTAACACAAGCCAAGATAGTGTTGTGTGTAGTGCAATATTCCTTTCCATATAACATATTACATTAAAAAAATATACTTCTCATAAAATATCAGGGTGTTACAACCGTTCATGTGCGTGTTCAACACAAAACTCTTTTCTTGTACCTTTCTTTTTATTCTCTTATTAACTAATAATAATAAACATAATAAACCAGATTTCTAATCATATTAATGATTTAGTAAATCTACTGTTGTGGTGAGTTAAAATTTAGGGATGTTAAGTTATTGAGAGTATTTTCTTTATGTGTATTCTTTAATTTAACATTGGGTTTGTTGGAATTAATATGTCATGGATTAATGAAATATTTTGTTTAAAGTATGAATTACATCGATTATTGGAACCATTAATACACTACCACAATCAAGTAGTGGTTGATATTAGTATCCTAGTTAAGTTTAGTCTGGGATTAAAGCCTTAAAACTTATGAATTCCAACCAACCTCAACTTATGACATGGGTGTTAATTTAATGTAATATAAAGAAAGGCTCAAGGATATCACAAGCTTAACTACCTATTTTTGAACTCATCCAAATATCTATCAAATTTTTAAATCAATTTTAATCAATAAATTAATTAAATTATAAACTACAAACCAACCCCTTAATCAAAATTCAATCAACTTAAAACAATCGAGTATTAAAAAGTATCATTACTGAGGATTTGACCAAAGTGTTTCTATACACATTAGCAGAGCACCGGAACCTCGACTGGTTGATAGGAGAAAATTAGCTGTGTGTTTCAAATAGCATTGTTGCTGGGGATGGTTCAATTAATTAGTCATCAGTTTCAAGTTATTGTAAAAAAACAAAATTTAAAAAAAACATAAAGAAAAATCCATGTTCCTCTTTCTTCCAAAATCGCTCTGAATGCCCTATAGCCTCCCAAACAACCCCCCATATTTTTTTGACCCTGAGACTAAGAGAACACTTTTCCAACATAGGATGAACATTAGAGATCATCAAATCATTCAGTAACCTATCCTTTTCCAATCAATTGAATTAGATATGGCCAATCCAAGGTAACAAACCCTTAAAGAACTCATTTCCTTTTATATGAATTACCAATCCCTTGGTATTAAATATCCAAACATATAGACTGACTTCAAACTCAAAGAGGGTTTGATTCATCTTCTACCTCATTTCCACAGGCTAGCAGGTGAGGATACACATCTCTACCTTAAAGAGTTCCAAGTGGTTTTCTCTACCATGAAGCCTCAAGGGGTTTATGAGGAACAATTCAAACTCTGAGAATTCCATTTTTACTTAGTTGACTCCACTAAGTAATAGATCTAAAACCTCCCACCTGGTTCCATAAACTCATGGATTAACATGAAGCAAATTTTCGTAGAGAAATTATTTCCTACTTGATAAAAATCTTACAGTTTCAAGAGATATCATAAGTAACATGGATGAAAAAACACAACAATTACATACTAGAGAACATACTCAAGTCAAACAAGCCCAAGATAGTCAGTCGATAGAGCCGAAAAAATGAAAGAGTGGTTGAGTGAACTTACAGTTCTTGTGTGACAACTATCTGTGGCTTCCAAAGAACCAACCTCATCTTTTCCACAATCTTTGTTCCCTGGACCTATCAAGAATAGTTGAATCTATAGATCCACATCTCATCCAACTGACCCATGTCCACAACTTCAAAAGGATTCATCAGATTCATTTTGATTAATAGAGCTCAATTAATCATATTATCATAGGAACACCAAACCTCAACTATCAGGTCAGTTAATTCGAAAACTCAACCACCCCCACTATAAGCCCTTCTCTTCTACCTTCAACCAAGGATTGAGGCATGGTTATCACATTTATCATCCCCCTCAATTCCCTCATCAAAACCTAAACCAATTCCAATATGGAAAAGTTGTTGGTAACTTCTATCAACCTTGTCCTTTTGTTCCTCAACCTCAAAGAAATAAATCCTTATTCTGGATTCCATTATCCTAGTTATCCTTCCCAATTATAAAACCAATAAAATAACTTTCCTAAGAACCAAAATCTTGGCAATACCAATTTGGGACAAGCGTATTCATCCAAGAATCCCTTGTAAACTCATGTAAAATATGTTTCCTCCTTCACGCATTCTACCCTCAAAAACATTGAAACACAAATTGGTCCACTTGCATCTCACCCGATCCAGCAACAATAAAAAAATTATTCCCAACTCCTGGATCAACCATTACACAACCCCAAGGGTAATGTATGTGAAATTGCACTTAGATCAGGGAAGAAAATTTCTATTCCTCCTGATAAGTCTTACAACCCCATTTTAATGTTGACCTAGAAAATTAAAAAAAAATAAACATGAAAAGAAATCTAAATTCATTCTATCACCTCCTTCTATTCCACTTAGTAACATAATTCTTTTTCCTCAAGTCATTTCTAAGCCAAAGAAGTCCTATGAACCTGATTCTAAAATTCTCAACATGTTTAGATGTGTTGAAGTCAATATACCCCTCTTAGATACCATAAAAAAATCCCTAACTATGCAATGTTTCTTAAGGAATTGTACACCCACAAGAGGAAACATAAGATCTTACAAAATGTTTCCACCCAGTAGTCTATTCCCATAAAATGGAAAGATCTAGGTACCTATAAATTTCAATTCCAAATTGGATGTTACAACTTTGACGATGCACTCATAGACCTAGGATACACAATTAATTTCATTACTAAATCCTTATTCTCAAAACATGGTCTAGGTCCCTTACATCCAATGAGTGTTTTCATTCAATTAGAAAATCAGAGCACTACTAGTCCTAAGGGTATAATCAAGTATGTCCTTGTTCGTGAGAATGATCTTATCATCCCTGATGATTTCTATGTCCTTGACATGGAAGATGAGAAAAACTCTTCTCAATCTCCATAAATTATAGTAAGATCATTCATAGTGATAGATAGAACCAAAATTGATGTCCATTCATGCATCTTATCCATAGAATTTGGTGACCAACTGGTCAAATTATACATTTTCCAAGCCATGCTATACCCATATGAGGATCATTTTCATTCTCAATCCATGATTTTGAGGAAACTTCATAGATCCAACTGAACCCCATTCCATCATGTTCATCATGTTCTAATGAGAGAGGATCGTGTTAAAATTTCACCATGATTAACCGTGTTTTAAATGGTAAAGTTGATTTGGAACTATCATTCATAGACTTTATCAATCAAGTGGATCTTGAAAACTATCTTGAATACCACATCAAATCTGATCTCTACTGCTCCACCTAGGAAAATATTAAGGAAAATGAATATGAATGAACTGAAAACCCTTCCTCCATTCTTGAGTTGTCTAACCCACACATGAAGTATGATATTGATATGAAACATCTTCCTGAAAAAATGGAATATAGATTATTTTTCCATGATCACTCTTATCCTGTCATTATATTTTCTTCACAAACTAAACTAAGGAGTCCAAACTTGTTCAGGTGTTAGAGGAAAAAACAATGGCCTTATGTTGGACCCTAGATGACATACTAGGAATCAACCCTGCTCTTTTCCTGCATCACATCAATCTTGAGGAATCATCCAAACCAATTAGAAAACTACAAAGAAGATTCAATCCAATCATACTTTAGGAAGTTAGGTAAGAGATCACCATGCTTATTCAAGATGGTATTATCTACCCAATTTTTGATACTGAATGGGTTAGTCCAATTCAAGTTGTACATAAGAAGGGTGGGATAGATATTGTCACAAATGAACATGGTGAGGTAGTCACAACTCTAGTGAAGAAAAAATGTCATGTGTTCATCAACTATAAAAAATTGAATGTTGGAATAAGAAAATATCACTACCCTCTTCTATTCCATGATCAAATTCAATAACAATTAGCCATAGAGTAACAATATTTCTTTCTTGATGGATACACTAGCTATTTCCAAACCCCAATCGCATCTGAGGACCATGAAAAGACTACTTTCACATGTCCCTTTGGAATATATACATATAAGATATTGAATTTTGTCCTTTTCAATGCCCCTACAACATTCCATAGGTATATGATGAGTATCTTTTTTGAATTCATTGAACCCTCCATGGAATTATTCATGGATGACATTACCATTTATAGTGAACCATTTGAATCACTCTTTCATTCACTCAATCTAGTCCTTCAAAAGTGTGTCAAGTGTAACCTTGTGTTAAAATTTTAAAAATTTCACTTCATGGTTGCAAATGGGATTGTTCTTGGGAACATAGTTTCAAAACATGGTATTGAAGTTGATCCTTCCAAAATTAAATTGATCTAATCACTTCTAAAACTCACCTTTGTTCGAGACATATGTTCCTTCCTTGGCCATGATGGTTTATATTGTCGATTAATCCAAAACATCAGTAATATTTCCCTCCCACTCAATTGGTGTCTCCAAAATGATGTCACTTTCTATTTTGATGAGGATTGAAAGAGATCCTTCATTGAACTCAAAACTGCTCTTACATCTGCCTCGATAATCCAACCCCTATATTGGTCCTTGACCTTTGAGTTGATGTGTGATGATTTTGTTCGAGTCGTTGGGGGTGTTCTTGGTCAAAGAAGAGAAAACATTACTCATTTCAACTATTATGCCTCAATTTTTTTTGATGAAACTCAATCTCACTACATATGACTGAAAATGAACTTTTAGTAGTGGTTTTTGCCTTAGATAAATTCCAATCCTATCTTTTACTTTCCAAAATTATCATCTTTACATGTCATTCTGAGATAATGTTCTTACTCAAGAAAATTGATTCCAAACAAAGCCAAATAATATAGATCCTAATGCTCCAATAGTTTGAACTTGAAATCAAAGATAGACTAGGGAATGAAAAGGCTATGTCGTATCACTAGAGTAGAATTTCTAATTCTTATCATTCCTAAAATCAATGATCCTGAATTCCCTACTAAGAACCTTTCATCTCTCACTCCAAAAATACCATGGTATTCCCCAATTGTAAATTACTTGGTTTCTGGTGTTCTTCCTGAAAAAATTCCAGAAGAAAAAATTGAAGTTGAAAAGTGATTAAAAATACGATTTTTTGGAAGAAAATAAACTTTGGAAAATTGGGGATGACATAGTAATAAAGAGATGTGTCGATGAAGATGAAAATTCTTCTATCATAAATTTTTTTTCACTCACTTCCCATAGTTTTCCACTTTGTACATCAATGGACCTCCGAAATGGTCCTAGACTCTGAATTCTTCTATCCTTCACTCTTCAAGGACTCACATGAGATATGTGAATCATGTCTTACTTGCTAAAAGTTTGACACAATTTCAATGTGAAATGAAATGACCCAAAATCCATTAATTTTCTATGAGATCTTCAATGATTGGGGAATAAATATCATGGGACCATTCCCCCTTACAATGGATTCTCATACATTTTTCTAGCAGCTGATTATGTTTCTAGGTGGGTCTAGGCCAAACCCACTATAAAGGATGATTCACATATTGTTAGTGAGTTCCTAAAGATACACATATTCCACTAATTTGTCACCCCACTTGCCTTGATAAGTGACTTAGGAACCCATTTTTTAATAGAACTGTGGAATCTATTTTGAAAAATAATGGGGTTGTACATAAAACATCAACTGCATATCACCCCCAAACAAATTCCATGGTTGATCTTTCCAATAGAGAAGTCAAAAGAGTGCTAGTCAAAATTGTTAGGCCCACTGGAAAATATTAGCATGGAATACTTGGTGAAGCACTTTGGGATTATTTAAATGCCTATAAAACACCTATTGGGATGTATCCTTTTATTCTAGTTTTTGGTAAAGAATTTCACTTACCAGTTAAAATCCAACATAAGTTATTTTGTGCAGTGAAAACTTGTAATTTTTATTTTGAAAAATCTGGTGAAGAAATATTGTTGCAATTGGATGAACTGGAGGAGCTTCAACTTGATTCTTATGAGAATTATAATATCTAAAAAGAAAAATTCAATGTAATCCATGATAAACACATATTGATAATGGTATTTCATGAAGGTGAAAGGTAATGATCTTCAATTATTGATTTCGAATTCACCCAGGTAAGCTTAATTCTCATTGGGAAGGTCCTTTTATTATTACTTATGTTTACCCATTGGGTGCAGTGCAAGTTCATGGCTCATCTTACAAAAGACATTCACAGTTAATAGACATTAGTTAAAGCATCACCATGAGAGGACACACATCCAAGGAACCACCTCTACTTCCATTAGATCCATAACTTCCACCGACCAACCCCCAGATGGGAATGAAGACCCACCAAATCCAAATCAGGGGGCACCTATTTACATTTAACTCTATCTCTTTCTATCTCTTACCCTATCTCACTCTTTCTTCTTCTTCCCATATCTATCATTTTTTTCCACCTTCCCCATCATAGTTTTTATTTACTCTTTTGTGTGGGTGTGTCTTTTGAAAATAAACTAAAACAAACCTAAAAACAGAAAAATAATAAAAAAAATCACATAACAAATATGGAGAGACGGTAAAACAAAAAATTTTGAATGAACAATTTTTTATTTGGAAAATTATTTTCCCCAACTATTAGGAAAAACATTTTATTTCATGCCAAGACCACCTACCTCCATATTCTCAAAATATGTGTTTTCACCCCTGATTGTGAGTATTGTGTTTTTGGACCTTTGAGCAGAATTTAATTCTTTTGAGTGCATTGATATGATAGAGGCATTTTCTGAACAACATGATAATCACAATAGAAAAATTTCCTCCCATTTCCGTTACATCAATCCCACTCTTGAAATCCCCTTAGAGCCTATGGAAACCTTTTCTTTGATAGCCACAATACATGCCTAATACCTAATCCCACCCAAAATCTATATGGATTTTGATTTCATAATTTTTTGAAATTTAAGTGTGTGGGGAATGGATTTAATTTTGGGTAGCCTTTATTGATTTCACCATGTTATCATATACTTGAGGGAAAGTATCCATTTTAGTGTGGGAGAGAGGTTTTCATTCAGTGAGTGTTGGGGAATGTACTTTCTTTTTTGTAATTTTTTTAATGTTTTTGAGTAGAGTTCAAAAAAATAAAATAAAAAAAGTCAAAAAAAAATGAAAAAATGAATGGGTTGTGTCTTGGGAAGGTCCAAAATCACTATTTCTAATCCTTTTATATTGTTATAACTATTACAATTAGTGTTTTGAGGAGATCAATCACGGGTTGGGAGATGAGTGTGAGATCTGTTTCAAGTTCATCATTCGAAAAATGCAATCCAAATAACACTTATATTATTAGGAGATGTTTTGTGTTTTGTAAATAATCCATCTTCTCATTGCCTTCAAATTTCTTCCTCATTTGTGTCTTTCTTCACACAATAATGCCCTTATAAATATGTGTTTTCATTTCCTTCCATGTTTGACTTAAGAAAAAATTATGCATTGTTTTACCCATGCTGATGTTTTACCCCTCTTCTCCTCCCTCTTGGAAAATATATTCCTACCATCCCATAACCATAGAAAAACAACTTAGAACGATATCATGATTCTTGTGAACTTTAGGATAGGGAATAGAAGATGATATTTCTTTAAAACTCTATGATTTTCCCTTTTGGTTGGAGAAAGTGTGAACCTCCATAAAGGAATTTTATCACCTTGAGAGGTGTGAGTTTTGAGTGTCTACATTTTCCATTTCTATATTTCATCATGAAAAAATAGTTGTTTATGGAACATTGATTCTATAAAAATTTTAGTTTTAATTCAATATGGATGAGTGAAATATTCTGAACCTCCCCTAGTTAGTGAAAACAAAATTTTAATATTTGTTGGCAAGTGGGAATGATTTTATAATGTTTTTTATATTTGTTGCACTTGAGGACATGAGCAATACTAAGTGTCAGAGGGTTGATTTTATTAATATTTTAATAACTTATTGTATACTCAATTTACTGATTTTATATGAATTGTGCATAATTTTTGTGAAATATTAATGTTGAAATATTAAATATAATTTTAGAGCACTATTTGAATTCATCCAGATTCAAGGATATTTAATGTTTTAATAATTACTCCCTTCCTAATTATCCAAATTTCATTATTATTTTTATTTTACGGTCAATTAGTCAAAATAAAACATTTCATTGGAAGGAAACATTGGCCAAATCATCCATTTAGAGGGTCATATGGTCCACAAAAGAAGACATAATGAATAGGTGAAAAATCATTACTAGCCATGATGATTGAGTCACTAGTCTAAAACCCCATACCCAAATTTTATGAAACTCTCCCATATTTTCTTGATTATCCAAAATAATCATGGAGAAAAATTTGAATGTCTAACTACATGAAAAAGGGGACACAGTGATGCTTTGAAGTCCAGCCCACCATTCCATCCGGGAATTAAAATTCAGACACTATTCCTGACATCTCTCATGATCTAGTCCTCAAATCAAGATGAGAGATTGTAGTGTTAAATAATAGATATAGGCGGCTGACTTTTTTTCAAAAAGAATTCTAATTTGAAGGAATATTAATATTCAAAAATCAATTTACATTTCGGCCATAAAAAATGAATGGATAGAATGGATAATTTAACATGTTTTATGAAAACCTCCATAACATTGATTTTATAAGTCTAAATGCCTCCAAATTTTGATATCAGACTGAAAATGTTAATATCTTATACTTTTTAGAAGATACGTGTTCCATATTCAGTTGTATGCATAGAAAAATTGGCGATACAAGTGGAGAGGAAATTTTGGAATGCAAAGAGCCCACAACATTGGGCTATAAATACACCCCCTCCTCTCCTTGAAAGTGGATGGAATTTCAGAAGAGTGGATCATACATTTTCATGAACAAATCCTTTAAAAAGGATTGGGAGGACCTAACATAATCATTTTTACACCTGAGATACCCTAACTCCTCTCTTTCATTTCATTTACTTTTGTGTTCTTTTTTCTTATAATCTTTTAAGTCTTGGTTTTGTAATTCTGTTTTAATGTAAGTATCTTTCCCAATAACTTTTATTATAATCTAAAAAATTATTTGAAATATTATATTTCATTAAATTTATTAAATCATGTTAAAAATCAATCTCTTATTTTTCTTCCACATTTAATCAAAATTTTATTTTTAATTCTTATCATCGTTCTTGTATGTGTGTTCGATGAAAAAATCTTTTCTTATCCCATTATTTTGCTTCTATTATTAACTCATAATCATAAAAATAATAAAAAATATTTCTAATAATCCTAATGTGTTAGTAAATCTACCATTGGGGTGAGTTAAAATTTAGAGATGTTAAGTGATTGAGAGTATTTTATCGATGAGTATTCTTTAATTTAAAATTGTGTCTGTTGGACTTAACATGTCATGGATTAATGACGTATTTTTTTTAACGTATGGATTGCATGGATTATTGGAACCATAAATACACAGAAAAAATCAAGTGGTTATTGATATTATAATCCTAGTAATATTAAGGCATGGATTAAATCCTTAACACTTAGGAATTCCAACCAATGTAAACATGTGACATGGGTGTTAAATTAATGCAATATAAAACAAGGCTATAGGATATCAGAATATTAACTACAATTGATGAAACCACCCCAATATTTATCTAATTTTTAAATCATTATCAATAAATAAATCAATTAAATAATTATCTTCAAACAGACCCCCAATCAAAATACAATAAACTGAAAACAATCGACTATTAAAAAGTATCATTGCAGAGGATTCTACCCGACTGCTTCTATAGGCATTAGTAGAGCACCAGGACCTCGAACAGTTGATAGGGGAAAATCGGACATGTGTTTCAAATATTTTTTTAATTTTTACTTTATTTATCCACTACATGTTTTATTAACCAATTTCTTATAAATTGTTATTACACTAACAGGTCATCATAGAAAATAGTTTCTATTCTTTATAAGATGATAAGGTTAAATGTTGGGTGTATTGAAATTACTTATTCAAGAAGACCACTTATATTTAATGATGCATATTATGAGTACTGAAGAGTTCATTAAAATACTTTCATTATCTATACTGATGTTGATAACTTTTTTATTCCTATTGGTGATTATAAGATTCTTAATAAGGAAGTGACTAACTTTACTCATCAAGAAAATCAAGAATATCAACTGAATTACTGTGTAATGAATACACTTTTCTGTTCCATGAAAAGAAAAATATATATCCAAATATATTCTTTTGATGTTTATAATATATTTTAAAAAATGTTATAAATCAATCGCCTTGGATCTTCCAATGTTTTTGAGACTAGAAGAGCTATGAAAGATCAGACTATAAAGCCTTGGATTATCTACCAAGAGAATCAATGGAAAAAATGAATAAAAGATTCATGAATATTTTGAATATTTTACATTTTCTTAGAGAAAAGTATCTCATTGATGGAGTATTGGTTGAATTTATTATAGAAATCATGCCAAATTAGTGGGAATCCAAAAGGTAAGCCATGAAAGATATAAGGAAGATTACTAATCCAACTCATGATGATATTATTTTAAATCTCATGCAATATCATGGTAGGTTGAAAATAGATACTTGAAATTTGAAAAATATGAATAGTGGAGTTTCTATTACAACAAAAATCAAATGTACCTACTAAATCATAGTCTGCTGAAAAAGTTGTTAAATTTACAAAGAATAAGAATGTTATCATTGAATCAGATTCCAATTCTTCCGCACCTTTGGAAAATGACTTAGAAAATCTAGATATAATGATGAATAAAATTATGGGAAGGAAATATTTTCGTTATATGTACAAAAAAATAATAAGAATAACAATGATAATAAAGAGGCTTATGATGTTATATGTTATGAATGTTAGAAGACATGACACATTCGACTAGATTTTCCTAAGATGAAAAGGAAGGAAATAATAACATAAATATTGATAATAATTATAATAATTACTATAAGTCTAAAATTAATAGGAGTTTTAAAACATATGACACTTGGAGTGGTAGTGGTAGATATATTTCTTTATATAATTCACCAGAAAATGAATCTTCCAAAAAGAGGAATAGTATAATTGTTTTTTCTAAAATACCTATGGAAAAAATGTATTTTGGTAAAGGTACAAACTTATTAATCCCTTATAAAAATTTATTTTAGGACTAATTTCCTAGAAAGTGATAATGGGAAAAATTCAACATATTATGATTAATAATATGAAATATGTGGAGAGGATAATACTCTACCTAGTTATGAAGAGTTATCCAGGTTTGCTACAATTTTAGAAAATAAAAATTAGAATGTTTAAAAAAAACATTATAATTCCCATGAAACCCATATATAAGATAACTCAAGAACAACTAAATTTACTAATTAAATATCATATCCTTCTAATGATCTTGTTAAAAATAATTTTTAAAAAGAAAATCTTTCGAATGATTTTGAAAAATCTATTTTTGAAAAAAAATGTTTTCAAAATTATTTTGTAAAAAATAATTCAAAAACATATAATAGTGAGAATATAGATTTAGTTGTAAAAATAAATCATAAAAATTATAGTTTGATGTAATTATTATATATGTTGGACATTGTGAAGTAAAACTTTGATAATGTGTACAAATAAATTAGACCTCATACTAATGTTACTGTAATGGGAAATTTGATAATGTGTACAAATAAATTAGATGTCATAATAATGTTACTGTAATGGGGTTTAATTATAAAAAACCTATTTTTAATAATAACCATTTCTTTCCAAAAAGAGATCCATTTTGCATAAAGTATCAAAGTGGTGAATATTAGAAAATAAATGTTCATTAAATAAAGTCGAGTCACTAAGTTTTTATGAATCTTACATTTTAAAGGAAACAAAATTTTATCAACATAGTAATGTTAGTCAAATGTGGTTACTAATGCTTTTTATGAAAATACCAGAACCAAGATGGTTTGGGTTCTAAAACACCAATATCCTTATTTTGAGTAAAATAGAGAAAGTGAAAAAAAAATAAATTTGGTTAATGGATATTGTTTACTCTAGAAATATGACTAGAATTAAATATTTCCTCATGTAGATAATAAAGATGATAGGTGGAAATGTAACTTTCAGTGACAATGATCATGGAGAGATTATCTGTATATGTAATTTAGTTCTTCTTACAAAATCATTAATTTAAAATGTTTTATTTATCGTATGACTTAAGAAAAACTTTATAAGAATTAGTTAATTATTTGATGAAGGTTATCTTGTGTAACTTCAGAATGACACATGTACTAGACATAGTTCTAAAAAAGTATTTATTCTTTCTTCCAATCGGCATAAATTTTTTTACACTTTAAACTTAGAAGACCTTAGGGGACATGAATAAACTTATACAACACTATAAAAGAAAGGGTCATTAGTGGAGGTTATTTTGTGGTCTAGTGTCTATTTAAAATACAATCTAATAGTTTAGTAGTAATTCATAAAACTACCATATATTTCTTGGTCTCTTGTACATTAGTGGTGGTTTATTTTATTTCATGGATGTTTTTCTTTCCGTGTTTTTTTGAGAATTTAGTGGTGTTTTTTAGATAGTAGTTGTTCTTTTAAAAAAATATATCCATTGGAAATATAAATAAAATAAAATTGACCACCAAAAATCATTTAGCGGTAATTAATATAAACCACAACTAAATATATTCAATATAATATGTTTAACGGTGGTTACTAAAAACCTTCGTTAAATCTATTTTGATTTAAAACAAATATCTAACCAAAAGTAAAAATATAAAAAAATATCAATCTATAAACTAAAAAATAAATATATGATATACCCATCATTCATAAATCACACATTCATAGTCATATACAAATAGATAAGGTCATCATAACCTACATCTCAGTCACCCAACACATCAACTAACACCTCAGTCATCAATAAATACTTATAAAATATGAAAAAAACAAACCATTCCAAACATACATCCATGTCACATCCTCCAAAACATCTGTTTGGATCCACATCTTCTCATAAACTAAAACCGACCACATCATCTCATCAGCTGTAATAAAAATTGAATAAAAAAATAAAACAAACATAATAAATTATAATTATTGTAGAATAATTGATAAAATTTTAACAAACCACATAAAATAGGAACCTTCATGACTTCCTTATGAAATATTTAATGAATTAGAATGGACAAACTCTTTCCTACTATCAGCATCTTCCAACTATAAGAAAAACCATAACATTTAAAGAACAAATGAAAAAAAAGAAAGACATAGAATATATTCAGAATGCTTCATATAAAATTTGTTATTTTTTTAATTAAATGGAATGAATTTAATCATTAAAAAATAAGAAACAAGGAAAAAAACTTTGAAAATAGAAACATAACTATTTAAGATAATATTCAAACTTGAAACTGAAAATTGGTAAGTAAATATTCTAATTTATCTTTAATGTTACGTACTGTGTGTTTGAAAATTATTTAAAAATTATTTAAGAATAACATTTTAATGATTCTGATATAAAAAATGTCCAAAATTTCAAAAAAATCTATGTTGTGGTTTTCCTATGATTTTAAAACAATTTGAGATATTTTCGTTTGGGTTTGACCATTCCACACACGTTTTAGTGTTTTAAAATACTAAATAAGCATTTATAACCATAATAAAAAAACATTTATTAATAATGAGATGAAATCAGTTCCTACATTTAAAAATTAAATCTATAGTTATTTTTACTTGATTTTAGGACAATCTAACATAGCTTTCTTGGTTTCAACCATTCCACACACATTTTACTGTTTTCAAACACAAAAAATGTGTTTAAATCCATAATGGGAAAACTTAATTCAGAATGACATAACATCGATTTCTAAATTTCAAAATTAAATATGGGGTAATTTTCCACTGATTTTGAGGGAAATATATAATTGTTTGTATATTTTTTACCATTCCACGAACATTTTAGTTTTTTAAAATACTAAAAATGCATTTACGACCATAACAGGAAAACCACCATTCAGAATGATGTGGCATCAGTTCCTCAATTTAAAAATTAAATATATATTGATTTTATATAGATTTTAGGACAATAAAACATCTTTTTCTAGGTTTTAACCATTCCATGAACATTGTAGTGTTTTAAAACACTAAAAATGCATTTACAACCATTATAGGAAAACTGTTAGTCGAAATGAAATGCCAAATGTTTCTATATTTCAAAATTAAATCTATGGTGGTCAACCAATGGTTTTAGGATAATCTGACACAGTTTTTCTATTTTTACCATTTCATGAAATTTTTAGTGTTTGAAAACACTAAAAAAATGTTTACGATTACAACGGGAAAACCATCATTCAGAAATATGTTCCGTTAGTTCCTAAATTTCACAATTAAGTATATGGTCATTGTACCCTGATTTCCAGAAAATCCATCATTTTTTCCTAGTTTTGACCGTTCCATGCACGTTTAGTGTTATGAAACACTAAAAACACATTTACCCCCACAATAGGAAAACTATCATTCAGAATGACATGTTATTGTTTCCAAAATGTCAAAAAAAATATATGGTCGGTGTCCCTTGATTTCAGGACAATACAATGTTATTTTTCTATTTTTTACCATTCCACACAAGTTTTAGGGTTTTAAAATGAAAAAAATGAGTTTATATCCATAATGAAAAACCATCATTTAGAATGACGGTCCGTCAGTTCCAACATTTTAAAATTAAATCTATGGTCATTTTATCCTAATTTTTGGACAATCCTATTATTTTCCTAGTTTTTACCATTCCATAAAAATCACAGTGTTTTCAATAAGAAAAATGAAGTTACAACAATAATAGGAAAACCATAATTCAGAATGACATTTCTTTTGTTAATACATTTCAAAATTAAATCTACATTCATTGACTCTTGATTTTAGGGAAATCAGACATCATTTGCCTAATTTTTACCCCCTGAAAACTATTTTCAAAGGCTATTATACCTTTTATAAGTATATACCGAGTAATTACCATCAAAATCCATGTAAAATTGACATTTTATCTATGTATACATTTAAAAAAAACTAATAAATTGGTTTACATTTATTTCAGTAAAATATAACACTATTTCCTTGGTTTTGACCATTTCCTTAATGTTTTAGTGTTTTAAAACACTAAAAACACATTTATGACCTTAATATGAAAACCATCATTCAAACAGAAATGCATCAAGTTCCTACATTTCAAAATTAATCCCATAGTCATTGACCCCATATTTTTGGGCAATATAACATTGTTTTCATAGTTTTGACCACATACACGTATTTCTAACTACTTTTATACATTTCATAATTGTTTATTGAGAAATTATGACCACACCACACATCACATTGATGTGTTTTCAGTGCACACATGTATAAAAAACTAATCAAGGGATTTACCTAAAATTAAGGACAATCTAATGTCGTTTCCTTGATTTGACTATTCGAAACATGTTTTACTGTTTTAAAACACTAAAAACTTGTTTACAACCATTAAGGGTAAATTTTCATTTAGAATGATAGGCTGTCAATTTCTATATTTCAAAATTAAATATTTGGTTGGTTTTCACATAATTTCCTGAAAATTCAATGACATTTTTCTAGTTTTTACCATTCCATACCCATTTTAGTGTTTTAGAACACCAAAACACGTTTAAATACATAACGGGAAAACCATCATTTAGAATGATGTGCCTTCAGTAACTATAGTTAAAAATTAAATCTATTATATTTTTAACCTTATTCAATGAATATATGACATAAGTTTCATGTTTTGACCATTTAATTCACCTTTTAGTTTTTTAAAACAATAAAAACATGTTTATAGTAGTAATGGGAAAACCATCTTTCAGAATGACCTACCATCTGTTCCTACATTTCACAATTAAATACACTTTCATTTTATGATAAATTTAAAGAAACCCAACATCAATTTAATAGTTTTGACCACCCCAAACATGTTTTTAACGGATTCTGTACCTTTTATAAGTGTTTACTGAGTTAACACCAAAAAGACAAGATTAGTTCGTTTTCAAAATTATGGATAATGTTCTATAATTTATTTATGATGTGTATGAATAAAAAACTTGTTAATCTAGCATAAAACATGGTCATTATAACTATAAATGTGTATTTTCTATATAAAAGTGTCATTTTTGTTTATTTATGTTTTTTGTATGTATCTTTTACAAATGCTATGGGAATGAAACTGAGTTAGGGACATCCAAATAAAAAAAATCTAGAAATAAAAAACATAACACTTTAAAAGTACATAAAAAAATTTTTAACATGGATTTTAAATTATTTATAAAGGAATATTAAATTAATATTACCTTTACTTGAGTATCAAAGACCATATTTTTCTATGTTATTAGAATATTCCTCTAATATTTATAATTAATGGGAAAATAACTGTCTCACAAATAAGCTATATAAGAATATTCCAATATATTTTGGAATCATTATCAATAGGAACCCTGAACACATAAAATTGAATGATAATTTTGAATATCTTCAGATCCCATACATCTGTTGTGTTTAGATTTGTATCCCTTATACGGTTGTCTTTATCTATTTGAAAAATCCATTTAAAAATTAATAAAATATATTGTTTTTTTAAAAGACATACACACTAGTAATGGAAACTCACCAATATCCTACAGATGAAGGGGTGAACAGGTGCTCTATCACTAGAGGTGAATCAAGTAGTGAGCTACCAATGAAATCTGGGGAAATTTATATATGACTAGTAGTCTCAAGTACCATAGAAATCACAGGGATATAAAGAAGATGGAAATATTGGTGGTGTGTTATGAGATACAGATTGGATGGAATCATGATTTTTTTTGTTCCCAGAATACAAGCATTTCAAATGATATAGGTATATTAAATATATAAAAAATCAAAAACCAAATGATTTTTAGAAAAGTAAAAATAAATAAAATACCAAAACAATGTATATATATACAAAACACTTATATATAATAAAATGTAATATAATTTAATTAACCATTTATATATTCAATTATCTTTAGGTTTATTATTATCATCCTCCAATATGATTAGTCCTTTATTTTCACCCTCTTCTTAAAGTTCTACCATTTCGATATTATAAAGAAAAACTATTCAATATTTTGTGTTTGATGAGGTTCACTATCATAAAGCACAATTTTATTTTCATCACCCATATCAATGAAGTCTATTTTCTTTATGTGTAAAAAAACACTCCAACCATTATATGTTTTATCATCCACATAATAATCCATATCCACTTGTGAAGCCATAAAAAATGCATCATTCTCTCCATGGTCATTGGTATCCCCCAAGCGAGAGAATTTGATAGATGTAAAATATAATAAATCCCTAATTATACCCTTATAAATGTTTTCCCACTTGAATTTGAATAATAAAACTGAAAATTTCCCCTGTTAGTTTCATTCAATTATATCAATTACATTCCCCTAGTATCCCACCTCTTTAAATGCAAATACACACTATTTTGAGTTATAAAGGATTCTTCAGGATAAATTTTACAAAACCTGAAGCCATGAATGTTGTAGGAACCAAATCTATTAGTCTGCCATAGTGGATCTTGAGCCAAAAACTTCAAATTATTGGATATTTTATCTTGATTGTCATCATTAATTATCTATATAAAAAGATATAACCTATTACTTTTAACATAGACAAAATAACTAAAATTCAATAATAAAAATTTGATTACATACTTACTCAATGGGAAAACCATTCAATAAGCTCCTTATTAACATATTTTCTTAATTCCATCCCAGTTCTAACTCAACCCCTTAGTGACCTCTTTATTTGTAGTTTCAATTATTTAATAAATGGATCTTTAGTAACACTATTGAGTAGAAAACATATATGTTCTTGTAGAAATTTCAATGTATTTAGTGTAAAAATTTACCCCATTACAATTGGTTATGAAATAGTTTTAAATACCTAGGAATTATTTTTAGAACTATAATTAGTGGAGATGTCATCAGCATGTCCTACACGATTGAATCTAGTCTCTATACCATCCACTTACCTTGAGCAAAAGGTCAAACACTCTTCAGGTAAGTAACCATAAACAATAAATCCTTGTTGTTGTGTTTTATTCCTCCCATATGACTTCAAATTACCTAAGGGATTGATGAAAAAGTAAAAAACATATTAAAATATATTATTCAATGATATGATAAAATCTAATTTTCTAATGAAAATAAAAAATATATCAATGTACCTGTCAATTGGATACACCCATTTATAGTGTACCAGTCCACCAATATGTGTTTCGTAAACTAAATGAACAATAAAATGAATCATGAATGTAAATAATGAAGGGGGAAATAACATCTCTAAATGAAATAGTGTCAAAACAACACATTCCTGAAGTTTATCAAGCTTTATTGGATTTGGATTTTTCTTCAAAAATCTATATGAAAAATATTCAAAACTAACCTAGAACCATAATTACTTTTTCAAGTAATGTATTATTCAAAGCCAATGAGAACAACTGATCCCACAAAATATGAGAGTAATGAAATTTCAATCTATTTAACTTTTTATGTTTTATGTCAACAGACATTGATATGTTACTTGAATATCCATATGGCACTTTTAAATTATTCAATGTTCTAAAAAATATGTATTTATCATGATTTTTCAATGTAAAAATAGCTTAAGGAAACTTTCCATTCTCATTTTCACAAAAAAAATTATTTATATTCATTGAATCCAAATCCTTATGAGCATTAAAAAATTCCTTTAATTTACAATTCTCATTAAGCACTATAAAAATTACATTTTCACAGACGTTCTTCTCAATATACATTAAATCTAGATTATGATGTATCAAATTATATTCCCAATATTGAAATATGAAAATATAATATTTTTCATCAAATTTTTATGTTTAGCTTCTTTAGATATTATACCTCATACCCTTTCCCACTTTCTTTAAACTATTGAAATTTTCCAAATTCATTAGCACCATTTATTAATGGTCCCAATATTTCTGATCTAGATAACACCTTTAGTGACTATCTCATTTCAATATCTCCATTTAATCATGTCTCATTAAAATTTAATTTATGATAAGTACCAAGAAATTGATGATGACACATAAAAAACCACTTTCTTCTATGAGGTAATCATTGAGGTTCAAAATAAAAATTACAAACTAGAAAAGCCAAACCAATATGAGTGTTTCAATTTGATATATTTCCTAGTCCATGAAAGTCACTAATTTTACACAATAAAATATCATGAATTTGGAATATTTGTATAATTGAAGCATATAATGTTTTCACATTATCATCCCTTAATTATTACACTTCATTGATTAGAGGTTGAAGTTATACATCAATGTAATTTCAAAGAATTTTGTTTCTAAGAATAATCATTGAAATAATGAAATTAGTATTCTTTATACACATCCATGGAGGTAGATTATGGGGGATAAAAAAACTATCCAAATTCTATAATTATTACTTAAAGTATCAAAATGGTTAAAACCATCAAAATCTAATCCCAAATGTACATTCCTTGGATCCAAAGAAAAATATGGATATAGAGAATAATAAATCATCCATAATGATGAATATTTTTGATGTCTCATCAAGCCATTATTACTATCCTGAGAAATCCACTTCATTCCATAAAAAATCTTCGACTTAAAGAATAAGCTTTCCAAGCTTGGTTTCGGAGGATAGTAACACAATTCCTTTGAATGAGTTTTATTCTTCTCTTTATTCATAGCATTTCATTAATTTATAATCTCCATATTTTTTATTTAATTACATCTACTTGTTTGAAATATTTTTCATTCTTCATTATCAAACACTTATCCCCTGTAAAGAGTAGAATCAATATGGCATGTATGCATCTTTGTATAACAAATTCCGACTTTTTTGATGACTTTTTCATCTCATAGAATGATACAGGGTTCTTAGCTTTAGTAAATCAATTATGAAGCAAATATAAAATCACGAAATTTTTTTTGTCATTAATTCCATAGAGACAATTGATATGATACAACTTATATAGAAAATAAAACATCAAATACAGGGAACTCCATTCATACATTTCTTTTTGTCCATCTTCAACTAGTTCAAAAAAATTATTTTTTTGTCAATAAATTTATAAGAAGGATTAATGAGATCAAGATTTACTGTATGTTCTACTAATCTATTGAAACCATGGATATTGTATTCTTCCTAACCAAATGCATCATTTAACGAATTTCAAACTAAATTATCCTCTTCTAGGTCACATTGTATTTTATTGAAATTTTTCTTTTATTTTTTTACTTTCCATAAAATTTGATTCACCATGCCAAATACTACATAAATATTTAGAAGGAAACAATTACAATATCAAATTCTCATATAATTCATTTCTATTCATCCATCACTTGAATTTAAAATCATGACATAAAAACATTATTCTACCATCCACTAATCGGTTTGTAATTGCATAATCTAAAAATTATTCCAAACCCTTGGCATATCGAGGTGTGTTTTAAGGTAAATTAATCCAACTTTTATACATTTTTATTAGATTTTATTTTATTTTTATATTCATATTTAAAGATATAATTGTTTAATCAAACATAAAAAATAAAAATTAAATATCACCTAACTTCACCATAGACTCTTTAATTACAACTGTAAAGGAAAATGGGATGAATCAAATAATGATATTTTTCTTACTAAATATCTAATATAAAAAAATGAATCAAATTAATTATTATTTATCACAAAAATAAATTAATGGGACGAAAAAATATAAGATATTACTGTATTCAACCCTAGTGCTATTACTAAAGAGGGTTAATTCAATTGAAAAATTAGTCACATCGACCAATTTTTGAACCATTTCCAATGATCTAACTAAGACCATGAGAAACACTTTAAAAATATGAATGTAAATTATGCTTTATTGGGATATCATGAAATTTATTGCATACCAAAAACATTTTACTCTATATGTCTATATTCTATTGAACTAGTTTTATGTGAAATCATGTTTTTCCATGAATTATATAAACCAACTCTGTTCACATTACATCAAATCATATATTCCTTCAATTTGATATAAACCTAAAAAACATGATGTTAACATAAATTTGAATAAGGTATATTATTATTTTCAAATCAAATGAAAACAAATTAGTCATTTTACTCAAGAAAAAACTACACCGAATAAATAGTTCTATTAAAAATCATGTTATTTAAAATAATATAAATGAAAATATGATGGATATTCCAATTACCATAATCAATAATTGATTATAAAGTATGTAAAACTTAAACCTAACTACTCTATCATTATTTGATATATATTATTAAACTAAATGATTTATCACATATACATAAAACATGAAGCATTCTGATAAATTTAAAAGGGCATAATATCTCATTTTAGAGGCCTTTATCCCTATATACATTTCTAGGGTTTGTGATGAAACCATGTGAGACCCAAAACCATACCATGAAGTGTACATGAGCTGAAATGTATCCTCAATTATGTGATTTTATAAAATTGGAGGCTTTATCAAATATAGAAAAAAGTGAAATTCATTAATATCAAATAAAAACCATGAAATTTTGATTGATCTACAATCCATAACCGACATATATCATAATTTTTTTAATTTAATACAACATAAAAAAATAATGAATATTATAACTCCTAAAAAAATAACTACAAAATCAAAATAACACATTATGAACTAAAATTACATAAATAATTAGTATTTGAAGAAATGGATATAATATTGTTCTTATCAACAATGATTGTCCATATAATTCTACTCAATAATAAATTTAGTTTGAGGATGATAAAAACATTAGGGGGGGTGTGGGGTCTTTCTTTCAACTAAGGAGAGGATCTGATCCAGGAAGAGGGAGGTCAGATGGGGGGGGGGGGGGGGGTTCCATGTTGTCACTAAATAGGGGAATCGATTAGAGGTGAGGGAGATAAGAGGGGGAGGTTTGTATGGATGGCGAGCTATCTAGAGAAGAGGTTGGAGTGGGGAGGGTCACATGGGTTTAGGGTTGGAGGGGTGCTCACGTGGACATGGGCTCAAGGTTTTGGGCTCGATGTTTCTACTAGGGAGAGGACATGAGGAGGGGTGGGGGAAAGGGTGTTGTGGGATTAGGGTTGTAAGCGGGGAGAGGGGAGGAGGAGGTTAAGGAAGGTGGGGGGGGGGGCTACGGTCTCACATAGGGAGCATGTGAGTGGTAGGGATTAGGGTTTTTAAAACTTTTAGTGGTGACCTAATTGAAGCCACCACTATATTATATTTTTTAACCAAATTTATTTCACTTCGGTTACTAGAACCATCAGAAATAATTCACCACTAACCATAAGTTTTTTTATAGTTTTAGTGTAACAGAAGATCTATATTGGTTATCTAATAGAAGGTTTGGACACTATAACCATAGAACATTAGCAAAGTTGGCTAAAATGACTTTTTAGTGATCTACCAGAACATAGGTTTGATTAATAATTTTTTTTATCCATGCCAATTTGGTAAGAAAAATAAGTCATGTTCTAATTATATTATCGAAATATCAAAGTTTTATTATTTAAATTTAGTGCACGTGGACTAAATTGGTCCTACACATAGTGGGATTATTGGTTGAAAATAATTTGTATATGTTTTAGTTGATTGTTACTTTAGATTCTCATGGGTTTATTTTCTAGTAAGAAATTCTTAATACTTTTGTTATTTTAAAACTTTTGTATCCAGAGTTAAAAATATGAGAAAACCCATCCTTGATTACTACTCATAGCGATCATTGTGAAGAATTTATAAATTTTTATTTTAATTTTTTTTAGTAATAACGGTTTTATACAAAACATTTCAGCAACTAGAACTCCCCAAAAAATGTTGTAGTTAAAAGTAAAAATGGTGTTTTTGAGGAGATTATAAGATCCATGCTGAGTGAATACTCAGTTGCTAAACATTTTTTGGCCGAATTGGTTATTAATTCCTATTACACTATCTATTACTTTTTTATTATACTGTTTATTAAAAAAAACTACTTATGAGTTTTGGATATGAAGGAATGAAAAACTTTATTACATCAATGTTTTTGAAGGAAAAGTATTAAACTGGAATACTAAAGGTAACTTACATAAGTTTTCATTAAAATTTGATGAATGTATATTTTAAGGTTATTCCACAAGTAGTAAGGGTTCGAATGTTTTTAATAAAAATACAAGTACTCTTGAGGAAAATATATATATTAAATTTTATGAAATCAATCCCTTTGTTTTCAAACAACCCCAACCAACATCTTCAAATGTTATTTCTGAAACTAATTTTCAACCTATGATAGAAAGTTATTATCATAAGGAAATAACCTAAGAATATGTTTAGGAATTTTTTAACAAATAATATTTTCATCTTACTTCTAAATAATAGTGTTTTGAAAATCCATGAAATCAACAGTTTCTTAGGAATCATCCGAGTGATAATATCATTAGTGATGTTGACCAACCAGTTAGGACTATATGTTATTTGAGAAATGAATTTGAACATATAGCTTTCTTATCAAAATTAAAACCTAATAATCCTAGTGAAAATTTAGTTTATGACTATTTGATAAAATAAATTCATGATGAGCTCAATGAGTTTGAATGGAACCATGTATGGTGTTCAGTTGAACATCCAAAAGATACTTATGTAATTGGAGTAAAAAGGGGTTTTCTAAATAAATGTGATTAAAATGGAATAATAGTTTGAAAAAAATATTGACTTGTTAATAAGGGTTAGAACCAATAAGAGGGAATATACTATGAAGAAACAAATGATCCAGTAGAAATACTTGAATTTGTTTGTATTCTTCTAGCATTTTCATTATTCCTAAATTTCAAACTATTTAAAATGTATGTGAAGTGTGTTTTAATTAATGTATATGTTCATGAGGAATTATACATAGAGAAAAAATATATTTTTTAAAATGAAAAACATCAAAAAAAAGTTTATAAACATACCAAATCACATTATGGAGTTAAAAAAATCACAGAGCTTGGTAAAATTTGATACCTGGATTTTTTTACAAAATAAAACTGTTAAGGGAGATACAGATCCGACTATTTTTTATGAAATACGTTAATAAAAAAATTATTATTATAAAAATATATATTTTTACCATATATTAGGTTAAAATAGAAATTCTTTAACAGAATCCTTTATACATCATATGAAGTCTGAGTTTGAAATCAGTATGATGGATGAGTTAATATACTTTTCTAGGTTTTCAAATCTCCCAAAAACCTATGAAACATTTATATCTTAACAAAAGTATATGAAATTATTACTTAAGAAATTTGGGCTGGAAAACAAAAAAATTATTAGTACACCTATCAGAACCTTGAATACTTTAGATCTTAATGAAGTTAGGAAACTAGTTGATCAAAAAACATTTTGAGTTATGACTGGATGTTTACTTTACATAAACAACAATAACAAAAATTTAATGTTTTCAATACTTTTATATAAAATATATCAATCCAATCCAAGAGTCACATTTTAAATCTATAAAATGAATATTTCACTACCTTTATTGAACTATGTATTGGGGTCTATTCTATTCTTCGGGAATTGATTTCGAACTAATTTCTTTGAATAATGATTTTGGTAGAAGTAGATTGGATTGAAAAAGTAATTTTGGAACATGAATTTTCTTAGGAAAAGATTTAGTTTATTATTCATTTAAGAAAAAATAATTATTAGCATTTACACTATTGAAGACGAATATTCAGCAGCAGTAAGTTGTTGTGGACAAGTTTTGTGGATGAAATACACACTCACTCATTATGGAATGCGTTTTAGTAAAACTAAAATACTTTGTGAAATCAAAATTGAATATAATTTAAATAAAAACCTAGAACATCACTATCATTCTATACACATTGATATAGGACACCATTTACTTCAAGATCTAACACCTAATGTAGATACTATATTTCAATTCACTAGAATTGAAAAACAACATACTGATATCATTACAAAACCCCTTAGTCTTGAAAGATTTGATCACATTAAACTGAATTTATGAATGATCAATATAAATTGATTATTAATATCTACTTGTTGTTTAGAAATGTTCATAGATTAATATAATCTTTTTAAGAGGTGTAGCACATATGTTTTTTTTTATTTTTTTTCTAAAATAATTTTAGTTTCCTAAATTTTCGGTTTTCCTAAAAGACTTTTGAATTCCAAAAGTTTTTATCATAATAACCTAATAAGAATCAAGTTTTTTTATAAAAAATTCAGTAGTCTAAATTTATTTTATAATTTTTTGATTTAAAAATATTGATAATATTTTTTTTCATGAATAATTTTATAGACTAAAAAATGTTTATAAAATATTCGATTTTTTTAAACTATCTCAATTTAATTTTTTTATTAAATTATCATATTCAATTTTCATCATAACCAAATATTATTAAAAATTTATCATAATATGTTCTTGATGAAAACTATCATAATCATTTTTTACTTTATACTATCATAATCAGTTTCTTAAAAAAAACCAAGAAGAACAGGTAACTCATACCGATGAAACTTTTCTACTATAAAAGATACACTTCAATTATTTTTGTTTTTGTAGTTTTCTTTTACATTAGTTTATACATGTTGTCGATTATTTATTATTTTAGTTTTAAAACATGGTTTTATTTTCAAACATAATTTTTTATATAGTTAGAATTATTTACACTATAATGAAAATTTTTCCTACAAAATTTAAGAGTTCAATATTATCTTTAAATTATTTTGCTGATTAAATATGAACCATCATATCAAAAAGGTATTTTCACATAATTTATTGATTTGATTCTTAAAGATGAAACATCAACCCTACAACAATATAAGGGTTGAACACCCCATGTATCACATCAATTCTTATCTAGGTTGATCTAGAACTCTCATCCTCCTTTAAGAGTTCAATCTGATGTTTTTTCCATTCATACAATCAATCAAATCAAGTCTTAGTATGATGACCACTGTAGAATATTTTTCATAGATAGAAGTATTGATGTAAATACTCATCAGAATAACATGGTATTAAAAACAGAATACTATTCTTAATAATATCATTACTTTTCAAATTTGGGATAATTTTTTATGAAAAAATCCAATAAGGACTGTGAATTACATTAAACTAATGTATTCAGAGAATTTTATGCACCGCTCAAGTTTTTATCAGAGGATGATAAGGATGAATACATTTATTTTACTTTATTTTTTTAAAAATTTAATCTTTCATTCCAAACAATTGATAATTTATTTGGTGTTACTTTTGGGGGTGAAATTTATCTACCCTCATATAAATTAATTGATAGAATTTGTTGTTATATGATATTTAATTCTAAAGCATATATATTCCCATCTTTTGAAAAATTAATAAATTTTTCTCACTTGACAATAGTTGTTAAATTCATTACATTATGTATACAGGGTTACCTCAAACCAAGAAATTGCAACACGGACATCATAAATGTTTCTGATACATATATTTTTGGAATTATTTTATTAATTTAAGAAAAATAAATCTAGTAATGTTTATTTTCAATATGGTGGATGATATTAAAACAAACTTAATGAAATAAAAGATTAAGATATTCCCAACTTTTATCAACAATTTTCCTGTAAATTTTATGAAAATTTTCAAACTTTATAAAATGTCATTCCCAAAGAGGGAAAATATTTCTTTGATTGGTGAAGAATAAATATCCAGAGTGAAGTCATTTTTTGATTCTATGTGGAAAAAGTTTCCAGAAAAAGTTTATCAAGATTCATCCAAATCTCAACAATCCAAGAAGGTAGAAAATTTTAAATGAAAAAGAATGAATGAATATGCACTTCCTAAAAAACATAATAAATTAAAGAAAATGTTTGATAAACAATTCATGTACTTCATGTAACAAAAGGAAATGAAGAAAATTGGTGAACCTGAATTTAGTTTTGATGTGGCTAAGGCCAAATCCTTATATATTCTGACAACTGATGAGTTAAAATAGGTAGAAAAGAGAAAAATTTGTAATTAGAGATTATAAGAGGAAAAATATATTGAATTGTTAATGATGGAATTGGATAAATCTTTAGATAATCCACTATTATTAGTTCAACCACATTCAATAAAACAACGAGATCTTTAGACTGGAATAATTTCTCACACTAATTAGATCATTCCTAATTCCAGAATATTCTTTGAATAAACCATAGTATCTACTATAATTGTATTAGAAGTTTTTAATTAAGGGAAAATAAAAATAAGTGCTTGAAGAATTCATAGTTTCGGTCCCAGTTGGAGAAAAACCATCAGTTATTATGAACATTGTTAAAAGATTTCTTAGAACTTGTAGATAGTTAGTTTTGAGGATGTATAATAATAAGAATAAGTGAAAGAAGAAGGAGAAGATAAGGAATAATAAGAAGAACATGATGAATTGGAAACCAAAACTGATGAAGATTCAAAGAAAAATAAGAGTACATTTGAATCTTCATCATTATCAACCCCATTACCTTCTTAATATGAAAAGGATACAAACATAGAAGATCCAGGGGAAGAAAAAATGACATCCAACGAGGAAGTAAAGTCATCATAAAATGTATAATAGGAAGAAAAAAATCCAACCAGAAAGTTTCAAAAAAGGATGAATAATATAGATATTTTTACATTATATTTGTTTTAGAAGAATGAAGAGTTTCTAAAAAAGGTAAAGAAAAAGTTTAGATAAATGAAAAACCAAATTCAACAACCTCAATATTGAATTCTCCAAAAGTATTGTTAGATTCATCAGTCATTATAGAGATAATTTATCAGAATGTTTTTGAAAATATCTTTCAAACCATGAAAGTCTTATGTCACTAGATTCCTTGTCCTCCTAATATTAAGGCAATATGTATGTTGATCCAGAATAGTGTTATTTACAAATTAGAGTATCTGAAAATCTTGAAAGAATTAGAAGTGAATATTTTATAAAATATTAATTTTTTTAATAAAATACCAATGAATAGAAAATACAATACAATCAAATGGTTATATAGTCTATCTAAGATGATATTGAACTCCTACATCATTATGAATAGATTTTTGAAGTAAAGAAACATTCTTTGGAAATGGCTGGATCTTGGTAAAAGTTATCTAAATTTTCATTTCTATGTTTGAAATTTTTGGAAGAATTTATAGATTATAATATGATCATCATGAGGAATTGAATGTTTTGAATGAAAAGCCTCATATCCTGGAGCCGGAGAATGGAATTCTCAGGACTTGTGATGATGAGATTTTCCTTATGAAGGGAGAAAACAAAAAGAATACTGAAGAAGTTGAAAGATTCAAATCAGAAGTTCATAAGTATAAAATGATATAAGAAAAGATTGGGAATATTTAGTCATCAGTCTCATAATCTCTTCAGGATCATGATGACTTCAAGAACATGATGGAAATTGTGAAAATGTTAAAGAAGAAAGAACGGAATTTATCATTTTGAACACCTGATGTAATATTTTCAAAACATTATAATTAAATGTTGACTTTTAAGGAATTTTAATCCTAAAAATTTGTGTCTAAATGTATTAAAATTAATTTTAGATGCATGTTCTTTCATTTAATTCTTGGATGAATAGTTTATTCACATTTTTTTCATAAGATATTAGTTTACTAAGTTTTCAAGAAACTATAGTTCCTTCCCAATTACTTTTTTAAATCATAATGTAGGACACATTTATTGAGGTGGAAATATTTATAGGGGAATAAGTTTTTTAAGGTAAAATATTGCTAGAGTTTTGATAAGTTTCAAGAGTTATGCATAAGGTGGAAAAATCCTTATGAAATATTTTTATAAAGTGAGAGAATATGAAGTTTAAATTATTTCAATTATATCATAAAGGAAAAATAAACTCATGAAAAGTTTTCATAAGATAATAAATATTATTTTGAATAATATATTTTATGTTCCTGAAAGAAAAAGGGATGTATTTTTTAATGTTATTATTTTTTATTTTAAGTTTTGTGTTTTAAAAATTCTAAAAGGGAGTAGATTGTTGAGTCGGATGTTTTAATTTATAATTTTTGTTTCCTTAGTTTTAGAAATCACAAAATCGTTTTTTAAATTAATATTTTACTATATTTATTTTTAGCAAGTGTTTTAGTATGTTTTTGTATCAAAAATTCTTTTATACCAAATTAGAAAATTGATCTAATGTAATATGAATATAAAATTATATCACTAAATCCAATTAATTAAACTGAGAGTATATCTGATACAAAAAACTAACATTGTTCTGACTAGTGGTCAGATATATTTCCTATCAATCAGAAAAAAATAAGTCATGATAATCAAACTGACCATGGTACCAATACATCATACTCACACTTATTTGGTTTAATTAGTTTTTAAAATAATAAGGAAGTCCATCATACTATAAAATGTTTATAATTGGTGTATAAATATTTCTATCTATTGGATGAAATATAGAACAAATTTTAATCATGCTAAATGAATGATGTTGGAAATTTAGATAATTATGTTCACTATGAAATTTCAAGAAAAAGATGTCTGAGGCCATTGAAACTAACTAGGAAATATGAAATTTGGATGTTCACCTATAAATACAAGATCATTTGAATATTTTTGTGCTGATGCAGTTCACATCTCAAGTTATCTAAATATTTATTTAAGGTAACACCTCATTCCTAGTATTTTAAATTTTTTAGAGAGATGAAGTTATAAAGAATCAAAGAGAGGATTATAAATTAATTATAATAATTTTATTTTATATTCATTGTACAATTATGGAACTGATCAAGGGCTTCATGGGATAGGAATATGGTGAATCTGATCCATCTTACTGAGGGATTATAGGGAAAGGAAGAAAGAGGCCGATCATCATTTCAAGGGATTCTAAGGATAATAAGATAAGGATATACCAATCATCGTATCGAGGGATTTCTTGGTATAAAAATACATACCTTATAGTATGTATAAAACCATGAAAACATTTAGGTAAGGTTTTTGGCTTCCTTTACTCTTAAGGTTAAAGGGTAATTTATTTTTTTAAAGATTTTAAGTCACTATTTCTTTTATAAGATTGTTTCTACTTATTTTTAAAAGTTACACTTTAATCAATGAATATACAATAAAAATTATTTTTTACTTAAATTTATAATATTAGTTTTATAGGACTGAATGTGATACTAATAAACAACTTTTATTAAATTTGACTGTAACTAGTTTGAATTTGACACTATGATAATCAGAAGATTACTTAGTTCAATATTTTAATTTAAAGAGGCATTGTGTTTTGTTTCAGTTTAACTTTTAAACTAATGTTCACCCCCTATTTTACCCATCATAAAATCTTATAATACAACACCATCAGGGGTTAATAATTACAAGGTTGATCATAGGTTTAAAATAAATAATACTCATTTGATGTTTAATGTTATTGGAATACCTTTGAGTCTTTTATTATGTTTAAATATATGTTTTGGGTATTTTTAACCTATATATTTAAATTATGAAAAGGTTATTTGATTAATAATTCTTTCATATTTTTCATTCTTAAGTTGAAAGGAAAAGTTAAACTTTATATTTAGTATGATATTTTATGTTGAGGTAATTTTGGATAAAAGGGTTATTAAATTTTGGGAACATATGTTTTATCATACAGATAACCATTTCACTGAAAAGTGAATTGATGGCTAAGGGATTAAAGTTTTTTTTGAGGAAGTTCTCTATATTGGGAACATTATATGATTAATGTAAATGGAAATTTTAATTTTATCTAAGGAATATATGTTGAATTATATTTTGGAGGCATATGTGATTTTATTGGGTCTTTATCTTGATTTATGATATTTATAAATAAATATAATATTTTGTAGATTATATAATTATGGAATATAAATTTTTGGTATGTGACTTTATGAGTGATTGATATAATTTGGAGTTAAATGTTAAGATAATCTTAGATGAATATGTTATCAAATATTTATAATCATTGGGTTTTAATCTTTGTTTAGTATATTGTGAAACATTTTTAAAATGATTTAAGTTGATCTTTGGGAGTTATTTGTTGAGTAATTGGTGATTAATTTAGCATTTCTTCATATTGGATATTATCTTAACTTGTGATAACTATTTTGGTTTTGGATAATGTATAAATATGGGATAAATAACTAATTACAATTTTAAAGATCTTTTGATCCATTGAATGTTTTTTGTGCTCTAGGAATGAAAAATTTATTTTGAATATTCATTTCTTGGAGTATGAGATTTGATATAAGTGGAAATAGGTCAAATGAAAAATAAATGATGAAATTACAATTTGGAATGAGAAATAAATAAATTTTTTATATTTTATTAAAATGTATATCTTAATGGTAAAAAAATTTTCTCTAAATCTAACAAGTATTATGTGGAAAGGAACACAAAACTATCAAGGTACACTTTTAGAATATCATATTCAAGTATTAGTTTTTTTATAAGTACAAGTTTTTATAGTTTCCAAGTCTTGACCTAGAAATTAATGTTCATGATAAATCTATATCATATTTTTTATTATGTTATTAAAAATTCAGTTTAATAGAATAAAATTAAAATTATGAGGATGAAATTTCATTAATGTTGTAGAATGTAACACCCCATTATTTTAGTTTTAACTGAATACTTTGTCTAATTGAGTGTACCACATGGAATACCGAACTTAAAACAAACTGTGATATACTATTCAAATATCATTATTTAAATATGATGATATAACCAAGATATTCTATTTGAGGGTATGAATAGAGGTAACTTCATTATGAAATATATATAGAGAGGTTTTACTTAATGAAAATTTCATGATTATTTCCTTTCAAATAATAACTCAATTTTAAATAATATTATAAATGATTATTGGAGATATTTTTCAAAAAACCTATTTATATGCACAAAGTATTCTTATTAAAAAAAATAAAGATAATATTAATAGATGAATTATTTTAATGAATTTTATATATAATATATTTAATAAAATAAATTATCATACATATAATAGTGGCTACTAGATAATGAATGAGTATAAATTCATTTTATATTTCAAAAATACATAGTATTAAAAAATGCGTTATATTTAATTTTGTGCAAGAATATTATGATTAATTAATTCAAATTTAATCTATTTTATTTTTAGAAAATGGGAATAATTTTTTGAATTACCACGTAAAAATTACGTTAGATTAGATTTTTGAGATTTTTCTAAAAATTTTGTTTTTGGGTGAATTGTGGAAAACACTAATTTTGCAAAAATGATCATTTATTTTCTTTTATCTAAATAAATTTAAATGTTTATTTTGGTTTTATAATGGTTTTAAAGTCACGTAAGTTTAGTTTTATTATAAAAAAATATAATTAATTCTATTGTAATATACATTTTTATGTTAAATCATTTTTATGCTTAAAATGAGTAATTTTCTAATTTTTTTTTCATTGTGTATTTTCAACTTGTACTAAAACTAATTTCTATCACTTTACAAAATTAAATATTAAATAATGGTTTTAATATTTTTAACCAGGAGGTTAAAAAGGGGAAATATAGTACATTTATTTGTTAGTCATATAAAATAGCAACCAAGGTAAAAGTTTATCACAGCAGTAAAGGGTAAAATGATTTAGACAAGGATAAAACCATGTGACAATGCCTCAAAATCAATCCAAAATTTTCAATAATTTAAATTTTTTGAGCTTCATTTAACTAGAACTATATTATATTTGAAAATATGGAATTTTTATGCGTCAATAATTTGATTAAATGCTTGAAATTATTTTAATTTAAGAGTAATTACAAAAATTTCACTCTTTATCACTAATTGTGTAGTCATAATCCTAATATATATAAAAAAGATATATTAAAAAATATTTATAATAAAAATTATGAATAATAAACTATACTTATTATAGTGATATAATTTTAATTTTTATACATGGTATAATTTTCTTGAACACTTAAACAACGTTTATGTAATGCTTGTGCAAGTAGTACAATGACGAGGTAAATGATTAAAAAAATTAAATGTAAAATTATTTGGATGAATTCTTGTGATACCTAAATTTAATGGATAATCATAAATTATTTTTCATGGTGTATGTATATATATTCATATTCTATGATTATCTTGATGGATTTAAATTAAAATTTTGTCAATAGAACTGAAAATGATCTTAAATGATATTTAATGTTAAAAAATTATTTCAAAATAAATATAATGTCTTAAAAATCCAAATATTAATTTTTAAAATTTCATTCACGACCCTTAAATATTGCTTTTTTTGAAAATTCTACTGATCTTTTTCATATAAAATGGGACTCACTTCATCCATTTAAAATCAAAACTAAAGTGTAGTTTTCTCTCAAAAATATTACCGAATAACTCTATAAAATTCCATTCACATATCCCCAAGCTCTTATAGTGACCATAAAACATTATATTAAGGTTATTAATCTTAATTTAATGTAGGAAATTAAAATATGAGGTAAATGTCTTAATCTATTTGTTTTACGATTATTTATCCCCCTACCTCCTTCCAATATATAATAACCTTGATGATTTAATACCATCAATATATACAATATAATACATTTTTATTATGTGTTGGTAAAACCATTTTCCATAACTTTTTTACCCAATGAAAAATTAACACTTCCCTCATGCATACGTATGATCTACCACCTCCATTAAGCAATGTGTTTTATTTTTCATCACCATCTCACATAGATGGTTATCATGGTTAATTTAATGAAAATATATGATATTTATTAAATAATTATTATTCTATTAATATGATAAATTTCATACCCTCTTACCCTTACAAATGTTGTAAAATGATAATTTCACTCATGCATATTTGTGGACTACCGCCTCTACAAAGTGATGTGATTTGTTTTTCATTTACACCTTTCATAGTTGGTTTTCAAATTGCATTTTAATCCCATCATGGTTTTAAAATTGTAATTAATGGATAAAAATGATAAAATTTTCATGATTAATATTATTTGTTTGATTTAACTATGATTAATTTTACCATGGTCAATCTACCAAAGTTGTTTTGGGATTATTATTTGAACACCCTAAAAAACATCAGACATGAATTTAATAGATTTAGTAACTATATATGACATGGTAATAAATGAAATAAAATGTATTATGATAAGAGAACAAAATTAAAAAATGTTCTTAATTATGTAAATAATTAATATAAGTTTATTATATAGGTGTTAAAGAATGTGTGTGGAAATTCAGACTCAAAGTAAGAGACTTTCTTTTAAAAATATTATTTTAATGTTTTTCTTTCAACTCTTTTTCTTATATATAGAGGTCATTTTAAATGGTTAAAAAATGTTATTATTTTTCAACCAAAGTTTTATAAATATAATTTTAAAATATTTTTCACATTATTTAAAAAGTTTTAAAAAAGAATCATTTTAATATTTTTCATATGGGGTTTTTCTAAGATTTTACAAAAGTAAAAAAGAATGTTTTTTAACATATATAACATGAATACCCATTACTGCCACCATAGAAATTATTCATTATAAATATTTATCTACAATTTTACATAGGTTTTCAAATAATATTACATCCTCATTATTCTAGGATATTTCAATTTATAAATTTTTTTATATGGAAATTGAAATTTATTCTCATTTATATGAGATATCAAAAAGTGTTATTACTTATAGTCTTGCATGCTAATTCAAAATGAATTATAAAGTTAAAATGCAATATATATGTGTTTTACTCATTATATGGTTCATTGAAATTTTATATGAATGATAGTTTATCTTGATATAGATTTAATTATGGGAAAGACTAATATAGCTCTCTAATGAATTGGGTAAAGTAAAGAATTTACCGATGAAAAGTTACATCAAAGAGATAAGGGAATTATAATTTAGGTGATCCCATTATAAAATTTCATATAATGGATATTGTAAAGATAATGTTCCATGGAACATTCATTACATATCAATGAATTTAAAAAGATTTTTATTTAAATCTTATGATTCAAAATTTATGTAAATAAGATTATGCTTTATGAAATTTTATAAACATTTTTAATTTTGCAAGGTATGTTTTTCAAGAAATCATTTTTCATTAATTCTCATGTTTTCTAAGAAACCCTAATGATTATGTTTTTTAATTTATTCTTTTATAGGAAAATTTTTATTAAAAAAAATAGGCAATAAAGATTAATTCATAATTAATTCATATTTGAGCTAAAAATTTATTATAAAAAAGGGAAATAATTATTATGGACTTTATAGTTTTTCAAATGGGATAATGGGTTTTTTGATTTTTATATCCCTTACTATGATTTTTGTTTATATAAGATGTTTTCAAATGTTTTTCCTAAGTCCTATTGATGAGTATGAACTATAAAGAGTCATATCATTCAGCAGTGAGTATTAATCTTAAAAGAAGCATACATTTTATTAATAAAACAAGAATTTAAATTTTAGAATCCTATTATTGTGGGAAAATTGATATATAGTGGAAGTTTACACTTTTTAATAAGGGTTTGATATATAATATTTTTTATTAATTCATTGAAAATATTTGCCTAAAATATCATGTGGATGTACAAAAATTATATCCTTACTATTAAACTCATTATTATGGGTTGTTAAAGGTATCCATCCTTATATATGGTATCAGATAAATGTTTAGATAAACTATTAGGTTTAGATGATTATGATTATGATATTTTATAATTTTTAGATACCAAGATGGGTTAATATATCCATGTTTTATCATATGTTTAAATGAATTATTATTTATATGATGTTTTATGTGATGAGAGTGCCTTGGAGTAATTTATTGAGTTTTAATTTTTTTTGAGGTATGTCTAACCATTAAGTTTAACTTATGAGAAGGTTATTTGATGAATAATGATTTCACTTTTTATGGACATTTGTTGAACCATTTTGATAAACTTTAGTGGTTAATATAACGATAACATTGCCATTTTTATTACTTAAAGAGACATAAAAAAAGAGAAAACATCAAGGGTGTCAAAATTTGTGAATGCCTAAATAATAGTTTGTAAAAAGGTTGATGCCTATAGGAGGAAAGGATCCTTAATTAAAGAATAGGGAAATATTTTTTCTTTGGGAATCCTGGGATGCCAAGAAGTCCACAACTTTATCTCCCTCACTCCATGTGGGGAGATCCCCATATGGGTGCCCATGATCTTCTTGAACTTATTGATAAGATAAGCTATGTTCCAAGGGATAATTCCACATCTTGATAAATCTTTATAGAGATTCACATAATCTGTCTCCACTATTGTCAAAATTATATTCCTTAGCTTACATACCTCTAGTCCTGTAGGGATCACCTTAGCCTCGACCAAAAGTGTGTCTCCTCTTCTATAAAAGGCTGAAAACAAAACCACAACGGACCCCCTCTGGTATCTTATAACACCTCTATCTCACATCTCCCCCTATAGGGATCCATCAGTGTTGAGTTTGAACCTGCCACATAGGGGGTACCAACGTAACCAATGAATCTGTCTCATCCTCTCCTCTTGAGTGACCACACCTTGGAGAAGAGGTCTTACCAATGGGGTGCCATGGAAATCTATACATAAGATGACCATCTACAGAAATGTATTCTTCATTTTGAAGCTGATTCTTACATGAGTGATGGAGGAATTCATGTGTTGTGATTCATTCCTCACTTTCCAAATATTTCAGATACACATCATGATGATTATTTCCCTAAATTTCCTCTCTAGACTATCCTCTCCTACACCATAAAACCACCAGTTCAAGGAATCCTCCTGCCTCCCACCGGAACCTTTCCACCCTGAGAACTATCTGTGCGGCTTCCATCTCCATAAAGCACAATAATTTTCAAAGAACAAGCACTCCACTATTTCTTATAGTGGATTAATGAAACACTAGCATATAGACTCTAAATTAAAACCCATGTGTTGAATATTGTTATTAGTGGTCGTGGAATTATTTTAGAATCTCTGCAACACAATGTTAAATTGGGGGAAATTCCCTTGCACCACAACATTTCCCCCATAGTTAACCTGAACTGGGTACCTCCTCACATTTCCATAGTCGTTTAGAGAAAACTCACCCAACATAGAGCCTATGAAGATGTGTCGGTCAGGGTCCTCATTTGGAATGATATCCTTGAAGGACTTGTGTTGATCATCATTGATAATGGAGTGGATAAAACTAGAGTTCCCACTGCCTTATTGGAAGGATATATACAATGTTGGAAAACTGAGAAACTAAAGTTCTCCACCCCCTATCTTAATGATTGAAATTCAAATCACCTTTACCGACCAGAAAACACACATGAGGGAGAATGACCTCTATATATGGGTGGAAGAATATATGATCTTATTATGTATTTATAGAGATTTTGGTTATTTATTGAAACAATATTTATATTTTTTAGATTTTATGATTATGGAATAATTTTTTTGGTATCATACTTTATTAGTGATATATGTTGTTGGGAGATAAATACTGAGTTGATCTTAGAAAGAATTTGTGAAAAAAAATCATAATATTTGGGTTTTAAATTTGTCCTTTCATATTTTTAAAAGTTATAAATATTATTTATGTTGTACTTTGGGTGTTATTTTTTGATGATTTTGATAGTTATATAATATTTATTTATATTGGAATTTATCTTAACCCGTGTTAACCATTTTGTTTTATTTAATGTCTAAACACTGGGGGAACAAATTTTTATTATTTTATAGATCTTGTGATCTATTAAAAGAGAAATTTAGTTCTTTAGTAATGAAAAATTCATTTTGAATATTCATTTCTTTGAGTAATATATGAGATAATATTGGAAACTGGTCGAATGAAAAATGGAAGATGCAATTTTATTTATGATGTCGAAAGAAATAATGTACGTATATTTCCTTAAAGTCTGTATCTTGATTATAGAATAATTTCTAAAATATAACACATGTCCTGTAGAAATAAACACTAAAATATCAAGGTACACTTTAAAAACTTATATAAATGTATGAGTTTATATAATTATATGCATTTAATGTTTTTTCCTCGATGTAGAAATCAAATATCATGATAAAATCAGTATCTAATTTTATTACAATGTTATGATAAATTCATTTTTAGATAATCAAATTAAAATTTTAACGAATAAATTTACTCAAGGGGTTATAATTTAACACCCCAATATTTTAGTTTAAAAGGAATACTATGTCTAATTGCATTCACCACAAACAATATTGATCTTAAAGAGAACTATGATATACTATTACAATGTCATTATTTAAATATGGTCATTATAACCTAGAAATTAGAATGAAATGTATGAACACGGGTAACCAAATTATGAAATATATATATATATATATATATTTTCTTTAATACAAATTTACTAATTAATTCCCAATAAAATAAAATATTATTTTAAACAGGATCATATCTGAAAAAGGGAGATATTTTTTAGAAAATCGATTTAAATTCGCAATGTTTTGTTTTCAAAAATAAATAAAGTTAACACCCACATATGAATGATTTTACTGATATTTATAGATCATATATTTAATAAAATAAATTTTTATTCATATAACGGTGGTACAAGATAAGGAATGAGTATAAATTCATTTTATACATTGAAAATTCATTTTATTCAAAAATCATTTGAATGTAATTTTATGCACATATATGACGGTTAATTTTTACCACTTTTATAAATTTTATTTTAAAATATGGATTTATTTTTCTATATAATAATGTGAAAATAAATTAAGAGTGAATTTTTGGGTTTTTTATAAAAATATTGATTTTTGCATGAATAGTAGAAAATATAGAATTTTCAAAAATTGTTATTTCTCTTCTTTTAATAAAAATAATTTCAATGTTAATTTTGGTATTAATCCTTCATGAAAGTTAAATAAATTTAATTTATTTAAAATTAATCCAATTAATTCCATAGTAATAATAATTTTGGTATAAAATCAATTTTATGCATAAAATAGGCATTTTTTTAAAACCATTTTTCATTGTGTTTTGTTAACTTATAATAAAATTAATTTCCTCTAATCTTGTCAACAGGGTTTTGAAAAATAATTTATATATTTGGAATCTGTATATTCATATTAGTTAATTTTTTTCATTTCATTTTTAGTCATACTAAATATTTACCATGGTAAGTGTTGATCACTATAGAAAAAGGTAAAAAGTGTAGAATGGGTATGAAAAAATGGTATAAGGTATAAAACTCAATATGAAACTTCTCATTATTTAATTTTTTTGGTATAATTATACCATAACCATCTTATCTTAGTGAATATAGAATTTTTGTTCCATTTTCATTTGATTACAACCTTTATATTATCTTAAGTTTTGAGTAATTACAAAATGCCACTCTCTCATACATATTATGTTTTCCTAATATTAATTTTAAAAAATTATATATTAATGATAATATATTATAAAATTGGATAATAATAAACTATATTTATTACTGTAATTTAATATTAATTTTAAGAGATGATATAATTGCCTTGAATTCTTACGCAACAGTGACACAACACTTATGCCAACAATATAAAAATAATGTAAACGATTCTAAAAATATTAAAAGTAATATTATTTGGATGAATTATGAAGTTATAAAAATTTAATTTATAATTATAAAGTATTATTAATTTTTTAATTTTTAATTTTTAAATTTTATTATAATATTCATGCTGTGAAATTCATTTTTATTGAATAATCCAAAAAATGAACTTAAATGATATTTAATGTGTAAAAAATATTGTAGAATGTTTGTAAGATCATAAAAATCCTATAATTACTCAATTTTTTATGTAAAAGTGTCTATAATATAATTAACGTTCCAATTAGGTGCACCATTTAATAATAATAGTCACATTCATGACCATTAAAGATCGAGAAATTACGATAACACCGCTGATTTTTTTCGAAAAAGGGACTCAGTTCTTCATTTAAAAAAATAGGATTTATCTAAAATAATATAATATTACCTCTTTAAAATTCAATTACCACATCCCAAATCTCAGGTAGTTACCATGAAACTCTTATTCGATGCCCTTAAGCTCAATCAAAATGAGAATATCAATAGAGGAGGTATAAATATTAATTGATTTATTCGATTTTATTTATTCATGTACCTCCATAAAATATGAAATTACCATAATGATATAATAAAAAAGGTATTTAAAATATAATAAATTTTTATTATGTTTACAATAAATCTAATTTCCATGAAATTTTTCATCTAATGGAAAATGAACACTTCACTCATGCATATGTGTAGACTACCACATCCATGAACTGATGTGTTTCATTTTTATCACCACATCACATGGATTGTTATCATGATGAATTTGATGAAATTATTTAATATTTATGAAATATTTATTTAATGATAATATATTACTTATCCTCTTACCCTAAAATCCATTGAAAAATGATAATGTAACTCAGGAGTACTTGTGGACTACCTTCACTACAAATAAATGTGATTCATTTTTCATTTCCACCTTTCGTAGATGATTAGAAAATAGTTTTTAATGATTAATTACTATAATTATTTCATGAATACTATTTACTATATTATGTAAATATATTCCCTTTGACCCTAGTCTTCCTACCATAGTTGTTTTTGGGATAATAAATTGAATGCCCTCAAAACACATGATACGAAATTAATTGATTTCGTAACTATATAAGACATGATAATAAGGGAAATAAAAGTTATTATCATAAGACAATAACCAAGAAATCATTTTCTGGAAAATTAAATAATTAATATATGTTTACTATACATGAGTTAAATAATGTGTGGGGCAAGTAATACTTGAGGTAAGAGTCTTTATTTTGAAAATTATATTTAAATGTTTTTCTTCCAAATAATTTTCTTCCATATTGAGGTTACATTAAATGTTTAAAGAATATTATTAATTATGAATCAAATTTTTTAAAAGTTATTTTTGGCTATTTTTTACTTTATTTATAAGGGATTAAAAATTAATATTTTAAAATTTTTCCATATGGGTTATTGTTGAATTTTTAAAAATGTACAAAAAAATGTTTTCAAAACATATAAAAATTGACTTCACTTTCCTATTGTCATAACCATTATTCACTATCAATATTCCACTATAAGTTAACATTGGTTTTAAAAGAAACTTTTATTCCATATATTATAGTAATTTTTAGTTTAAAAATTTTTTTCTACTAAAATGGAAATTTCTCCTCATTTATATAACATTTTTGAAGGTGTTATTGTTTATGGGATTGAATTATAATTAAAATAATTTTTATAGTTAACTTTCAAGATATATGCGTTTTATTAATGGTATAGTTCGTGGAAATTTTATATAAATTATGGTTGAGCCTGATATAACTTTTTGAGGGGTGATACCGATATTGCTGTACAATGATTTGGGTAAAGTGATAGTGTTTACCATTAATAGGTTACTTATAAGAGATAATAGAATTGTCCAATTAGGTGATTCCATTATAATGGATCTTATAAGGTTAAATGTAAGGATAATGTCCAAAGGGATCTTCATAACTTTTCTACTATTGAAAAATATTTTTATGAATGTATTTTGATTCCATAAGGTAAGGAAACAACCATATGTTCTACGAAATTATATGATGGTTTTAAAGGTGAAAGGTATGTTTTTCATGAAAATATTTTTCATGGGTTTCCATGATTTCTAAAAAACCCTCATGATTATGTTTTTTCATTTATTCATACTTAAAAAATGTTTTATAAAAAAATTCAATAAAATTTATTTCATAATGATGAAAATAAAAATTTCAGCATAATTTTTATTAAAAAAATGGAATAATTTTATTATGGATTTTGTTGTGTTTCAAATGGACTAACATGTTCCATTTTTTGTATCAATTACTGATATTTTTTTGATCATCCTAAGGTTTAAAATTTTATTTAGGGGAGAGGATGAGTAGAAACTATAACATGGTATATCTTTATTCCATGTATATTCTTATTAATTGAAGTGAACATGTTTTTTATAAAACAATATTTTATATTTTAGAATCCCATTCTTGTGGAAAAATAGATATTCAGTAGATGTCTCCATTTTGTTTTTAGTAGTTTGAGATGTAAGAGTTTTTCCTAATTATCTAAAACTATAAACCTAAAAGATCATGGGAATTTAATAAAATTAAATCCTTTCTATTAAACTAATAATTATGGGTTATTAAAGGCAAAAATACTTACAAGATAAGTGGGGTTGTGAAGGGATCCTTTTATTGGTGATAGGGGTGACATTACTATAAATATCAATCTATTAATATAAAAAGGGATGTATTATTCATTGAAAGTTGATATAAAATAAATAATTATAGATGAAAATACAAGGTATAGTCCATAAATCCCTTAACCAATCATTTAGAGATGATTTTTTAAGTTATCTTGATATGTTATTTGTTGATTTAACATTTTTACCACATTTTAAGCTTTATCGTAGTGACTATTTTTTTACATTGGTAACATATTTTTATGAGAAAAAATGTAATTGACCTCATTTTCTAATTTGGACATTATGATTCCAAATATGAAATCTATTTTAATTGATTCAATTTCAAAAAATGATAAAAATTAATTTTAAAATAAAAACATATAACATGATCATATATTTTTTAGGAAAATATATATTTTTAATATAGAGTAAATTTATTCTTATTAATTTCGAAGTAAAAATCATTAAATGAGTTTTAATTTATTTTTTTATATATACTATTAATACATTTTATTAAATTAATTTTTTAAAAGTGGTCAAATTTTTTTAATAAGAATAAAATACATAATATATAGAAAAATAAAATTCTTCAAAAAATAATTATTTTAAACATCTTTTTATTTTATTCCTAATTTTTTAATTTTTACCAATATCATTGGAATTAATAAATACATTCAATCAAATTGAAACTGTTTAATGTATTTTAAAATTATATTTTATAAAAATTATAGATAATGAGAATTTATATTATACTAATAATTATATTTTAATTACAAAACCATTAGATTGTAGTTTCAATTTCACATTAAATAAATACAATGTTCAATAGCTTATTTCACATGCACACTAAACCAAAACAAATCGTGATATATTTTATTAAGAGAATATTATAAAGAGTAAATATAATCATTATAATATTGAATTGATGTTGGTGGGTATAAATAGAGGTAACTATATTATGAAATATATAAAGGTAATTCCTAATACAATTGTTTGGATAAAATTCAATTTGTATAGCTTAATAACTAAGAAGATAATTTTATTATTAAAAGTGTATTTTTCTAAAAAAATAATTTTGGGAGCTATGATTTTTAATTTTAAGAAAATAAATATATTATGGTTAAATTATACTGTTTATTTTAATAATATATTCACACTAATTTAATTAATTAATTGATAGGAAATGTGAATAAGAACTTTTGATTGTTTAAAGTCATTTTATTCAAAAAAAATCCATATTTTTTGTTTCAATTTAAAGGTTAAATTCCAAAATTTTAGATATTTAATTTCAAAAAATGAAATCAATTTTTTTTGAAAATATTGAATTTTAGGTGAATAGTGTAAAATACCATTTTTTATTACCGATAATTTTACAAAAATCATTAGGAAATATTAATGACATAAAATATATAAAACATTTTTCTTAACCAAATATGTATTTTATAAGAAAAAATATACATTAAAAAACAATATGTTCAATAAATAACCAATATTTTATATTTTAAAACTTAATTTATATTTTTCTAAAATAGTTTTTTTTGTGTTATAGATTTTTTATTTCAAAATTAATTTTTATCAATTTTAGAAATTTAATATTTTGAAATAGTTTTCACCTTTGGAATAATAATATCAAAATTATATAATAAATGTAATTTTATTATTTTAAAAAAAAATTACCATGATTAAAAAAAGGGTTACCTTGGAAGATTTAAATTTTGGGGAAATAGTGAAAAAGAAGTAGAAAAAACCTAAAACCACTTAAAACTTGTCTAAAAATCAGTGTTAGAGATGAATCTTAGCCCTAAATCATCTTTTATCATTTTACCTAGTCTGGAGCCACTTTCTATGAATAGTGACTTGTCCAATTTTATCATTAAAAAAGTGGAACTCTCCTCACTTATAAAAAAAGGCTTCCACTACCCCTTTATATACACTCCAATTTTTTTTCGTCATGAACCAAGGTTATTTCTATCTTCACCCAAATACCTATACCACTTTTTGTAGCCCATTTATCCAATATCAACCCCCCAAACCCTCATTTTCCAAAGGATATATTAGGATACAATTCATATGATCAATGTTAGTATTACCCACTCTATAACATTCTTTTCTATATCTTTCTCATCCAAAACCACTAAAACTATTCAGAATATATTAATATAATGATATTATTATCACTAGTATTGTAAAATTATTATCTACTTTCATTCCCCACCCTAGAAGAATGAAAATGTCATCCAGATGTTTGTGCGAACTACCGCCTCCATGAACGACATGTTTCATTTTTCCTAACTTCCCAATATTGATTGATTAATAAACATATTTCATTTTTAAATAATAAATTTATTACATTATTAATATTTTGAAACTATAAATAAATTTCCACTAACTTTCCATTCTATATAAAATGAAAACATTATCCATGTCTACTTATGAATTACCGCCTCCACAGAGCAACACGTACCATTATTCATAGCCACTGTATATGAATGGTTATAAATGATATTTGATAAATAAATGTGATATTAAGGAGTAATATATAGTATGAATATAATTATGAAGGTATAACATAAAAATTAATAATCATTATAATGTAATTCAATAATATTGGTAAATTTACCATAATAAGATCATCATGAATTCCATTCTCATGAACAATGTCCAAAGTTTGAATAAAATGATCATCAATGTAACATCCTAGTCTCGATATGTCCCTTTTTTTTAATATGATGTTATTTGTGTTTAAGAAGAATTGGGTGTAGATTGGTAAATTTTAAGGTGGTTTTTTATTTTCCTTCATTAAAATGGGTTGGGCCACAACCTAGACCACGTTTCTCCCATAGAGTGTGTTTGTGTGCCACAAAGAAATCTAACATGGACAGAATTAGGGGTATTCACAAGTGTGGCCAATAGGTGTCCACCTAATCCACCACAATCATAGAGCCCCACATTGGATGTGGTGGAATACATGGAAATACAAAAACAACCAAGGCCCCATGCCTCGGGCATGTTGAGGATGGCATATTGAGATGCTAGTGAGGTTCCACCAAGGTAATGGTTTACCCCCACAATTCCATGGTGTCATCTTATTTATTCAAATTTGATCAAAAGGTTTCGCCACTGGTTATTATGGAACACTTTATATTGTTTATGTGAAGTTGAAGGGTATTAAGGAGGATAATTTTAACAAAAAAATTACTATTATTTCTCCCCTATCAAGACATCATTTTTCGTTTTAGATATAAGGTTTTGAATCAGATTATTTTTATTTAGACCTTGGATATTATTTCTTCTTCAAATTATATCCTTTTGGAATTTGTTTTTGGATCATTTGATTGTTATCATTGGCTTGTTTTTTATTTACCGATGATGGGTTCTCCTCAGTGTTTTAGGGATAGTGGGATATAGGGTCCAATCAGGTAGGACCTTCTCACCCAGAGTATAGGATTACATTAACTACTATTACGGTTGATTAAAATGATATATCTTCTCTTTTCATCTTTTTTTTATTTGGGATTTTCATAAGGTTTTCTAAGACGTATTCTATAGTCTTACAATGTTAAAAAGGTATTGATATCTATTAATATAGTGCCTGTTATGCATCCAATCTCTATACCGTATTATTTTACAAAACCCTCTGGGTTGTAACATCTCAATATCTAGTAGTATGTCCTGTTTGATAAGAGATTAGTTCATTCTAGTGTTTTTTCAAGGATGAAATATATGATCTTTTACATGAAGGTTTATGATTATATTCATTTCTAAATAAGCTATTATAAGATAAATCAGGTAACAATCTAGAATAAATATCTCATTCCATGCATGAATGACTTGTTTGATCAATTAAAGGGGGAAAATTGGTTTTCAGAATGCAATATTTAGTCGGGTTATCATCATCTCATAGTAAAAGAATTATATATCCTAATGAATGATTTATAGAAAAGGTATAATCACTATGAATATCTTATGATGCATTTTTTCTTAACTCACACTCTTAAAATTTTTATGGATTTGATAAACCATATATTCCACCAGTAACTAGATACATTTGTTGTGGTATTCATGGATGATTTCCCAGTTTATTCAAGAACTGAGAAGCATCTTGAATACTATATAAATATAGTTTTTGAAATCATGATGAGTCACTAACTTTATGAAATGTTATGAAAATTTTATTTCTGGATCCAATGGGTTATGTTATTTAAGGAATGTGATTTTGAAACATGGTCTCTCAGTCAATCCTAAAATGGTGAAGACTTCCTTTTCATAAAAATATCAAGTAAATGTATTTGAGATATGAATATTTCTTGGAATTGGCTAGTATTATCAGTACATAAAAAAAATATTTCTCAAAGATAGAATCATTTTTGACTTCTCTTACTATGAAATGGGTGAATTTATCATGGAATTCTAAGTGTTCTGCATCTTTTGATAAGCTGAAATAATTCCATACATAGAGATGTGAGATGAAATTTTAAATTTTTTGTCTATATTTCAATGAATTTATCTATATTATTAATTCAAAACCTAGTTAATTTTTATGATTTTAATACTTCTTGAGGTTTTTTACTTCATTTGAAATTTGATTACATTTTTTTAGTAAATTATTCAATTTTTATTTTTCAAATAATCCATACATTAATTTTTTGTATACTTGAAATATCATGATTTTAAGGATACCAATTTTATTTTTAGAAAATAGAATTGATCAATTTTGAATCGACATGAAAAACACCTTCTTTTATTTTAGAAATATAATTATTTTCTTCAATTATAAAATTAATTTTTAAATTAAATTATTAAATTCTTCAAATCAATATTTTTGATTTCTTTATTAATTTTAAATTAATTGGAAGCTATAATTTGTTTAGAAAAATGGGATATCATTGTTAATTTTGAATTTCAAATATAGAATTCATTTCTTAGTGGGGTTAATTTTTAATTTATTCATCCTATGAAATACATACTAGAAGTAAAATCAAATTTTCATGAGGGCTATTTAAAATTTAATATTGTGAAATCTTGATTAAATTGTGTTTTTATTTATTATTTTAATTAGAAAAGTTTGAATATTGATTTTTTTATTCATTTTTGAATTAAAGAGAATATAAAATTAATTTTAAGAAACAAATTATCACATTGTAGTATAATTTTGACATTATTCTAATTATGTTCATTATTTTTTAATTTAATTGTAAAAATCCAACAATTTTTAAAAAATTATTTGATTTGTGTAGTGGAGTTAGTAATGTGGAGAAGGTAAGAAGAGACCATCCATTAGTCTTCCACCATTTCTTAAAATATTCTCACAAAGGCATGTATCAACCAAAAACTTTGAAAAATAACCACATGCCTATTTGAAAGCGATCGTGGTTAATCTAGATCAATCCCAATAAATCCTCCACCCACTGCACCATTGAAAATTCCATAAATTGATGTAGCTAATAAATGTATTTTTTAGTCAACTGAATAATATTCCATTATCCATGGAAAAACTACAAATAATAAATTCACAAAGGCAAGAGTCCATGGTGCATCAATCTATAATTGGAACTCATTAAAATAGTCCTTTCTGATCTCCCTCCACCAATCAACCATGAAGAATCCATGATCCACTAGTGCTGGCATACATAAATACAAAGCTGATCAAGGAAGATGAAACCACACCTCTATACTATCTTCTAGAAGAATCTGATTCCATTCGATCTCAACTACCTAATGTAATGGAATCCACCTGAAAACTTGATCCATTGAATAATAAAAACTAAATCACCCACCCTTATTAGAATGAAGATAAAATCTTTGAAGTAATTGATTTGTGACTATTATTTATATTAAAGATGTTAGATTTTATTTGAGGACAATTCCATTGAATCTTTGTAGATTCATGGAGATTCTAATGAGATTGATTAGGTATTAGGTATCTCGGATTGATGATAGACTTCTTTTCCCAACATGATTGAAATTTAATCGATGTCGAACTAAGAACTAGGAGATATCAATGTATCCATCTGAACTTGTTTAAATGAATGCAGATGATGATTGGGAAACTGCTGAACTTTGGAATCCATGCCACCATAACCCAAGAATATGACAATGATTTCACTTAAAACCACTTAGTCCACACCCATTCACTATATTCTAGAGTAAGTTTAACCTAATCCACGAGCCACCATTAGAGCCCTAAGATTAGGTGATGAATTTATCAATTTGGAGACATCAATGATTTTAACACAAATTCAATACTACTTATTAGAGGGAATGCTAAAGTTGAGTATGTCTATGCATGGAGGAAGAGAATATTCAAATTGAGATAAATATAAAATGTTACTATGAATTAAAGAATCATCTCTAGATATTTTATTGTTTTGATGGATTTATTTATGTAGGGCGTTGTGGAGAATAAAGAATACAGGGCGTCGTGTTCTTGATTTATGAAATTTTAAAGTTGAAATTGAATGCAATTAATAGGATTTATAGGACACCTATGTGAATTATAAGGACAATTATTCAACACTACTATAAATTTGATTAATGTTGTAAAGTTTGTAGTCTGGTTGAAGCACTGAATTATGGTGATTGTTGTGTTTTATCGAAGGTGTTTTGAAAATTAGAGATTCAGGTGTATACCTTGTTGAAATTAGTTCCTTTAAAGTGGATCCAAGTAAATTAAACTTTTCATGTTGAATTAAAGAACGTTTTGAATCCTGTAAAATGAAATAAATTGAAAAAATTTTATGATCAGGTGTAGATATATAAGAATTAAACATGAGGTTGATCGAATTTAGACATGCTTGGTTGAAGAATTGCTCGAGAATGAAGAATGAGCCACATGATTAACGAAATATAAGATTTGAACCTAAGATTGTTTGGGAAAACTGGATTAAATAACATTTATTTTGGAGTTTGAATAATATGAGCTAACAAGTGTATGATTGAATGGAAATGGATTCCACCATAGTTTTATTATTCGATGAAAAATTAAAGAAATAGAGCGTGATGAAATCCAAGATGACATTGAACACAATAAATAACAAGGCATAGTTTAAACGCCTTAGAATATCTTAGGCCCAAACCTAACTCAAATTAATTCTAGTGTGTTGGCCCATTCTGATTCCTCTAAAAATACAAATCCCTAGCCAAATACATACATTGACTCCTTCTCTAAAGAATACTTTTATGTCTTATGGACCTGCATAGTAAGAAACAATTTCTATTAAATACATCATAAAATAGTATGGAGTTATATAATAGGGTAATAATGTTTTAATAGAAAATATTTGAGTACATTTATTTATAAAAATCTCAACCATAAAGATTGGCACATAGTTGTAATCATGAGAGAAGAAACTGGGCTCAGAAGTTGATGAATAATTTGGACTTTTTAGGTTCATTCGAATAAAATATAATTCCAATCACATCAATAAAATTAAAATAATAAAGAACTTAGATTATTTTTTTTATAAAATATAAACTATTATTTGGAGGAGGAGGCTGCTTATACGATCATCAAATAAGAGCTGTTATAGCTATATATTATTCTCCAATTTTTTCTTTTGTTTTTATTTTACTATAATTATTTTGTGATAGAACAAAAATACATTAATTGATGAGATGGAGATATTCTCCCTATATCCCAGAAAATGAATTTCATATTCTAACTAATTTTCTCTTCATTAATCCCTCTATATTTTTCGAGCATTTTTACATTTTTGTATCTTTCATTTTTCTTATTCACTTTAAAATTTTATTCCATCCATCTCTGGATTTCACACATAGGAAACTCTGACTCACTCATCTAAATTATATAGAGAGTAGTTCATGAGTTAAAGTGTGGTTGAATATATATAATCACTGGTATAGTTGATAGTTGGGGCTTATAGAGATCATTTTACATCCATACTCAAGGCGATACTTCTAGGTTATGATATTCTATGAGAGGTTTCACTTTGATTGAGAGAGAATATAATATAATTAAAATATAATTATAATTTTATATGTATTGTAAGCTGATGATCATAGGATATGACACTATATAAAAATATTAATTCAAAACCAATCAATATCACACACTATTTTCATAAATCAACCCCATTCAACGAAATAGAAACAAACCCATAACACAATCCTCACTAAGTGAAAACTTTAGTCCACTACTAATGAATTTTATTGGTTTCAAGAATTATTTTTCTGACCACCCCATTTTCGGATATCATCAAACCTAGAACAACTATTATAAAAGCCATAATTTTCATTTCGTTAGTTAAAAAAAATTATTTTTACAAATGACCAGATATAGTTCATCTCACCTCATTGGTTTTGATCCAATGGTTGAAAAAAATATTCCAGAATGACTGAGATCTTTGGAAATCATTGAACAAGAGGAGAGAAATGTTTACATAGTTCTATTGAAAAGTTCCCAATCCTCAACTTCAACTTCCACCTGATATATTTAGGGAGTGATAACATGGAAAATGACGTGGAACAATTTAAAATACCTTTAATATAAGTTTAGGCACCCAATTTTATCAATGAAAATTATCTTGAGGTACTTAATAATTAATCATAATTTTAACTGAGAACTGTTATGATCCAATTCTTACAAATATTCGTGGCTTAGAGAAGAGGATTCTAATAGAAATATAAGAAATATTTATATTGTTTTTCAAAATTTCAAGTCCAAAGTAATATCCAATGATCAAATTAGCTGGGAGGGATTCCCCTCTACTATTTAAGGGGTATCCAAGAAATGGATCTATAAACTTCAAGGTATATAATATACCATATGGTATTGGGTGAAGAATAAGTAACTACATATGAACTTCCATAACTCAAGGATAAATAAAATATGTAATGAGTTATATTATTCAAAAAAAATGTGTATACACTCACTTTGAGTTATGGGATAGATTATAGAAATTTACCACCTCTTACCGATATCAGCCTTTCTATGATCATTATTTTTTGGAATTATTTTACCAAGGATTGATGGAAAACGATCGAAATCTTCTAGATGATTTTTGGATGTGAATTAGTAGAAAACCCCCACTAAAGTTATAGAGAATATTGATACGATCTTCCAAAACTATCAAAAATTTATTAAAAGATACACTTTTAGAGGAGTAAATTAGTTAAAAAGTTATAACTCCCATTTACTTGAAAATAAGAATAAATAATTAGCTTTCCTTGTGGGAAATTTATCTTTTAACACGGTACAAGAAATGTTATATACCAAACCTCCAAGAGTTTCCTAATTAAGTCACTCTCAAGAAAACTACACAAATGGATGTGCTCAAGTCCAAGGAACTGAAATCTGTGATGATATGTAATATATGTTGTTATAATAACAGACATAAAAAAATAAAGGATAAAAGGAATATTCCAATACCAAGTTTAGTGATAGGAAATGACAACAGTAATGAGAACCTATACAATAAGTTTTTCAACCATCCTTCCAACCTACACCCTTCAAAAGAGGCTTTTCTCATCCATCTATAAGTTACTAATAGGAGAAAAATTTAGATCCCACCATGAATGAATTTCTAAAAACACTTTTTAAATCCTACTACACTCAACAAACCCGCCTCAACAATCATAGATCATATATGAAGTATATAAAAATAAAATACCACTAGATTATGACTACCATCAATAACTTGAAGAATAAATGCTCAGGTAAGACTCATTCTCATTAAATTCCTAACCCTAAGGAAAATTTCAGTTCTATTACTTTATAAAGTGGAAATGAGATGTGTCATTTTGAATAATTTCCATATTAAGAGGGAGATAAAATCAAATATATGATTGCACTTGATGAACCTAACCATGGTAAATAAGATAAATAACCATTAAAAACTCCCTCTATGAAAAAATTAAAAGGGAAATCCAAAAAAGGACTCAAATTATCCCCATCCACCCTTCTCTAACTGTACTAAACCACCCAAGATAACTGGTGAAGAAACACTATAATAAGATAATCTTGAAATATTCATAAAGGTGTTAATTGGAATCCCCTTATTGGAAGCCATCTGAAAAATTAATAGATCTGAAAAATTCACTAAATACATGTGTACTTAGAGGATAATATTTAATGTTAATTAAAAGGTTGTTATATGTAAACATTTTTATGAATTTATAACATAAAAAATACCCCCAAAGATCAAAGTTCCAGGTATCATCTTAGTCCCTTGAACTATTGGTGAAATTAATTTTAACAATTCATTATGTGATTATGTGTCATAAATAAATTTAATTCACTTTTCATTTTATTCATCTCTTTAGATAAAAGAGATCAAAAACAAATGAGTATTTGTTAAACTTTCTAACCAAACCATTTCATACCCATTAAGTGTACTATAAGATATTCTAGTAAGTGTACAATTTTATTTGTTCGTAGATAAATTTTTCATTCTAAATACGGAGAAAATAAAAAGGAAAATATCACCCTCTCATCCTCTTTGGTAAGCCATTTCCCGATACCACTAAAACCATAACTAATGTAAATAATGGAACTCTTACCGTGAAATTTTAGCCAGAACATATTGAATTTTAATATCCTTGGCTCAATGAAAAACCAAGATGAATAGAAAAATGTTTTCATATTAATTTTTTTGAGTTAAAATATTCTTATAGGGAGGAAATTGAAATGTTTGATGACATAATCAGATTAGGATAAGCTTTTGAAGCACCCAAATTTTTTATGAATTTATTTTTGAAAATCAAATTAATCTAGAAGACATTTTATGTGTTGAAAAATAAAAATAAAATAAAATAATTTATTTTATTGAGTTACTAAATTTAACTACTAATAAATCTTACTTGCACATAAAGGTTTCTTTCATGAATAACATCATTCTAAAACCATTATTATAAAACCCCCTTAAAATTTAACTAAAACTAATTCCATCAAATTTAAAACTTGATTATTTAATGATAAATTATAAAATTCTAGTAATCATTTAAAATAATATAAAACCCATACAAGAATATTAACTTCTAGAAAATTTGTAACAAAATATAAGGACATAGGTGGTACATTATGAGATATTTATGGGATTATCCACACCACACTCATGCATATAATTTTGTAGGAAATTGGGTAAAAAATATAGATATAGCCTAAAATATTTCTCAAACCAACCCTTATGGATATAGAGAAAAATGAATTATAAATTCTATTAAATCATAGAATAATTTACCCAAACTCAGAATCATAGTGGGTGAGTTCCATTCAAATTGTCTTAAAGAAAAATGGATACAAAATTGAATAAAATAAAAATAATAAACTAGAACCTAAAATAATTCAAAATCTTTCTAGAGTTTTTTTTGACTGTATGAGATTTAACTATAAGACCCATAAACACAACATCCCCATAGCCTTTGTAGATCAAATGTTAGAGTGGCTAGATGTGAAGGATCAACATTATTTCCATGATGGATTTTATGGGAATTTTCAGGCTCTAATCGACCTGGAAGACCAAGAAAAGAACAAATTAACATACCCATTTTTTATTTTAATACCTCAGGATATCTTTTAACATTGTCAATGTCCATGGTACCTTTTAATGATGTGTGGTATATATCTTCTTAGACCAAATTGAGATATTGTTGGGGGTATTCTATGATAACTTTATGGTCTATGGAAATTGTTTCCATGGTTTCAAAGGGAGTATGGATTTTTTTTAAATATGCAATGGTAAAAGATTGGTTTTGAACTTTTAAAAGTTTTATTTCATGGAAGGAAAAATATTTTTTGAGCATATAATTTCTAAATATGAAATTAATTTTTATGAGTCCAATATTTATTTAATATGTATATGAACTTACCCAACAAAAATTAGACACATTAGATCATTTTTAGGACATGATGAATTTTGAAAAGGTTTATTAAAGAAATTAATAAGAATTTTTACCATTGACTATCCTACTAAAGATGGAAACTGAGTTTTTTATGATTCATGAAAGAAAACTTTTGATGAGAAAAAATAATTCTAAACAACTACCCCCATGATATTCCACCAAATTGGGAACACCAATTTGATATATTGTGTGACTCTATTAACAAATATTTAGGATATGTACTTTCCCTTAAGATTTATGGACACTAAAAAGTTATAGTGTATGACTCATGGACCCTATATATAGATTGAAGAAATTATAATTCAATAATAAAGTGTTTTTTATTGTTGTTTCTTTTGAAAAATTGTGATCATTCTTGAAAATAAGTAAAGTAAATATTATCTCTAACCATGAAACACTTAGGAATTTGATCAAGATAGATGATTCAAAAATGAGTATAGTAATAAGGATGTTTCAACTAGAACAGTTCAAATTAGAGATTAATGACAAGAAAGGCTATGCAAATTTTGTTTAAGAATGCATGATTTGGAAAGCCCACACTACTAAGGTAGAAATACCCAAAGATAAAAATTTGTATAATTGTTTTTCTAATTATCTATAATATAGATCCACTCAAGTACCTTAGTATAAAAATTTAGTGAATTTACAAGTCACATCAAAGGAAAATTGTTTTTAAAAAAAAATTAATTACTTATCTTAAAATATGAATAAAAATTTTATGTTTGGTAAGATCCATATTTATGTAAGATCTGTAGTTATCATGTAATAAATTCATGTATCCTTGAAGATAAAATTAAGTCAATGCTTATGTTTTTTCACACAGTTGCATGTGTTTTCTATTTTGGGCCTAAAAAACTGCTAAAAATTAATTATATGATGGATAATTTTGGACCTAACTTTTTAAATATGATATTACTATGGGGATCATGCAACAACCTAAGGGGGGGGGGGAATCAGTGGTGACTAAATTTTTAATGATTACATTTAAATAAAAACATTCTTAATTTATGTTGATTGAGCCCATGTTAATGGTTAATATGTGTAGTCCTTTATAAAAATGTTCCTCATTGTTTTACCCTTATTCTATGAAGATAATATAAGGAAAATAATAAACATTATTTTACAAGTTTCAACTTTAGTATGAGAACCTTCATCCTTTCCAAGGGGACTCCGATTAGTTAAAGGATTCTTCCACTTATAATATTTTCATCAACTACATGTGATGGGTATTTATAAAGAATGCCATAGTTGATCTATCACAAAAGATGATATAAATATCTCTTTATTTTAAAGATTATTTTGACTATTGTTAGATGAGTTATCTCTCCAAAAGAAGTATCGATCTCTCCTTGGGTAATTATACTAACTCCCATAAGATACAAACTTTTCATTTAAAATTGAGCCAAAAAATATAATTTTTTTTTAAAAATATCTCCCATAAATATCATCTTGAAATAATTTATCAAATTATCTCCATCTAGTAAGAGTTTTTCCAGTGTACACTACCTTAATTTTGCATACCCCTTCCAGTGTGCCCCACTTTACAGTGAGTATGACACTATATGGTGCAACTCTAAACTCTATGCCTCAATAATATATACCGCAACATCTATATAGTCTTCCACTATTCAGTTTTCTTTGATTAAATTCCCCTATAACAGATACCACTATCGGATAAAACTTAGTCCATGGTGGGTAGAACCAAAAAACCTTTATTTGATTCCAATGATGAAAAACTATAACCTGTAAACCTTTAATTGGGACCTCTATATAGTGCCTCTTTAACCCAATGTGTACTTGGTTAGAAACATTCACTAATCTAGAAACTTCAATACATCACTTCACTCATGCATATGAATAATGTCCCTTTCTTACAAACTATACACCACTTTCACCCCCTATTTATAGGTATGTTATAAGAGAAAAGCGAGGGAACATAAATATTTTTTCCTTCTCAAATATAATTCTAATTTAGAACATCCCATTAATCTTAAATTATGCACATTATTATAAACTCTTCTAGATCATTGTTTATGAATTACGAGAACTCTAGAATCTTCAACCTTCATCTAACATCCTTAGCCTCATTTTTATGTATCTTCCTGAAAATTCCTTATCACACTTGGATATAATAAAATTTTACACCTTATCAAAATAATGATATTAAATAATTTATAAATCCTGCTAAATCTCATTTGTAATGGCCCAAAATTTTATCAATGCAATTTATACCTTATTGTAGAAATGTCATAATTATATAAAATCACATTAGGAAACACAAATACACATCATGCTTAAATGAATAAATATGTGACCTTTAAAAATAAATTTTCCACTTCTGTGTTTTGAATTTCAAAAATCTCACATTCACGGTTGTGCTCAATAAGATGTTTGGAGTCCGATAGGACAAACATAATTTCTTGTGAATAGTTACCTACCATTATGAATAGTAACATACCCGTATGAATAGTTACATACCATTAGGAATATTAATATAACCCTTAAGAATTGTAAATCATTTGAAAGAATAGTAACCCCACCCAAGAATGTATGAATAAAATTTAGGCATCTTATAAGTGAGAATATGGCTATAGTAAAAGTATTTGAATTTTTGTAAGTCATAATAATTAATCAATTAATTTAAAATAAAATTAATTTCATAAAATTTTTTCATATATTAAAATTTTTATTAATGATGGTTTTAAGAAAATTTTATATGACATTATGTAATTTCTGAAAGCATTATAAAATAAGTTTTATTTTTAAAATCTGTATTTTTCTAGAAAATTATTATTTTAATGAAAAATAATTGTACATATTTAGATAATTATTTTTCAAAAATGAATCTCATTTTTGAATTATACACATAGAAAAATGGTTTGGGTGAATTTTTGGTATTTTTCTGAAATAACATTATTTTTTTCGTGAATAGTGAAATTCGATAATTTTCAAAAAAATGCAAAATAAATGAATTTTTGCATCATTCTTGATTCATGGATGATGTGAATTTCCATTGGATAAAACTCACATGTATTTATTACTATATTTATTCATAATAATCCTCAATATTTAGTTTCTTGAGGATAAATAATAAATTAATGAATATAATATTAAGAAAACACTCCTCCCCTCCACTATAAATACCATCATCACACCCTCATTTATTAACACATATAAATCATTAAGCCTTAAATAAATTCAGAACAAATCTCACCAATCTACTTACCCATGTCCATAATCCCTTTTTCTCCTCAAAAGATGAAATCCTCTCCCCTAAAGAGGATCTCAAAGAGATAAAATCAAGAGGTAAATTCTTCATTGCGATTCTTTTTTTTTTCTTTCATGTTATTATCTTTTATTTTTCTATACAAACATACATTCACCCAAATTGAATGATAATTCCAGTAACATACATGTACTATAATTCTATTCATAAACTTTGATATTTCACCATAATATCATCTTCACATTCCTTTTATACTAAAAATAAAAACACCGTCCAGGATGTGTTAATTTCTCACATAAAGGATGATGAGTTTTCAATTTTCATTACCACATAAGATACTGGTCATGAAACCATTTTAATGGTTGAACCCTATCATAAAATATTTATTTTATCTTAATTTATTTTATCTAATCCTTATATAAACATGATATAAAATAATAATACAAAACAATTTCATTGTAAGAAAAAATGCCAAATTAATCCAAGCATTTATCAATTAAATTTTATATAATGATTCATCCTCATGGTGTATCAAAAAATTAATAATAAGATCATTTATATCTATGTAATTTTAATAATAAAATATATTAAAAAATATTTATTTTTAACCACATTTTAAATGAACACCCATTCATGAATACAAGTGAACTGTTCTTAAAACCCAAAAAAATTAACACTTCAGAAAAATGAATTTAAGCTCTATAACTAATCCAAATGTCCATTAAAGAACTTAATAAAACCATAATTAAAAAATTCATTTATTAATTTCTATGTAATTTTAAATTAATTAATATAATTTCTTTATATATTACTTTAAAGTAACGAAAACATCCAGACACAATGTAAGAGTAATTATCAAACCCAACTCTCTTTCTTTGGGTTTTCTCCCTTCAACCAATTTTCAGTATGGATATGCCTTAAAAATAATTTATTCATCATTATATTACATTTTTTGGGATATAAATATTCTCTAATTTATTATATAAAAAATAAAATGTTTTCCAAAAGAACTCTTCTTTCAAATAAACATACCCATTTTATTTCTTGAATTTTTCATCACTCTTAACTCAAGGTTAATGGTCCTATGTTAAGAATGATATTCCCTCTTTATTTTGGGAACCAAATTTTTAGGAATGTATACTTTATAATGTTAATCTGATTTCTTTAAAGGGTTATTTTATGTTCAAGTTTGACATATTGTCTATGTGGCATTCATGATAATGTAAATGTTATGATGTCATGGATGGACCTTGAATTATATAGCACAATATGAATGTTTGAATGTGATGGGTGCACATAAAATTATATAGTGAAACCATTCATTGGGTAATGTGATGAATCTCCTGAGTTAAAGTGAAATGATTCATGAACATGACGCTAGCTGTGTTCACAACTATGTGTAGTAGTTTACCACAAAGACATGATGTTTCATTTTTATGAATTTCAACATTCTATGCTATTATATAAATGATGTTATGATTATGCTAATCCCTTGTTATGATGTTTCATGTTCTTATCTTTCCTCTTACTGGGATTTTAGCTCACCACTTTTTTTATGTATATCCTCAGGTGACTACATGTACTAAAGAGTACAAAACATCCAATAAGAACCTAGAGAAGAAGTAATTAAATAAGTGTTTATGCATTATGTTGTAAATGTTATGTATTGTCATAGTTTTCCAAAGAAAATAAACATTTGGATCCTCATTGTTCAATATTTTTATATTGTTTATCATTAAAATGTTGTAAATGTAATGTAAGAAAATATGGACGTTATAGTTGGTATTAGAGGCATGGTTTTGTTAATTTTGGAATCAGGATTAGTTAACCCTAGAGAAAACCTTTTCTATGAGACTAAGTAAAAATATGCACACAAGAAGCCTTTCTAAACATACAGATCCCATAATATAAGATTTCAATATAAATTTCACAAATGAATAATTTATTTATTCATGACGTGTTGACTTATGTTTTTTTCTAAACTTTTCTACTTTAGAAAATGGTGGGAACTAGGAGAAACCAGGACAACAACCCATGTGAGGGACAATGCAAAGATGGCCTGAAAAACATCCCCAATGCTTTGGGAGGTGGAGTTCAAAACATCGTCGCGATGCTTACCCAACTGTCTCAAGATATGAACAATAACATGAGGTATTTCCTAAAGAGTTACTCAGAATTCCCACAGATCGTGATGTAGTGTTCTCCATAGAACTCATACTTGTAGCTACTCCTATCTAAATGTGTCAATATAGGATGGCTCTTATCAAACTGGAGGAGTTATAGAAGTAGCTAAAAGAGAATTTGGATAAATGGTTCATAGGCCCTAGTGAATCACCTTGGGGTGCACCAGTACTCTTTGTGATAAAATAAGGATGGATAAAGGCGACTATGTATTGATTATCAAGAAGTTAAAAAGATCACCATAAAGAAAAAGTATCCCCTCCCAGGGATTGATGACTTGTTCGATCATCTATGGGGAGCTCGGTACTTCTCAAGGGTGGATCTTCATTCTGGATATCAACAGATAAAGGTGAAGAAGGAAGATATTCATAAGACTACCTTCTATATAAGGTATGGGCACTATGAGTTTCTTGTGATTCCATTAATACTTACTAATACCCCTACAATTTTCATAGATTTGATGAATATAATATTTAGACATTACCACAAAAAAAATTCAGTAGTGTTTATCGATGATATTCTCACCCACTTAAAGAGAAAGGAGGAACATGAAGAACATATAAGGCATATGTTGGTGACATTTAAAAAAGAGAATTTGTACTCCAAGTTTAGAAATTGCGACTTTTTGATGAAGCAAGTCACATTCTTGGGACATCTGATCAGAAGTGAGGTAATTTCTATGGACCCTTCAAAAACACAAGTTATTAAGGAATGGCCCAGACTCTCTAATGTCATATAAATCCATAGTTTTCTGGGATTAGTTATGAACTATCAATGGTTTTTTAGAAATTTATCATGATCATAAGCCCAATAACTAATTTAACAAGGAAAGAGGTAAAGTATGTATGATGGAAGAATGTGAGGGAATCTTAATGGAGGTAAATAGATGGCTGATACATGCACCTGTACTTACATCACTAAAGAGTGGAGAAAGTTTTGTGATATATAATGATTCGTCAAAGAAAGGATTGGGTTGTATACTTAATAAAATTATAATGTGATAGATTATGCCTCACAGTAGTTGAATATCCATTAACAGAACCACCCAACCCATGATCTAGAGGTAGAAGCTATGATTATTAACTTTAAAATATGGCGGCACTACCTCTATGATGAGAAGTGTGACATATACACCAATAACAAGAGTCTAAAGTATATATTCACACAAAAATTGTTAAACATCTATCACAGTGGATGCTTATATGTAATCAAATATTACAATTTATCTATTCACTATCATCCTGGATAGGTGAATAAGGTAACTGATGCTCAAAGTAGAGAAGAACATTCCACTCTATCCATGTTGCGGGTTGAGAAACAAATTTTTTTAGGGATACGAAAAGGATGGATTTGGAAATCATATTGGAAAGGAATACATCCTTCCTTTCCCAAAATTTTTCCCAACCATCTATCTGATATATGATTAAAAAATCAGAAAGGGATAATCTTGTGCTATAAATGAGGAGGAATGTAGTAAACAAAGGGAAGCTGCCAGAGTTCAATATCAACGATGATGGTATGATTCAATTTGGAATTCCTCTTTGTCTGCCTCCATAAAATGGGATAATGAAGGAGACATTTGATAATGCACATATCTAACCATTCTCTATCTATCTTGGTAGCCCCAGGATGTATCGGGATCTCCAAGAACACTTCTAGTGGGACAACATGGAGAAAGAGATTGATGAATATATCTTAAGGTGCTTGATATGTCAGCAAGTTAAAGTAGAGTGACAAAAGTACAAAGGGATGATGAAACCATTGCCTATATCCATGTGAAAATAGGATAATGTCACTATGGACTTTGTCATGGGTCTCCTGAAGATGCCCAAGGGAAATAATGTGAAATGGGTTTTGGTTGACCAACTCACCAATACCTCCCACTTTATTGATATTCAAGAAGTTCTCTCACTTGAAAAATGTGCTAAGATATATGTGAAGGAAGTGGTGATAATTCAAGGGGTTCCACTCTCGATTTTCTCTGATCGTGGTCCAAGGTTCACATATAAATTATAAAGGAGTATCCAACATGCTTTTAGTACTGAATTGAATTTCAGCATGCCCTATCACCCCTAAACTGATGGCTACTAAGAAAGGAGTTTTCAGAGTCTCAAATATATTATAAGAGAATAATATTTATAATTTAAAGGTGGATGAGATCATTATCCACCATTGGTTGATTTCTCATAAAACAATATCTTCCACTCGAGTATTCATATGGATCCATATGAATCTCTGTTAGGAAAGTGATTTAAAACTCCATTCTGTTGGGATGAAGTTGGAGAAAGAAAGATACTTGGACCTAATTTTGTGCAAGAGATGATAGAGAATGTTCAATTAATACAGAAATATATTAGATAGTCAGAGTCAGTAAAAGAGCTATGCTGAAAACCATATAAGGGACTTGGAGTTTGATTTTGGAGATAAAGTCTTCCTTCAAATATCACCATCGAAGAGATTCATGTGGTTTAGAAAGAAAGGGAAGCTAATACAAAGGTACATTGGCCCCTTTGAGATCCTTGACCACATAAGAGATAGGGAATATTATTTTACAATTCCATAAAATGTTGTTCAAGTTCATGATGTGTTTCACATTTCACACATGAGGAAGTAAAAATGAGATCCCTCACATTTATTTAACTCATAGGTGGTACAGCTGGAAGATAATATATCTTATAAGAATCATCCAATAATGATTATGGACTAGTGATATAGGGTTCTACGCAACAAGAAAAACAACCTTGTAAAAGTGTTGTAGATGAACCATATGTTTCATGAATAAACTTGGGAACTAGAGGATTTTATGAAGGAGATGTACCCTCTCCTGTTTATGTAACACGAAATTTTGAGGGAGAAATTTCAAAAGGGGGGAAGAATGCAACGACCAAAACATTTATCAATGAAATTTCTCCCTTCTCGTAGAAGTTTCATAATCATATAAAATCACATTAGGAAATACAATTCCACATCATACATAAATGAAATACTAAGTGACCTTTAAACATAAATTTTCAACTTATATGATTTGAATTTCAAAAATATAAAATACATGGTTGTGATCAGTAAGATATTTGGAGTCCAATAGGACAAACATAATTTTTGGTAAATAATAACCTACACTTATGAATATTAACCAACCCTTATGAATCGTTACCTGCCCTTATGAATAGTAAATCATCCAAATTAATAGTAACCTCACCCATAAATGTATAAATAAAATTTAGGCATCTTATAAGTGACCACGCTAAAAGTATTGGTACTTTTGTAAGTCATAAATAAATATTTATAATTAAATAATTAATTTAAAAGAATATGTATTTTCCAAAAAAGTGTTCATAAATTAACAATTTTATGTCTTCTAGTTTTTGGATAATATTATAAGACCTTATGAAATTTTTGATAGCATTATAAAATCTGTTTAAATTTTAAAATGTGTATTTTTCAAGTAATTTATGATTGTAATTAAAAATTAAATCGTTCATATTTATAGAATTATTTTATAAAAATGGGGTTCATTTTTGCCTACTACACATCAAAAAATTGTTAGGGTGAATTTTTAGTACTTTTTTGGAAATTCATAAATTTTTAGTGAATAGTGAAATTAAATAATTTACAAAATATGCTATATAAATGAATTTCTAAATCATGATTGTGTCATGTATGATGTAAATGGATATTGGTTCAAACTCACATGATCTTATTACTATTTTTCGTCGCAATAATGCTCACTATTGGTTGTCTTGTGGAGGAATAAAAAAATTAATTAATATAATATTTAAGAAAATCCTCATCCCTTTACTATAAATACCACCCCTAACACACACATTTCTTCACACATCTTATGCTTTGAGCCTTAAATTTTTTTTGACCAAATCTTTCCCAAGCTCCTTTCCCACATCCCTCATCCCTTGGTCTCCTCAAAAGTCCAAATCCTCTCCCCTAAAGAGGCTCTCAAAGGAGATAAACTCAAGAGGTGAATATCTCTTTCTGATTCCTTTATTTTAATTCAAGTTCATTTCTTTTCATTTTCATTCCTCACCAAATTTCATACAAATGATATGATAACTCCAATAACATAAATTTATTAGGATCATATTTTCTAAATGTATAGTTCATTATAATATCACCTTCCCTCTCCTTTTATACTATATATGAACACCTTTCGAGAAGTGTTAATTTATCACATTCACAGACGTCAGATTTTCAGTTTTCATTACCATCATAGAGAATAGTCATGAAAATATTTTAATGTTTGAAACATATCAAAATAAATTTATTTTATCTTATGGGATGTTCTTTAATACTTATAGAATCATGGTATAAAATAATAATACAAAACAAGTTCATTGTGAGAAAAACTACCAAAATAATCCAAATGTTTATCATTAAAATATTCTATAATGATTCATTCTTATGGTATATAAAAAAATTAATTATAAGATCATTAATATATCTTTAATTTAATTAAAAATATATATCATCAATTATTCATGTTTAAACATGTTTCAAACAAACATCTATTCATGAATACAAGTGAAATGTTCATAAAAGCCAAGAAAATTAACACACCCGAACAATAAATTTAAGCTCTATAAATAAAAAAAGGTCCATAAAAGAACTTAATAAAACCTTAATGAATAAAAATAATTTATTAAAATATATTTAATTACTAATAAATGAATATAATTTCATTATAAAGTACTTTAATGTGAAGAAAGCGTTCAGACACAAGGTAAGGTGAATTTTCGAACCCAACTCTTTTTCTTTGTGTGTTCCCTCTTCAACAAATTTTCAGAATGGATATGCCTTAAAAATAATTTAGTCACAATTATCATAAATTTTATATGATATACATGTTCTATAATATGTTTTATGAAAAATAAAATTTCTTCTAAAATAACTTGTCTTTTAAATAAACACACCCATTTTACTTATCGAATATCGTTTCTCTCTTCACTCAAGGTTAATGGTTCTATGTCAAGAAATATATTACCTCCTAATTTTGGGAATAAAAATGTTTATGATTTTTTTCTTTAGGATGTGAATCCAATTTATATCATAGTATTATTTTATGTTCATGTTTTATTTGTTTTCTAGGTGTAATTCATGATAATGTAAATTTTATGATGTGATGAGTGCGCCCAGAATTATATAGAGCAATATAAATGTTTGAATGTGACCAGTATGCCCAAAATTATACAGAACTCCAATACATTGGGTAAGGTGATGAATCTCATGAGATAAAGTGTAATTATTCATGAACATTATTCTATAATTGTTCACTACTATGAGTGGTGGTAAAACACTAAGACATGATGTTTCATTTTTATGTGTTTCCACATTCCATGATCTTATATAAATTATGTTATGATTATACTCAACCCATGTTTCATTGTTTCATGTTCTTATCATTCCTCTAATTGGGATTTTATCTCACCCCTTTTTGATGAATATCCTCAGGTGACTACATGTACTATGTATTATACAAGGGATGCTAAGAAGCTAAGGAAGAAGGCATTAAATAAATGTTTACGCTTTATGTTGTAAATGTTATGTATGTTCCTAGTTTTTCCAAGACACTAAACCATTATACCATAATTGGGTAATGTTTTTGTGTTGTTTATCATTAAAATTATTTAAAATTAATTTAATAAAAGTAGGTCCTTTGTATAAAAAATACTCCATTTGACATATATTTATTTGATGAATTCATTAAGAACTCCTCCATCCGGATCTATTTCTCTGTCTAGTGCATATGTGGTTTATCTATTCAGTGATCCAACATTCTAAAATATTCTTATACTGATTTTTTTAGTATGATGAACTCATGAATTATTTAGTTGACAATATTCATATACCTTCTCTTCCAAAATCATTCATAAATATTTGATCGATAAAATTCAGTGCATTCCTTCATCCGATGGACTCATATTTGTTCATCTAGATTTGTCTGTTAGATGAGTGGTATCTCTCTATCCAGAAAATCTAGCTGAGATAAAAAATTAATATATGAATGTATTCATACAACCAAGTATGGTTCATCATTATAAAATCATACTTCCAATGAAATATCATTACTATGTTATATGTTCATTCATCCAATGGATCAATAATTAATAATCTTTGTCTTAAAAAGTCACCATGATGACTTAATTTATAAATTCTTTCTTCAACCAATTAACTTTATACTACATTAATAAATAATGATTTTATAATTTTCTAAATCATAGAACTCAATATTCATCATAATCCTCATATAACTTCCTCTCTTAGGAGTAACTTTATATTTCTTCAGTCTATGTCCCCATAAATCTTCATTTCATGTCATTTTGGAAATATATCTGATCATTAAGCATGTGCATCCATTGATCGTTGTAAATATCTATAAAACATTTCATTATATTTGAGGAAAAACATTTTAATGATCAACACTTGTCCTGATGGATCATTATCTTTGAGGAAAGTAGACTCCAAATAGTATCAAAATCTCCAGGCTCCATAGCTTCAAAATCTTAAAATGTTGTAACAAAACCAGCAGCATTTCAGAAACTTCATTAAACCTATTTTTCTGGAAACATCATATACTTTTCTTATAGTTATCTTCTTGAATTTATTCTATCTGATATATTTGATAAGCTATCCTCCATAACTTTATGTTTGTACTATAAATCATACCTCATATTACATAGATATAAAAATATTATACTACTATTACAAAATGAATTTGATATGTTATTTAGGTAACAAAAATAAATAGCTACCTTTATGTGGAATTCATATTGATCTCCTCTTGTCATTATAGAAACTCATTAAATTACAATTTTCTCATACTGTGTACATATTATATATTTGGGGTTCACTTAATTGGTAATGTAAGAATTCAAACATAGAAATTCTAACTTCTTAAAACTCTATATCTAATAACATCATCCATGTTACATTCAGTATCTGAAGCTACTAGAAATCATACTGTATCTTATTTATTCGATCATCTTAGTCCAATAATCTATGTCTCGTAACATTAATATCTTTGGTCTGATGTTCTTGAGCTATTACAATTTAGACCCATCCAACCAATGATAATTGAAATATCAACTTGAATTATTTACAAATGCATGAAATGCTTCATAGGTCAAAATTTGACTTCATACACTATATAAAAATGTGTACACACTCACTTGAATCATGATAATATTCATGATGTTAGGAACATCAGATCAATATAGCATCGTATGACTTGGTAAGGAAAATTTCGTAATGGCCTTAAAATTTTGTTTACCTCCATTTGAAATTCATATGGAAACTTTATTAACTTATATTAGGAGATTTTTCCTATATTTTCTAACAACTCAATCTTTATGTCAAAATACTTCATCAATATTCTACTTTTATGATACTTTATTCTTCTTCTCTAAATATCAAGGATAACTATTAGTAGAACTATCCTAAATAAATTTCCACAGGAACCCTTAACTAAGGAACCTTTACCTTAAACTTCATCATTGACATTATTATAAACTATTTAAAACATGTAGAATATATGAAAATAATCATCCAATAATAAATTCAATCTCCCATTTTTTTAATAACATATTTTCTTTAAAATAAATGAGATATTTCACCCATTATTGAAAATGAATTCAAAGAATAATCTTTTTTCAAAGATCAATAAGTGAGAGAACATTTTGTCTCTCTCCATTAATGACCTAAACTGAAATCACCCTTTTGTGACATTTTGGGGTGAGGGAGAAAATTTCTTCACACATTTTCTTGTTCCATTATTTTTCTATGTATAAAATTTGGACATATTAAGAGATGTAAATAATCAATATTCTTAAATTAATAATCCAAAAAAAACCAAATCTAAATCAACATGATTTATACTTGTAGATAAAAATAGTAACTAACATATAAATTAATGTTTTCCACGATGATTTGGAAGGTGATTCCAATTTTGTTTTAAAAACAATCTTGGGAAAATGCATCTGATTTCCATCGAAATAACTTTATTACATCCATATTAACAAATTTTCAAAATATTTCAAGTGAAAAATGGGCAGTTTTCTCCCCAATTGAAAGATAATATTTTTTTTCATCAACAAAACATTTTTACCTTTAACATTTAAACCTTAGTTTTTCTATTATGAAAGTGGGAGTATAGAAAACATACCTCAAGGATGAAAAATGTTTTCAATATTCATAATTTTAAGTATCTAGTGTTAGAACACCATGTTTTACTAGAATGAATTTTAATATAACAAAATAAAGTTTCATAATAATCAACTACATCTTTCTGCTTCAAAAATCCCCTAGAAATCATCACCATTAATACCCTTTCACATTGAACGATTTTTAAAACATCAAAGTGAATAATGTGAATATTCTTTAGCTTACATAGAATGTGAAATGGGTATGAGAAAGATTTCACAATCAAAAAGAACTATTTTCTTCATATTTCTTCATGAATTCACCATTTTCTTTCCATGTAACAATATTCTTAGGTGGCACTAGTTTCTTCCCCTCATTTCTCCTTTCAACATTATGTAGAGAATTGGTCTTAACTTTATCTAGAATGGAACGTTAATTTTTCATTATTTATTCTTCTTTCATCATCCTTGATTTCTAAAAACTTTCTGACCATAAAACAATGAAAACCATTGGAATATATGAAAAATTATTCTTGTTATCAACTATCATGATAAATACAATTTTTTATTTTTCATGATTTTCCATTATTATTTATAAACTTCTCTTATCCTGTTAACATTACAATGAAATATTAAGAAGTTAGGTTATCCAACTAGCATCCTCCACACATATTCTTATCTTATGGTAACTTAATCTTCATAGGTAACTTCCCATGAACTTATACTACTTCCTCAATGATTTCTTCCACAATTCCAATACACTTATGGCTTTATCAGATTAACAAAACTTTTTCCTTAATATTCTTCCTAATATCTTGAAAATTTATGGAATGTTTATCACCATCCATGAAGTGGCATTTTGTACCTTAGAAGTAACATCATTTCTTGGGTATGAAATCTTTCAAAACATTCTTCCTTGGTGTGTAATTCTTCTTTAGTTCTATTTGTTTTCACCAAAAGGTATATTTAAAATCTTTCTACATTATATTTTATTTTAGATTATTGGATTATTTATATTAATAGTATCCATGTTATTCCTTGGAAAAATAGACCAGAAATTTTCTTCCCCATGAAAATTTCTTCTACAACCTTTAAAGAAGTCTTTAAGATATCCTAATCCATTAGATATCTTTAGATATTTTTTATTTTATGAAGGGTTGGTAAAAATTGTTATGTTTTCTCTCCCTTTCACTATTCTCCCCATTAATTTTGGATTTATATATTCTTCATACAATGTAAATTATTTCCAACAATTTGTATCCATTTTTTAAAACATTCCACAGTACCAGAAGTAACAAATAAAACATGGATTATTTCAATATGATAATTTTTGGATGTATGAAACATAGTTATTCAAGACATATCTAGGGAAACTCATCCCATTCTATTTTTTTAACTTCATATTTCATAGAAGAAGTGGGTATCAGAAATTTACAAACTCATTTTTGTCTATAATTATAAAAAACTAATATTATGAGAGTTAGAGACAATAGATTCATTTAAGTGTTTAATTTACTTTTTCTTCAACTTATCATAAATGGATTATTTAAATGATTTCACATTATTCATATATTTAATAATGTACTTATTGAAGTAATACATTCATTAAAACTGTTAGTAGAGTAGCTTATCTTAGCATTATGTGAATATTTAACTTGAATAGCTTACATGTTTCTCAATATCAAATCATGCACAATAATCAGGACTGCATGGTTCAAAGTGGATGCCTGTTGGTAAAGATACCTTATGTTTGAAGTGTTATTCATATTTTCAATACTTGTCACATTACCTACACACGAATGTTCTAATTTTTTTATATTTTCTTCATGAAACATACTCACCTATTATAAGGATTGATGAATTTACTTAAACTCTAGTTGAGAATTTTTAACAACAATAATATATCTATGAGTATTTTATAATGTTTGGTACTTTTATTTGACAACTTTGTCAACACATCTTCTTCAAAAATAATCCTTAGAAAATATCTCGCTATAAGGGTGAACCTTTCATTATAGAAAAATTCTGATTCATCATTATGATTATGGAGGTTTGTGTGTGTATCACATATGAGTTCCCTATAAATCTTTCTTTATAAATTTACCCTCATCTTAAATTAATTTTTTTGTTCTTTTTTTATTTGAACTTTGTATTCCAACTAAGTGTTCTGAACTTGAATAACAGATTCAATTGAAAGAAAAATTTCTTTAAGAACATCCTTAACAATAATATTCATAAAAATTATTTTATACAAAATATCCCACATAATGATGATTTTTTCTTGATAACAGAAAATAGTTTCTTCCTTACCTTCAATGAATTTAGTAAGAGATTTATATTCTCAAAGCTTCTTTCCAAATGCATTCTATAAGTTATCAAGTTCCAATTTGATCTATGATGTTTCCTACTATTTTCCCTTGATAATATAATTATTTACATAATAACTTTTTTAATTAAACTTCTAATGTTTGTTTTTATTGTAGTATAAAAATATTCAATAGTTTCCACAAAATCATATCTTATTAAGGATTCTTTTCAAGGATGAATTTTTTCAAATTCACAAGAATTCAGACAATAGACCAAAACATTAGGTTATATTGAATCATCATTCTATTGGTTTTGATAGGATGGCTTCTTATTCTCTTGATCTTATTTATTATTCTAATTTTCATGGTTTTGGATGAAACATCCAAGTTTCTACAATTAGAGATGACTTCAATACTCTTCAACTCATATTGAACTATCATAATTTTCTGAGAAAAGTTTCTTCAAATTCTAGAAATGTGAACTTCATATAAAATAGTTAAACACAAATAGGAACAAAAAATTATAAATCCATACAAAAAAACGTTGTTGAAATACATCTTGAGATTCCCAGGTGGACTGTGCAATCACCCTGAGGGGGGGGGGGCGAATAAGTGGTGCCCTACTTTTTTCTGATTATATTGAACTTAAAATGTTTTTTAGTTTATGTTTATCAAACCTCTATTATTAGTTAACATGTGTGGATATTTTGAAAAATCTTCCTCACTACATTACCCATATACTATAATAATGATTTAAGGAAATCAACACACATGTATTTTTAGAAGGTTTGACCTTAGTGTGAGAACCTACATCCTTTCCATGGTAACTCCCATTAGTCCATGGATTCCTCTAGAAATAATATTTTCATAAATTAAGCGTCTGGGTGGTTTATATAACCTACCATTGTTGAGACATCTTTTGAAAATATCAATGTATATCCTCCAAGGAATGATTATACTGAATCCTATCAGTTGATCTATCTCTAAAAGATATCCACCTATCTCTTAATAGGTAAATATTCTAACTCCTGTAAGTTAAAAAAAATCTTATTAAATTAAACCACAAAATTATAATTAAAATTTTAATATATATCATATCAATATCTTTTAAAAATAGACCATTCAATTTTCTCAATCCTATAGGAGTCCATCTAGCACTCCCTACCATCATCTACTGTACATAATCAATTGAACCTCATATTCCACCTACTAGGCCATTATTAGGTTCACTTATTGACTATTCTCCCCAATACTATACACCTTAACCTATGACCGGTATTCCTAAATCTAGGGTTCTTATAATAAATTGATCATTGAATATTAAAAAAGTCAGATAAAACACTTTCCAATGTACCCGTAACAATAAAACCTATGCCCGATTCCTATGATCAAAAAAATTGGAATGTACACTTACGATCAGAACCTATGAGTAGTCTTATTATTAAACTATGTGTTTCCTTGGTTGGAACCACAAATTGATCTAAAAACTCAAGTACTTTTCATAACTCATTATTATTAATAGTGTCACTTTATTATATATCATATTGTACTTACACCCCCATTTTATAGGTTCCCTATAAGGGAAAAGGGTGGGAACTCAAATATATTTTCCCTCTAAAATAAAATTTCAATTTTTAACATCTTGATGATCTCAATATCATTGGGTGCTTCTCAACTCTTCTAAATCAATCATTAATCTTCATGGGAAATCCAAAATTCGTAGCCTTATTTGAACTTATTTAATCTCACCCTTAATTCATTAAAATTACTTATCCAATCAAGATAAAATGTTTTGAAATATTAAATCAACTCAATTAAGTTAAAGAATTTACAAAGTCTATTAAATCTCTATACTACCACTTTTGACATTTTTTTGATGTATTCATTAAGAGATCCTCTATTTATATCAATTTATCTATAGGGTGTATATGATATTTCTCTATTTAGTGATTCAACATTGAAAAATTTTCTTCAACCAATTGTTTCTATATGATGAAATCAAAAAATATTTGAATGGTGCTCTTAAGTCTACTTCTCTACTCAAATAATTCGTAAATGTTTGAATGATGAACTTTAGTACATTCCTCCATCCAATGGACTAATATTTGTTTTTCTAGATTTATCTGTCTGATGAGTGGATTATCTCCATATGGTTAATATGTTTCAGATTAGAATTTATACCAAGAATAGTTCAAAAAATGTAGTCTGATTTTATTTATAACATCATCTATATAATGAAGTTGAATTTTCCTATTCAATGTTCACTATTCCAATAAATATTTGAAAAATCATAATGATTTTTAAAACTCATCACAATTTACTCTTTATAAATGAATTTGATCGATTTAGATTCTAATGCACTGATTAGTTGGAAATTTTGAATTTTATAAGAGATAAAATTCAGTATCTTTATCAGTATTTATAAAACATCCTCTAATAGAGGAACCCTCATATTTCTCTAGCAGATGAATTCATAAATCTTCATTTTATGTCATCTTGTAACTCTATTTCATCATTGCACTTGTTCATATGATGATCATTATGAAGATCTCTATGATCTTTCCTTATATTGGAGAGAAAAAATGTATATCATCAAGAAATATTTTGATGGAGCTTTGTCTAACTAACTTGATTTGATAGCCTCCAAAAAAACACACTCTCTATACTTCGTAGATTCAATCTTTAAACAGCTTGTAAAAAATAATTCATATTCATGAAAACATCATACATCGAGTTTTTCTGAAACTTCACTGACTTATTGTATATTTGTCTTCTAGGATTTTCTCCTTCTAATAAGTTTGACAATATATCCTCCATACCTTTACGTAGGTCATGTAAATCATATATGAACTTTATGTATCTCTATGAATATACTACCACATTTATATATTTCCTTTAATACATTTATGTAGGTAATAAAAAGATTGTGTTAACCTTTAAATAACCTTTAAAACTGTCTCTTCTTATCGTTGTAAAAACTCATTTAATCACAAACATCTTTCACTTCGTACATATTCTCCTTTTATACTTCACATACATTTATACATAAGTTTTTATACATATAAACACCAAAATCTTTTAACTCTTCATAAAATATCATCAACCATGTTCCATCTAATATCTTAAAGAACTATAATTTATACTAAAATATCTTAGTCTATTCATCTTATTCTAGTGATCTATGTTTTGTTACTTTGATCTCCTCTACCTGATGTACTCGATTCATTGGCATTCAAACTATCTTGATTTATTCTTGTTGCAACAATAACTTTAACATTTTACCAACACAACACAAGCATTATAGGTCAAAATCTAGCTTCTTCCACTTTGTGAAATTTTTTATAAAAAAATACTTGAATGATGATAATTTTTATTCTATTATGAACTTGATATCGACTTCTAATCATCTGACATGGTAAGGAAACTTTCATAACATCCTTAAGGAAAATTTCCTAACATTTATAAGGAAATTTTCCAGACATAGTTATGGAAAAATTCTTAACCACCTTTAGGGATTCATATGGAATCTTTCTTAGATTATAAAAGGAAGGTTTCCTTAAAATATAAAATCACTCAATATTACCTTTATAACACTTCTTAAATATTTTAATATACTCATACTTACTTCTCCATCTCCAAATTTCAACGGGATCTATTATTATCATTAACCTACAAACATTCCTTAGGAACATTTACCTCTAGATTTTTCATTGATTTTACAAAAAACTGTTGACAACATATAGTATATATCAACATTATAATATTATATGAACAAAAAAAATACTAATATGATTTCTAAAAAACATTTTTAAATTCCAAATTTACTAGTGGAATTTTCGAGAGTCATGAAATTACCTAAAATCCATTGATTTTATATGAAATATTTTTTTGCAAGCGGTTAGATTTCAGAGGACAATTTTCTATGTCATTAGTATTTATGACATTTTGTTAGTAGTAGATTATGTTCATAAGTGGGAAGATGAAAAATCCACATGAACTGATGATTCCAAAACTATTATTGAGAGTCTAAAATCAACTATTTTTTTCAGGTTTATAGTTCCATAAAAAATAATAAGTTACCAAGGAACACAATTATAAAACATAGACATGGAAGGCATGATGAAGAAGTATGGTGTACATCCCAAAAAATCCACTACCTACCATCCACAAACTAATGATACTTATAATGTTTAAATAGAGATATAAAAAGGATTCTAGAGATGATAGTGAAACCCAACTAGAAGGACTTGAGTAAAAAGATTTAATATTCACTATGGAAATAAAAGACTTTATAAAAAATTCCTTAGGTATGTAACATTACAAAATAGTTTATATTATACACTATCACCTACCAATTGAGCGAAGAAATAAATCCTAGTGTGATATTAATAGATCAAACCTAGAGTTTGGGAATGATGGAGAACAGAGGAATCTATTGATGATATATCTTGAGGAGACGATAAGAAAAGTTTATGATAATTACATGTTGTACAAGGATAAATGCATATCTTTTCATAAAATAATCAATGAAAAAAGATATATTAAGTTAGACATAAAGTATTTTTATTCTTATCAGGAATGAAACTCATGTCATGTAAACTTCATTCCAAATGGAATAGACTATTGATAAGGACTAACACATTTAAAATTAGTGTAGTTGAGATAAAGGGAGCAAAATCATTGTCCCAAATCAATGTAAATGCAAAACAATTGAATTATTACCATAATTATTTCTGAAAATACCTAATGGAGGAGTTCAAAATCCTCTCTACTGTCATTTAATGATGAACTATGGGCTGTCTCTTTCTATTACACTAGTTTAGAAGCTTGTATTTTTTAACCTATTTCATCAGAAAAAAAAATGTTTTCTTAAAATTTAATGGATGTGTGTCTAAAATAAATCTTTGAGAGAGAATAAAAATTAATTTGTGATATATATACCATTTTATTCTTTATATTTTTTATGAACTAAGGTAAAAAACAATAAATAAATATATATATATATATATATATATTAAAAAAATAAAAAAAAACTGATCTGCTTGTAAATTCTTTACAGAGATATTTTTTTTAGTTTTTTCAGTATTATTTCAAACTTTCATTTTGATGAATCTTTCCCTACCTATGTTAAATACCATTTTGAGTGGAATATATTCTATTAGTTCTAAAATTTTAAGAGTTAGATGAATTCTATGTGATTGTTTCACTATCTTTATGGATAATTTGTAATTATAACTAGTTAAGGGAGTGTGAGTGAACATATTTTTATGGAATCAGAATTATAACATGATGTGATTGGAATTTTGAACATAATCCATTGTAACATGGGATATGTGAAATATAATTTTTTAGAGATCCCACCCAAAATAAATTAATGTAAGTACCATTAAATTGGATAAAAATAGGAAATTTGGATCTCATAATGAATCTACGAGACATTATGCACTTGGTTTGTGAGTAAACCAATTTTAAATATCCAGTATGTGACTTTACACAATTCCATGAACAAATTTGGCTAAGAAAATTTTTATAAATATTAAAAAAAAAATCAGTAGTGTATACTATTAAAAAGTGAATTCAATTAGGTGACGTGAATATTGAACCTAGATGAATATAGGGGAAATTAACTTATAAAAAAATTCAGTTGATTTGTATAAATAAAGTGTAAAATCAAAATCTATTTTTGAAACATAGTGTAAATTGATAAAAGTAAGATATTCTTGTTAAAAATTGGATTCCACGTAAATATTCTACTCCTAGACATGGAAATATTACTTGAATTGATGTGAGATAGTGAATTGAAATCATAAAAGATGCACCGTAATTCAAACAATGGAGGGACTTGTGGAAATTTTATTTATTTTATTGTATATTTATGTCTAGGTCAGATAATTATGTTTTTAAATAAATGAATTTATTGGGAGAAAAATAGTTAAAGTGTGGGGGAGTGATGTGACTTGATTTCTTCAATTTGTTTGTCTATATTTCATTGAATTTAACCCCATTCTTAATTCGAAACATGCGTAAATGATATGATTTTGTGACTTTTAGATATTCTGTAATTCATTGAAAATTGGATTATAATTTATTTTTAGTGGATTTTTCAATTTTCATTTTTCAAAGAAGTCAAGCATTGATTTTTAGATGCATAAAATTTCATTATCTAAAGGATATAAATTTTATATTAAAAAATCTATCTGATAAATTTGGTTTATTTTGGTCAAAATACTTCATTGATTGAAATATAATTATTTTATTCAATTATGATGTCAATTTTTAAATTAAATTATTTAATGGTTGAAGTATAGGTTTTTCATTACTTTGTTAATTTTTAATTAATGGTAAGTAATAATTTTTTTTATAAATTTGGGTTTTCATTGTTAATTATGAATTTAAAATATGAAATTAATTTCTATATGGATTTAATTTTGAATTTATTCATCCTTTGAAATCCATACTAGATGTAGAATCATTTTTTGACGAATTTAATTTTAAATTGAATATTTCAATATTCAGATGAAATTGTGTTTTTATTTTTAAGTCAATTGGAAAATGTTGAAAATTGAACATTTTATTCATTTTTTAATAAAATATAATCTTACCATAATTTGATATTTTTTTGTGGGTTAATTTTGAAATAAATTTAATTTTTTCTAATTATTTTTGAAACTAATTGGAGAAAGTATTCCATTTAACTTTTTGGTGATTTGTTTAGTGGATTTAGAAATGCGGAATACGCTTGAAGAAACCTTGTATCGGTCTACCACTGTAGATTAGAACAATTCTTACAATGTCATCAGTATACTAGACCCTTTTGAAATTGACTGTATACTTATTTTCAATCAACCATGGATGATCTAGATCAACTGAATTAAGCCTTCTCTGACCTATTTTTTTCAACAGAATAAAGATCTCACAAGTTTTTTTTCAATTGACCGCATGATATACCATTCTCAATGGTCTTCCAAAAATAAGAAATATGTGAATAAATGTGATTGTAGTGCTTTAATATACCAGAGTAACACACTATAATTGACCATACAAATATCCATCCACCCATTAACATTGAAGCCACTAATATACAACCACGTCTCCATTCATAAACCTAAATCCAAGAAGGAAATATGAAACCACACCTTTTTCACAATCTTCCAGAAGAATCTAAATCTACTTAAGCCCCACTACTATATGAAATAGAAGTCGACTGAAGTACTATGCTATTTAAGAATTTAAATTGGAACACTACTCATTGATTGAATATCGAATATTGGAAGAACTCCAGCAGTGCATATGCTTATAGGTGAATATTTCATATTATAGTCAATGTCAATGACATTAAAGATACGTAGATGTATGGATATGCAAGCAAGATCAATTTTGGATTAGGTATCTTGAATCAATTTACAATGCATTTTCTGAGCATAAATGGAATTTGATTAATGTTGATCCATGAAAAGGGATATGATGAAGCCTCCATATGATGTTTTATAGATGTGTGGATATGATGATCAAAAGACCACCAAACTAAGAAAGCCACTCCATCATGACTATAGATGATTGAAAATATTTCAAATAAATCCACTCATTCTACGAACATGAACTATCATCCAAATAGATCCAAAGCTAAGCCATGAGATAATATTTAAGATCTTAGATTATGAAAATAATGGATGAAAGTAAATCATACAAATATGAAAACTCTAAGTACTAATTACTTTCTTGAGGTCCCATAGAAGTCAAGTATTTCCAAGCATGGAGTAAGAGTAGTGTCTGATTGGGATGAATGTGGTATATAAATGTGGATTTTAAGAATAAATTCTATATATTTGTATTTTCTAGTTGGTCTTTCATGAAGTTAAAGGTTTTTAATGAAGATAGAAGGGCCCTATATATGAGATTTATATAGTTCTAAGGATGAAATTTAACAGAACCCATGAATGATGAAAAATCATTGATAATTTTAAGACCAAACCTTTATGAAAACTACGGATTTAAATAAAGTGGTAAAGGTTTTAATCATGTTACAAATATGAGTTTCAGTTAATCTAGAAGTTAATAAATAGTATTTGGATAATAAGAGATTTGAGTATAGAACTTGATGTAATTATTTCATTTCAAGAAAAACATAGTGATGTCTATATTTTTACATTGAATTCAACAATGCTCAAAATATGGTAGGAAGTTAAAAAAAGTTAAGCCATGTTTCGACTTTAGTCTAGATATATATTGTTTACTCAACATCTTTTAAATTTTATATCATGATATAATATTTAATATTTGTTATTGAAATTTCAATTTAGAACTATTTCACTCAATTTGTTTTTATTCAAATGATATAAAATCCATAAAGAAATGTTTTCTCCCTTTTATATCATTGAGATATATTATCCATTCACCAATTTATTTATATTTTGTATCATATATACTACCATATTGATTTTTTTATCATACATTACTAAAATTTATGGGTTATAAAAATCTATCTCAATTTACAATTTCATGGTCCTTCTATTCTAGTTCTACTAAATCCATAAGGTTTTTGCTAAATCAATTTCCATTAATTGAGTTATGATTATTCTTGTTGAAATGTATTCTTATAATTTAGTTTAATAATACCCTATAATTAAATTATACTGTAATTATAGTTTCCTTTATATGGATTTAAAATTATTTCTCATGAACTGCCATTTTATGATTTGTTATATCAATTCTTTTACTTTGGTTGCTTTTTTTCATAAAAATTAAAAATTGTAAAGATTAATCCTCATCATATTTAATGAATTTTTCTCCCCCATATCGATATTAGTTTTTATCAAAACCATTTACTTTAATATTATTAAATCAAAATATGATTTATCCAATTCAGTATCCTTATTTACCTTCACCTATTTTCAAAACAATGTTTTAATATACTTTTTATGGTGTGGGTTTTGATAAAGTAAATTTAAAATGATAAAAAGTATTTTCTTTTAAGGATTTAATATTTTATTTTACACTATGCATTTTTCTTTGAAAATACGTTATGTATTTTTCATAGCTAAATTATTGTATATTTTTTTAAAAGTAGATGTTTTCAAAAGTATTCACTTGTCCTTTTCAAAAATTAATTTTGAACATGACCTATAACTTTGACTTTTTAGACTTTTTATTTAAAAAAATATTTCAGTCTTTTTTCACTATTATGTTCATTAATCATTATGAAAATTTCTTCGTATTTTTAAAAAATTTATTCAATTTTTTGAAATATTATTGAATTTGAAAATAAAAGGAAACATTATTAAAAAAATGTAATTAAATTTTTTATTTTGAAAAGGAAATCGTGATTTTGAAATTTATTCTAAAGACATATGAATTTAGAAAAATAATAATTCTCTAATGACTTATCAATTTTTTTTGAAATACTATTTATTTCATATTTTCATTTATAGTTTTTTTGTTTATTGGGAAATTTTTAAAATGCTTTATCAGGCTCAAATTATTTCATTTTAAGTGATTTATTTTATGTAATTTTCAAGTGTTAAAAAATCATATTTTTAACGACCAAAACATTTATGAATAAAATTACATTTTTTTAATTTAATGTATTATGTGTATAGAAAACACATGCTATCATTTTGTTTTATTATATCAAATTAGATTCATATGAACTTTATTTATCCTTACCATTTATAATATAGTCGTTGAGTAGTGATCACATGATTTATATAATTATACGGTTTTAACAAATCATTTTTCCATTAACAAAATATGTAATGGCCTCAACTAGTAGAATCATAAACTATGAATCCTATTTATTTAAGATTATGAGGGGTATAACACATCTAATCATTTCCCAAGACCAAGACCAAGTTGATATCCAAAAACATATGTTTAATCGAAACCATTTACAGTACAAGTTCATACTCATCGAGATCATGACCCAAACGATGTTCACCGAACGACCCCATGAAAGCCGCACCATCACACAACTTACTCTCACGGTGTATGAGAGTGTAATAAAAGGATATGTAACAAGACCCTATAATTATTATTATATGAATTATTTATTTATAAAATTATTAATATACTTTAATTTTATTGTTGTTTCTTTGTAAATGATTTTTTTTAAAAAAAATTGAATTTATAGTTAATATTAAAATTCAATTAAGAAATATATTTTGAGGAACTAATGGATTTTTGAATTAAATAATATTTTAATAAAATATTATAATAAATTTAATTTTATTAAATATAAATGATTGTATAATTTTTATGAAGTCAATTGTAATTTTTATTATGGTTAGAAAACTCTTTTTATCAAAACATGTCAATTTTCAATAAATACTGGTTTTTATTTTAAAAGTGAAAATTCAAATATTTATAAAATTATTTAAATAAAATGAATATTATTTTTGGAATCATGATTTCGAAATTATCCAATAATTAATTTTTCATAATTTTATGAGACACTCGAATTTTTGGGTAAAAATTAAACACCATATAAATATATAATATGTTTTATGAAATCATAATGACCCAATAGTGATGAAATAAAATACTATAAAAGGTATATTCGGATAAATATTTTTTTTCTTAAAATAATGTAATTTTATGTTTATTTTATTCATTTTATATTTCCCTAGTGAATCCTCCAAGACATTTAATATATTTTAGGATTATAAAAATCATTTCCTTGAAAGTGTGACTCACCTCCACATAAGAGTTGAAAATATTTTAATATCATTTTCACTTATCTTTTTAAATAATATATACTAATCCAAATTTTTAGAAACCATGGGAAAAAACATGGTATGCTTTGTGGTTTTGATTATTTTAGTGTGTAGTCTCCAAAACCAAAATAATAAAGAATTCTCTCACCATTCCTATATAAACCCACCCAATCACCCATTTCTATTCACTAAATATCTATTAATATAGACCAACCTATTCTCCATACTACCTAGAGTCCTCCCAATCCATCCAAAATCTCCCAAGAAGCCTCCTCCAAGCCTTTGGGATCACACATCCAAGTAAGGGATCTCCCCCTCGCATTTTTCTTCAAGAACCTCTATTATGTGATGTCTTTTAATTTCCATTTTATTGATTTGGGATATGTTCTTCCATACCTCCTTAGTGTAAATTTTATGTATACATTTTTGGGTCTTCCTTTCACTGCCATTATTCCCCCCTAGGATCCTTTAAACCCTCCTATTACTATATTAATATTCTATTAAGGATTTCTATTTTCTCATTTCCATTCAAGAATATAATTTATATTATGTATATAAATTACATTTCACATTTTTGTATATTATGTTAAATTATCCTCTTACTATAAATCCCATTTATAAATGATTATAAACCCTTTTATCTCTCATCATCACACTTTATGAATTTCCATATGATGCTATTATGCTGCAAAAATTACACTGTGATTTTCCATGCCAAAATCATCATGTAGTGAATACCATACCCATTCCTATATCAAGGGTATTCAACTTTATTCACATATAATTATCTATTGGTAAAATAAATATATAAATTCCACATTCATTTATCATGTAATTAATGATGTTGTTGAATGAATCCATATTGTATGAATTGTGTGTAACATTTAAGCATGATATTGAAACGATTATGAAGGGTGTACCCTAATAGTGCTTCAATGCTTTGGGTAATGTTTAGTATCATGATATGTCATTTTTGGATAGTGGTTTACCTGATTAATTTATAGTAATTTTTTCCACCATGTTTGGATAGGGGTTTACCTTATTCCATTATGATAATGATGCAATGTTTTATGTTTTTTCCACATTTCCATGTTATTATAATCATTCTATATCATTCTTTTATGTGAATGTTTCTATTATGATGCATTGATAATCCTCTTTCCTAACATTTATTTTATTCTTCATTTTATTCCTTGTTTACTCCCTTATTGTACTTTATAGCTCACCCTTTTCATATGTATGTTCTCATCTTATCCCATGCAATGCTATGTACAAAGTAATGTTGTGGTCATGTAAAATATGTTTTCAATAATGATGTGTATTTTATATTTTAAGTTGTTATGTAACATTACTAATCCCCAAATACAATATAAATCTCAATCATCTGGGTTTTATTAAGTGCATGTTTATGTAATAAATCATGTTTAAATATTAAATTAAGAGTAGGGTTGTCATAGTTGGTATCATAGTATAGGTTTAGTTATTTTTTTATTAGTATTAGTAAAAATAGTAAAAGAATCAGGGATAAGACTAAGTATAAGAAAACAATCCCTAAAATTTGGTGAGTATAGTAAGTGGTTTATCAAGATAATACATCCCTTTCTAGGTACAAACAAGTAGATGTGGCTCTTTCAAAGATGTATCTAGGGTTAAAACTCAAAAACATCACTTTAAGCAAGACTCGAATGGGAACTGGTGCATAATAACAGGCCTTTCTTCACTATTGGTTCGACACTCCTAGTGGATATAATTTGAAAAATACATCACGTTAGTATGAACCATTGTTAAGGGAACCAAAAAATTCCCCTAAGAATATATGATAGCATGTATATCATGGATAACATAGATTGAAGCTTAGAAATTCATATGTTATATAGATAAATGAAATTTATAAGTTATTCCTTTCAAAATCGATTCCCCTTTATATGTTTAAAAGTTTAATATATTCACCCATAAATCTCCTTTTATTCTATCCAATGGAATGTAATATGTGGAATCAGGCTATCAATCGATGTGAATATCAATGTGTTGAATACTCTAATGAGATGCCCAATCTAATGGGAGGGGGAATAAAAAACATTGTCATGATAATCTCTTAGTAAAATGATGTTTTCAATAGAAACGTGGCTCAAGAAGAACTTCCAACGCCCCCCAAGAAAGAACAAGTCGTAATAGAGATATTAATGAGACAAAGGCCTTCTACATTCAATGGATCATCCAATCCCTCAATCACTGAACAATGGATCAACTCTATTGAGAATATAATTTCTATCCTTCAATGTTCCTAACAAGAAAAGGTTCTTCTAGCTGATTATCATATGCAAGGTGAAGATCAATGGTGGATATTGATCAAAAATACAAATCATGAGGAAGAGATCTAGGTTATGGGATAACAGGATTTTTATAAAATGTTTTTCAATAAATATTTTCCCCACACCCTCCGTCTTAAGTTTGAAATATATTTCCTATACTAAAGAAAAAGGATGACAAATCTACTGAGGTGTATGCGGAAAAATTCACCAGACATTCACAATATGCCTATAGTTTTTTCATTACCCCCAAATGTAATGTTGTCTACTTCTTTGGTCTGATAAAACCTAGCCTATAGAAATCCATGGAGATCCATGACATTGAAAGCTATGAGGAGATTGTCTGATGTGACCTCAAATTCGAGATACAGATTAGAAAATCTCAGTGGTATAATGGGGATAAAAATGAGAAAGTGGACATTAATTATGGAGGTCCGATTGATAAATCCAATGGTACATTAAAATTATAGCACCCTGCCTGTCAAAATTGTAAAAGAATAACCCTTGAAATAGCATGAATGAGATGAATAGATTTTGTAGGAGTAGGAAGGGAACCGAGCCAAGGATTACCGGCAAGAAAAACCTTCTACTACAACAGAGGAACATAAGACTTCATTCAATCCTCAATGCATTTTTCATTGCTACAACTACAATAAACCAGGGAACTTTGTGAACCAATTCCAATATAAAAGGTTTTTCAAAGGCAACAAATATCCTTTATGGTAGTAGGGGTGAGATTTTTCCATCACTAATGTCTATGCGAATCCCAAAAATTACGTGTTGATAGGTAAGATGGTTATTCATTCAAGAATAGCTACTATTCTTTTTTATTATGGTTCTACACATTCTTTTATACCCCTAATGTTTTGTAGAACTATCCAAACACCACCGAAAATAATGGAAATAGAGATGTTAGTGAAAACTAAAAATGGAGAAATTATAGCATCCCATGAATATAACTCCTCCCTTATCGAAATTTTTGGATTTAACTTCTCGATGAACCTCATCATACTTCCCTTGGTGGAATTTGATGCAATTCTTGTCATGGATTAGATTTCCCTATATAGATCCAATAATAATTTCCACAATAGGTAAATTAATCTCTATTTGGTGAATCAACCACCAATTCTATACAAGTTCAAGGAGGAGGATGAATCATCTTTTGCACAATCTTCTCAAGCATGGATATTACTGCCCTATTCATATGCGTATCTCTCTTATATTATTGAGTCTAAGGAAGTAACCATCCTCAAATACATTCCTATTTTAAGGGAATTCATTAATGTGTTTCTTGAGTAATTGAATGGTCTTCCACCTAGAAGATATATATAATTCTCGATTGATCATATACATGGGGTGTTGACAATACCCAAGACTCTATATAGAATGGCTGTTGTGGAGCTTGAGGAGCTAAATAAATAACTACATTAGAATCTTGATAAAGGGTTTATATACCCAAGTGCTTCACCATGGGGGGAACTAGTCCACTTTATAATTAATAAGGATGGGTCAATGATCCTTTGTATTGACTATTTCGAGATCAAAAAAATTACAAAAAGGAACAAGTATGCTTTTCCCTGAATTGATGACTTTTTCGATCAACTATGTGGAGTGAAATACATCTCCAAGTTGGATCTATGGTTAGGATATTACCTCGTAAGGGCGAAGAAGGAGGATTTCCCTATTACTACTTTTCATATAAGTTATGGGCACTATGAATTCATTGTAACGCCTTTAAGACTCACTAATACTCCATAAATCATTATGGACTTGATGAATAAAGACTTTATATATTACCATGAAAAATTTGTGGTTATCTTTATTGATAATATTCTAAAATACTCTAAAACCAGGGAGGAGCATCAGGAGCATCTAAGCACTATACTAGAGAAATTTCGAAAGGAGAATCTCTATACAACGTACAACAAGTGAGACTTTTGGTTGATGGAAGTCTCACTCATGGGGAATATCATCACAAGAAATGCGATATATATGGATCATTACAAAACAAAAACAAAAGAGGGAAAGATGAGGCTAACATCTATGACAAATATCAATAGCTTCCTGGGGTTAGCTGGATATTATCCCCGATTTTTGAGAAATTCCTAATGATTTTCAAACCTTTTTACCAAGTTAACTCAGAAGGGAGTCAAATTTTATTAGAATGATGAATGTGAAGAAAGATTCATGGAGTTGAAGAAGAGGCTTATCAATTACCCTGTGCCCACACCACCCATAAGTGGGGATCTTTTAGTAATATTTAGAGATGCTTAAAGTAAGGGAATGGGTTGGGTGTTGTTGTAGAATGAGAATTTCATTACCTGTTCCTCAAGGAAGTTGAAAATTAATGATCAAAACTATCCCATGAATAATTCGGAGTTGGAAGTTGTTATCTTTTTGTTAAAAATGTAGTGGCATTATCTTTGTGGGGAGATGTGTAAAATATATACATATCACAAAAGTCTCCAATATATATTCTCACAGAAAGAGCTGAACATGCTCCAACTAAAATGGTTAGATCTTATCAAGTATTACGACTGATCAATCCATTACCACCTTGTGAAAGTGAACAAGGTGACATATTCTATATATAGAAAGGACCCATCAATTCAATAATTTATGAGAATTGAAAAGGATCTAATTTTTATAGATTTAATCAAGATGGAAATGGGAATCATTAAGAAGGAAACATCATCAATCCTTTCACAAATGATTTATCAATTATCTTTTTGGAAATGGTTAAAGGATTCATGAAAAGATGAAATCAGAATTCAAGGGAAAGTAGAAACTATCCAAAAAGGGAATTCATCATAATTCAATGTTAATAAAGAAGGAATTGTGAGATTTGTGTCAAAAAAATGTATTCTATCAAATCCAGAGTTAAAGAAATAAAATTTGGATGATGTACAAAGTTTGAATTTTTTCATTCACTGAGTAAACATGAAGATGTATCGAGATCTCCTAGATGACTATTAGTGGGATAAAATGAAGAAAGAGGACACTAAATATACATCAAAGTGCCTATTATGTCAGCAAGTGAAGGTTTAGAAGAATATGGATAGGGGTATCACGCAAAAATTACCCATACCAACATGGAATCAAGAATATATCACCATAGACATTGTCACCATACATACAGAGACATCCAAATGAAACAATTCTATCTAGGTTTTTGTAGATTTTCTTAAAAATAATTCACACTTCATTAAAATTCAAGATGATTTCTCTTTGGATATAATGGCATAGATATACATCAGAGAAGTGGTAAGGCTACATGGAGTACCACTATAGATTGTTTATGATCAAGATCCAAGATTCACCTCTATGTTCTAGAAGACTCTCCAATATGCTCTGAAAATTGAGTTGAACTTGATTATGACCTATCACCCTCAAATTGATTCCCAATTTGAGAAGACTATCTAGACACTATAGTACATGTTGATAGATTTCTCAATGGACTTAAAAGGCTTATGGGACCGACATCTTCATTTGGGGGAGTTCCCTTATAATAATTATTTCCCCTCAAGAATCCAAATGGCTCCATATGACTCCATTTATGGTCAGAGGTGAAGAACACTAGAATGCTGGGATGAAGAAGTGGAACAAAAACTTCTTGGTTCAAAAATGGTTGAATAAATGGTGGGGAAGGTTAAAACCATCCAATAACACATCAAAGATGCTCAGAGTTGACAAAAGAGCTTCTTTGATAACTATCGATGAGACTAAGAGATTGATATTCAAGACATTGTATTCCTCTACGTATCTTAATGGAAGAGAGTTATGAGATTTGTGAATAAGGGAATGATTATTCCAAGTTACATCTGCCATTTTGAGATCCTTGATTGCATCGGGGAAATGGCCTATTGACTAGAAATCCCAATGAACCTGTGTCATGTACATGATATATTCCATGTATCACTCTTGAGCAAGTAAACAGCAGACCGATCACATGTACTCAAATCATATGTGGTGCCACTGTAGAATGACCTCTCTTATGATAAGAATTCTATGATGACCATAGATCGTAGAGAAAATTTTCTACAAAATATGATAATGCCCCTCATCAAAGTGTTTCGGAAAAACCACAAGTTTGAAGAGTCAATGTGGGAACCATAGGAAGTGATGAGGTAGAGTTACCCTCATCAATTTTAGTGTGGGAAAATGAAATTTCGAGGGAGAAATTTATTAAGGGGGAAGGTTTTAGCGACCCAAACATTTATGAATAAAATTAATTTTCTTTTAATTTAAAGTATTATGGATATGGAAAACACATGGAATCCTTCTATTTTATTATATCCAATTGGATTTAAATGATCATTAAGTATCCTTACAATTGATAATATATCTTTTGAACAGTGATCACATGACTATTATAAATATAGAGTTTTAACAAATACTTTTAACACAGAAAAAGTAGGAAATGACCTCAACCCATAAGATTGTACCCTATAAAGTGTATTTTCAGAGCTTTTTAGGGGTATATAATATTTACGGTTTTCCCTAAACCAAGCCCATGCAGATATCCAAAAACATAATCTAGAGAAAAATTATTTATGGGAGAAGTTCAAGATCATCCAGATCATGGCTCCAACCATGTTCATAGAACGCCCCTATGAAATCCTCCCCATCACACACCTTAATCATAGGGCGCATACTGGTGTAATAAAGGTATATGTAACAAGAACAGATAAGTATGATTTTTTGAATTATTTTTGTATATAATAATGAATATACTTTCATTTTATTACAATTATTTTGTATATGATTCTTAAAGAACAAATTGTATTTTTGGTTAACATTCAAATTCAGTTAAGAAAACTATTTTTATTAATTAATGGTTTTTTGAATTAAATAATATTTTCATAAAATATTATTATTATTTTACATTTAGTAAATATAAATGATCATATAGTTTTTATGAATTCAATTGTAATTTTTATTAAGGATTTAAAACCGTTTCTGTCAAAACACATCAATTTTCAATAAATGCAGGTTTTGATTTTAAAAGTGAAAATTCAAATTTCTATAAAATTATTTATATAAAATTAATATTTTTTATAATTAGTTGAAATAATCCAATGATGAATTTTTCATAATTTTATGAGATAGTCAAATTTTTGGATAAAAAATAAATACCGTATAAAAATATAATGTATTTTATGTCATCATAAGGGCCCAATAGTGTTGTAATAAAATATTATAAAAGATTTATCCAGAAAAATATATGTTTTTACTTTAAACTAATGTAATTTTAGGTTTATATAAGATATATTTTATAAAGCGTTAGTGAATTTTCCAAGAAATATAAAACATTTTAGGATTTTAAAAATCATTTCCTTGAAGGTGTGACTCACCTCCACATAATCAAAGGAAATACTTTAATAGATTTGGAAAATATTCAATTAAAATAATTTATACCACTCCACTTTTCTAGAACCATGGAGAAAACTATGAGATGGTTTGTGGTTTTCAACATTTTAGTGCGTAGTGTCCAAAACCAAAATAATAAATAATTTCCCCACCTTTCCTATATAAACACTCCCAATCACCCATTTATATTCACTAAATCTATTTTAATCTATAATACCATCTTATTCCTACTCCCTATAATCCTCTAAATGTTCCCAAAATCTCCCAAGAAGCCTCCCCCAATCCTTTGGGATCACCGATCCAAGTAATGGATCTCCCTCTCTCATTTTTCGTCAAGAACCTCTTTTATGTCGTGCCTTTTAATTTCCATTTGCTTTAAGTGGGATATGTTATTATTTACCTAATTACTGATTTTTTTTACACACTATGGGGTATTCCATTAACTACCATTAATCCACCCTATTATCCTTTAAACCCACCCATTACTATTACGAGATTTTAAAAACGATTTCTCTCTTCTCATTTCCATTAAATAAATTATTTTATATTATCTAGCTAAATTATATTTCACGGGTTGGGAAATTATGTTCCATTATACACATAATTTCCATACCATGTAGAAATGATGATATACCACTTTCCCTCACATAAAACCAAATTTATTAATTTTCATATGACATCGTTATGCTGCCAAAATTACACCGCAATTTTCCTTGCCGAAATCATTGTGTAATGAATACCATACCCATTCCTATATCAAGGATATTGAACTTTATTCACACATACTTATCTATTGGTGAAATAAATGTATGAAATCCATACTTCTTTATTGTGTTATAAATTATTATGTTGAATGAATCCATGTTATATGCTTTATGTGGTACACTTAACCATAAGGTTGAAATGATTATGAAGGGTGTGCCATGATAGCACTCCAATGCATTGGGTAATGTTTAGTATCATGATAAATCATATTTGGATAAGGGTTTACATGATTCCTTTATAGGAATTTTTACACCATGTTGGGATAGGGGTTTAACTTATTCCATTATGTTAATGATGAAATGTTTTATGTTGTTTCCGCAGTTCCATGTTATGATAATCATGCTATACCATGCATTTATGATAATGTTTCTCTTAGTCTCCATTGATATCCCTATTACCTAAAATTTATTTCAATCATCATGTTATGTATTATTTTCTCCCTTAATTGTCTTTATAACTCACCCTTTTATTATGTATGTCCTCAGGTTATCCCTTAAAATTCAATGTTCGAAGAAATATTGTGGTCATGTAAAAGAAATTTTTAATAAAGATGTGTATTTCAAGTTTTAAGTTATTATGTAATGTTCCTAATCCCCAAAGACACTTGATCTCTTGATATTCTTAGTTGTGATAAGGGTATTTTTATGTAATAAATCATTTAAAAAATATGAAATAAGGAACAAGGTTTTCTTAATATTTATCCTTGTTTTCAAAGTGTTTTGTCCAATAATATTAAAAAATGTGTTTTACAAATATGTAAACACACAATGAGCTTTGTTATGTTACTGTGAGAAATTTTCATTTGATTTCATCCACCTTATTTATCTGGATGTCTTATAAAATGATTAATGAATTTATTCATGAAACCCATCTCTTTTCCATGGGTTAAATATGTGATGCTTGAAATATGAATTTTTTCATATTATTTTTCCACACATATGAATGGTTTATCTTTATTTTATGAGTGGTACCTATATATATATATATCCAATTAACCAGATAACGTTTTATTTTTCATCCAATAGTTTTGTGAGATAGAGACAAAAATTTCTAACCCCATATGTTATAAGAGATGAGAACTAGAATTCCTAACCCATTATGTTTTGGGAGACATGGATCTGAATTCCTGGCTTACTCTATTATGGGGGAAAAGGATGTGAATTATTAAACCATTATATAATTGGAGACATGGACATGAATTCCCAACCAACTATGTCATTATTTTTATTCTTATGTTTGTGCCTTAATTCCTTATTTTTCTATGTTTCAATGACGTGTGATATTTTATGTCATATGCTTATGTTATAATGCATGTATCATATTGTTTGTCTCTTCTTTCTTCACTCATATGAATTTCTATATGTTCATTCATTTGATATTATATTTATTCCATATTTATGATTCAAAAACTCTTATGAATCCTTGTTTATTAAAAATTTCTTTATCCCATGCTCATGTTTCTCAGATGCTTAGGATCTATCCATTTACGATTTATTAACATGTTTTTTCCTTATTAGTCATTTGAACTCACCCATTTCTTAGGTTATATTTTCCAATGGTTATGAAGATGATTATTACGTTGTGGATGTCTAGAAGGGGGTCTAGTGTGTTTTGATTATAGAGATTTGTTTACAAGTATTATAAAATAAATTTCATTTTTATCTAGTCTTCAACGAAACTAAACCTTTAGTTCATGGTATTTCGTGTTTAATGTAAAATTTATTGTTTATATTATGGAAACAATGTAAAATAAAACTATGTTTACATTGGTTAATCTAACATGGTATCAAGGACATTGTCTAAAGTATAATTTTTAGCACCGGATCTGGGAGTGTGGGTTTGGGGTGCCTCAATGGGCATCAAGGAATATATCAATTATTTTGGGGTACTAGTTTTGTTAATTTTTGGGATCAATATATGTGAAATTTAGGGAAACCCATAGATACAAGTATATGTGTGTGATAATGGCCTAAAATTAGGGTAAAGTATCATGTTTTTGGTTTTCGAACAATGACATCCCAATATAGATTTAAAAAAGTGGAAACTGGATATGGCTCATATTTACCTAGGGGTAATTACCCTTAAAATGCTTTTTGGATATTAACATTATCTTCAAATATTGTATAAATAATAATCCAAACTACACAATTGGGTTTGATTATTGTGAGATATATTCATTAGTGATTCATGTGCTCTTTATGAACCATTATGAAGGATTTTATCAATTTTTTATGGTATAGTTAGAGAACATTATATGGAAATAAAACTAAAGTATCATAGGTATAAATGATGGTGTAAAATGATGATACATATTACAATATATTTTTCCTAAAATATATTTTCTATGATATTTTTAGATTTTATCATAAAAAGTTAGTTTTAGTAATTTGTTGGAATAATTATCATGAAGGTAAAACCATTAAAGGTATGTCTCTAGAAGACCCTATGTCTTACAATCAAAAAAAAAAAATAATATTAATGAAAACCCATTAATTTTACCATCTCATAATCACATGAATTAGAGAAAACTATTATATTAAAATATATTCCCATGATATTTTAGGTTTATAGTTTTAGTTATTTATAACAAATCAATAACTAACAAAACCCTAGTTTTTTCAAATAAGGGGAATTTTTCCTACTATTTAAGAAACTACTTAATCTATAAAAAAATTCAACACCGCCCAAAAATTCTCCACAAAAATAAATCCGTATAGATGCATCATACATATTACATTACCATATTACATTGGGAAATGGAATCATAAGAAAGTGGTGATATAAGATACATAGTAGGATAATCATAGGCGATCAAAATAAAAGATCATAAATAAAGATAATATGGGTATAATGGTATAATTAAGAAACATATGATTAATATAACTAGTAAAATTATAGATCATAATTCATGTAATAAGGCATGGAATAATAGAAGAACATATGAGGGAATTGTTTCATATCAAATAGGCACAAAAATAATAACATGGATATGATACATAAAATAATAATATCGAATCATGGGAGGATAACATAAATATAACATCCCATTGCCCATATTTAGGTACTTCTATAACCATGTTTGGATCAAATATTTTTGTGGTTTTTTTGGTCATTTATAGGGTATTTTAGATAAATTTTGGATGTTTTTAGGTATTAAATGGTTATCACATGATTAGGGTGAACCATGAGGTTTCTCCCAAAAAACATGAAACCTATCTAGAGAAATTGGATGATGGAACTAGGTTAATGAAAACCATGTGGTATCCCCTTCCAAACTATGTGGATATGCATAGTGGGGGTTTTCACGGTTAGTGCATAGTTTGTCTAATAATGCGTGAAAACAGTGCACCAATTCTATAATCCTAGTGAGGATGCATAGTTAGGAACATTGTTATTACAAACCATGTGGCCCGACCAGGAAACCATGAGAATAAGTTTCTAACCCCCATAAATTTTAATTACAATATTTAAACCCCTTTTATAACATATAAAAACCTATCATTCAACCTTGATCTAATACTTTACCTAGTGAAGGCTCTTAATAGACCTTTTTCTCTTGTAAGCTCCCATAATCTTTGATTGAAGTGCTAGTGGATGTGTTTGATGTCTTTCAGGTAAGTGTTTTCTCATTTATTTGAAATCCAATTTTTTTCCATCTATTGCACTTTGAGAGTGATATATCATAACATTTTTCAATGGATCTAAACATCTTTTTAATGGATTAATACTCTAGGGGTTTCTCTTTTTTATTCCTAATATTTTATTCTCCATTAGCGATTCATGATTCGATTATTTGATTGATCTTGTAAATAAAGATTGGTGGCTCTATAAGGCTTTGACCTATAATTTATCCCTTGATTAATTTCTTTAATTGAAATGTATTTTAAATATATTTCTCAAAATTTAATTTATTTTATCTTTTATTTCAAAAAGGTATGGATTTGTGAAATAAATACTTATTTTCCATGTATTTTTATAAATTTAATTACTTTTGGGAAAAAATGTATTATAATGAAATTGATTTGATGAAATGATTTGAGGTTGATATTTATGAAAAATGTATTTAAATTAATGATTATTTCAAAGGTATCAATTATATAAAAACCTATGATATGGTTGTGAAATTTAAATTTCATTATAAAAATCAAAATTGGTAATATTAATTAAAAATGATGAATTTAATTGAAATGATTTACCTTGATTTATTTATTTATTGATTAAAGAATATGTGAGACGAGCAGTTAGTGTTTGATTAATAAAAAAACACAAAGAATCTATGTCCTTAGAAATAGATCAATGATGAAAACGTTTGCTAAACAAACTTCATCACGATTTCCCTAAAAGCATCTTGAATTCTTATCCGAATGGACTAAGATAATGGTATGTGTACACAATGTTTCAGCCATAATTATTGACATAGAATAGTGATAATCCTATAGCTCGGAATTAAAAAATCTCAGGGAATATAACTATGGTACTTGTTTTATTTGATAGTTACACAATAGTGATTATAATAGTGCTTCTATTTATTCCCTAAACATTTATTAACAAGTTTATCTCATCCTATTTGGACATATTTACTATCTTCTTGATTTGAAATCATGTTTTGAGTGAAATTTTGAAAATTTATTTTCTCTGTATTATATTTATTTAAATTGGAGAATAAATGGTTTATTTCTATTAGAATTGTTTATGTAACACTTAGTGAGATCCTATTTGGATTTTTCCCCCAACCTATTTTATCTTTAGATGTTTGTAGATTATATTTTTCCAAGTCCAGGAAAAGGGAAAGATCCACTTGGATCAGGTAGCTGTAATTGATTCAAGGGTAGTCGGCAGATGGTGGTGACTAATGGAGTTGTGATCCACTCTATTCATGAACTTTTTGAATTTATATCCTGATATATATTGTTACATATTTATGATGGGGTATTAAATGTGGATTTATTTCTCCTTGTTTCACTTTTATCCTTGATGATTTTTTTTCATACTAATTATTCATTATTTTATGTTTTATTTCTATATATTGTTATATTGATCTTATGTTTAATCCATTCCATATCTTTTTAATTGATTCCAAAGCACTAGTTAGTAACCCATGGGGTTTAAGAATTCCTTTAGGGTTATTATATTGCTGGTTCGGGTACCAATGTACCATGATATTTATGATGATTCATGATAAAATGGCATTAGTAGTGATTGTTGAGGATATTTCCTTGAAAATAAATAAAGGTTATTTGAAGGAAATGTCAAGTTAAAAGTAATATGAACGATAATGTAAGGAAAACCATTTAAAATATCTTTATTTAATACCCTATCAAAAAGGGACAATAATTCTTCCTTTTTAAGTGATGAAAAGAGAAATTTAAAGGCCACATAAAATAACACAAAAATGGGTTTACAAATATTATGGATAAAATTGGTAGGAAGGAAAAAATGGATATGAAGGAGAAACCATCATTAAAGAGGATGAGAGTTATTATAAACTATGATATAATTTTTTAGAAATAAAGTTTATCGTGGTAAAATATTTCAATTAAAAGGTAATTTTTCAAAAATTATGTAGATAAAGTACCACGAAATAAAATCTAGGGGTAATAAATCAATATTTGAAAAAATAGGTTCCATAAGAAGAATCACAAATTAACGATGGGTGTTCAATTAATGAAAACCATTACAACATTGATATATTTTGAATAAAAATCCATTTAAAGAGAGAAAATGATATGGATCATCAAACCCCATGAATTAAATTAATATGGTAAAATACATTCATTAGGTAGTAACCAACCATATTAATTTAAATCATGGTTCATTATAAGAAATATGTCTTAAGAAATTATAATTGAGAGAGAAAAATCCCTATCTTATTTCCAATCTTCAACTAAAACACATGAATCTCTTAGATAACAAAGAAAATCATCTTGATCATCTATAATTGAACCTTATTCATATCTGTAACAATTTTAAACTTCATTTATAATTATTCTATACATATATATTAGATATTTATTATCTATTTTAAATATCGGGGTGTGAGTAATCATGATTATTTTATACTATTTTCATAATAGTAGTGTTATTAGTCATTATTCACTAAAATTTCATGATTAATATATCAAAAACAACACTAAAATTTATGATTTATAATTATTTAAAAACTTATAGTATAATTAAATGGATTTTTACAATCCTTAAAGGTAAAATTCATGATGTACATGTTTTGGTGATTTTTAATGAATGAATTTTGGTATTGTAATTAATGTGTTTAATTTTAATATTAACATTAAAGAACCAAAAAATAATAATTACTCGATTATTTATTTCATATATTATCAATAATTATGTTCATATAGTCATCTATGATATAATTTTTTCGTATTATTCAATTACGTTGTTAGACTGACCCAAACATGAACATTTCATAATTAACAGATTATTATGAAGAGATTCAGTTGTAATATCAATATTACATTGGAAAATTGATATTATTTAGCTTTTATTAATGTTATAAATCTTAATTAAATTTAATTATCATAATTATTAATGTATATGAAACTATTACATAGTATGAAAAAATTGTTTTTCCTCTTAGCATGCCCATTTTAGATGGTTGAGTTTACAAAAAAAATTTAGTGATCATATTATTAACAAGATTTCCAATTTGTCTTAAAAAAATAATAATAATTTCATAAAAATATTATTTATACATTTAAACCATTCTCATCACCATCCTTGAAAGGTGGTTATGAAAAACTTTATACAAACTTCCATAGAGGTGGTAATCTGCATGTACACATGGATTGTAAATTCATTCTCCATTGATTAAGAGAAATGTATAATAAGGATTGTTATTTCAGAATCTAAAAACTTTTATAAATAACATACCTATTTATTAAATTAATCTTTAGGACCATCAATGTAATTCATGAAGGAAAATAAAACATGATGCTTTCTGGAAGAGGTAGTCTACATATACTCACGAAGCATTAAGGGAGTGAAAAAGAATTTTCTTGGAATGGGAGGATATAAAACAAAATTTAATTTATAAAATGTTAAGGAAGTGAAAGATAATTAAAGTTAAATTAAATTGGTATGGTTTTCAAGAGTAAATATAAATTTTCTAGTGGTATTGAATGGGTGGTGAGAGGTCCCATTTGTAGTGTGAAAAACAATTTATACATATTTCATCTTAATATAATGAGATAACATGAATAAAATCTTAATAAGACTAAAAATAGGAAAATAATTAAGTGGGTATAAGCTTTGTTTAATACAAATTTCATAAAATTAATTAGAAACAAGTTTTTTACAGGTTATCCCTTTTACCCTTTTGGTTAACCCTTTTTACCATTTTCTCTTCAACAGTTGTAAATAGTTTTTACCAAACTAAAATATTTTTAAACGTAATAGTAATGTGGTACTTATTACATAATATAGACCTTAAAAATAAAAGTTTTAAATAAATTATATTGTATTAAAATAAGGAAGGTGATAAAAGTTATTTTTAAAATAATAAATTCATAATTTATTAAAAATAGTTCTAGAAAATAGTGAAAAATAATTTATAAAATATCAAACATAGGTTTTTAAATCAAAATAATTTTTTCTAAATTTATAATTACACTTCTAAATTTTTTTATATTAAATGTTTTGGAAAATTTCAAATTCATGCTTATATAATAATAATTTCTTTAATATCATGTTATTTGTAAAAATAATATTTGTACTATTCACCTAAAAAAGAATCCTTTCAGAAAAATCAAAAAAATTATCCTAAAATAATAATATTATTATAAAAAAAAGTTAATTTTTTTTCAAATTCAAATTATAAAATTATATAATTTATCTTTTTAACATAAATATAATGAAAATCATTTTCATTGAAAAATTACTTTTTAGAATTTTGTTATTATTATTATTATTTAAAATGAATTACTAATTATATTAGTGTTAATAAGTTGTTAATATAAGAAAATATATATTATATATTATATATTATGTTTGTTAAAATATAGAAAATACAAAGCCATGTAAAATAATCTTTTTAAATTTATCATTGCGTTAGTAAATAAGATTTTTTTCCTTAACAGTAATAATGTGAAATATATATAATTCATGTGATAAATAAAAAATTACCTTTAAAATTAAATGTTTAAATCATCCTATTTTATAGTTATGTAATCCATCAGTATCTCTATGAAATATAAAAGCATAAGATAATCTCTAGTGGGAATCAATGGTGGTTATTCTGCTGGCATGGATCTTGTTGTAATTTCAATAAAATTGTACTCATATCAAGTTCAATTACCCTAATATCATAATTTTTTGGTGTTTGTATTTGTGTTGGTCATGGGAAAACCATTGTTAATATACCTCTTTTATAAGCTCATACAAATTATCTTCATAAGGAATACTTTTCTACCCAATTCTATTTCTTTTTGTTTGCTTCATATATTTCATAATATTATTACTTCCTTTTATACCCACTAATTTAATGGATATATTATAATGGTTAAATTTATTTTAATGTATTTAAATTTTGTTTTATTTCAGTGTTGTTTGTAGAACAAGATATTAACATAATATTATTCAAGGAATATACATAGTGAAGTTTTAGGTCGTTATAATCCCCCCGTTAACCAAAATTTTTCCATGTAAATTTAGTTATTCCCAACTAATGAAATATTTAATACTTTGTATAATATATAAATAACTCCAAATTAAATTTCTAATTATTTTTAATGCTTGTAATCCACGATATTACTAGTCAACTCATCTTTCCCCTTATAAAAGGAATATAAAAAAATTAATTTTTGTAAACAATTTTTTCTAAATATTCAAATATAATGGGGGATATTTTTTCATTGATATTTTATAGTTATCCTTAGGGGTGTCCATGTGTTGATTTTTAGTTTTGATTTTCTTATCTTGAAAATTATCATGGACTACATGCCAAGAGAGCCAATCCATTCTTAATTTCACATCAAATACTAAATGAAATATAATATGATTTTATAGGAAGATCATTATTATAAAGATAAATTTGATAGGAGTTATATAAATGGGATAAAGTATTTATACCAATAATTTTTTTTTAATAATTTATCATGCCGTCATCAGGGTGGTGAGTTTATGTTATTAGGTATATTAGATTAGGTTGATCAAGATATGAATACAACACTCACATTTCTTTAGTGGATGACCAATATTTTTAAATCTATATCATTTTCATCACCCACATCACTAGTTGAGGTTTCATATAATTTCCCTAATCTTGGATGTTTCAGGTTCTTATCATACGTTTTATCCCTTGGATTTTTGAATTGACTTGTATAATGTACATGTTTCCCACATTTAAAATAGTGAATTGTTAGTGGTAATTTTAGATGAACTCATTTTTGTTTGACCATATTGATTGTGTTCTTAATTATACCATAGAAACTAGTTTATCTGTTCCCTCCTTTTTATTTATAAACCTCCTCAAAATTCCATTATTTCATTTTACTTGGTTCTTCTAACCATATTTTTGACATGTAAGAACTTAAAAATTGTTTTATTCATTATTGTTTCAGCTAAATTCCTTGAGACTACAACCTTATCTTCATTGGTTTGTTTAGGAATTTAACAATTTCCCTATTATTTACCATATTTCTTGATAGATGGTTTGACATAATCACAATTATCAAAACTTAATTTATTAACTTCTTAACTTTCTCATCAGTAAAATCTATAAATTTTCTATGACATCTATTGTTAATTTGATTCATTTTGAATTTAATCATTACTAAAAAAATCAGTTAACATGACTGATGGAAACCATAAGTGAATTGTTATTAGATAATTATATGAGAAATTAAACCTCAAATTGTATGAATCCTATAAATTATTACATTATCTTTCAGTTTAACCTAAGTCAATATTGGTTCAAGATAATTTCCCTTAGGGTGGGTTCTATTATATTCCATAACCTAATTCCATAATATAATAATTGCATAATAATATCATGTAAAAATAATGTTATTAACCAAATCATATCCCATTAGAGTTTCTAGTAAGATGTGAAGTCTTAGGCCCAGTCATCATGTACCAATTTAAGGATAGAGTTGAAACTCAACTATCATTTTTGGGTGATTATTTCTAATTGCATATATTCCACAACAATATCCACTTGAAAATATCCAAGTAGGGATTAATTTTTTTTTGGATAACCACATTATCATTACTCTATGAGAAATTTATTATGTGACTATATATGAAGACATATACACCGTTTTTTCACTATATTTATCTTATCATAATTCCTAAAATATTTAATATTTACTCAACTAACCTAAAGGGTTATCTATAACATGGAATTTATCATAATTATTAACATATAAACCCTTAAATTTTCGTCAAATAACATCATAACCCCTCAAGATATCTAAAACCTACTTTGAAACAAACTATGAAAACAAAAAAACGTGACCATATAATAATTACATGACTTAGATAAAATAAAAAAAATTTATATATTCCCATGATTTTTTAGTTTTAGAGTTTTATAAATTTAGTAAAAACATTAACTGATATAACATATTCCTTTTTAAATGAATCAACATTTTTCCACTACAAAAGAAACAAATTAATCCATAATAATTCATTAGTATATCCCCATAATTATCTACATAAGTTATTATTCTAGACACATTTTAAACTTTTATCACCATAAGAACATCATTATTTCATCATATGAAATGGAAAATTACCCATTACAACTCTAGGATGTCATGTGGATGGAATTGACCATGAATATAAAAACATGTTGTTATGTCCTTTGATTTGTTAGAGAAAGTGTTTTGTACCCTTTATTAGTGGTTTTTGATCAAATAAATTGATATAAGATCTATATATATCATCCATATACACTTAAATATCCAAAAAGTATGTTGATAAATTTTTAAGGTGCTATCATGGATAATCGAAGACACTTTCAATGCCCTTGAAATAAATTTAATACTAGTCCTTTGATTAGGGAGTGTGAACATAGAAATAGGTGCTGAAATCTCTTATTTATAACTCTATTTTTTTTATATAACTGAAATTGGATGTAATTTACAGTTACTGAATTTTACCTAGAATTTACGCTTACTAGTTGACACACACACACACATATATATATATATTAGATTAATGACCATGAAATTGCACATAGGCCCCCAGGAAACATAGACCTTCAAAATAAGCCATTAATGAAAATATATGACTTAGTAACTATTTCATAATTGAAAATTAAATTTTATCACATAATTTTAAACTTAAATATATGTTATGTGGTAACATTTGTGTCATTAATTTTATTCAATTCTCCAATTAAATTCTTGACGAGCCTTGAATGGTAGTATTCATTTAAAAATAACTTTTTTATATTCTCTTAATTACTAGTGAATATAGTGAGTAAATAAATTAAAAATTCATTATTATACATTAAAATAATATTGAAAAAATTTATTTCATTACGATCAATCAATCTCGGATATCATCCGAACCCCATGGTGGGGCCCACAATTACCTAAACTTCTATTCACTTAGAATAAGACTGACTATTGAATATGATTTGTGTGAAACTCTTTAGGTTCTTTTCTAGATTTTCCTTTGTACTAATCACACACCCATTTTGAATTATAACAACACATCGAGGACCTTAAGGAGAAAAGGCATAATAATTAAAATTCTAACCTCCTATACATGAAGATGTTGTGTAATATAATCCCATTATCATGTGATATCTCATAAAGTAGAATACAGAACTTGCGTACACTTGATCACCTGATTTATATACTATAACCATACTAGATAGATTTTACTTCTTCTACCATGGACATATTTTTAGTGAGGGTACTACTATCTGGGTCAACTATTCCAAGATAACTCTTCCTTTAAAAATAGTAAATCCTATCTTGATCATTGAATCAAGGTCATACCACTAATAAACCACCAAAATAAGATACCTTATCACAATATAGATTTAATCATTTTAATCTAGAAATAAAGTATGTAATTAAATAGAAAACATTAATAATGACATCAAGTTAGGGGACCAATACATGTTCTTGTAGATATGAACTCTTACCAACACAAGAACATGTTGTGTTCCTTTTGAGTGGTTAGTTATAATGATCTCATAAACTAATGAAATCCATATGTGAACATCATGAGATGATTTCTTAATGATTTTTATGTCACATCAACTAAGAGTTAAACATTATCTATGTCTAATCAGTATGATTTATCCCAACTGTAGGAAATATATTTTTGAAAAGATCATGTTATCTCAAGGTTATCATTATATCTTAGAGATGATATAACCTTTTAAAATGAAATGAAATATAAAGAAATTACCAATGATATATAACATGTAAAAGTATTTTTTTATCATGGTAAGGGAAAAAAATTTTATATAAAAAATAGTTTACATGTTATGGTAATCAATGTAAATACAATTGTTAGGTCTAGGGAACCCACTCACAACACTGTCACTTAAACCAGAGCCAACTGTTATCAACTCCCAACCTGCTAGCTCTAACATGAAAATCTTGCTTATGCTAAGTAAGGGATTTATTTAAGAGATATTACTAATTATCCTCTATAGAAAATATATGAACTATTACTTCACCTCTATGAGAAAAATCCCATAATATATGAAACATAAAAAATATATTCATTGGCCTATTGTGTTAAATGGTATCCTTAGTAAGCACCATTATAGCATTATTCTCCTAATATAGTTAACAATGTATTTACTAATAGAAACCACCAATATATAAGACAAATATCCACATCCAAAATACATCTTTAGATGCATCAGAAGCCACTATATACTTGGATTATACTGTATAATCTTTAACCATGGGTTTCTTTGATCTTCTTCAGTTCACTGAAACACCATTTAGGGAAAAAACATCACCATAATGTGTTTTTATGTCATTGTGATATATTTTAATAATAATTTTAGTTTATGACCTAATAACTACTTCCTAATCCCCTCCATTCACTAGGAACACATCCATTGTACATCTAATGTACTTCAAGATAGTTTTTACAACTACCTAGTGCATCATTCCTGGATTAGCTTGATATCTTCCCACCATACTCAAGGTAAAGGAACAAATTAAACCTAGAACATAACATAGAATATATGATATATCCCATTAGTGAATCAAAAGTGAATATATTAATCCTCTCAATCTCCTCCAATGTTATTGGATACATTTTTTGTAATATATTGATACCGTGTGATGTTGGAAACATTTTAATTATATATTATTTTGTATTCTACATTTTTAGTACCATGCCAAAATATATACTTTGACTTAGCCCAAGAATCATTTGAGATATATCTCAATAGATCTTGATCCTGAGTATATAGTCTCCTTAACAGATGTATTTCATACCGAAGAATTCATTTAATCATTTCCTATTGATGTAAATATTTTCACTTCATTTCCCATAATCAATATTACATCAACATAAAATACTTGGAAAACAAAGGAATTCCCATTAACCTTCTTATAGATACAGGTATCGCAAGTTTTTTTTATGAGACCAAATTTCCTAATTTACTCATTAGAATGAAAATTCAATGTTTTTAATGTCTTATTCAATCAGTTAATGTATCTCTACAAATTTAATAAATTTTTGGCACTCTTCGACACGATAAACCCCTCTTATTGTGTTACATAAACATATTCAACCAACATCCCATTTTGAAAAATATTTTTGGGATAAATTTTCCATATTACATAACATTGTAAGGTTTTTATTTCATGTAATATTCTAATATATTTCAACATTTTGAATAATGAGAAGGTTTGTCCATAGTAAATTCCATGATGTTTCCTAAAACCCTTTACAACTAGAAATTCTTTATAGGTGTTAAATTTACCATCCATTTGCAACATTTTATTAAATACCCATTTACGTCCAATAGGTTTTAAATAATTTATAAGGCTTTCTGAAATCCACACATAATTTTAGTACATTGAATCTATTTAATAATGCATGAATTTTTTATATTTAGAAAAATCTTTTCCATCTACTACCTTCTTATATGCATGAATTTAATTATTCTCTAGGGTTAATCTGTCACCAAAATTAATGTTAATAAAATCATATATTTATGGTTCATTAACCCATCATGTATACCTTTGTAATAGTTGTATCTTATAAACATTGTTATCTAACACTATCTATTTTGTAAATTTTCACTATACAAACTCTTGTGCATCTAGATCATCAATTTCATTGAATTCAATCATGGTCCCACTACATACAATGGAAATTTATTCCATTTATATAAATATGGAATGTATCACCATAATAATTTTTTTGTATGAAGTGTTATATAGGTAATATCCTTTAGTTTCGTTAAGATATCCTATATAGATGAACATCATACTATGGGATGATAACTTATAATTTGGTTTTGTCTTGAAAAAGGCCTCATATCCCCACAAAAAAATATTATATTGAGTGGGTTTCTTTTCATAACCACTGTTAATATAGAACACAATCTACTACAGAAGTTGGGGGGGTCCAGTGTATATTTCTATCTCTATAGTGGACATCCTAAATGGATAATGGTAATGTTGTATGGCTCATTATCGATCTTGTCATGTAAAGAAAAGTATTAATCCTCCTTTAACAATAATTGTTCTACTAAGGTGTATAAGGATGTTTGAGTTGAGAGATTATCCCACACTCCATGAATGGATCGATGAATTCTTGGTTTAGATACTCACCACCATAGTCAAAGCGGAGCTTTTTAATATTTTTACTGGGTTGATCTACTATATTTTTATGGTATTCCTTAAACATTTGAGAAGAATCTAACTTATAACTATTTGAGTAGATATAAGCATACATACAATATTCATTAGTAAAAGTTATGAAGTAATAAAATCCACCCCTTTCCTCTACTATAAATGGACCGCATATATTAGCAATGATTAATTCAAATAGTTCTATAGCCCTTTCTCCATTCCCATTGAAATTTTATTGGGTCATTTTTTCATTATAATAAAGCATTAAATACATCTAAGTGTTTTAAATCAATATATTAGAGATACCCTTATATATGTAAATTTTTTAAACTATTTTTATTTTTATGTCGTATCATATTATTCCATAAGTATGTATGATATAAGTCATTCCCACCATATTTTTCATTGATGTAAAAATTAGGGTTTCTAAGTTCAAGTATATACAATCCATTGTTAATATGTTCCATATCATTAAATATATTTCCCTTATAAAAGAGAAAAAACGTATTTCTAAACATGAAATAAAAACACATAGTTTCTAAGCTATACTATGAGATTATATTTATGATAATAAAAGGTACATAATATCAATTATTTAATACAAGAACTAAACCACCTAGAATAGTGAGATTTTAATCTCCTACTGATGATTCTTCTTTTATTTAACCATTTTTAACTTATATATCCACTTCATCCTTTCAAATCTTATTGAATATACTTGGTTCCTACAGTTTCATGAAAATTTGTGAGCCACATGATTTATCCAATACCTAATATGTACGAATAGATAAATTTCATTCAATAAAAAATATACCTAAAATAGAAGAATCACCTTTTTCCCCAAGTATTTCAATACTTATTCCAGTGTTCATTCATGACATATTAAATGAAAACTGCCTCATCTTTATTACTCTCCCTTTGAATATTTGGATTTCTGGTAGGGTGTCATGTCAGTGTCTTTAGATAAGATTTATCCTTTGAATCCTTAGCCTTCCTATCTCATTTTATTCAAAATAAGGACTGAAGAATTTATATTCTCCATATCCTTATCATATTTTAAAAATAAATCCAAAAATTTTTGGAAAAAATTATTCATGTCATTTATGTTATAATTAGTAATAAATGTCTAAAATATTGGTGGTTAAGAAGAAATAATATGATCAGTCAGTAGTTCTTGGTACTACTTGAACTCAAGGTACTTGTGTGTCTTAATTTAACTAATCATATTTAATATATTAGTTCATTGATTATTCCCTAATTATAGCCGATAACGTTTTATTTAAATATATATCGCATATATCTATTTTCATTCTCTCTCATGATAATGTTATCCGAGATGAGAAAACAACTTATAGGAATATTATTCCCCATGCATTTTTATAGTTCATAATACAATGAAGAAAAAACTATTGATTAAATATATATGAATCATAAAAATTATTCTTATACTTTTCTTTATCAACCATGATTTCTTCTATAGGGGTCTCAACAAGAAGTTTAAATTCCATCACATAGAGCATGCTTTCTTGGTGTAGTACTATGTGCAAGAACTTGTACCACTCCTAAAATATATTTCCAATTAAAATTTTATTTTTATTAGGAATTTATTGAAATGATATTTAAATGATGACATTTTTTGGAATTTTATCCATAATAATTAAATTTATTAGATTAGTACTTTATTTTGATAACCAATAGACATTTCCAATTTATTTAATAACCAATTTTCTCAAATTATGTTATCAAATACTAGATACCATTTACTACTAGATGGATAATACTCAATCACATGAGTATTATAGAGGAAAGTATCCTTGAAACCTTTCCTCATTGTACAAAATATGGCTATTATAGTACTTATAGAGTTTCAAGTAAGGGTTTTGACTGTACAACCACATTGACTCCAGATGTATTGAAATGTTGAGTGAAGTCCCAAATTCTAGAAATCAGAACCTGAATTTACTAAAAACTTTGAATATAATGTTTCAAAAAGTTATATATGAATACTTATTGGATACAAATTTTCATTAATTCAACCTACCACTCTCATAATAGCTCCCCAGTAGCACAAATCTCCCTCAACCAGGGATGATGATCAACTTATAAATACATTTATTTCCAAATTCAAGTGATGGAAGGTGTTATCAATTGGTAAATCATTGAGATATTTTAATTATTCATATTTAATGTAATATTTTTTTAAATGCTTTTATTATGTGATTAGACTCACATATTGGCCATGCGTAATATAAAAATCATCAACCTCATATTATCCGATCTTATCTATGCAGGCACATTTACTATTGTAAGTGATAATGTAAACATTAAACATTCGAAAAATAATTAAAACCCATGTATAAAAAAATAATGTGAAGTAATTGAACATGATTCCTTAATACTAGTTAATCTATTGTGTGAAAATGGATCAACTGAGACCCTAGGGTTATATACCTAAGCTGTGCCCGACTCGTATCACATCACTCACCCTTTAATATTTGTTTATTTATATTCTAGAAATTTTCCTAATATAAGATCAATATACATCTTCATTCATAATTTTCATTATACATAAACACTTACACATAGGATAGAGGAACCCACCAATACAAAAAAAAGATATATAAATTTTATCATGAGCAGACATGCCCTTATACATATAATTAGAGAGAGATGATATGCATACTATATAAAAAATTAATTAATTATTACAAATATCCTATAAATTGTAATAATCAAATAATTAAATAGAATACTAGAAAAACATAGCTGGTATTACTCATGATCAAACTACAGACAATATATTTGTAGTATAAGCTTAAATTTGAAATTAATTTTCCCTAAGTGAATAAATTATGAATTAAAATATTTTTTTTTGGAATTTTAATTCACATTTCATAACTCACACTATCCAAATATATTTTTACATATTTTCAATAATTTTTTAATTATTTTCTTAATTTTGTGTGTCATTTTTTATCCCCCGAGAATTAAAAATAATCAATGAGGTGTATTCAAGTTAGTCTGAGCTGGACCTAGCTGGATCTGGGTTGTGACGACCTTACTTTCATATAACATACCAACCCGAGTCAATAAATAACCTCACCTGGATTGGCTCACCATAAGGATTAAAGAATATTTCTATCACCCAAGGATATTGAAAAGAACAAAGGTATCATACAATGAATCATGGGAATGATTTCTCCATCAGTAGATACATAATAAGATAAAAAAAATATAAAAATAGATTTCGAAGATACATCATACATTAATAACTACCAAACCAAATAATGAAACATCCAACAACTTGATAACATTGTCTAAACGATCAAATTGATAGACTATCAATATAGAAACTGAAATATTCTGTGGTTACATCTCCTCGTGACCACATTTCACTACCATCCAAACTTATTGGAAAGAAACATGATCCATGAGAGTCATTATATACATGATGATCTTCCCTTTACCTTTATTCTTCAGGGAAAAGGATACAATGTTCTAGAAAAAATAGGTTTTAAGAACTAAATCTTAGTTGGATACCACTACGAATCTATAAAATTTCAATCCATGTTCATCCATTAGTTCATGTATAAATCTGATTTCAATATCATTTCTAAATAATTATTTTTTCATAGAATATCATCCTTTATATTTCCTTTAAAAACATTCAATATATAATTACACAAAGAAATATGACATAACATTTATCCATAAAGAATAAATAATTTAATTAAAAAGTTTTCAAGAATCAATATCCATATCTAGTCTGAAAATGGTCTTGTTAAATAGACAACTATGTAATATATATTTAAATAACCAAAGGTAAATTCCCAACATAAATATGTACACAACATAGATTAACAAGACCACTGGCTTAAAAAAGTGACTCATAATATCAGAGAACTTTAGTCACTTGGATGGGCTACCCACTAGAAATCCATGGAATCTTAGGAACCTATCCTAGTGATAGATAACTATTCTAGGGCTCACGTATGTCTTGTTTTTTCCCATACCCCAAGGTATTCATGATGTGATAATATAATACCAATCCATTCAAGGGAAAAAATCATTTCATAAAACAATTTAAAAGGAAAATAACATTTCATTTACATGCCCATATTTTTATAAAAAAACATTTTAAAATTATGATACACCACTTCCATTTCGTGAAAAACCATTTCCAAACCATATTAGAGGCATTATATCATTTCACATTAAAAATAAATTTTCATCCAAAATCAATTTTGAAAAAAATTACATTTCCAAAAAATTTAAATTTCACCTCGCATGGATTTGAAATCACCAATTTCATAAACCTAAACAAAAGGGAAACATAATAATATAAGATATTACAAGGGATAGACCATGGAATAGAGACACGTACCTCAAACATGATGAAAAAATTACCTTCTTGATTGGTGATTAAATAGGAAGAGATCAGATTCACAAGAACATTGATCTAATAGAAATAACATATATTATCCATTTTGAAGATAGATCTAGTTATATATCCCAACAAGGAATCAAACACATAGAAAAAGAAGATAAGAAGCAGAATATAAAATGTTTATCTCATTGATTTATGATCAATAGAGACCCAAGAATCCAATTTTTATATAGAACTGTAAAAAAAGTAGGAGATAAATCCATCATCATAACCAATGACCATTTAAATAGAGATAAATTAAACAAGTGTTATAAGGGTATACTTAGAGGATATAAACATTTATTTTAAGATAAAATGACATTTCATTCCTTGATAAACCACACACCTAATGAATTCCCTGGCCAGCCAATGGGCATCAATGGTAGGCCGGAGGTCTATCAATTGGCTGATGGGTGTAAGAAGAGAGAATATAAAACTAGGAGCTATACATGTTAGTTGGTGAGTACATCTATAGAGACAATACATCCAAGATCTATATCATTTAGCTAGTGGCTTCTACAGATATGCAGGTTTTCTTCCAGTCAAAATCATATTACTAGTTCTGTCTACCAGTTATCTGATGGCCACATATTCACACCAACAAACCAAAATCCTCCATCCCAAATAGAAAAATACTAAAAACTAAAAATAAAATAACGATAGAGGACCCATAAATAATTTACCGTACTACTGTGTGATAATTCTCGCCACCATAAAATGTTTTTCTTCATAGAAAGGATTTTGGACCTCAAACTTGAGAAATGAAAAGGACAATTTTACATTATCATGGACTCATGATCCCATATCTAATGCCTGTTCATACCACACTACAATATATATAAAACAAGTTGGATCATATTTTGGCAAAAACCTTATACTTTTACTCCTCTATATGAATAGTCTTTTTAATCACTATGATTCCTCATTCAATATCAACTTCCTCCCACTCCATCACATTTGATGGATTTGACTAATACATATTTACTTGGGAAATATATAACAAATCAAGGATAAAATTCAAATGAGATGGTAGGCCCAATCTATAATACACCTTCATAAGTCACTCCATAATATCAAATAAGATAACATAATGATGTTCTAAATTACCCATCCCCCCTAAATGTCGATGTCGCAACCCAGGTGAAACACTATAGAAAACCTGATCACTCACCTAAAATACCCATGAATGATGACACCAATTGTCATATGATTTTAAATAAATGTAGTTTTTCTCTAACCTCTTCTTTATCAATTTCATGATAATATTTATTTTATATACAATGCCTAATCTCACCAAGGGCTATTATCAAACCTCTTTACAACAAAGTGGAGATCTAAAAGGCCTCCTACAAAACACATAAAATGGTTCCATCCAGATCAATGATTTATTACTATTGTTATAGGAAAACTATAATGTGGTTATATTCTTCTCACAAGAACCCCTAAGGTCAATAAGACAAGTCTATATTATTTATTTATGAATATAGGTGGCTTGATAATACATTCCACCCATATGTGGAAGAAAATCATTGATCTAATTAATCATATAGCCAACCACTACCTTGAATCCACTCCAAAAATGGGATGTAAAAAGAGGGTCCCTATCTAACATGATATCAAGTGGCACACCATATAATATTTCAATCTCTCACCTATACAAGTGTCTAAGATCCTCCACCTTCATTGACCCCCTCATATGTAGAAACTGTGTTGATTTTGTGAGTATATCAATTATTAAAAATATCACATCCTTGTCACTAAGATTTTAAGGTTTCCCAATCCCAAAGTCAATGGCTATCACATCCAACATCCATACTAGAGTGGGTAGGTGTTATAGGAAAAGAATAAGTCTACGATATTGCACCTAAATTATATGACACAAAAGGCACTAAGACACCAAATCCAAAATCAATCATATCATTCCTGAACTCTAGTAATAACATATAAATTCATTATACATTTTGGTATATATAGATTGCACGCACAAATTAGATTAATATCCATTATCCATCAATTTCCATCTCAAAGTCAACAAAATAACCACATTTCCTATGAAGCACAAGAATACATTGAGAGACAGAGACCACTCGCCCAGTGTATCCCCACCATAAAGTTTCTTGATAAATCACTAAAAATACACATCCAAATAGAATTTAATTCAAATAAGATAATACATAAGTGATCTGGACTCATCAAAATCAAGCACTGAATTCCTATCAACTCTCTATTCATCCATGTGCATCTCAACAAACAATCCTATCATGCACCACTCTTCCACTGATTCCTTCTCTGCCTGAATAGAATTTTTTTTCATAAAGAATACATTTACATATTTCCTTTTATATAGGATGAATATAATATAAAAATAAAATTTCTAATTAAACTATTACTATTGTATCTATCTCAATTTCTGATCCCTTTGAGTGAAAATATACAATAGACTCTTATTGTAAGGATATACTGTACACTACTGCGTGAAGGGGTAGTGAAGCCAATTTTTATGATCCAGGATCACTACTATCAACTCAAGATCATGACCAGTATAGTTATTTTCATGAGGGATAAATATATAGATACAAAATATACAGCATATATACCCTAAAGTATAATTCAACAAAAAAGAATTCCAATGGAATCAGTATAAACATCATAACCAACACCTAACTCCGGAATAATCAAGACTGAATCTCAAGTCAATCTCACTTACAACACCCCTAATGATCTATGGATCTGATCACAATGAATCTATAACCCATTTTTAGGATGATCCCCTAACAAAATTTCCATAGTCTTTTCAAGATCCACTATGACTCCCTTATTAGAAATAAAATGGCCCCAAAATTTCACCTATTGAATCTATAACTAAAATTTATTTTGATTTTCATACCTACAATGTTCTTTTAAGATTCTAAAGATAATATTCAAATGATCCGAAAGATCCTACTCAAATTAGGCATAAAAATAGATAGCATCCACAAATACATCAATAAAAGAATCCAAAAACCAATGGTATATTTGTTTCATCAAATCCATTAATACTGAATAAGTATTAGTAAGTCCAAAAATACATGGAAAAATTCTCATAATGGGCTTACATTCCTTAAAACACAATCAGAGAGATATCTTCCACTCAGAACCTCAGATGATGGTACCATGATGTTAGATCGATATTTGAGAACAACCACGCTCCCTTGAGGTGATCCAAATTGGAAACAATCCTTGGTAATGGACATTTTCTCTTAACAATCACCTCATTGAGATTCAATTAATAAAAAATGGTTAGAGACTATTGTATTCTATATTTGAAAAGAGTGTTGGAGATTACCAAGGTTAAATTCCATGACAAAAAACCCCTTAGACTAAGGTTCCTCAATCTAAAACATTAATTATTTTAATTCATGGGGTTCCATATATAATTAAGGAAATGAAATGGTCCTTATCCCTAAAAGAAAGTCTATAGAAAACTCAACTTCCCTATAGGGTGGTAACTCTATGAAATCATCTAGAATAACATCAGGATACTAACTCACCACTACAAGAAGAGGGCCACTACGATGTAGATCAATATAATCAAGGAACATTTTTGAAAAATGGAATGATATCACCTCATCAAAAGGGTTAAGAGGACCTAATCCCCTTGATATAAGATCCCACTCAACCTGAATGACATGAGTTACTCCATTAGAAGAAAGAAACTGGTCCAGATTATGATAATAATAGATCAAGGCTCTATAGATAGTCATCCAATATATACCAATGAAGAGATAAAATATGCAAGGATGAAGAACCAAATAGTCCAATATGGTTTCATTATCAACAATCATTACCTGACATTTATAACATCTAAAACCATTATCTAAATACAATCCCAATGTAATGGAAGGAGTTATCAGGGCACTTGTAAGCTCTGGTTGCAAGAACAACACATAGAAAATATTAGATTAGATAAGGGAATGAGATTCACTAGTACCATATAAGGAAAAGACCGTAGAAGATGAAATAAACAACATAACTCTCATTGTTTCCAATCTTGGATCTGATACCTCTGGTGCATAATCTGCTACATACAGATGCCCAACTTCATCATTCCCATTATTCACAACCAGAGCATCACCCATTGAACAAGGTTGATATACCACCCCTCATTCTACAAAAAATATAAAATAAGATACATTGGAGAAGGTGGTACCAAATCTACTAACCTAGGATGATCTCTTATAGAGGTGCTGAAGATGAATAGATTTCCCATACACATGACACACCCTAGTCCTACCATAAAATAGGGTTTGAGGTGTTCTTTTCACCCATACTAGAAAAATACCACTTGACTCTAAACCAACATCTATTTCATAATCCCACCACCTCCATGACACTAGTAACCCCACTTCCTCTACTATCCATAAATTAAACCCTAGCTACCGATTTCCATAAGTGGGGCTTTGGAAGCTCCTGTCATTCTAACTATATATACCTAATCCATAACCACCTTGTCCAAAACCTCTAAAAAGGTGGGTAGGAACATGAGAATCAACACAGACTGAATATCAGCCCTCAATCCCATATTGAACCTTTGTTCCTTGCGATAGTCTTTGAAAAAATTCTCTATAGATAGGTGCACCAACTTGGAAAATCAAGTAGCATAATCAAATATATAATAGTATTTATGATATAGATATGTTAACTCTCGTGCATTCAATATAGTGACCCAATTGTTTATACAACTATTATTACATGATTATTAAACATAAATACCCATTAATACAACCCAATGACCATAGAGGCATAGTGTCATTGGAAGACTAGGTTATTAATACAAAAAATGAAACAAAATCATGGAATCCTTATTTTATTCTACATAGATATCTCTTAAAATCCATTCAAGATTCCAAACCTTCATGGGATAAAAAGGAGAATATATAAATAAAGGGGTGAGATAAAAAGTTTAGCAAGGGAATAAGGATGATAAGTAATAATAACATGTGAGTAAAAGGTAAAACATAATATCATAAAAGTGAAGGTAGAAGAGTAATCAATTGAAAGCGTAATATAAAGAGCATAATATAATAAGATAATGGAAACATGGGAAATTGGAAATGACATAAAAGATGACATAAACATTAGTCAAGGATTTTATGTAAGAAGAAATCTCATGGTGGATAGAGTCACATAATGTATTAGGTTTACTCCCTAAACTCATACATGAAATCCCAAGAGACTCAAACATTTCCCAATGTATTGGAGGGATATATAATTCTAGGGCCACCTATCACATTTATTTCATGTATATGAATATACATTCAACATCAGAATATAATTACTATGTAATGAAAATAAGAATTATGAATAAAAATATGTGGGCTTCATAGTATGGTCTCATAACATAATCAAACGATATTTCTTAAAGAAGGAAATTTAGAAATGATCATAAAGAATGTATTACCCCATCAACGAAAAGGATAATAAGATAGGTATACATGTGAGAGACCTATATATTCAATTTACAAGTATTTAATTAAGTATAAAGAGAGATAATGTGTGTTTGAGTGATAATTTTCATAAATTGAAGAAAATATTTGGTTAGAATGATCCCTTACCATGAGACTAATTGGTCGTGTGCATTCTTTATATTCATACTCTTTAGAAAAACTATTTTATTTTGCATCATAAACCTCCCTGTGATAGATTTATGAAAAAATAAAGGATTATAAATTTTTTTAATGATTTTATTTCATCATGGATTATCTAAATAATTTGTTTTGGAGGTTTGAAAAAGAGAGGATAGGGGGTGGCCTTTTATAATTGGTGGGAGGAAACCCTTGGAATTTATGAAAAGAAATACTTCCATTTTTTTTCTCAATAAGAAATGATATGAAATGGAATATTTTAAAAACTTAAAGGATATAAGGTGAAAATAATTCCATCCAGTTCGTATTAGATATGTTTTGGTTCATTTTTAACAGTTTTCATTTTAGTTTAATTCCCAATAAACTCATTATTACTTTAATTTTGGTAAATAGGTTTTACAGTTTTCATAATTAATTATGTTAAAAAACTATGTTAAAACTATTAGATAATATAAATTATTATTTTTAAACTTATCTAATCCATAACTCATCTATTAAATAATATAATTGGATGAATTTGATTTTAAATTAAACCTCCATATGTGTCAAAAATACTGTTTTCTGAAAGAAACAATTTCTAAAGATGAAAATGTTTTTAGAGAAAAAACCAAAATTAAATTGATTATGATGACCTAATTTGGATTATGTAATTTATAATTTTACTAAATTATATTTTTAAACAACATTAATGAAAAATGGGGATTGTAAAGGATTAAAATAAAATGAGGGTTTTTAATATAAATCAATATCTTTCTTTATTCACAAAAAAAGAATCTTTTTAGAAAAAATTTAAAAAAAAATTAAACTTAAGATAATTTTTATATACTAATTTAAAAAATAAAGTTAAATTTTTAAATACATTTTATAAATTTAGTAAAAATTTATTTTAAATTATGTGTACAAAGTGTGACTAAATTACCTTTTAGTAAAAAACTATTTTCAAAAAACAGTTCTTTTTTTTCAAATGGTTCTTATTTTATTTCTAATTAGTTTATAACCATTTAATTTATATTAAATTTTTTTTTACCATATAATTTCTCATAATTTTAGTTAGTCTAATTCATACACCCACTTAAAAACTTGGTTATAAAGACCATATTTAAATAATATTTGTTAATCGAGTATAAAGTTTTATTTAAACCCAATGTTGTGTGACTCAAAACCTATTAAAGAGATTAAATTTATTTGAAAAAATTTATTATATAGTTTCATGTTGTCACATTTTTTCACCATTAAATATTTTCTCTCATGAAATTTCATATTATAGACTAAGGTGAAAGTAGGTGAGGGTACTTCTTCTTCATCGCCTCTTTCGGTTCCTAAGTTTCTTCTTCAAAATGGTGGTTTATCCATTGCACTTTGAACAAGTGAGTTGTCTTATTTTTTTAGAAATATGTATTTATGATCCAAGATAATCATTGGATTCTCCTTGTATGAACTTTATTTCAACAATGGAAACACCTATGGATTCAGTACATTTGAGTGGTTTGTTTTATTCTTTGTCAAGAGGGATACATGGAATACATCATGTAATTGAGATAAGTTAGGTGGGAGTGATATTTGATAGGAAATTACCCCAATGTGACCAATAATATAATAAGGGATGATGTATCTATGAATAATATTTAACTTCTTCCCAAACCACATGATTTTCTTCTATGGTGAAATTTGAAAGAAGATCTTATCTCCAACCACAAACTCTATGTTTCATCAATGGTTGTTTGCCTAGTTTTTCTATAAAATTTTCATATATTTCATGTGATTATTAATGGTTGTACCACCTTTCTAATCTCTTGGGAATGATCAAGTCACATCAACTTCCGCTCTCAAAATTCAACCAATAATGTTGGAGTCTAACACTACTTCTCATAAAAGCCCCACTAGGTACCATTTTAATTATAAATTGAAATCTATTTCTATATAAGAACTCCAATAGGGGAAGGTGATAATCCTAACATTCTTTGAGATAAATTGAACTAGTCCTAATCATAACATCTAGAGTTTGGATGTTTCTTTATATTTAACAATTCATTTATTGGTGATAAGAAGTACTAAAAGAAAATTCTATATCCAATTCTTGCTGAAGTATTCTCTCAAACATTAAGGTAAACCCCATATCATGACATGATACAATATACAGTGGAACTCAATGTAATTTTACCACTTCTATTTTGTATATCTTAGTGTGTTTTCCAGGAGATAAATCCTCCTATATAATAATTAAAGGATTCAACTTTGTAAGATGGTCGATTATCACATAGATGGAATTATTTTCCTTTTGTCTCATGGAATGTTCAATGAAATAATCCATGGTTATGTTTTATATTTTCCATTATTGTATAACAAATGGTTGTACTATACCCTTAGACTTATGTCATTCAGCCTTGACCTACTGGCATAACAAGCACAGACAAATAAATTCCAACATCCCCCTCCGTATTTTATCCAATCCGAAGTTTTTCTTTAGATATTTTTACATATTGGTGCTTCCCATATGAATAAATAAGGATAATATATGTGAATTAGATAGAATCTCCCTCTATAGATCTCATTTTTATGGGACACATATCAAGGTTCCAAAACATATTACATCATTTATAGTAAATGTGAACTCCAAAATATTTTACACCTTTTTGGTAGAAATTCACTCTCTTTCTCAGCCTCAATCTATCAAGAATGGATGGATAAGTTGTTATTTGAGACTGTTATGATGAAGATACATTTACTATTAACATATCCATCCTATAAAAATATAATAAGTTTATATCCTTCTTAATTATCATCATTGATAAAATCACTGGAACCTTTATACTTAGAGAATCTACATTTTTTTAGTTTCTGAGGATTTTAATAGATTGAGTATTCATAGTTATTAATAATCTCTAACCATAATTTTTATCCATGTTAATTTCCTTGTAGGTGAATATATTATTGTGGCACCTGTGATCAGTATGTACTTCACAAATTCCCTATAGATATAGTTTCCAAAAATCCTTAACACAAAGATCACTATAGCCAACTGTAGATCATGTGTTGGATATTTCTATCAATGAAATTCCACTATCTTGAGGTATTGGATATCACTTTATCATTGTACATTATTACCTAACCCCAACCCTTCTTTCCAGCATTTCTCTATGCTATAAAAAGTTTCTGACTTGAGGTAAGTATAAGTATTGGCGTATTGGTATGTCTCCTTTTCAAATCCTAAAATCTATCTTCACATTCAACGGTCTAGAAAAACATTAAGTCTTTATGTGTTAGGTTTTTAGTGTATTTTTTCGATCATGAAAAATATTTCAGTAGTCATTTGTAATATTGAGTTATTCTAAGGAAACTACTGATCTCTATTATATATTATGGTCTAGGCTAGTCATCAATTTCTTTTGTCTTACAATGGTAAAAAATATATTCATTTTTGTGTGATAATATAACAAAATAATTATACATCTGTCATACATAACTGACTTTTATTGTAATTTTTATATAAATTATCCCTCATATATGCCTTTAGCATAGTACTAAAATTCTACTCAATATTCTCATTTCTCTAGGATTATATTATATTATAATCTATAAAAACTACCAACAATTTGTTAAGGTAACACCTAATGAATATATCATTTTTTGATAAATATTTCTAGAAAATTTTGGAGTCAAAAGGAATTACTATGAACTCATAGTTTCCATACATTGTTATAATTTTTTTGGAGAAAATTTTTCTTCTTCACACTTAATTAGTGATATCTTGACTAAAGGTCCACATTTGAGAAATATTAATCCCCGCATATTTGATTGAAAAAGTTATCTTTCCATAATAGGGTATAAATTTTCATTTTCATAATTTTTTTGAGCTCATGATAATCAATGTAGAGGTGCATTGGCCCATCCTTATTGAAGAGAAATAATGACACACCCCATGATAAAGAAAATAGAAATGTAAACCCTTTATCTAGAATCTCCTAAAGATTATTCATATTCTCCTCAAGTTGAAAAATGGTAATTCTATATAGATTCCTATATATTTGAAAAGATCCAGGTATAAACTAAATTGAAAATTCAACATCTAATCAAGGAGGAAGACAAGAAAAATCCTTGGGATATACATCAGTATAATCTCTCACAATTTTCATGTCTTCAAGTATGATCCTTTTCTTAGTGTCAATCATATGTGATTGATATAATTACCCAGAAGGAAAAAATATCCTTGATTCATATGATGATCCCAAATTAGATTCAACCTTCTCATTTCACTTTAATATAATAGGTGGGTGATTCACAATTTGAAGAGTGATTTACTTATCTTGCAATTTTATGAAATCTATATATAAGGAAGGACAATCCATTCACCAAATTACATTAAATTACACTAAATTAGGTGTCACAAAGTTATCTAGGAATTTAACCCCACCAATGTAGACATGGGTTGAGTTTTATGTTTGGGATGAAATAATTGACACAATTTCCATCTTCAGTAACTAATAAACTTCCATGTTTTTAGGTGGTTCTTGAATAGTTATACTAAACCTTCATGATATGAATGAATGAATATAAAAAAAATAAAAACTTACTCTCTATATTATTGAATGAATAACTACCATAACAATCACCAGTTTATTATCATGAAGCACCTCTATTTTTATGATGCCATAGGCCTTCAACTGCTCTCTAGGACTTGTAGATTGTTTTTATTGATTTTCCTCAAGAACCATTAGATTTGTGCATAAGTTCCAATACTTTACTTATTCCTTTTAGTTGTAACATTGTACAATATGTTGAGGGTTGGATGGATCATTCCCTTATTACATAACATTGGTGTGTTTTCTACTATCAGTAATCACTGGCTAGGTTCCCTTCTTATACCTACCTAGAGCACTATGGGGTCACCTGCATAAAAATTCCATGAGGCTTTTCTCACTCATTCAACAAGTGGGATGTTTAAATTTCATTATAACACTATATTTCTATATAAAACCACCATATTTGAACAAAATTTTCCATTTATTATGACCATTAGATCCTTGATATTTGTTGATCTCTATCTCAAATTTGTGTTAAAAACATACAATTTCTCAAATCTATCGAAGTCTTGAATTTCCAAACCATTCTTCAAACAAGACTTTAGTCCAACAAAGATGGAGGCCAATTTAAATTTAGGGGATATGAAAAATCCAGAGGTGTGTCATGAAAATCTTATGGTGTTTTCTTTTTGTTCCCAAAACGATTAATCATCCTTTATGTTAAGACTTAGTAAATCCCTTTCCATTTGTAATTTTGAGAGTGCGGGTAAAAGATTTGATGAATTTTTTTTATATAATTCCTTCCACTCCATCAATTTGATATCTTCCTCATTATTCATATTTTTTATCAATGTACACGATTGATCGACTTCTCCATGCATATGATAAACATGGTTATAATATTCACTTGATAAGATAATTTAAGGATATAGAAGATATTTTCAATGTATTTGATCAATTATTCCACAGTTAAAGCATAAAAAAATCCACTTAATGTTGGAATCCTATGTCACATAATGTTTTTAATTGAAACTTGTTCATTCTTGGGGGGATTCATGAATTCATACTAATTTATTTTTTGGTTCAAAAAATGTTTTATCTGAAAAAGTTTTTTATGAACCTCCAAACTCCTACTTCTTTTGGGTTGGGCAACTAATTTTTATGGTCATCACATTTCCCCTCACATTGGGTTTTTACTTAGTTTATACTATTTCGAACAATTTGAATGAAAGAAAAGGATAATTAAGTATGAGTATTTTTAAATTATTAAATACATATATGGGAAACTAGGAACATTATAGAGATAATTTATAGAAGAAAATTATTTCTTAACTTACAAAAATTGTGGTTTCAATCTATGTTATCCATGATATATTTCATAATAAGATGTATTTTGAAATTTTTTTCCACTTAATAATGGATTGTAAAGAGTTTCTAAATTTCTAAATCATACCCCATGGGAGATTAAAACAAGGGGAATAGTTAGGACCATTATTGTGTGGAAGTTAATTATATTTTCAAGACTAAAATACATTTTTCTGAGTTATTAACACTAGGTACATCTATTTTAGAACCACATGAACTTGTAGTATCCAAATAGGTATGTAATTTCTCGGAAACCACTCCCTATATACTTCAATAATATTATGGTATATTTTCCTATACTTAGTATTATCCTTAAAGTTATCCTTATACTTCACCATAGGGTTACAATAATCCTTTCTCATTCTTGTTTCCAAAGGTTAACAAAACATTTCCTATGATACACACTATAGGTACCTGGTCATTTTTAAACATATTATTACATGATTCATAAACATTAATATCCAATAATATAACCCAATGACCATAACAGCCTTGTGTATTTGTAGGAATAACTAACTAATACATAAAAGGAAAATAAAACATTGAATCCTTATTTTATTCTCTATAGTGAGATCATAAAATCCATTCATGTTCTATAATATGTTTGAGATAACCTAGGGAACACAGAAAGAATGGGGTGAATTAAAAATTCAAGTGAGGGAATATTCATGATAACAAATCATAATATGTGACTCAAATGTATAACATGATATCATAAAGGTGAAGGTATTTCAGTAATCAAGTGGAAAAATATTATAAAGAGCATGGTATCATAATATAATTGAAACATGAGAATGTGGTAACGACAAAAAACCTAACATAAACATAAGTCAAGTCTACCTACCAAGAAAACATAACATGGTAGATAGAGTCCCATAATGAATTAGGTTCACTTCCTAATCCCATACATTTTTTACTACGAGACTAAAACATTACCCAATGCATTGGAGTGATATATAATTCTAGTCCCACCTATCACATTCATTACACATACATCAATATTCATTCCATATAAGGATATCAATCCCTGGGAATAAACATAATAATTACCCATGGAAATAAATGGGTTTTATAATATTTTCTCCTAACACAATCAATAGATATTTCTTAAAGAAGGCATTTGATAAATGGTCATAAGGCATGTATTATCCTATTAAAGGAAGGGATAATAAACAAAGTATGAATGTGAGAGACATACATATAGAATTTAGAATAATTCTATAACATTAAAGGGATATAGAATAATTTTTATAGAGAATGTTCATAAACCAAAGAAAATGGATTCTAATAAATATCTCTTACCATGTGCCCGATTTGTCACGTGTATTCTTTATATTGCTCTTCTTCAGAAAAATGATTTTAGTTTGCATTAAATGACTTTATACGTAGGATTTATAACCAAACCAAGGATTATATGATAATTGGAGGAAATTAGAGACATGATTCTGGTAGATATTGGTGAAACCAAAGGGTTTTGGATGTGCAGAAAGGAGAGGAGAGGGGTGAGATTTTATAAGTTGGGGAGTCGGTGTATATGTGATTTTTGAAATGAAAGGATTCCACAAACAATTTTACCTTGATAAAAAGGCTCAAAAAATGAACAATTTTTTTAAATTAGTAATTATAAAATCTATATATGACCATAAAATAGTAATTAGACAAGTTTTAGGTCACTATTAATCCTTATCTTTTTAGATTGTCCCCAAGTAAACCCCTTTTTACATTAACCAAGGTAAATAATTTTTAAAATTTTCACTATTAATTATGGTAAAAAATTAATTTGAACTTAATGAATGATATAAATTATTATGATTACAAAAATGGAATCTATTTTTAAAAATCCAACTCATAGAAGTGGTACGATTTAATTTAAAATTAATCTCGTACTTCTGTCGAAAAAACAGTTTTCAAAAAGAAAATATTTCAACAGTTGAAATTTTTTTGATATCACATCAAAATATAAAATTGATTATAAATAACTAATTTAGATTAATTAATATATTATCTAAATAATTTTACTTTTAAATCCACACTAATATAAAATTTGTTTTGTAAATGGTTTATATAAAAACATCGTTTTTAATTAAAATCAATATTTTCTCTATTAACCGAAAAATGAAACTTTTCATAAAAATTCCAAAAAAAATCATCCTAATATATTTTTAATATTATAAATTAAAATATGAATTGAATTTTTTAAAATAAAATTTCTAAAATTAGAAAAATTAAATTATAATTTATGTGTACAAAGTGAGACTAAATAGACTTTTAGGAAAATATTTTCTTTCAATTTTTTTTATTTTGAATGGTTATTATGTTATTTATAATTAATAAAGAACCATTTAATTTATTTTATACATGTGTAAACCATATAACTTTTCATCATTTGGTTTTTACTATTCACACCCACAAACATAACAACTATGTTATTGAGGCCGTGTTTAAATAATAATATTTTAATAGAGTATCATGGTTCATTTAACATTGGCTTCGACAGTATCAAATTATATCAAAGAGAATAAATTTATTTTTGATGAAATATATAGTAATTTCATAGGGTATAAAATTTAATAATGTTAGTGTCTCCGAATATAACTTTTTATTGATGTCTTTATTGAAAGCCTTACAGGTGAGAACCACATGAAACTTAGAAGTAATAATATATTCCCAATACTCCATTCTTACCATTTTAAAAATATAAGTAGATAAAATAATATTGGAATATTTTGAATTTTCTAAGAAGGGGAAAATCCTTAAAATCCTCTTGATCTATAATTTTAATTCACGGTGTCCCTTTTCACCTTAAAAGATCAACAGATGCTATTTATGGATTTTTTTAGAATGAACCACCCAATGTTCTTGTTCAAAATTAGTATCTTGGACCATGTACTAGATCGTTTGTACTATAGATTCCACCAAGGTTGAGTCTATTAGAGGATTCTATTATGGGAATTGTTCCATATTCCGCCCTAAGATTCTGAATATATTCTTATTGAATGAAAAATAATCTATAAAATAAGGTGATTAAATAAATTTATGTAGTTCCATGACCTGGATTTCTACCTGAATAGTTCTGTGGTTTAGTTGAATGCTAGGCCTTAGGCACTTCTCCCCATATTCCAAAGGCTTCTGACTAGAATTGAGGGTTTTAGAGGAGACAATGCGTAGTCTATACACTTTGGTGTGGATAATAATAATGATCTATACCAATATAGTTGTTGAAAAAGTCCATAAATCAGTGGAAGAAAAACAACACATAAGGAGCATATATAAAGATACAACAGAAAACTATACCATTTAAATAACAAATTTATCATATAAGGTCATAGAAATAAATAAAAAGATAGGTTCTCCCATGGATGACCATAAATACATATGTATAACATCATGATGAAACAAAATCAAAACTCTATCCTGATGCAAGAAACACCATGGTCCCATGCCATCTAAGCCATAAAAAAGGACCAACTCGACCACTATTGTCTATCTCCTATGATCAGTCCCTTACTTGATCGCAGAGAAATAATGTCTACATGCATCCCAAAGGACTTGTGTTTGGTGTGAGAATAAATCTCTGTAGGTCACCATAAATCTGTGTATGTCTTTCATCCTTGATTAGGTAGGATTATGTGAAATGTAAATAAAAAGTCACTATACACCCATTTAATTAAATACCCACTTCCCTTGTCCTCTTAATCCACAAGGATGAGATCACCTACTTTGAATAGAACCAAAAATATCTGAACACATTCCCCCAAACATATATAAGGAATATATCACCAGTCTATTTATATATTTGAAATGTTAAGGATCAATAGTTTATTTCCCAAGTAATCCTCAAATGAATTTCATCCTAGGCAAACCCTTAGGTTCCACTAATAACCATGTTACCCGAAACCTCATGCCACTAGTCAAATTTCTGACATCCAAACTGTATTCCCAAACAAAAATTACCTACTCTCTAGGACATCAGTACTTAAAATCACTGTCATCCTGAAGCCTGACATCCCTTGGCACATAATTGTATGTCCTCCAAATGATAATAATAATCATCTCATCAAATGACATCCGGAGGCACACTGATATCCATCCACCCCATATCTTGGACCAATGACCTCAACTATAATATTGATCCTTATCCCCAAACCAATGGTTTCAACACTATCAACTGATGTTCTATCACCATTAATGTGGCTTTCTATGGGGAGAACCCCCAAAACATCTCATTTTCAACAACATCACATAATTTGCGTATTTTACAGGGGTATCCACCCACATAAAGTGGTAAATACCACCTCATTTGAGTCTTAAATGTGTAATCATGACTCAAAAAATGCATCAGACAACCAAAAGTAAGTATATATCACCAAAAAAACCAAAGACACATTATCTGACTCCACTTTCCCCAATGACTATATACTCAACCCCTATAGTAGAAACCATCCCATGTCCCAATATCCAATCCATCTACCTGATGATCACATAACATCAATCCCAAAACCATGTTTCCCAACATGGTGATCATCATTACCTCAAGCATTTGGTATAATCCCAACCTGATGAGCCATGTCACCTCAATCAAGGTGATCATCATCACCTCAATCCCCAAGAAAATCCCATCATGTTCCCATAGAATCAATCAGTACAATATGAAAAATAAATTTTATTTAAATCGAACTCTCAAACTAACATGACCAGGTTGGTTTAATCCCCATTCCTAGATTAACCATTTCTAGTAAACTGGAGAATTCCCATAAGAATATCTTCACATCAGTGAATAAACTTGATTATATGAATTAATTTATTAGGGGCCACACTCAGCCAACATAACGATATGTTTCAGAATAAACCTCTAAAAGAACCACAAAAACAATGGGAAATCTATCCACCACCTACCCTATAATAGTAGGTTCTTAATTGTCTGAAGTTAGATTCTAAATTGAGCCGAAATGGAAGAAAATGGTGTTTTGGACCAATTACCTAAAAATGGGGTAAATGAGATCTCATAGATTTATCATTCATTGTGGTGAGATAAAAAAAGAAAAAAAGAAATCATATTAAAATTATTACTAATAGAAATCCATAACCACCAAAAGAACAAGGATCAGAGTTCGAACATGGAAGATATGTGAAATCCTAGGGGGAAGGGATATCGGAGGAGTAGCCCTATACATGTGGTGGAGAAGGAACAATAGAGGAGGAACATATATATATATATATATGTAGGAGGTAAGGGGAAAAATGTAATTCCATCTAAATAAATTATCCACACAATTTGGATAACAATGCGCTAAAAATGTGGTGTTCTCTTCCTAAAACCCACACATGCATGTTCTAAGATCATGTTTTTCCAAACTTTGTGCAAACCATGTGAATTAACTCTATTAAAAATTGATGATATATCCCATGGCCACAAACCCCCCACCTAAATGGGTTTACAAACCATGTACAGTGCCACATAAGGTACACACTATCCATCCTAGGTGTCCACATTTCTTGTCCAAACCATGAACCTCTGTCATTTCATTAATGAAACTATGTTTCTAGAAATATTTTCACTTGAAAGTCACCCAAAACCCTGAGGCAAATGGATGGACAGAAACTTTAAGGACTCAGACTTATTACATACATACAAATTAATTTAGTCAAGAAAACAATACCTTTTACATTGAGGATATTTTAATGTTTTTAGATTTTGGGAATTGGTACATAATACATTCATAACATTAAACATGGTTACAGAGTGGATATAATAAAAATAGTTTTCATTTGTTTCAAAATTTAAAGCATTGAAACACAAAACATGATTCCTTGAAAATTATTCAACATTTAACATGGATTATTTCTTTGTCTTACACATACATTAACCTGCGAAAATCATTTAAAACTTGTGATGATCATAAAAACACAATAAGGGATATAAAAAGAAGGAAAGAACACATTAGTAAATGAATACTTCTAATCTGTGAAATCACTTTCAAAAGACATAATTATCACTTGTATATATATACATAAATTGTGAAACAAGAGATTAAAAAAATACATAAGAACATAATTATAACCATAAAGGTATATTGTGGCATTACTAATATAATCTTGTAACCCTCTCGGCTACCTTATAACTTGTAACCCTCACGACTAACATACTATTTGTGTAACCATCGTAGTTACACTTGGAGTAACCATATTTCCGACCAACCACTTACACATATCCAATGAATTGGAGGGAGATATAGGTCCCAAAATTCATTAAAAACAACTACCAAGAACCAGAACATAATCATGCAACATGAATAATAACATAAAAACATTGCTTTTGAATTTTGTGAAACATATTTTAAAAGAAGATTTTAAAATAAAATCCCCTTATAAATATCATACAATCGAAGTGAAACATAATAGATTGTATGGAATATATAAATATATACACTTTAATTAGTCCTAATTCAACATAATATAAGCAAAACCCATCACATATTAAATTTTAATACCACATAAATAACGAAGTAGAAGGTTAACCCAAAGAATGGAAATCAGGTTAAGAAATCCCTTACTGCAGGATTGTCTTACTTAAAAATTGTTTAAAATTCCTTTATAATGGTTAAAATAGGGTTATTCATATTCCGAAAATCATTTTCATGTTTATAAGATCTTATATAATCATTTTATAACGTCAATTCACCCTTTAATTATTTGTATTTTGTTCATTTCACTGTTTTGGGTGAGTTCTTTCAATAATTTTCATGATCGTTTCAGGATGGATGTTCTTGTCGATTGGAAGTGAAACTATAAAATTGGAATGGAAAGGTATTTAAATATTTATATTACCATAATTTATACCAATTATATTTTTGGTTTTTTATATGAGGATGATTCATAAGTTAAAACATTAATGATGTTCGTTTAGATCATTTTAGTGGTTCTTTGATAATAACGACTTGATTTTGTCTTATAAATTAAAACCATGAGTACAACAGAATTATAGAACCTTGTATGAGACATAATAAATATATTATAACATTTTTCAGCCATAGAAATGGTTTCATTACCATAATTAAAAGAATTAATGAAAATTGGAATCACATTGTCCATGATGTCGGTAATTCAACACATCACAGACAATGTTTTTATCACTTGAATAAGTGGGAGAGGAGAAGAAGAATGATGACGAATTTTCCATGAACATGAGAAAATTCAGAATATAAATGATTTATAGATATTTCATGACTCTTTGGTAAGAAGATATGAATAAATAATAAGAAAATAAAGGAATTCAAAAAAAGGGAATAATTGAGAAATCCCTTACAAAAATTATGCAGCCTAACGACTATGTAACATGGTATTAGAAAATATTGAAAAGACTGGGGACAAGCGTCACCCATATAAAAATGAATCATAACCTAGAATATATCAATAATAATAAGTAAATAAAAACATGGTATGTAAACATGAATGTTATACCACATAAAAGAGATCTTGAATGGAAAAAGAAAGAAATTGATATTTTTCTTACCAAGCAGAGTAACTACAAGAACATGAATTTTGGGACCTTGGGGGATTGAGGAAACCTTTTTAGGACTACTATGTAGTAAAGGAACTCATAAATTAGTATATGTGGAATTTGGAATGACGTTAATGAATGAATGGGTTGGTATTTATAGAAAAAGTGAGAGATTATTTTAATAATTTCCAAGGGACACCTCATTAGTGGTATTTGAAAAACCATGGGCTTGCCCGTGGTATTTTTCCTTGGTATAAGACATTTGGGACACCTCATAACTTATTTTATGGTTAAAAATTCTACCAGATTTATTACATCATTATTACATCATTAATGATCCCATTAACACACCGAAACTCAAAATTGTATTTTTTACTATTCACCAAAAAATCAACTGTTTCTGAAAAATATCCTAAATTAGCCATTAAAATTTATCGACATGTATAAATTAAAAATGAAGTCCATTTTTTGAAAATAATTTTCTAAATATGTTTAATTTAATTTCTAAACAAAATCATACTTAATTCAAAAATTAATAATTTAAAAACATTAAATGGTTTTATATCACATTTAAAAATTAATCAAGATGTCTTTATCTTAAAGCCTTAAGAAAATAAAATATGAATACAATTTATTATTCATTATGGTCATATTACTATTCATATTACTATTCATAAGGGTATTTTACTATTCACCAAAAAACAAGTTGGTTCTAATAGTTTCCAAATAACATACTGAACACCATTTTAGATGGGAATTTTTCGAAATTCAAAATATAGAATAAGTAAAATTATATTTAAAGGATACTTATAAATATCTATATTAAAAAAAAAAATCTATCATTTCAACTTATTTTTAGAAATCCTTGGGGTGTTACATTATCCCCACCTTTTGGAAATTGCATCCTCACAATTTTATTTACTTATTAAACAAGTGAGGGTATCATCCCTCACAACATTTTCTGACTCCCATGTTGCTTCTTCAGCCATGTAGTTTCTTGAAAAAACCTTTACCTGTTGGATTAACTTATTCTACAATACCAGTTCCCTTCAATTAGGAATATGAAATGGTTTCTTTTCATAAGAAAAGTTCTACTCTAACTTAACTGCTTTTGGGCTCAAGACATGTGTTGAATCTAGCACATACTTTCTCAACATCGAAACATGAAAAAAATTGTGTACCTGAGACAAATTTAGAGGCAGAGCTACTAGGTATGGAACTGTTCCATCCTTTTCCAAGATTTCAAAAGGACCGATGAATCCTGGAGTTATCTTTCCTTTCTTACCAAAATGAATCACACTCCTATAAGGAGAGATTTTAAGGAAAATATGATCACCTACCTCGAAAGAGAAGTCTTTCCTACTATCTTTTGCCTAACTTTTATGCATTCTCTGAGATGCCCTTAAGTGAAGTTGGATTATCTTAACTTTCTCTGCCACTTCTTCTACTAAATCTGGCCCCATCAACTTTATTTCATTGTCTTCATCCCAAAACAATGTAGTTCGACACCGATTCCCATACAATGCATCAAAAGGTGCCATCTGAATACTGGAATGAAAACATTTATTATAAGAAAACTCAACTAAAGAAAGATGATGATCCTAACTTCTCTAGTAGCCCATTGAACAACCTCGAAGCATATCCTCAAATTTCTAAATCGTTCGTTCTGTCTTCCCATCTGATTGAGGATAAAAAGCAGTACTGGAATTTAACTTGGTGCCCAGTGACGTCTAAAGTCCCTTCCAAAAGTTAGAAGTGAACCTGGGATCCTAGTAATATAAAATGGAAAGAGGAATTCCATGTAACCTGACAATATCCTTGATGTATAGTAGAGAAAGATGATCCAAGGACATTTTATCTCTAATTTATATAAAATGTGAAGATTTTTTTTAGCCGATCAACAATAACTCAAATCGAATTGTTACCTAGAGAAGTCTTTTTGTAGTCTCACTGCAAAGTCTATAAATACATTCTCCCATTTCCACTCAAGCACTTGCAAAGGATAAAGCATCCCATTAGATAACTGCCACTCTACATTAACCTTTTGACATTCCAAACATTTCATGGTAAAATCACCATTATCTATTTTCATTCCATCCCACCAGTAATACTTCTGAAGGTCTCTATACCTATTAGTACTGCCAGGATTAACCAAAAATGGAGAAATATGACCTTTAAACAACAAATATTTCATCAACTAAGAATCATAGGGCACACACAACCTTTTTACAAATATAAAAACACAAACTTTATCAAGGTTAAAATCGGGAAGCTTACACATTTTAACCAATTCTACCTTTTTCTGTAGCTCACGGTCTACCTTCTGTGATCACTTAATTTTGTCTAACAATGAATACTGCACGAAATCATGAAACAGAACATATGTATTATCTACAACAACAACTTCGAATCCAAAATTCATCAAATCATGAATCAAGGGATCATGTTCCAAATGTAACATGGTTAATGATGCATACTGTTTTAGACTCAAGGAATCCACCGCTTTGTTTTCTTTTCCACGATGATAATTGACCGTTAAATCATAATACTTTATCAGTTCAATCCATTTTCTTTGACTCATATTTAATTCCAACTAAGTGAATATTTACTTCATACTTTTATAGTCAGTATATATTTGACATTTGGCTCCGTATAAATGATGCTTTCAAATTTTCAAAGAAAAAACAACAGATTCAAATTCCTAATCATGTGTGGGATAATTTAACTCATGAGGTTTTAGTTGTCTTGAAGAATAATAAATTAATTGATCATTCAACATCAAAAAACAACAATGTCCCTTTAAAGAAGCATCACTATATATGAAAAACTCACCATTTTTGGAAGTCAAGGCCAAAACTGGAGAATTTACCAATATTTTCATTTGTTCCTGAAAATTAACATCACATTCTTCTGTCCAAACAAATTTAACCCATTTCTGTGTTAACATAGTTATCAAGCTAGATAACCATAAAAAGTTCTTAACACAACATTGGTAATAACCCGTTAATACAGGGAAACTATGAATCTATGTTACATTTGTGGGTATTGGGCATTCATCAACCACTTTTTTTGGGAAGGATCAACTATTATTCTATCATTATATACAATGTTCCCAAGAAATGAAATCTGTTGCAACCAAAAATCACACTTTCTGAATTTTCCATAGAGTTTATTTTCTTTTAATGTTTTTAGAACAACCCTTAGATATTTCTCATGATCCTCTTTATTTTTATAAAATACCAGAATTTCATCAATAAACACAACCACAATGTTATCCAAAAACTCATAAAATACTCTATTCATAAGATTAATTAATACAGTAGGTGCATTAGTTAACCCAAAGGTCATAAACAAAATTCATAATTCCCATATCTAGTAAGAAAGGCTATTTTTGGGATGTCATCCTCATTTACATTTAGTTGATGGTATCTGGATATCAAGTCAATCATGGAAAAGTACTGAGCTCCCTGGAGCTGATCAAACAAGTCATTGATGTGAGGTAAAGGCTACTTGTATTTAGAAGTGATGATATTCAAAGCTCTATAATCAATGAAAAGTCTCATGGAACCATATTTCTTTTTAATGAAAAAACAGGGGATCCCCATAGTGAAGTTCTAGGATGAATGATGCCTTTATTAAGTAAATACTGAAACTGATTTTTTAATTTAAGACGTTCTATTTGATCCGAATGAGAATGGGGTTTTGAAATTGGATTAGCATCAGGAACTAATTCAACTATGAATTCAAAATCCCAATCAGGTATGACATTGGGTAAATCATATGAAAAAACATCAAGGTATTCATTTACCCCTGGAACATCCTTAATCTAAACAGTTCCCTTGTTTTCAACAATATGAGGAAGATAAAATTAATTTCCATCTTTCAATAGTTTCTAAGCTTCTTGATATGTTATCAAATTTATGGGTTCTTTCATTTATACAAACTGAAACTCTTTCTGAAAAAAACTTATTTAGCTCTACATTCAATCTTATTATGATTAACAGAAATCAAATCCATTCCCTAAATAACATCAAACTTGACTAAGGGTAAAACAACAAGGTTTGCAGGTAAATTCCTTCTACAGACCATAATAGAAATATTCTTATAATTCATTTTTACTATAATATTTCCCCTTGGTGTTCAAAAACAAGTCAAGTCTCATTTGTTGAGGTGATATTTCCAATTTACCCAAAAATTCCTTAGAGATGAAAGAATGTGTAGAACCCATATCAAAAAAAACATTAGAAAAATCTATGTGAACAAACAGTGAACCTGATACAACTTCATTGGATGGACCTAAATCGGCGGATGTAGTCACAAAGGATGTCACTACACCTTTCTGCTTATAGTCTGGCTTCTTTGCATCATTTAGATCTATCTTGAGGTAAGCATTTGCATAATGAACAATCTCAACACATTTAAAACAATTTACAGTTTACTTATCAGGATTATTCTTAGGATCATTTTCATTGCAATTTTGGTCCACATGTCCAAACATACCACATTTAAAACACTTCCTAGTTCTGCTAAAACATTCTCCAGGGTGTTTCTTCCCACACTTTTCAAAAAATGGAAACTAGATTTTCATACCATCAGATTTCTTTGGTTGATTCTTATACATCACTTTCCACCTTGACCTCTTCTTTTTCTTATTGCCAAAATGAACGTGATCATCAGAAAACTCCATCTCTACCCTCTTGGCACATCAGACAAGTTTATCCTAAATTTGAATTCACAGGAGGCCAATGCTCTTTGATACATTGGTTTCAGTCCTGAGTAAAAGTGGATGATTTGGAAATAAGTATCCAGAATAATATTGGGAGGATACCTCACCAGTTGGGTGAAGTTCCCTTCATACACAACCACCGAATCCTCCACCTTTTTCTTCAATTCATGGAATTTATTCTCTATCCTATGTCGCACAACCTTAGGAAAATATTTTTGGAGGAAAATACTTTTAAATTAATCCCACTCTAAGGAATCAATATCCACTCTACCCCTGATATTCCTTACCACTGGCCACTACTGATCAACTTCACCTTCAAAACTATAAATGGAAAGACTTAACTTCTGATTTTCTGAACATCCCATAACATCGAATATGTTTTCGAGGGCTTTGATCCATCCTTTAGCTACTACTAGGTCAGAAGATCCATTGAAAGCATGAGGGTGTTGTGTCATAAAATGTTCCACTATTTTCATGTTACATTGGGGAACCTATGGTTGTTCTCATCCATGGATTCCACCACCATTTATTACCTGCGTGAACAGATCCCTTATTGCCACAAACTACTCGGTTCCAATCCCTACCATTCTAGGCTGTAGAACTGGAAGGATATCATTCTGTTGGTTCCTCTCCTCTTCAGCATCCCTATTACTTTTTCGGACAACCATTCACAACATACATATCTTATATGAAGAAACATGGAAATATTTAAATTCAACAACATTTCAAATTAATGATAGAGTAAAAATAATTTATGGTATTTTATTGACATTATCCTAACCCCTAAAGTTATCCATACCATCCTATGATACCAACCATAAGGACCCCACCTTATTATATACATAATCTTAACAATAGTAAACAAAACACATAATTTTACATTTATAATCTTTTTATGTTTATGTCATTAGAGAATTTTTACATAATACATTCATAACATTATACATTGTTATAGAGTGTATACAATAAAATTATTTTCCCTTTATTTTCAAAATTTAAAGAATTAAAACTTAAAACATGAATCCTTGACTATTAATAAACATTTAACATGGCTTAAATCTTTTTATTACACATAAATTAACCATTGAAAATCATATAAAACTTGGGATTTTCACAAAAACATAGTACGGGATATTAAAATACGGAAAGAATATATTATTCCATGAGTACATGTAATATATAAAAGCACTTTCAAAAGACGTACTTATCAGCTGTATATATATACTTACATTGTGAAAAATGAGATTTAAAAAATAAATAAGAACATAAGTATAACCATAAATGTATCATGGGGAATTACTTAAAAAATCTTGTAACCCTCTCAGCTACCTTATAACTTGTAACCCTCACAGCTACCTTACTATTTTAGTAACCATGACAGTTACACTTGGAGTAATCATATGACCGACCTATGACATAAACATACCCAATGAATTAGAGGTAGATATAGTTCCAAAAATTCATCATAAACAATTCCCAATAATCAGAACATAATCATACAACAAGAATAATAACATAAAAACATTACTTTTGAATTTTGTAAAACATAATTTTAAAAAAGGATTTTAAAAGAAAAGCCCCTTATAAATATCAGAAAGTTGAAGAGTGACTTAATAGAGTGGATGGAATATGTATATTCACTATAAGTAGACATAATTAAACATAATATATGAAAAAACCATCACACAATAAATTTTAATACCACTTAAATAATGAAGTAGAAGGTTAACCTAAAGAATGGAAATCGAGTTAAGAATTCCCTTATCTCAGGCTTGTGTTACTTAAAACTTATTTAAAATTCCCATATAATGGTTAAAAGAGTGTTATTAGTATTTTAAATAAACATTTTCATGTTTATAAAATCTTATATGATCATTTCCTTACCTCATTTCACACTTTAATTTTTAGTATTTTGTTCCTTGCACTGTTTTGGGTGAGTTCTTTACATGATTTTCATGATCGGTTCATGATAGAATGTTCATGTCGATTAGAAGTGAAACACCAGAATTGAAATGGAACGAAATTTAAATATTTAAAATTCTATAATTTATACCATTTATCATTTTGATGTTTTATATGAGGATGATTCATAAGTTAAAAAATTAATTATGTTCGTTCATATCATTTTAGTGGTTTTCTGATAATAACGACCTCATTTTGTCTTATAAATTAAAACCATGAGTAAAAAAAATTACCGAACCATGGATGAGAAATAATAAATAGATTATATCCAGGTTCAAACATAGAAATGGTTTCATGACCAGAATTTAAATAATTAATGAAAATCGAAATCACATCATCCACGATGTCGGTAATTCGACACACCACTGACCATGTTTTTATTCCTTGAATAAGTGGGAGGGGAGATGAAGTGTGAAGATTAATTTTTCATGAACATGATAAAATCCAGAATATAAGTTATTTATATATATTTCATGCCTCTTGGGTAAGAATATATGAAGAAATAATAAGAAAAGTAAGGAACTCAAAATAAAAGAATAATTGAGAAATCCCTTATAAAATTTCGGCAGCATAACTTCTATGTAACATGGTTTTAGAAAATATTAAAAAGAGATGGGAAAAGGACCACCCATCAATAAATGAATAATAATACAGAATAGATCAATAATGAAAATGAAATAAATTATTCATATGGAAGCATGCAGGTTATACCACATAAAAGATAACATGAATGGAAAAAAGAATCAAATTGAGAAGTTTCTTATCTTGTAGAGTAACTCCTAGAAAAACGAAGGTTGGGACCTTGGCGGCTTGAGTAAACCTTAATACGACTACTATGGAGGTAAAGAGGTCAGAGCTTCGTTTATGTTGAATTTGGAAAGAATTTAATGAATTAATGGGTTGGTATTTATAGCAAAAGTGAGGGATTTATTTAATTATTTCCAAGGGACACATCATTAGTGGTATTTCAAAAACCATGGGCTTGCCCATGGTATTTTTCCTTGGTATAAGACACCGGGGACACCACATAACATATTTTTCTATAAAAAATTCTACCATATATATTACATCATTATTACATCATTAATGATGTCATTAACACACAGAAACTCAAAACTATATATTTTTTACTATTCATCAAAAAATAAATTGTTTCAGAAAAATCACCTAAATTCACCCTAACCATTTATCGACGTTTAGAATTCAAAAATGGAGTCCATTTTTTGAAAATAATTTTATAATTATTTTTAAATTAATTTTTAAATAAAATCATACTTAATCCAAAAAGTAATAATTTAAAAACGATAACTATTTTTATATCACATTTAAAAATTAATCAACATATCGTTATCTTAAAGCCTTAGGAAAATAATATAATAATAAAATTTAATATTCATTAGGGTCATATTACTATTCATAAGGGTGTGTTAATATTCACAAAAAAAAACAAGTTGGTTTCAATATACTCCAAATAACATACTAAACACAATTGTAGATGGCTATTTTTCGAAATTCAAAACATAGAAGAAATAAAATTATGTTTAAAGGGTACTTATTAATATCTACATTAAAAAAAATTCAACCATTTCAACTTATTTTTAGAAAACCTTGGGGTGTTACATAAACCCCATATAAAAATATTTAATTGGGCCAATCAAACACTCAGAATTAGGTTTTAAATTCAATAATTCTTATCAGCCTACTCACCATACTCAATATTCAAACAAGTTGAGGATTTTCAAACCTCTCTTAAACCCAAGATGTTACAATATCCATACCTTGACATATTTTATCCCAAACTATTAATCATTAACCAGAGATGGTACCAAACATACCCATATCATTTATATAACCCCGACATTCCTCTATCATTAAGTCATAGGTAAAATTCCCCCATGAAACTCCCCACCATTTTAATTACCTACCTATTAACTTCCCTACCCAAGACAAAAAATAGAATGGCCCATCAATATTCCTTGGGCACTAATGTCCTCCCATGATGCATCTTCATGATTGAAACTCATTATATTTAAAAGAAATACTTGTTTCATACCTAACACCATTGAAATTCAACACCTCATCAGATGCCCATAAGTACCTATTCCATACCCTTAACTATTCAAATCATATAACTAATAAGGTTCCAAAAGATCATGAATATTAATATATTTCCCAAAGAATCCCACATCATATATATATCTTCATTCTCAAAAAAATCTAGGTTCTTGCACCTCATATAGATACCACATTACATAGATTCCCATAATAATACTCGGTGCCTACTCACCTCAAATATATATTCCGAATCACAAGCCATGCTAACAAACTAACCATTTCTTGGTTTGTCAAAAAAAATATATATGCACCTCATGTCTTAAAAATGGAATAATCTAAAAAAAGGGGAAACCTGTTCAGGTCACTAATCTCGAAATACCTCTAATTGTAGTTGGCTCATTGGCATGCACAACATCTATTAGCTCCTATGCGTACATCTATCATGAGTCCCCACTACCTAAGGCCATGAAATATTGTGGAGATTCACTAGATACCAAACAATGAACCAATTATAGTGTCCCACTATCCCTTCCACAAACATCACTTATATTTGACACCCAGCTATAATCTCCTGTACCACTCCCCGTCCTACCCCAAATCCTTGAGACTAATCTAGTATCTGAATCCCAGCTATTTGAGATGGTTTATTACAGTACCTGTACAAATGGATCACCTGGACCCATGCCTGACACTCCTTCAGAACACAATCACACTAGGTCCAGACATTCCCTGGATGCCCACAATGGAAGCATACAGATGAAGACCAACTCCCCGGTGGTCTTATTAAATCACTGCCCTAACTTACCTACCATGAATCCTTAAGGGACCATTTACTTCTTCCAAATAAATCAGCACTTAACTCACATACATTGTCACCTTGATCGAATATGATCGGTCCATCAAGTCACTCTTAATTATCCATTTTTGGTTGACGACCTCTTAAAAGGATGTTGACCTGAAAATATTGATCTGCAACATGATTCTATACTGCAAGACATCCTCAAAATGTTTCATCATGGATATGTATTTTCTTAGAATATAATGTGAAAATAATGATAGATCAATAATTCTGGCTACATAGTCCATGATAGAAGTACCCCTTATAAAGATTCATGAAATCCCAGGCTCAGTCCAGGCTTAAATTCGTGAAAAAAGAAATTATCAAGGCATCCAGATTTGAAATCCTTCAAATATTTTCCCTCATGTACTCCGACTTGTACTTGTACATCAGAGTAGAGGTTTTATGTTCCCATGGTAATTCACATCGCCAACTTCACCCTCCATCATGGGCATGTCTCAAGATGATCAATGATCATCAGTATAGACTCTATGCAGTTATATTCCACCTGCGGTCCACCCTTACCCTAGAATAGAGGTTGGTGATGAGAATAGAAATCCTAAGTTAGGTACTCCATAGATGTATTGAATCCTGAGTATCACCAGTCGAAACCCAATATTACACAAATAAGGCTTTCATAGAGATACTCATTAATCCATTGGTTGAATTCTATCATCTTTAGTTGTACTTCTAGTACCAAATCCTATCCAAACGGCTCATGATCATCCCAACCATCAGGGTCCTGATCCCGACCTTCAGGGGGCTCATCCTTGTGTACACTCATGTGGCCCCACCTCACCACCCTACTGACACTCCATAGGAAACTGTCTAGGTGTCATTCAGATGAATACCAATCACAATGGTTAGACAAACTTAATAGTATTTATATATATAATAGGGGAAAATGTAATAGGCATTATAGTTCACCACACTTACACTCCCCTAACACACCCTATCTCACAAAATCCCGTCTTATAGCCCCTTACATACCCACACCAGGGTTAGGTATCAAATATAATCCAGCCTCATGGCCCATTAACATCCCATATTAGGGTTAGGTATCACATGTAACCCAACCTCATGGCCCCCATCCTACCCACATATGAGTCATACATCACATATCTTGTATCAATCTGATGTAGTTAAGTATAATTTCAAAAAGAGTATATATAGAAAAAAATTATTTATCATCATTTTTGAATCGTTAAAAAATTTACCTCTATCATCATACCTTGATACTCATACCAGAATTTGGATCACATATCATATGAATATAGATTCACATATAATTATATCCACATCTCATTGGATCCAGATTCCTGGGTTAGGTGAGTAAAATCCCACCAAAAAAGGCCTAGTTGGAAAACACTATTTAGATTCTTTTCAGACATGTTAATCATCCTAAAACCTCTTAAAAAAATCTATTTCCCTATGAAAATCACTAGAAAACACATCATATGAGCCTAAGTGCATATTGTGATGCATGAAAAACATCACTTTCCATATTGGGCCAAGTGTCAAAATCTAAATAATAGATAACAATCAAAACTAAGTGTGAAAATAAAGGCGGAGATCTAATAAATTATAAAAGTGAAAATAAGAACCTCATTTTACAACCCATATAAACTTGGTTCTCCCTATTACGTTGGGCTACATGCACCCAAACATCTGCTCTATACTTAGTTCGAACTACATCATAGTGTCTGGTCTATCATATCCCAAATAGTAAAACCCAATAAGAAAGAAATATTCCTATTATAACCTTAGTATCGGAAAAATCCTATCCAATATAGGAGAAAAATAGTTCATTGATACCATTAGTAGTGCCTGACCGGGTTTTCCACCCAAACAGTGCTCCAGGCCGATTGACAACTAGGCCTTAGGTGCACCTCCCCATATTCCAAATGATGTCAAATACCAATGAGGGTATGAGAGTTGATATTGGGGAGACTATACCCTATGGTGGTTATAATAACAATGGTACATATAAATATAGTAGTGGAAAAACCATAAATTAGAAAAACAAACCCAACTCAGTAGAATCACATATAAAGAAGAAGTATAAAACAATAACTTTTTTAGATTACACATATCATAATAGGTTATAGAAAAAAATAGATAGACAGGGTCACCCATGGATGACCATCATTTCTTAAATATATAAGCAAGCTAAAAGAACAAAAAAATCCACCATGATGTAAGAACCAACATGGTCCCTTTCCGTCTATCCCATGAAAATGGTTCAGCTTAACCACTAAGGTCCATCTCCTGAGCTCAATATCCTACCCGATTTAAAAGATATAATGTATTCACTCATTTCAAAGAGTGTGTGTAGGGTCTGGGAATAAATCTTAGTTGGAATCCACCAACTTGTTTTTATATTTAATCCATTACTATGCAGGTGTATGTTAAATATAAAACTAACTGTGAAATAATTTAACAAAATACCAAATTCCCTTATTCTTAGTAGCCACAAGGAAGAGGTTACATACATTATCCATTATCAGAAATCTATGAATATATTCCCCAATTATATATAAAGCATGGAACACCTGTCTGTATATATATAATTGTAGTGGTGGGGATTCATGGCTTAGTTCCCAAGGAATCATCCATAGAAATTCATCCCATCTGAAACCCGAGGTTCCACCTATAATCATGCCATAAAAAAATATCATTTCTCCATTGAAATATCTAAAATAAAAATTTCATGCCCAAAAAATATGTAACAGGTCCCTAGGACCTCAACTCAGAATATCAACATCGGCTCGAAGCTGACATCCTAAGGCACATCGATGTCAGTCCTCTAAATAATAGTCACCTTCAGCTCATCAACCAATATCTCAAGGCATAGATATATCTATACCACAAACATCCTAGCCAGATGTTCTCAAATATCACAACATGCCTCAACCTCCAACTGATGGTCTATATCCATCCCTGTGGATTTCTATGGTGAACACCCCCAACATATATATTGGAGAATACTATCAGATATTACACATGGTCTATAAGTTCATCCATCCATATTAGTACTCAATAATACCACATTTGAGTCCTAACTATGTGTGCACGAATATAATGACACATTGACCAATAAACGGTGAGCGAAAATCCCCACACAACCTAAGACACAACATCCAACACAACATGCCCTATGACCATGTTAGTAAATCCCAATGTTCAACAATATCTCATGTCCTGAGACCCAATCCCTCAACCTAATCATCATATCACCATAATGTGATAACCATGGAACCCAACCTAGTGATCATCATAACCCTAATCATTTAGGCTATTCCCAACCTGAACAGCCATGTACCCTTAATCCAAGAGATCAATATCACCACAATAATCATCCCAAGTCCAAAACATTTCCATATAACCAATAAATACAATATAAAAATATAACTTAATTCTAATCATATGCCTAACCAAACATGCTTAGTTTGGAACAAGCACCTTTGTCGACATAACAATTTTTAGTGAATTGAAGCATACCCATTGGCATATCTTAACATTAATGAATCAATTTAGATACATTAGATAATTTATTAGGTTTTACACTCTATCAAACCAATGTAACATTTAGGAATTCACCCCCTAAAGCAACTGTAAAATAATGGAGAAATCTAAGAACCACGTACCATTTACTAGTAGGAGCTTACTCTATTGATATAAGACTCTATCTCGAGAGGAATTTGATGATAAGAATGTCTTCAAAATAGGGTAAATATGATATCAGGGATTTAAAATTACATGTGTTGAGATAAAAAAATAAAATAAGGTAGAGGATTGATTTTCTTATCGAGCATGGCCACCAATAGTTTAAAGATTGGTGTCTGAATGTGAATGATATGACCAAACCTTGGAATAAGGTAAATGAGAGAAGCTCCATTATATGTATGATAGATAAGTAAGAAAAGAGTAGGAAACATAGAAATAATAGAGAAGTTAAAAATCATAATCTCATCAATATAAATGAGCTTCATAGTTTGGCGACACAATTTAGATAACCCTGGGAAAACCATGTGATGCTCTCTACCGAAGCACCATACATGCATGGGATAGGCCCACTATTTTACAAACAATGCACAAATTGTGTGAAATACCTCTATTAATAATTATAGAGATCTCACATAGTCATTAAACCTCACTTAAATGTTTTTAAAAACCAGGTCAAGTGTCATTAGAGGGCCACACAGTTAATCCTATGATGACTCATGGTTTGTCCAATCCATTAGCCTCTATCAGCGCCTTTCTAAAACTGAGTTTCCCAGACCCACCACACTGAAAAATAACCTAATACCACAAGGAAAATTATTATACTTAAATACCATATAAACAAATTCCCTTGGGTCAATCAAACACCTCTATCTAAGTTTGAAAATAAATAATTCAAGTTGCTCTACTCAACTAACTCATAATTCAAACACGATGGGGATTTGGAACCCAGTAAAAAACCAGAGACATTTCAATTTAAAATAGAATTCGGATCATTCATCATAAATAATATTTAGGGAAATTAATCCTAAAAAGTTCTAACAAATAATAAGGATGTCAGAAAACCCCATAATTACCATGGTAACTCGAGGATTTTCATGAAAATGAGTTGTTGAGTAACACTCCCACACAACCTATCATGTTCCTAGAGTCCTATATCTAGACTATCAATAACCCACACATATAATAGGGTGATAAATAACAATGGGTGTAGTATTAACTAAAATCCTGACCCTCTGATAAAAATTTTTAATAAACCAATCCATGTCAACCAATAATATCACCAGAATTGGTCCTAAAAAAATCCTGAAGGGAATTCTTAGTCATCACGAGATTAATTCAAGAACAAGGTTTTCATATAAATAATGTCACATACATGAATTATTTTAAAATAATTTCTCATATAATATCTCTCATTTCTATTTTATGGGGGTTTTCCAGAAATTTTGGTGGAAATGGCGGGTTTTCCAAACTTGGGCCAAACCATGAGCCCATTTATAGATTTAAAAATAAATTCTGTTTCTATTATTAATTATTAAATTTGAAAATTTTTACACCCATTACACTTTCCAATTGGAATACCCTAGTATATTAAAACCACCATATCCATTTCAACCTCATATGAATCCATAATAATTATGGATTTAGCTTTTTATTAAGGTGTTGGGCCAGCCTGAAAGTCCATTTCCTTCATTAAATATTTTATTAATTCATTATTATCTCATTAAATTGTTATGTTTGTTTAGTGATTACAACTCTCAACTGAGCCTACTTACCCAAGGTGCTCCTCCATTCTCTCCTCACCCAATTTGGAGCCAAATTGAATCAAACATTTGGGAGAAACTTCTCTCGATTTCACAAATCACCCATATTTGAAGAGGTAAATTGATATTTTCATAACACCTTCATTTTTTAGTATTTTTCTCCCATTCTAGTTCTTACATGTCCTCTTTATCTATATTTGAACCTAAATTTCATTTATGGTTGTTTTTAAATTCATATATTGTTGTATTTGGGTCATTTTCTTCAAGATTTATTTGGGTATGTTTTTCTCTCTTCATTTCCTTCCTTCTCTATAGGGTTCCTCCCTCATTCATGAATTAAATGAGTGTCTAGATGATAGGGTTCATACCAAGGGATTGATTTGGGTACTTTTTGGTGAAATATTATGGTTTAGGGTTCGTTTTCACTTCCTTGTGGTGCGGCGGAGGTGTAGTTGATGTTTGGCACCAAGATTCAAGTGTTTTGACTCAAAAATATGGTGGTTCCATATGTAAGAAATTTTGGTTGAATTAGATTGCTTTATTTACTAGTTTTAATGTTCCTCATATGCTTATTATGGTGAGAAAACCGTTTTTATGAATTTTCTTAAGTGTTTAATTTTATAGTAGTATTTTGGCTTGAAATTGGGTGCTTTTCAGGGGTGACAGTTGGGGTAACATTTGGGTGTTTTTTATGACACATGAAAGTGAATTATTGGTTTATAAATAGGCTTCCATTTCTGTTTTATTAATTCCTTAGTGTCATGTGGGTATTGAAATGGGGTTTTTCAATGGGTTAAAGGTGTAAATCCATGTTTTACTTCTTGGAAGTGATTTATGAAAATGTGTGTTTTTCATGTGTGTCTTTTGTTGTGTTAATTGAGGTATTCTTATAACACTTGGTGTAGTTCAATAAATTTTGTTATGGATGCCAAATCAGTTTTTTATTTATATTGGTTTTATTTTGGAATTGAATTAGGGATTTGAAATGGGTTTTTTGTGCGAAGCATAGTTACACCCCTTATGCTCAATTTATGAAAATTTTGAATGTTTTGTTTGGTTAAAAAAAGTGGGGAAAAGGGATTATATGTACTGTTTGGTGGGTGTTTTCACATAATATGGGGTTTTAAAGGTAAGGTGATTATTTAATATGTCAAATATTTTTTAGAATTTTTTACAAAGTTCTGAAATGTTTTAGAAAATGGAAAGAGAGATGTGAAACATGGTTGTGGGCTGTTTTGTGTGAGTGTGTTGTGAAAAATGAATTTAGTTGATGAAAAAATTATTATATGATATTTGAGTGGGATGTTATGTGAGTTAAAATGTATTGGAATGGTTTTAAATTTTTTTAAGGATCTTTGGAGGAGTTAAAGAAATGTGAAAAGTGTTGTGGGCTATCTTTGTTGTGAGTATGATTTTAAGATGCATTTGAATGAAAAAGTGGATTATGTGACTTATGTGATGTAAATGTGGGATTTTTGGATTATGTGTTATGTAGAAATGATATTTTTATGTTAAATGTATATTTATTAACTTGTTGAACTTTTTTGGGAACAATGGGAAACCTCAGTATCTAGGTGGGTGGACGAGTACTAGTATGCTAGTGAATCTGTGGGGTTTGGCCTCCATTTCCCGTAGAAAGATTGACGCTTACACCACAAACTATGCTATGATGATTATTATTAGGGACCACTAGGTTATGGGTATGTTCCATAATAGTGGCTCGTGCAGGAGAATGGTATTTTGATAGTTACTCTCACCGAGATACGAGGTACCTAGGACCCCTAATGAGCTAGTGCCTTGGGGTTACTTCCTATTGCTTATGCTCATTAGTAACTTTGTGATTTTCGTCGTTATAAGATATGTTTGGATGGAAAATTAAGTAGTGTTCACATTTCTTTTAATGTGTGGATTCCTAATGATAGCCCAATTGAAAACTGTTTTAATTTTTAAGTTCCATCTTTTAGAAATTGTTACTAGCATTTCCTATTTATGAAAACGTACAAAATTTTCATCTTTGAATGTTTATCATGTGGAATATCTTAGTGGTGGTATCCTAATAGTAATTTTCTCACACACAACTTACACCCATGTTTTTATGTATACTTCGTTACTTTTTTTTGTCAGAGGTTGGGTACAATTTTAAGTGCCAGTGGTTCGAGTTTCTAGCAGGTCCTTGGTGGTGAAGTCTTGTGGTGATGGCTTGAGGGCGGTGCCCCTTACCATGATGGTTCTTAGGTTGTTTTATTTTGGGGATTACATTTGTTATTGTCTTCGTGAATTGTTTTAAACTATGTAATTCAATTCTTAATTTTTGTAAATGATTGTTTGGTTTGAAAACTCCAGAGTCATTGTATTGGATTCATTTGTTTTTTATGTTTCTAAACTATGGTAAATGATTCCCAATTCACATTTTATGATACTTAGGAACTTGTGATAGCATGTGGAGATCGGGAATGCCCTTCGAACATTGTCACGTGCCAGTTTTGACTCTGATTTTAGTGGCGAACAGATTTGGTTCGTGACAAAATTGTATTAAAGGAGGTTCAAGTTATCTATTTGGGTCAAGTTATTTGGGAAAGAGTCGGGATAGTCCAGATTTAGGATTGTCAGGACATGGTATTCTAGTTATGGATAGTGTTCCTGATCACCACAACTCATGAAATGATTCTTGTTTCAAGGGGATTTCTAGTTTTCTTTAATTCCTTTGGTTTTCTGATTTGATGATGTTTAAGGGAAATGAAAAGAGAGTTGGGTTAATGGTCTCGTTGAGATCATAGGGCCAGGCAGGCCATGTGGAGCTAGAGAGATTTCCTAGAACACGCTCTATAATGGTGAAGTGATTGGAATATGTATTCAAACCATATGTCAAGGTCACCCATTAAAACTATTTTCATCTATCATTTTCTAATGTTCTTTAGTTTTTAAATACTGGAACACTGGTTTTATAGTGACATCATTTTAAGAAGCCTAAAGTTTTTATGAAATGATTTTCAAATAAATAGGTAATGGTTTAATTTATGAAATAGTGGAACCAAATTTTTAGAATTGTTTTGAAATGTTAAATGGTGTGCTTGGCGTGTGGCGGAATGCGGCGGCGTGCGGCATGGGGATTTGCAGCGGTGCGGTATGGGGATTTGTAGCGGCTAAATCAGGCGGGAAGAAGAAGATGCACGCGCGGGAAAATTCCCACTGGAATTTTACATTCACATTAGCGACCACCATTGGCGGTCGCTAATACCCTATTTAGCGACCACCAATGGCGGTCGCCCGCTTCAGGAGGCGCAAAAACTTAAATTTCTAGTAGTGTTACACATATTATAAATGAAGGAATTATATTGAAGTTTTTTTTGAAAAAGTGTTTCCAATAGAGTTTTCTAAAAAATGAATGGGTGTTTTAATGGGATGATATGTTTTGAACATGATTTGTATAACTTGAAAGTGAGTTCTTATCTAAATGGTTATATCTTTCTGAATATTTTTTGAAGTTTTGAATTTGGATTTTGATCTCCTGGTTAGCAGTTTTGAGAAAAACGATGTGTTGGTTGACGGTTTTGGTTTTGCAAAGTGGAAATAATTTTTGTTTTAACCTTTGGTATTTCTATGAGCGAAAAAATGCATGGGGTTATATGGGATGATGAATGGATTATGGAATGACTGGATGAATGTTAGGATGGATATGAGGAGGGTGCTCGGTGTGGCACATGAACATACATGTGTGAGGCCCATGGGGTAACATTGGTGGATACGCTAACCGTTGAACCATTTGTTTTCAAAGAAATGGTTTAATAGAAAAACATGATATCTTGATGAATTTTTGGGAGTGTGTATATTATGTTTTTTTTGGAAAATTTTGATGGTGTGGGATGTTTGTAGTCCATGAACCCCACCTATCTAAACTGTGTTTTGGGTTTGTGTTTGGTCGGTAAGCTTGGTAGAAGGACCGATTTGTAGTCTCTTATAAGATATGGTTTTTGACACCTTTATGTTGGTTCCATTCATGTGTCGGATCTGGTTTGTGGCATGTTTTTACTAATGGACTAGCTTTGTTGGGTCCTAGGGTTCTCTTATTGGATAAGGCACGCCCCCATTAAGGGTTAATGCACAACTAAAGTGCATCCCAGATTGTTTCTCCATTCTAAAATTTTCTAGTTGATAAATATAATGAGTTTTTATCGATAATTGTTGATTTATTCTACACCATTCATTTCTTTTATTTGTGGATCCTCTTGTAGTGGGAGAGTTCTTGTGGAAGGTTTAAAGAGAACTAATTTATCTTATGTCTCCTGATTCGTCAAAGGTGGAAGTGGTCTAGGATTGTTAGGGTAAATGGGTGTCTCAATGATGTCTAGGAGGTACTATGGGTTCTTCATAGTTTCGTTGAATCAAGAGTTCATGTTAACCCACTTGTTTTGGGAATCTGGTAAAGAAAGGAAATTGTGGCCACTTTTGTGGACTAGTTTGTTGTTTAGGGACTTGGAATAAGGTCTCATTTCATGTATTGTATCTATTAGTTGCAATGGACATGTTTAGTGATGCCTTGTGATGTAATGTTATTGTTCGAATGTAAAGGAAGAGGTTGTGAAATACTCTGAGAGTCTTTGTTATGTTGGGAGTATGTGTCCCTTGTAAAAACATCAAAATCCTCTATTTCAGAAGAAGGTGTTTATATGTGTCCTTTCATTCTTTTGTTTCTCACCAGAAGAAACAAGGTGTGATGTGTGTGAATCTCCTAAGACCTTGTTTTAGTGAAATGTTGGGTTATGGTAAAGTGAGTTTTGAATGTGTTATGTCTTGGTAAACTTATCATGGATTTTAGTGTACTTGTTTGTATCCCCGGAAGATGAAGTTCTATTCAGCTGGTTTCGAAAGCATAACTACGAGGCCGAAGATACTTTAATCATTTGAGCTCCAACAATAGGTCTCAGAGAGAAGCTGACACCTATGCAGGGGAAATTCTAGGGTTTTTCAAACCCGTGTACAAAATCTTATCCTCAGTATGAATGATTGGATGAGTTTAAACCTCTGGTGTCATCATCTTGTTCGAGTTGTTCTTGTTTGGTGGTAGAGGTGGGAGGACCTCGTTTCCGTGTTGTAGCCTGAGTTCATATTTTTCCCCTTTTATTTCGACTATATATTTGTAGAAAAGTTTGATGTTTGTCTAGACAGGTTGAGTGCACAGTTTGTGCATGGTTAGTAGTGACCATGCCCTAGATAACCATGTAGATAGAAGGATCCCCACAGTTAGCACACGAGTTTCCAAACTGTGTGGACTAACCGTGTGACTGTCCCAACTCATTAAATTTTCGGGTCTTTCTGTACCAGATCGTGCTATTCGGTTACGATGGTTGGTTCTTATATTGGGGAGACCCATTATGAGTCTTATATATGTCCTTTTGTAATGTTCTGATGTAAGTCTACCCCTTGAACTAGAGAGTCTGTTCAAGCCTCCCCTATTAGTGTCTTGAATCAGTCTTAGAGAAATTTAAGTTGTCTCTTATAGTGGGGAGCGCATTTGTGTATCCCCATACTAGTAACTCAGATTGGTCCTCAGTCTTGGCCTAGCGGGAGGTAGTCTCATTCAGAGTAATCTAACAATCAACATCTTCCTAGGGTAAATGTCGGGATTGGAGAGTTCCCAACAGTTTATTTAATAAAGGTATGTGTAACCTTGTTCATTGTTGTTGTTCTTCTAGGTAGATTATATGTGTCCTGTTCATATTGTGTTTCAGAAGTTTCCTTTAGGGGATAAAGTTTGAATGTTCTTGATCACTACAAAAAATTAATGTACGTTTTGGTTTGTGAGATTATTCCTACCTTAATTGATCACTAGAGGTGTTTGGATCTTTCGCGGACCGAACATGGAGAAGGAGTACATTTCTGGTCTATCAGTTGGGTTTGGTTTTTTCTTTTGGACATGTTGTCAATTTTTGGTGTATGAAATTTTTATAGTGGGGGGAATTTTAAAATCCATGACTTATTTGAAAGGCATTTTTCATTTAATTTCCATCCTTGATTTTTATTGGGGCTTTCCATGCATTTTGGAGGAAATTGTGTGTTTTCAAAATTTGGGCCACAATGTGAGCCCATTTCCAGATTTAAAAATATTTTTTTTCCTTTTATAACATCTTTATTTTTCAACATTTTACACCCATTCCACTTTCAAATTTGAATAACCTGGTATCTTAAAACCACCATATCTATTTGGACCACAAATGAATCCATAATGATGATGGATTTGGGTTTTTTTCTAAGGTTTTGGGCCAGCCCGAAAGCCCATTTCCAGCATTAAATATATATTTTTAATTCTTTAATATTACATTCAATTGTTATGTTTTTGAAGTGATTCAAACTCTCACCCGATCCCACCTACCCAAGGAAATCCCCCATTCTCTCCTCCCAAAATTTGGAGCTCAATTGAATCACGAATTTGGTGGGAAATGCTCAGGATTTCACAAATCATCCAAATTTAAATAGGTAAATTTATCCCTTCATAAATCCTTCTATTTTAACTATTTTTCTCCCATTATAGTTCCTACATAACATCCTCATCCTTATAATATCCTTACTTTCTTTTATGGTTGTTTTGAAATTCAGATACTCGGGTATTTGGGTAGTATTCTTCAAGATTAATTTGGGTAAGTGTTTCTCTCTTCATTTCATTCCTTCTCTTTAGGGTTTCTTCCTTCTTTCAGGAATCTATAGAGTGTCTAGAAGTAAGGTTTAATATGTAGGGTTTGATTTTGGGGGTTTTGGTGAAATATTATGGTTTAGGGTTCATTTTCACTTCCTTGTTGTGCGGCTGATGTGAGATTGAGGTTTCACACTAGGATTCAAGGGTTTTGCCTGGAAAGGTAGGTGGTTCCATGTGCAAGAAATTTTTGATGAGTTATCTTGCTTGATTTATGGGTTTTAATTTATCTCATATGATGATTGTGGTGCAAAAACCAATTTTTATGGATTTTTTTAAGAGTTTCATTTAATAGTTGCACTATGGCTTGAAATTGGGTGCTATTCATGGGTGACTCTTATGGTAATGTTTGGGTGTATTTTATAACACATGAAAGTTACTTATTGGTGTTTAAAGGGGTTTCCAATTATGGTTTGTTAATTTTTTAGTGTCATGTGGGCCTTGAAATGGGGTTTTTGAATGAGTTCAAGTTGCAAAACCATGTTGTACTTCTTGGAAGTGATTTATGAAATTGTGTGTTTTTCATGTCTTTCTTTTTTGGTGTTAATTGAGGTATTTTTATTAATATTGGGGGTAGTTTAATAAATTTTGATAGGGCTGAAAATTATGTTTTGGATTTCTATTGGCATGATTTTGGAATTGAGTGAGGGATTTCAATTGGGTTTTGTGTGAGAATCATAGTTACACCCCATGGGTTTGTTTCATGAAAATTGTGAATGTTTTGATCTGTTAAAAAATGTGAGAAAAAGGGTGTATATGTACTTTTTGGAGGGTGTGTTCACAAAATATGGTTTTTTGAAAGGTACGGTGGTAGTTTAAGATGTCCGTTATTATTTTAGAATGTTTTATAAGGTGCTGAAATGTTTTAGTAAATGGATAAGGAGATGAAGAACATGGTTGTGTGCTGTTTTGTGTTAGTGTTTCGTGAAAAATGGATTTTGTAGATAAAAGAAGTATTATATAATATTTCAGAGGGTTTTATGTGAGTTATATTGTATTTGAATGGTTTTATGAAATTGTTTAAAGGATTTTGGGAATTGTTAATGAAATGTGAAAAGTGTTGCAGGCTATTTTTGGTGTGAGTATTATTTCAAAATACATTTGAATGAAAAAGTGGATTTTTTGACTTGTGTGATGTACATGTAGGATGCCTGGTTGATTTGTGATGTGGAAATGATATTTTCATGTGAAAATTATATTTCATAACTTGTAGAACTTGTTTGAGCATAGGGGGAAACCCATGTATCTTGGTGGGTGGATGTGTACTAGTATGCTAGTGAATCCGCAGTGATTGGCCTCAATTTCACGTAGAATGATTGAAACTTACAACAATAACTAAACTATGTTGATAATGATTTGGGAAAAATAGGTTAGGGGTATGTTCCCTACAGGTTTCGCGTGCATGAGAAAAGATATTGTGATGATTACTCTCCCCGAGATACGAGGTACCTAGGACCCACAACAAGCTAGTGCCTAGGGGTTATTTCCTATTTATTGTTCTCATTAGTTACTTTTTTCTTACCATCGATATATGGTATGGTTGGATGGAAAATTCAGTAGTGTTGACATTATTTTTTAAGGTGTTGATTCTTAATGATGACCCAATTGAAAATTGTTTTAATTTTTAAGATGCATCTTTTAGAAATTGTAACTAGAATTTCCTATTTATGAAAACATACACGATTTTCATCTTTGAATTTTTATCACATGGAATCTATTAGTGGTGGTATCCTAATGGGAATTGGATCACACCCTACTTACACCCTTGGGTGAAAGTAGACATGGTTATTTTTGTTTTCACAAGTGGGGTACAGTTTTTAGTGCTAGTGGTTTGGGTTTCTAGGAGGTCTTTGGCGGTGAAGTCTTGTGGTGATGGATTGAGGGCGGTGCCCCTTTCCATGAGGGTTCTTGGGATGTTTGATTTTGATTTTTGTACCTTTTTTATATTATTGGTTAGTTGTTTTAAACAATGTAATTCATTTATGAGTTTTTAAAAATTATTATTTGTTCTGAAAAATATAGATTCATTTTATTGGATTCATTTGTTGTTTTATGTTTATAAACTTGTGTAAATTGTTCCCAATTGTCATTTTATAATACTCCAGAACTTGTGCTATACAGTGGGGATTGGGAATTCCCTTCAGGCCTTGTCCGGGGCTGGGTATGGTGCTGGTTTCTGTGGCGAACAGATTTGGTTCGTGACAAATAAACATGGAATTTTTTTCACTACCATTATAAATATGATAAGATAGAATCAAATAGAGTATCATATATAATATCCATAATAAATCACATGTAAAAAAGACCATTAATAAAACAAACATCTAATAACTGGATAACAAGGTCTAAAAGAAAAAAATGACAGAATATAAACATGAAAGCTAATGAAATCCATTGGTATATCTCCTTGGGATGAGATGTCACCACCATCCCAACTTACTAGAAGTTAACAAGATCTATGAGATTCATCCTTTTTCAGATGAACATTCATGTAACTGTATCTTACAAGACTAAGTTTATAATTCCCAAAGGTATACATATGGTGTGATCACTAATGCTCTGTGATATACCACTAAGAATCTATGCAATTTCAATCAACATTCATAACTTATTTCTTATATGAAAAATATTTCAAGAGAATCTCAAAATTAATATTTTTTCATATAAAACCATCGTTTGGTTTTCCATTAAAAAACCTTCAATAATTAAATAAAAAATGAAATATGTTATAATATTTATCCAGGGGTAATAAAAAATATATTAAACAAGTATAAATAATCCAAATCTATATCAGGCGAGAAAAAGTTCATATCAAATTAAAAATGATGTAATATATCCTCATAACACCAAATGGAATATTATAATACAAGGGTGTACACAAATCATAATAACATGACCACTATCCAGTATAAGTGGATCCCAAATTCTAGGAAACCCATTCCCTTATAGAGGCTACCCAATAGATATCAATGGTATCATGGGAACCAATCTTAGTGATAACTACCCCTAATTGGGATCTCACATGTCTAGTTTTTCACTATACCCCAAGGTATTCCTAATGTTCTATTTCAGTATAATTAAGTTCAAGGAACCAAAACCATGTTTCATTAAAAATATTCAAGGGAAAATAAATTTCATTTCCATGATCATATTTTCATAAAAAGAATTCAATATTCTTTTTTCAACACGTCCATTGCTCAAAAAACATTCGAAAATCAACTTTGAGGTATTTTACAAATTCAAATAAAAACAATTTTCACAGAAAATATCTTTTATATAGAATTAAATATAAAAAAGATCAATTTCACCTCACATGGATATAAAATCACCAATTTCTTAAACTAAAACCAAAGGGAAATATAAGAAAAAAAAAGAATACAAAATGATAGGCCATATGATAGAGATGCCTACCAAAAAATTTGAAAACAACATTTCCTTCTAGACTAATGATGTGAGAGGAAGAGATAAGATTAATAGGAAACTATATATAATGGAAACAATATCAATTATGCATTTACATGATATATCTAGTGATCTAGACTCATAAGGCATCAAATTTAGGGAGAGGAATAGAAGAAAAACCTTAATGGGTCTAACTCCTCAAATTATGATCACTGGAGATCCATGATTAACATCAAAAAAATAATCCATAAATGGATAGGGAAGAGATCTAAATCCTAAAACAAGGATACTAAAAATAATGATAAATCTAATTAGGGTTGTAAGGGTCGAATTAGTGTAGATAAACCCATATTTCTTGACAAAATGAATTTTTAGTACCTGCTAAATCACATGACTAGCAGTGTCACTAATGAGTTGTTGGGAATAAACATTTGACCAACGAGTACATGCATAGATACCTCACATATAGGCACTCTACCTACTGGATTATGGGTATATTAAGTGATCTTGTCCCTATATTCCCTTCAATAGAAATCTTGTGAAGGCCCACCAGTTAGATTGTATGTTCTATAGACTTATAGGTGTTATTCTAGCCATCAATAGCATAAAAGTGGCCTCCCCCTTACAAAAACAGTCCCAAAACCTCAATCACACATACACATTCCAGAAAAAATTAAAACAAAACAATAAGAGTGGATACCTATATTATTTTTTATACTAGAGTCTGACATCTTTGTTGAGTCGGTTGATATAAATGTACCCCATGAGCGGGGTGAATTCATAGGGAGGTGAAAACTCAGGCTATCACAAAATAAATTTTAAAAACTATTTTTTAATTATTTACATACACTTATATATGTAAACACACACACAAACAGGAAGACACACACACACACACACACATTTTTGTGTCTGTGCGTGCATGTGTTCATAATTTTTAAAACCCAAAAAATTAATTTCTATCTAGTTTCAAACATTGGCTGAACAGAACTCAACCATATAAACTCCAAAAAAATATTTGTTTTGAAATTTTGGTACTGTTTTTATTTCCAATACCCAAATTAATTGTAGAAACAATTTTAGTTTACATTAATTCAGTTGATGATCACTATGACACCAACTGTTGGTATCTAGCGTGGTACCGAAGCATGAAATAATGAGATTTTAAAATTTTATCATTCTTTCGATTCCATGAAATCATCATTAGTGACATTAAATATCTATTTATAACCTGAGGATCTCATTCGAATGGAATTATGCGTGAAAATAAAATCAAATTTTTACCTCATTAGATATGTTGACATAAGCATGTTATGCTCCTGACCTATGATCATTGCTTGAATTAATCGATGTTATATCCCTATAAATCATCCACATGAACCTGAAGTTCCTTCCAGTATATTAACATTTGGTTTTTTTGTGTTAGCATATAGAATTAAATATGATTTTGTTAACTTTTTAATTTATTGAGCACCGTTCCTTTGATCCCAGAGAAAAAACAAAGATTGAGGTGCTCATATCTCTTATTTGTCACTCTATAATTTATAAGAGAAGTGAAAAATGATCTAAAATTAGTGTTAATAAATATTAACTATAATTTTGACTTCCCATGTCTTATATTGGTAGGTTTGACATCCAAAAAATTTCATTTAGTCCCATTGTTTACTTAAACCTTATAAATAATCCCTTAATGACACTAAATTTCTTAGTAATTTTGTCGTAAATGTAATTTATATTTTTTCACATTAATATATATTATGTGATAAAATTTGAGTCATTAAATCGACTCTATTTTCCTATTGAATTCTGGACACAGCTTTAATGATAACATTCATTAAAAAAATATAATTTGTATGCACTTAATTATTTATGAATATAGTAAGTAAATAAATTCAAAAGTGATTATTATCAACTTGAATAATATTGAATTTATTTATTTCCTAGAGATCGATCAACCTCATACATTGTCCAAAATTCATGGTGGGCCCTACCATACCCTAAAATATTATTCACTTATAATATTATAGACTCTTGAATACGCTCAGTGTGTGACCATATATGTTCTTATATCGATATTAGTCAGTACAAGACACCAACTAAGAGAAGATTATACCAACTCATTTACTCCCCTAAGGGGATAATTCAAAGTCATATAAACATCAACCTATCATAGGAACTGATGTCAAGTGATATAATATCTTTTTCATGTGACATGTCATGATGAATGATGCATAACTGGTGTCACCATCCTCACTTAATTTATATATTATTTACCAAGAGGGAATGTTTTACCTTATTTTAACATGACTATAGATTTAGTTGAGGTGTAATAATCCAAGTTAACTAGTTTGATATATCTCTTCCATTCAGAAGTGAAAAATCATATCTTGATCATTAAATCAGAAACATACTACTAATAACGCACCATATGATAGATTCCACAACCCAACATAACTTTCATGGTTTTCATATAGAATTAAAGTATAAAATTAATTGAACAAAAACTGATAATGATCTCAAGTTGAGAGATAAATACTGGTTCTAACATATAGATATAAACAATGACACCAATAAAATGAGGTGTTATTATTAGAGGGTATGCCCTCATTATCTCACAAATTCAAGATCACCATATGATAAATTCATGAGATGAATTCTCAATAATTTGGATCCCCCAACACCTGATAGTCAATCATGATCGATTTCCTTCCAACATGATGTATTGAGACTATAAAATATATATTTATGAATACTATCATGGGATGTTTAGGATCTCATATATCTATAAAAAACTATAAAATATTGACATAATATGTAATCCAAGGATATTAAAAATGATATAGTATACATAGAAGTAATGTTACTATCAAGGTAAGTGAAACCATATGTATATATCGAACAATATACATGTTATGGAAATGAAATTTCATACAATATTTTGGTATATGGAACCCACTCACAACTGAAAGAGCATAAGTAATAATAATATGGGTAAATATGTATAACAATAATACATAATATGGTCTTACCCAACAAATAATAGATCATAAATAATGGAATAAGGTGTGACATAACATAATAAATATGACAACCCTGATTTTTATTTCATATTTAAACATGATTTATTATATAAACCTTTACATAATACAACTTAGAGGATCTAGAGGTCTAGTGTCTCTCAGGCTTTGGAACATTACATAAAAAATTAAAACATGAAATACACATATATATTAATGAATTATTTTAAATTAACACAACATTCCTTAGTATTTAGAATATCATTTGATAACATGAGGAAATACATAAGAAATGGGTGAACTATAAATCTCAGTAAGAGAGTAAACAAGGAAAATCATGAAGATTGAAAAACATGTTAGGTAATAGGCATATCAATGGAACATAATGGAAACATGAACATAATGAAATGATATAGAATGATTATCATAACATGGAAATGTGGAAAAAACATGAAACAATGAATCATTGACATAATGGAATTAGGTAAACCCCTGTCCCAATATGATATATCTTGATAATAAATATTACCCAATGCATTGAAGTTCTATCATAAAACACCATTCATAATAATTTTAATCTCATGCTTAATTGTTCCACATAGATCATATTACTTGGATTCATTCAACATCATCATTTATTCCATGATCAAGGAATTTTTAATTCATACATGTAAGTCACCTTTTTACAAGTATATGTGCATAAAGGTGAATACCCTTGATAGAGTAATGTGTATGGTATTCACTTCCTGATGATTTTGACCTGGAATGTTGTGGTGCAATTTTGGTAGCATAATGACGTCAAATAGAAATTCATGAATATGGTTCATGATAGAGAAAGAGGTATATAGTAATTTACACATGGTATATATAGTAAGGTGACATGGAACATAATATACCTATATTTGAAATGCAATTTAGATTCATAATATAAAATAAATTCTTGAATGGAAATGAGAAGGGAGAAATACCTTACAGAATTTTGGCATGGTAACAGGTGCACACGGAAGGGATTAATGAGAGGGAAAATGGTCTCTAATTATTAAAAAATCATAAGGAAACTATGGGTGAGTTATTAAAGCATACCCCTTCATTTGTAATTGAAAATAAAATGGTGTTACAATTTAAGGAAACTTGGATAAAAATGAGAAAGGATGGAACCCTTATGGAATTTTGGTATAGTAACAGGTGGTATTAAAGGATCCAAAGGGGGATTAATGAGAGTGAAAGGAATATACCATAATGTATACATAAAATTTACATTAACAAGGTAAGGAATAACATATCCCAAATCACATAAATGTAAATTAAAATTCCTGACATAAAAGAGGTTCCCGAAGAAAAATGAGAGAGGGTTATCCCCTACTTGGATGTTTGATCCCATAGGCTCGGGGGAGGATTCATGGGAGATTGGGGTGAATTGGGAGGAATCTAGTGAGTAGGGGGAAGTGGGTGGTCGGGATTCATATAGATTTAGTGAAGAGAAAAGGGTGCTTGTGTGGGTTTATATAAGAAATGTCAGGGAATTCATTGTTATTTTGGTTTTGGACACTACACACTAAAATATTCAAAACCACAAACCATACCATGGAGTTTTCCCATGGTTTCATGAAAATTGGAATGGTATATATTATTTTAAATGAATAAGGTCCGAATATATTAAAATATTTCAATTTTTCATGTGGTGGGGGTCACACTTTCAAGGAAATGATTTTTAAAATCTTAAAATATTTTATATGTGTTGGAGAATTCACTATGGATTTATGAAATAAAAAAATAAACCTAAAATTACATTAATATAAAGAAAAAAATATATTCTTCCTAAGAGGCCTTTTATAGAGTTTTATGACATTATCATTAGGTTATTATGCTGTAATAAAACACAATACATATTTATAGGGTATTTAATTTTTACCCAATAATTCGACTGTATCGAAATAATATGAAAAATTAATCATTGGATTATTTAAACATCATGATTATAAAAATTATATTCATTCCATCTAAATAATTTTCTAAATATGTGAGTTTTCACTTTTAAAATAAAAATGACATATATTTAAAATTGATGGTTTTTGAGAAAAACAGTTTTCAAACATTAATAAAAATTACAATTGACTTCATAAAAATTATACGATCATATGTATCTAATAAATATAATTTAATAATAATTTCTTAATAAAATATTTTTTAATTAAAAAATCAATTAAATCACCAAAATATATTTCTTAATTGAATTTGAATATTTACCAAAAATATTATTTGTGCTTTAAATATATTTTACAAAGTAACAATAATAAAATAAAACTATATTCATTATTTTATAAAAGAATAGTGCACATAATTATACTTATAGGGTCTTGTTACATATCCCTTTATCAAACCAGCATACACCCTAAGAGTAAGGTGGGAGATGGTGGGGATTTCACGGGGCTGTTCAGTGAACATGGTTTGGACTGTGATATCGATGAGCTTGAACTTCTCCCATAAAAAGTATCACTCATGATTAAGTTGTTGGATCTTGTCTTGGTATTAATATAGATAAAATCCTAGAAATTATGTCTCCTTCAGAAGCTCTAATAAATGGCCTCCATAAGGTACAATCATACTGGTTGATGCCATCAATTCCTTTTTCTATGTCAAAAGGATTTCTTAAAACCCTTCATTTATACTAGTTATGTGATCAAAATTAAAAATTATATTATCAATGGTATGGATACAAAATGTTCATTTAAATCCAATTAGATATAATAAAACAAAAGGAATTTTTTTTTCTATATCAATAAGACATTTAATTAAAATAAACGTGGTATTATTCATTAATTTTCGATTTATTACAACCTTCCACCCTAACAAAAATTTTCCCTTGAAATTTCCTTGTCCCACACTAAAATAAATGAGGATAACTGTACCTCATCATGTCCTCCAGTTCCCATGTTGCCTCTTCAAACTTGTGGATTCTCCACAACACATTTATGAGGGTCATTATTTATTTTGTAGAAATTTTTCTCTACGATGTAAGATCTTTACCAACTTCTATTCATAGGAGAGGTAATTATGCAATGGTAACACCTATAGATTGAGTACAGGTGATGGGTTTGATATGTACATCCTCAAGACTGATACATGGAAGACATCATGTACTAGATACAGGTTCTGTGGGAGTTCAAGTCAATAGTTCACTACCCCGATGTGGTCAAGGATCTACAAAGGGATACTGTACCTTGTAATAAGATTTTATATTCATCCTAAATCCCATATCTCTCTTCCATGGAGATATGAAGATGAATACCATGTCTCCAATATCCAACTCTAGGTCTCGTAAATGATAGTCAACATATCTCTTTTGTCAACTATCAAAAGCTTTGATATTATACTTGATGGTTTTTAAATTCTCCACCATTTCTTAGACCATTTATGAAACTAGAAGTATTCTTTCCCCAAATTCATCCTTGCATGCTGGTGTTCTACACCACTTCCCATGAAAGGCTTTATAGGGAGCCATTTGAATGCTTGAGTGTAAACTATTGGTATAGGAGAACTCCAACAAAGGAAGATTTTGGTTCCATATGCCTTTGAAGACCATTGGGAAAGCTCTCAGTTTGTCCACATGTTTCTAGATAGTCTTCTTATATTGGCCATATTTTTTAGGTTGATAGGAAGTGGTGAAGTTCAACTCATTGTTCAGACCATATTGGAGATTCTTCCAGAACATAGAGGTGAATATTTGATCTCATTCGGACACAATCAATAGTAGTACTCGATATAGACTTACCACTTCTATGATGTATATATATATGTGTGTCAGTTGATCTAGTGAGAAATCCTCTCGAATTACAATGAAGTGTGCATTCTTTATTAGAAAATCCATAATAACCCATATAGCATTGTTTCCCATGGATCTCTTTGAAGTCTGGTGAAAACGTCCATGGTGATGTTTTCCCATATCCATGTTGGTGTGGATAATGGTTGAATCATCCCCTTAGACTAATTCCTCCTAACATTAACTTGTTGAAATACTAGGCACATTGATGTATATTTAGAGATCTCTTTCTTCATGTTATCTCACCAATAGTGCTCCCACAGATCTCGATACATATTCATGTTTCCTAGGTGAATGGAGAAATTTGAACTATGTGCATTATCGAAAAGTTATTTCTTTAACATGGGATTTGATAGAACACATAGTTTTGACCCAAATATCACAATTCCTTTCTCATTAAAATTGATCTCTGGAAATTTCCCTTTTTTGTAGTTTCTACTTTCCTCTGAATTCCCACATAATCTTATTTTAGCATCCTTTAACCTCTCTAAAAGATATATTTGTGAAATAATTTGTGAAAGGATTGATGATGTTCCCTTATTAATGATTCTCATGTATACCTTCATCAAATATAGGCAGATTGGATCATTTTTTAATTCTCATCAATGATTGAATTTATTGGTCCTTTAAACTTAGAACATCTGACACCTTGTTCTCTTTCCCATGGTAGTAATGGATTGAGCAGTCATAATAGTTGACGATCTCTCACCATTTTCATTGAAGCATATTCAGTTCTTTCTATGTGAATACATATTTGAGACATTTCTGATCCGTATATATTTCAGACTCCTCCCCAAAGAGATAAATCCTCCATTTTTTACACAAAGATCCGAGCTTCTAACTCCAGATCATGGCTAGGATAGTATTTCTCATGTATTTTCAACTTCCTTGAGGCGTAGGAAATTACATTGTTATTCTGCATAAACACACATCTGATTACCTTATTCAAAACATCACTTAAGATTATCAAAATCTCCCCACTTATTGGTAGTGTGAGCATAGATGTAGTGATAAGCCTTTTCATCAAATTCAAAAAGCTTTCTTACCATTCATTAGTCTATGAAATCTTGACTTCCTTCTTAGTTAGCGTAGTAAGACAGTTTGACAATCGTGATAAATTTCTCCCAAATTGGTGATAATATCAAGCTAACCTCGAGAGTCTACAGATATCCATCATAGATGTCGGCCTCAGACATCCCTCAATTTTTTTTGGAAGGATCCACATATATTCTATTTCATGGGATGATATTCTCAAATAACGATACTTCATTAAACCAGAACTCACACTTGTTGTACTTTGCATATGGATTCTTCTTTCGCAAGGTCTCTAGTACATTGATTAGATGCTACTCATGATCCACATTTTTTTGAGTATACTATAATATCATTAAAAAATAATACCAAAAATTTTTCATGGTAATATCAAAAGACCCAGTTCATCAAGTCTCTGAATATTTATAGAGAATTAGGTAGTTCAAAAAGGCATTACTATGAATTCATAGTGCCTCTACATAGAATGAAAAGAAGTATTGGGGATATCCTCATTCTTAAACTTTACATGGTAATATCCCAACTGAAGATCCACCTTGGAGAAGTATTTCACTCCATGTAGCTGATAAAACAAGTCATCATTTCATGGTAATTTTTACCTGTTCTTGATTGTGATTTTTTTGGGATCATGATTATCAATGAAAAGAAGCATTGACATGTCTTTCATTATGACGAAGAGGAATGGAGCACCCCATGGTGAAGAAGTTGGGTGTATAAATCCTTTATCCAGATTCTCCTATAGTTTTTTCATTAGCTCCTCAAGCTCCACAACATCCATTCTATATTAATTCTTGGATATTTGAAATGTTTTAGGTATAAGATCAATTGATAATTCAACATATCTTTTAGGAGGAAGACCATAGAATTTCTATGAAAACACATCAACATGTTCCCTCACAAAAGACTTGTCTTCAGGGATGGTTCCTTCCTTAGACTCAATCATATGAGCAAGACACTCATTCCCAAAGGGTAGAAATATACGTAGTTGAGATAATGCATATAAAGAATATTATTACTCCTCCTAACACTTGTATAGAATCAGGGGTTGATTAACCATATGGATATTGATTTCCCTATCATGGAAATTATTGTTTTCTCTATAGAGGGAAATCCAATCCATGCTAATAAATTCATAAAATTCCACCAAGGGAAGTATGATGAAGTTCATCAGGAAGTCCAGTACACAAATTGTGATAGGGGAGGACTCTTATGAATTGGAATCTATAATTTTTCGATTTTCTATTTTCACTAACATCTTTACTTCCATGATTTGTGGTGGTGTTTGTATTGTTCTACAAATCATTAGGGATATAAAATAATGTGTAGAACTAAAATCAAAAAGGTAACTCACTATTATTGAATGTATAACCAGTGTAACTATCACCACTTTATTGTTAGGGTTCACTTCTGTGGTAGTGAAGGAAAAAGCTTGAACCTGCTGCCTTGGAGGTTGTTGGTTTCCTCTAAAACCCTTGGATTAGGGAACTAGTTTGAAAAGATCTATGGTTCTTTGTAGTTGTAAAAATTAACAGCGCCTTGAGGATTTAATGAAGAATTCCTTTCCTCTATTGCAGTAGTGGGTTTTTTCCGGCAATATCTAGTTAGGCTCCCTTCCTTACTACACCTAAAGAATTTCCTCACCCCCTTCAAGATATATCTAGGGTGCTTCTTTTTTCACATTCTAAAAGTGGAGTGCTAAAAGATTTTTGCACCGTTATATTTATTCATCGGACTTCCATAATTAATATCCACTCTATACTTCTTATCCCCATGATACCCCTTAGATTATCCAATCTACATATCAACATTGAGGTCACATTGGACAATCTACTCATAGTTATCAAAGTTACAGATCACTAGGGCATCTGTATTCTAGGTTTTATCCCACCAAATAAGCGGCCAACCTTTTATTCAGGGGTAATGACAAAACTAGAGGTGTATCATGCATGTTTAATGAGTTTTTCCACATATTCCCCAATAGATTCATCATCCTTTAAATTTAGTTCAAGGAAATCTCTTTCCAACTTAATACAGAGGGTGTGGGAAAAATAGAAATCCAAAAAATATTTTCTAGAAATCCTTCCATACCATAACCTCGATCTCTTTCTTAGGCTTCTTTATTTGTTAGTGTCCACTATTGATTATTTTCAATCTCTATATGATAAGAATCCATAAGAACTTTCTTTTGTTAGGAAAGGTAAAGGATGGATAAGATATTCTCAATGGAGATGATCAATTGTTCGACGATTGAGGGATTAAATGATCCATTGAAAGTAGGAAGCCTTTGTGTCATTAATCTGTCAATTGATAATTGTTATTTCTTGGGGGGGGGGGGGTTCTATGATACTCTTGATCCATGTTTCTATTCAAAACGTGAGTTAAATAAGAGATTATTTTGACAATGTTTTCAATTCCTGCTCCTATCAGATTGGGTATCTCATTAGAACAGTCATCACATAGATATTTTCATCGATTGTTAGCCGCATTCCTCTTATAACTGGCAATTTCTTAGATTAAAAGGAAAATTAGGGGTAAATATTTTTAACTATTAATAAAATAACGGTGAATCCAATAAAATAAATGGATAACTTATAAATTACATTTATCTCCTTAACTTATGAATTTATAGGCTTCGATCTATGTTATTCATGGTCTACTTCTTAACATATATTCTTGGGGAATTTTTTCCCTTATGAGTGGTCCGTACTATGGTTATGAATTTACCAAAGCACATAACCAAATACTATCAAATAAAGAGTGTATTAATCCCTATTGGAATGCAAAAGTTCCCATTCGATTCCAGCTCAAAGGATTGTTTTTAGGTTTTACCCCTAGATACATCTCTACTAGAGACATTTGTACTTGTTGGTATCTAATCAAGGATGTATTTTACTGATAAACCACTTACTCTATACTCACCAAAATTAAGGGATTATTTTCTTATACTTAGTCTTATCCTTATTTCATTAACTAGAGTTTTCTAATCCATGTACCAAAAATAACTAAACCTGTCCTCTGATACCACCTACGATAACCCTGCTTCTTATTTCATATTTAAACACAATTTCTTACATAAACATGCACTTAATACAACTCATATGATCGATAGGACTAGTGTATTTGGGGATTAATAACATTAAATAAAAATTTAAAACATGAAATAAACATCTTTATTAATAACTTCTTTTACATGACCACAACATTCCCATTGACATAGCATTGCATGGGATAACCTGAGGACATACATAAGAAAAGGGTGAGATATAAAGCCTATTAAGGGAGTAAAAAAAGAATAAAATGATGAATAAAATAAATGTTATTCAATAGGCATATAAATGGATCATTAGAGAAACATAAACATAAATTTATGATATAGCATGCACATCACAACATGGAAATATGAGAAAAACATAAAACACTGCATCTTTAATATAAAAGAATCAGGTAAACCCCTGTCCAAACATCATAGAAACCATTAATATAATGTAATAAGGTAAAAACCAATCACAACATGACATGTCATGATAATAAATAGTAACCAATGAATTAGATCACTAACAGGGAACAATCTTTATAATCATTTCAATATCATGCTTAAGTGTGCCACATAGATCATATAACATGGATTCTTTCAAAATAATCATTTATTCCATGATCAAGGAATACATAATTAATAAATTTAAGTAACCATTTGATAATTATATATTTATAAAGGTCAATACCCTTCAAAGTGGAATGTTTAGGGTATTCAGTACATGATGATTTTGGGATGGAAAATTGCGGAGCAATTTTGGCAGCTAAACAGCATCATATTTAAATTAATAAATTAGGTTGATGAGATAAAAGAAGTCTCTCATAATTTATAAAAAGGATTTAAATTAATGGATTCATTTAAAATAATATAAAAACATGTGAAATGTAATTTATATGCATAATATACAAGAAATGTTTGAATTTAAATGAGAAGCGAGAAATCCCTTACGTAATTTCAACATGGAAACAGGTGTACATGGGTGAGATTAATGAGAGAAAAAGGGGTATATAATCATTAAAAAATAACAAGGTACGTATGGGGGTGGTGAAAAAACATACCCCATAATTTTTAATTGAAAATAAAAGGGTGTAACATTATATGGAAACTTGGATAAAAATGAGAATTGAAGGAACCCTTATGAAATTTTAGCATAGTAATAAGTTAGATTAAAGGATCAAATGGGGATTAATGGGAGTGAAAGGAATATCCCATAACATATACATAAAATTTATAGTAAGGAGGTATCTAATAACATATCCCAAATCAAGTAAATGTAAATTAAAAGTCATGACATAAAAGAGGCGCTTGGAGAAAAAGGATTGAGGGAGATCCCTTACTTGGATGTGTGATCCTAAAGGCTTGAAAGAGAATTATTGGGAACATGGGGGATCCTTGGGATGACTCTATTGAGTAGGTATAAGAGTTTTTCGTTAATCTAAGATCTTTAGTGAAGAGAAATGGGTTCTTTGGTGGGTTTATATAGCAAATGTGGGGAAATTCTTTATTATTTTGGTTTTGGCACACTACACACTAAAATATTAAAAACCACAAACCAAACCATGGGATTTTCCCATGGTTTCTTGAAATGGGGAGTGGTATAATTTATTTTAAAATGATAAGGTCTGAAGATATTCAAATATTTTCCAATCTTATGTGGATTTGAGTTAGGATTTTAAAGAAGCGATGTTTAAAATCATAAAATGTATTATATGTTTTGGAGGATTCACTAAGTCTTTATAAAATAAATAAATAAACATAAAAGTAAATTATTTTAAAGGAAAACATATATTTTTCAGAATATACCTTTTATAGTATTTTATTATATCACAATTTGTTCATTATGATGTCATAAAACACATTATATATTTATACGGTATTTAATTTTTACCCAAAAGTTCAACTGTCTCAGAAAATTATGAAACATTCATCATTTGATAATTCCAACATCTTGATTTAAAATATAACATTCATTATATCTAAATAATTTTATAAATATATTAATTGTTAATTTTAAAATAAAAACGGATACTTATTAAAAATTGAGGGCTTTTCCCAAAAACAATTTTCAAACCATAATAAAAATTACAATTGACCTCATAAAAAATATATGATAATTTATATATAAAAATATTAATTTAATAATTATATTTTATTAAAATATTATTTAATTAAAAAATAAATTAATTCATTAAAATATATTTTTAATTTAATTTTTATACTAAACAAAAAATCAATTAGTTCTTTAAAAATAATTTACCAAGTAAAAATAATCAAATTAAACTACAATCATTATTCTATAAAAAAATAATCCATATAATCGTAATGATAGGGTATTGTTACATATACATCTATTACACCACCATATGTACTGAGAGTAAGGTGTGTGATGATATGACTCTCATTGGGCCTTTTAGTGAACATGGTTTGGATAGTGATCTTGATGAGCTTAAAATTCTCCCATAAACGGTTTTCATCATTACTAAGTTGTAGGATCTCCACTTGGGATTGGTCTAGGTAAAAGCCTATAAATGATATATCCCACATAAGCTTCAATAAATGGGCTTTATAGGGTATGATCCTACTGATTGAGTCCATTACTTCCTCTATCTGTGTCTAAAGGATTTGTTAAAATCCAATATTTATAATAGTAATGTGATTTATGTTCAACAGATATATTATCAATGGTAAAGACACTTAACAGTCATTTAAATCCAATTTGATAAAGTAAAACAAAAGTAGTGCATGCGTTTTCTATATCCATAAGACATTTATTTAAAAGAAAAAAAATTTATTCATAAATTTTTAGGTTGTTCCAGAAAAATATCATGGACTTTCCCATATTGAAGAGGATCAAAAATATTAACATGTATTTGATTCATAAAAAAACAAACCCAAACCTTGGTATCAAAACATAAAGGTGAAAAATTTATTACAAAAGAGGCATAAACGTGTAATGTATCATAGTCTAAAAATAAAAGAAAATTAGAAAGGTGGAACAATAATAAACATAGGAAACATTATGAGGAACCTCATTATGAACATTCCTATTGAAAAAATACATTATATCAATGCAATAAAGTGTGATAAACTCATTATTCCAACACCATTGTGAATAAGATCATTATTTACATGCCTTATTATATCATGATATATCAAACATAACAAATACATTAAAGGGAAATATTGAACCCCACCCAACATCACTCAAACATTTGAGTTCCACTTGAAATCAATTATTCCTTATATTATAAGTAACTGATATAAATAAAATGGGTTTCATATCCTTTTAAAAAGTAATAATTAAAGTAAAACATTAATAATTCCATCAATAATAATCAAAAGATATACCCATGGAAAATAAATGGGTATCCAATGATATTCGCACTAGTACACAAACTGTTTTTACAGTGTAGTTTTCATGTTGGTTATTTATAACTGATGTGAAAATATAGATATATTAAATTTTCATGTTGGTTTTCATAAAACTAACATGAAAATGTCACTATTATCCTCTCTTTCATGTCGGTTCAATAATATAACTGTTGTAAAAGATCAGGTTTTTATGTCTGTTATATTATAAAATACTTCGAATACATTGTTCTGGTTGGTTATAATATAACCAACCGAAAAAATATTTTAAAAATTTATGAATCTCCTAGGAGTTTCATTAAATGACCTTCCATTATCATGAAAAATCTCTCGTTTCTCTCTCACCGATGGCCTAAATGTCTGGTTTCATTGACCTGGAGGTCCAAATCTTGTCTAAAGATATAAATCAAGCTATAGGGTTTCATTTTCCTCTAGTTAATCATCTAAAATATATTTCAAGTAAGTGTAAAACTTTTTTTTATTGCTTTTCGGACATTCATTGGATATGAATGTCTTGGAGAAGATTGTTCAACCAAGTTTTCTTCATTCTCACATTACCATCATCAAACATTCAGGATTTCTTAGGTTCATCAGTGTGTGATATGCCAGGTGTTCTTTTCAGTCATTATCACATTGATAGTTTGTATTCTTTTGTTGTTTTTGAGAATTTAGCCCAATGTTATGACTATAGACTAGGAAACCTTCACAACCCTAAACATGCATGTTCAATTTAGTTGTAATAATGGAGTTTTCACTTTATTGTGGTTTGGTTTTGATGATTGTTTAAAAATATGATGGTGTATTTGGTTTAATATTGAATGGTTCCATTAGTTTGGATAGTGAAGTAGATATTTCATGGAACATAATGTTTTTTAAATCTAAATGCATTAATACCTTCAACAAGGGTGTACTATGTAATATTTTGTTTGACTATTCTATTTTACAAACACAATAGAAAAAAGTCCCTTTTGGTTATTATGGAATAGTTACCATATTTTTACTCTTTCATTTTTTGAATCAAACATGAGAATTCATTGAATATAATTCTAGGTGAAAATTTTCTTTCCGGGTTTGAGATTAGAAGCTTTTAATTTTTCGTGGCTTTAAATTTTTAGTATAAGAGTGTATCAACTAAATTGTTGATAGTGGAAAAAAAGTTTTATTTTAAATAATAATTCCATTTTTTTTGGCTAGTTGATTTATCCAATTATAAGAATGTAACATAATGATAAAATAGAACATGATAGCTATTTTTTTGGTCTGCAGCTTGTTGGATCAAGTTAAAGTCGAATTATCAGTGCAGAAATCACATTATTGGGACTATATATTGTATATCTGATTTTATAATGTGTTAATTAGTTCATGATTTTATTTAATGTGACTTTTTTTAAACTAAGACTCAATTTATTGTAACAACCAATGTTTCCACAATACACTTCTCTTTGAATAATACAACAGCTTGTGTTGTACTCAACTTCGAGTTCTAGCACAACACGACCAATTAAACTAGCCGTTTAAAAAACTATTATGAATAGTAATACCCAATTTTTAAAATTTTATAAAATTTATTTTTCAAAATGGATTTCATTTTTGGATTTGGAATATCAAAATTAGCTTAGGCTGAATTTTTTGTATTTTTCTAAAAACTTTCATTTTTTGAGGAATAGAGAAAAACACAATGTTATTTTTTAAAACTAACTTTTATTTAAATAATTATTATTTTTATTTAAATGTATTTTAAAGTAAAAATATATAAATAATACCTATATTAGTTCAATATAATTTATGTGAATCATTTTATTATAATATTAGATATATAAAATTTTGTTGACCTATTTAACGCATTTTACTCACCTTCTATATACATTTTCAAATTTACATAAAACATAATTTTATCACTTTTGTGAATGGAATTTCAAAATTTATAAGATACATGGTTGAAATATGTAAGTAAAATGTGGTTCAATAGGATGTAAATAATTTTTAGTGAATAGTAACTTTTGAATTTTATTTACTACAGTTAAAATTAAATAGGATAATTAATGGTAAAAATGATATTATAATTACCCTAAAACATGTCCTAATTCTAATGGAATTTTTTTTAGACCAAAATAAACCTTAGGAATAATATAATATCTTCTTTTATCCACATGGATTAGATTAATACATTTATTATCATTTTATTTAAAGAAGAGTTGAAAGTGTTAAATTCTAAATTTAATGACTAATCCATTTTTAATATAGGCTTATGCATAAAATAAATTAGTCTATAAATATTTATTATAAATATAACTAGATTTAATACATCATTGAATTTTATTTATAATTTTTGACATTAAATAATTAAATTTATTTGTGACACAATGATGATGCAGTAATTACCATATGAATGAAAGATTAAAATAATTGATATTATAAATATCCAAATTAATGTAAATTGAAACTTTTGAGGAATTCCAATAATTTTATAGATTAATATGACTTTTTAGTATTTATTTAATGTATTTTTTTTTGAATTAATCATGTTTTGTTGACTTTTAAAAAAACCAAATACTAAATAGTGTCAAAATTGACATAAATTAGTTTTTCAAAAAATACTATATTATTAAATGATAAAATATTCCTAAAAATATAATTTATGGACAAAAGAATTATATAATGATATATATGTCATTAATTAATATCTTGGTGATCTATTAGAACTTTATAGTATTTTTATTAACCATGTAATATAAATATTTAATAAGACATTATAAAAAGGTAAACTATTTAACTAAGAGTTAAATCTAAAATTTAGGTTAATATGGTGACTTAAAATTTTCCAAAACCTACTGGTTGAGAGGATTTAGACCCCATACCTATGCTAGAATCTAAATAAATCCATTTGGATCCGTCATAAACTGAAAATGATTTTATAATAAAATAATATTTTAAGATTTTCCTAAAGTGACCCTCACCTCTCTTATAAAAGGGAACATCCCCTTCTCTCAAAATCAAACCTCCAAAGCTAGTTGGATCCACCAAAAACAGCTCAAATATCTTCCTAGTTACCCCAAATTAAACTTAAGGGCATTAACTTGATAAAAAATCCAACCTAAGGAGATATTTTGATCAAATCAAAAAGGAAGCACCTGAAGAAGAGGTAATAATTTCATCACCTCTTTCAAAGTTCTTCCACTTATTTCTTTTTTGTTTTCATTCCAAAATAATAAATCCAATACCTTATACATAATTTGATGTTATAATAAATATGGTACAACCATATTCATTATTCTATCCATCCTATTAATGAAAAAATCACCATATGTGCGTATGTACGACTTACCATCTCCACGTCATGGTGTAGTTTTTTATTCCACTCTTAATTATTTGGATGGGTATAATAATGAGTATAATTGATATAAATAATAAATATAACAAGTTAATTATTCTTTATAAGTAATATTCCAATCAAATTAGAACGATTTAATAATCAATACAATGATATTGTAGATCATGTGTACATACAGATTACTGTCTCCATGAACACGATGAGATTCATCCCCCATCGTAACCATTCAAGAATAATTTTCATTTTCTGATTAAAAATTATGTTTAAGAACTTAATATCATTAGGTATATTAATAAAATACATAATATCCAAACAAACATGATTTAGGTGACTAAACATATAAAGAAAAATGAATCTATTAACACCCGAAACAATGATACAACTGAAATTTTATTAACAAAATAATATTAAAAGATCATATATAAAATCATATTTATGTATATGGTTGTTGTATAATTTAATAAAAAATACTTAACTATTATAAAGAATTTTAACGTGCACTTGAATAAGTAAAATTAAAAGTTCAATGTTAATTTTACAATATCTTTTTTATCCAAGGTTGTTTATACGTAAGCGTCTACTGTGAATTCTTTATCATCATAATATGTGTTTCTTAAAAATGTATTTAAATTTTTTTACTATTTCCTATAATATGGGATAAATTCATTTATACCCTTGTTTGAATATTTATAATTTTTTTTTTGAAAGGAATCATTCATTTTTTTCAAAACAAGGTACTTTATGACCTTTTTGACAAATTAAGGTAAGAATGATTTTTTAACTTCTACGGTGGGTGCAGCTATTTTTCTCCATTATAACACCTTCAAAGCTTCCCTTACAAGATTATAATAATATTTTCAAAATTAATGTTTTCTTTTATAGTTATGTTTCTTTTAAATGATTTAAAAATAGAAAGAGATATTTCAATGAAATAGTTTGGATTTCTTCTATGACAACATCCTTTGAGGGATTTTACACTTATTTGAAGTTGATTTATTATGATACAATATTCCATTTTGTATTGTAGGTTTTGTGATATGTTTGATTATGGTTGTATTATATTTATACCATTCATGGTTTATGGTTAAGGAATTAACATTGGAATGTTATTGTTAATACGAATGCTTATGTTAGGTTTCAACCTTTTCATATGAAAAATGTATTGGACTTAGTAAGTTATAGGAAGAGCCCATTATAACTACTCGTTGCATCGGTAGGTCTCATGAGACAATCTAGTGTCTTGGTACAAGGCCTTGAAACAAATCTTATTTTTAGTCTTGTCATGAGTCCTTGACTATGTGGTTATGATGCCCAACATTATGCATTCCAACATTATAAAATTAGCTATTGATATTACATGTGACTATTCGACTAGTATAATATCTATAGAAATAAGTAAATGTCATTATTTGATTTATCTTTTCCATATTATGCTAACATTTATGTTTAAAAGTATTATGTTTTAGTCTTATACATTGCATTAAATTATTATACTTTTTTTATTTTATTTTCTGCAATATTGTTATCCTTACTAAGAATCTGAGCTCACCTCTTTTTTATGTTTTCTTTTTCCTAGTATGTGAAGAAGTATATTACGATTAACCTATATGGATAGGCCAAAGTATATGAGTTTGTTCAAAGGGGACACAATTTTCTTTTTTTATTTCCTGATGTAGTGTAAAACCTGTGTAGGTATCTATTACTTCCAAAGCTACTAATCTAATCGGTATTTCAAGACTTGATCTATTGTGATCATGCTAATGTTAAGTAATAATGCACCAACTCTTCTTAACTAGGTTCGTGGAATTACATCTAATAATAGATTATATTGTTCATTATAATATAGAATTAATTTTTTATTTTTATAAAAGATCAACTGTGAATTAGTTTCTCTCTTAATATATATTTTTTAGGGGTATTATTTTATGGATATCATTGTACATATTTTTTTAATAATTTTGTTATGTTATATTCATTTATTTTTATTTAGACATTTTAACTGAATATATTTTGTATTTCCATTAGAATGAATGAATTATCACCTAATTTGTTTTATTATCCTTTAAATTTTTCCATTCGTGGTTTTCTATATTTTTTGATGACATCAATAATCACTATATTTTATAACTTACTACCATTGTTTTTTATATTTTTTTGATAAATTTTATAGATAATGAATCAAAGTTTGATTAACGCACCTCAAATATGTTTTGAATATGAATAAGATGTCAATTATTTTTTGTAATTTTCTAAATGAAATGTTCCAAAAAATGACTTATTTTCTGTCCATACCTAAAAATTTTAAATTTGAGAAAGTTTAAAATCAATGTGATCAAATATCATTTAATATTTAATGCTTTTAATTCGAGTTATGGCCCTTGGATTTGGTATGGTGAAACAAGGAAAAATTCTAGATTTATTGATGATGCTACTTTTTGAGATGAACTATCTTATAAACATGATGAAATGATTTGTGATATTGAAATAGAGGCAATTGAAAAACAAACAACAATTGAGGCCGAGTGACATTACCACATACTTGTACATACCGTACCTACTCCGAAAGGCTGTAAGAGGTATATCTGATGGTCTAACACTCAACTGATGATAACAAGATATGAAGTCAATTTTTGAGAACACCCTAGATCCTTGAAGATGAACAAAGATATCATCAATTTTTGGTAAGGGATATTAGTTCTTGATCGTCAACTGGTTCAACATATGATAATCTACACAAATTATGAGGGTACAATTCGCCTTCTACGCAAATAGGACAGGTGAACCCCAAGGAGAAGTGATGAGTTAGATGAATCCCTTTACTTGTAACTCCTCTAACTACTTCTTCAACTCTTTTATCCTTAGTGTAGCCATCCTATATGGAGGAATGGACACAAGTGTCGCTCCATGCACAAGCACAATAGAAAATTATACTTGTCGCTTAGGTGGAAAACCTAAAAGGTCCTCTAGAAAGACATCCCTAAAATGATCGACCACAAGAGGAAGGTGAAACCTTGATGTTCCCTGGTCATCGAAACATTGACTAGAAATTTGGGCTATAATTCCTCCAAACCCATGATTCTTCAGTCCTGCTCTACTCTTCGAAACATCCCATTCACCCTTATGTAAAAAGTATCCTCCCTCGGGTGACATAAAACCGACCTACGATGATAGAAATCAACAAAATCCTACAATAGAACTAAATATTTCATCTTGAGAATGATTTCATAGCCCATAATACCTTAGGAATAAAGGTCCCATGCAATGTGACACCCACAAACCTCAATAGGGATCTTCGGCACCGACGTACACCAGCCATTCTAGTCCCCAATAGAGTGTCCCGCATCAAGGCATCAACAAAATTAAAGATACAGAGCCCAAGGCTCTACACAACAACAACAAAAATGAATCTATGGTAATCCCTTGTATCGAAAATGTGAAGGATCTAGAATTGAGGAAACTAAAATTGTAACTCTAATTTTAAAGGGTTCAGGATCCTACTATAGCTGGGTATGCTGCATTGCAGAAGTCGGGCCAGCACTACAATGTGGTGACCTGGCTAACCACCCTAAGTTAATTCACACTGTAGTTTCTGAAATCCTTCCATATGGATACCATGACCACGACCTCCACCATGACCTAAATAGTTAGAATAACACCAGTTCCCAGACTGATTAGAAAATGGTGGCCCTGCTCTAGTTTGAGGAGTCGAAAGAGAACCTCTATCATCATCTTCCATTGAGAACATCAGACATAACTACTGAAGATGACCCATCTTTCCTCAATATCGACACTCCACTAGGTCTCCCGGGAAATATGGTCTTGTATCCCCGATCTTCTCATACTGGTAGCACACCACCTGAATAGGAGAAGAATTATCCTTATTCCTTAGATCTCCATGCGTAGACTCTCTACGGTTCTTCCTACTGTCAGTATGAGGGGTAACAATTCTGGATGCTGGGCCTCCTTGGAAAATAACTATACAATCCCTAAGATTTCACTCCATGATCTACGCCTGGTAGATTATAGAGTTAATGGAAGTCAACCTAAAGATGTTCTCCTGATATTGGATATCGTGCCTCTGGCCATCCTCAAACATCCTTACCATGAATAACTCACCCCCCTAGAATGGGTGTAAAGTGCTGCACCTCTGTGAAGCGAGAAGAATACTCTATGACTGAGAGAGTACCCTTCTACAAAATCATGAACTCTCGATATCTATCGGCCCTCAATGTATCTCGGTAGAAGTAATCATAGAAGGGACATTGGAACTCATCCCAATACATAACCTACTGGCGTCCCGCCTGTGAGATCACATCCGGCCATCTCTCGGAGGAATCCCATAGCATGTGTGTAGCGAGATTTACCCTCCCCTCTAGAGTCATCAACCGATTATCTAAGATAAAAAGCTGGGCCTCTAATCATGATTATATAGCATGAGTTCCTCCATCCGCTGTAATGGTGGGAGGATTCTACTTTTGAAAAACCTACATCAAATATACCATAGATGGGACATGAGGCAGTAATCCTCAAAAGGTCTACATGAAACTCATAAATCATTCTCAGAACTGTGCATCAAAACATGAATCTAGGATAATGGATAGTGCCATGGTGAGCATGGTTGGAGGATCTACTGGAAGTTCACGATCTTCCATTTCCTGTGTTTGGTCACTACCCTATAACTAGCATTCAACCGGAGGACATCTTGGTGGCATGACTCTGCAAGTTCAAATGCACCCATTAGATCACAATTAAAATGGACAGAAACATAGATGTTAATGAAGTTGACAAGATAAAGAAATCATTCAAGATTTATAAAGGGTGGATACACAGTTTGTATAACTCCTACAAGGCGTGTTACCTTATCGTTTCATATGGATGATGACTTTTTCCATCCCAGGTCATGTAATAGAACATACACATGATGTGTTGTCCTGACACATGGAGTGTACTTGAATCCTCTTCCCCTACCCGAGTTCTTCTAGATGACATAAATCACATAGTTCTCCCAGAGCAAGACTAGACGACATGTTTGTGCTAGACAAAACATGTACTAGAAAGAACTTCACTGACTCATGTTGTTAGTCACACGACTGGTTACACGACTGACTCTACACAATGTGTTTGTGCCAGACACAAAATGTACTAACTACTCATAATCCACCTATGTCATTAAACACTTGGCCGAACACATGGATCCTAAGACACAACATGCACATAGGTTACACAACGTGACCCCCCAAAAAATATCCCATACCCGTGTCTCTTCTAACACAACCGCTGACAGAATTAGAAACTACATGGTGTGTATATAAAATACATTATGTTTACTTAAGAAAAACAGTTCCTTCCCGAATAGAAGGACACATGGCTCTCATTCTACAATAAACTCCATGTATATTGGGTTTTTCTGGATAGTAAGACTCAGAAACTACTCTCGAAGCGCATTAAAAACCGAAATCCACATCAAAGTGCCAAATTACGATCTGTGGGTGCCCATACTCCCTGTGAATCAATGATTGTCATCATATTCATGTCATATACAAGGAATAACAAAGCAAAGATCCACTGAATTCCAATCCATGAAGGCCCATAACACCTCAATACCCAAAAATTAGTTCAAATTCAAATGAAACATTACCTATTAGCAATACTCGATCAAATAACAGGTGTTTAATCAAGGAATATATCAAAACAACATGCATATATAGCAAAAAATCTATCGCAACAACATGCAACCAGTAATGAACCCTAAATGTCATGGAAAAAAATGCATGACATGTGATCTCTAGTAAGTGCCTTTATGAGGAATGAGGTGGCATACCCTCATCTCATTGGGTTGAAAAATAAATAGAACCTCAATAATATCAACAATAATAGCACAAAATATGTGATTCACCAATGGTGAAATCAAATCAACTGTAATAATTGCAACACTATAAAATTAAAATAATCAAGGTAAATTACTTTTTCCCTATACAAAGGTTAGGTACTCCCGGGAAAAACTTATTACAATGTACCTATTCCTTCATATCCCTAGAAATAGGCTCCAAAAATTAAATCAAGAAGAAAAAGAATCATCTGATACCACTTTATAACGTTCTGGTTTGGGGTGCTACCGAGAGGTAACCCCTTCATGGTTAGTCACATGGCCTTAAAAACATTTCCCTAAATGAAATAGGCTGAGGACTAATAACTAGAGAATTGTGTGTAATAGTGGGGAAACTATGTCCTCATTGTAAGATTAACGTAGTTCAAAGAAAAATATAACAATAGAAAAAGCAGTAATAACATGAAATAAGTAAACAACAGAAGATTGGAAGTAATAAACAATTGGAACACATATATATAAATGATGCATGATACATATGATTATGAATGAATCCAATCAAGTCACAATTCTAGAATAAAATACTAAACCAATGTACAAAGAAAACAAATAAACATCAGCAATATCTCAAACCTTAGTTTGGTCCCATGCTCTCCAAATCCAAATGAAATCACATACTTGAAGTAGAAGGGCGCTTTACCTTAACTATACCCACATCAATATAATCTTTTTGGGCCCAAAGCATAACCCAAATTGGGTGTGAGAAAAATCCTTGTAGGAAACCACCCAAATAATTGTGCCTTACAGTCAAGGAATATATATGGAATGCAATAAGAAAAATGAAGCAGTAAACAAGGAAGTACTCAAAAGTAAACAATCATACAGTTTAAAATGCATTCATTTTCATATATCAAGTAAGAATACATTCAAAAAAAATTTACCCTCTAGTAATTACTCAGAGTCTAACCCCTATGGTTCAACCAATCAAACACAAGAAACCCACTACAAGGCACTCACAGTCTCAACCCTCTGGTTCAGCTTTAGAAAAGACTCTCTGAAGAAGCACTCACCGCCAATTCCCCTATGGTCTCGTATCAGTAACTATAGACACTCCGAGGATGCAATAAATGTCCAATTACTCCCATGGCATCACAACATGTAACTATAGACACTTTGACGTAGTAAAATTTACATCACCCCTATGATCTATCAAAGTAAAAGTAATCATATACTCTGGAGAATCATTCAACATCCATTCCTCTTATGGTCTACTACAGTAGGTTCCCACATCCCTGTGTATGTCAATCATCCACAATAATTTTCAAAAGTGAAAGTAAACATTATTAACTACTTGGATAACAGCTTTGAATAACTACATGTCTAAACAACAACAATAATATAACAGCATCAGATAATATCACTCTTTACAAACACCACTAAGCATGGAAAACAAGCATCCTAGCCAGTAAAGCTCGACCAAAGGGTCAAAATCAAACGAACATGGGAACACATCCATAGCATGGAAAGTAACCCTATTCACAACCAAAAAACCTCTACATAGGCACCCAATTAATAAGATGAAATAATAGGGATAAAATCCCTAAATACTTAATACCCCGTTCTAGGGTATTGGGAACTTTTTCACACAATATTCAACGAATAACTACAAAAATGCACAAACCAACAACCTCGACATAGTACGATCGACATTGCTTAATACCATCCATAAAATTGACCTATAACTCCATATATCTACAAAAAATCTAAAATTCTCAAACACTAATATCTCACGGGAGAGGAAAAATTTAGAGATGAGGCTCTAGAAGAAGGAAGAAATCACCATTGTGATTCCAACGCAATGGACTGCAGTTGACTTGGAGAATAGACTACAGGTTGGGGACATGGAGAAGAATCATCGGCTTCATTATCTCATAGATGAGTCAAATTGATAAGATGGTGTTTCTTCCAATTAGATTCAACCCCGGTCCGATTTAACAAATAAAAAGAAAAGTACACAACATGTCTTTTAAAAGTACATGGTCGGTATACGCCTTTTCTGAGCCCTGCATTAGGCAGTCTCCAGGTCACCCCACATGGCCATGTACTCGACCGTTACATGGATAGTACATGGTCACCCTTGGAAACCGGTTACATGGAATGTACTCCAAAATACATGGCGTGTACTCCTTAAATTTGCTTATTCTAATATTTTTCGATAAAAACACTCAAAAAGAAAACTCATACCTGAAAATAAGGTTCGGGTTCTCACATACCTACTCACTAACTTTATTATTTATATCTTTCTCATAAAAAATCCTTCAAACCTATAAAAAATAAATTAATATAATGAAATTAGTATGATTAGTTTACTTCATTTTTTTTGTATTTATGGTAAAATCATTATTTACCATCCTCTTTTCTCTTTATAGGAATGAAAATTTCATCCAGGCATAAGTGAAGACTACCATCTTCCTGGGAGATGTTTTATATTATTCATAACCACCTTACATGGATGGATAAAGAGGGATATATAACATATAAATAAAATACTTATAATGTGATAAAAATTATGAAATTATAATTCAATTATTACCTTCTTTCAATTCTATGTAAAATGAAAACATCGTTCATGCATGTGTGCAGACTACCCCCTACACAGAGAGATATGTTCCATGTTTCATAATCACCCAAAATGAATGTTTCTAAAATATATTTGATGTATATATATGATAATAATGATTAATATATACCGTGAATATTATTTTTAAAGGATAACACAAAAATTAATGATCATTATAAATCAATATGTTGATATTTGTAAATTAACTAGAACAAGTTCATTATTTATTTCGTTCACAAAAACCATGCCCATTGATTCAATAAAATGAAAATGGGGATGCCTAAATAATTTCATAAAATTATTTAAGTAAATTTAATAATATGTTAATGATGAACTTGGTATCAAGTGGTAGGGTTTAACATCTCCATTATAAAGGATTTTATAAAAAATCAAAACTATTAAAATTTGATGATGAAAATAAAAATTAACTAGCTAATGAATTTATATTAAATATTTGTAATTAAATATTATAATTGATAATATATATTCTTAATTTGATGATTTTTTAGATGGTAATTTTTATGATATATGAGGTTAAAATATTTCATGGATGTTGAGAGTTTAGGTATGGGATTCCTGGTTCAAATTCCCTCCTTGAGATATATTTTGTATTAAAAATTTATTTTATTTTACATGGTATATATAATAAATGTTTTAAATATTATAAAATTAGTCAATAATTAATTCTTGAAATTTAAATTTCCACTTCATGTTCTATATCTCATGATTTTTTTATTCAAATGTTATAAAATCTATAAGGTTTTCTAGTGTCACTTTTATTTCTTCGAGACATATGCCATATTCACCACTTGTTTTATATTATGTAGTGTATATACTGCTCTATAAGTTATTTTATAAAAAATTAAGGATATTAAAAGTATTTAAAAATATATCCAAATTTATATTTTCATGGGCTTTCAATTTCAATGTCACTAAATCAATAAGATTTTTTTCTAACTCAATTTCCATCCATTCAGTTATGATAGTTCTTCATGAACTTTATTGCTATAAGTTGGGTACATTTTATACAAAGATTTAATTAATTATACATCAAATTTCAATTTTTTTGATGTATAATTATATCACATGGGATCTGTATTAAATTATTATCACATCAATTCATTCCCATTGGTTGATTTCTCTCTTCCTAAAAATGAAGTGTTCATGATATTGATCCTCATCTCTTTAAGGTATGTTTTTCCACAATATCCATTTTATTTCATTCCAAAAAATTTTACTTTAAAATTTACCAATCATAATATTTATTCTCACACTTGATAAACTTAATTATATTAAAATATTTTTAAAATAGTGGTTTGTAATTCTTTTTATTCTGTGTGTTTCAATAAAGGTATTTGAAAATGATAAAAATGATTTTCCTTTCATGATAATATATTTTATCTTAAACTTCACATTTTTATTTTAAAAAACATTATGTATTTTTCTGGTCTACATTATTGAATATTATTTTAAAATTAAATGTTTTTGAGTGTTTTCACTTTAACTTCTTGAAAATGACTTTGGAAAGTATCCCATGAATTCTTCTTTTTTTGAAATTGGTAAACCTATTTTCTAAAAACAATTTTATTTTTTCTTTGAACACTATGAGAATTATTGTTTTTGTGAAGACTCCATTAATATTTTAAAAATGGTTTCTAATTTTTTTATTATCAATTATTTTGAAAATAAAATCATTCTTTATATATGTTTTAAAAAAAAATTATTTCAAAAAGGATGTCTTGATTTTAAAATTAATTTTATTTTGTTGCATTTTTAAATATGTCATTCATGTTTTTATATATTATAATATAATTTTTCTGAAAGAATATTTTAGTTATAATTTAATTATTCTAGAAAACACATTTTAGTTTAAATGGTAATTTTTTAATTTCTTTATCCAGCTCAAAGTATATTGTTTTAAATAAAAACATTTAAGGTGTTTTGAAGATTTTAAAAAGGGTTATTTATTTTTGTTTTTCAAAGTGATTTCTCCAAAAAAATATCAAAAGGATTATTTTAAAACCACATCAAAAAAATTTTATGTTCATTATATTACACTTGGGATATGTCCTTATGACAACATCGACCATCGTTATCAAGTAGACTTATGAAATATTTTGTCAATATTTCTATGAAATTAATATTTTTTCCAGGAGATAAATATATTATGTTAGAAATATGAATGCTTTAATGTTTCATAGAAATCATATGTATGGTCTATCTTTATGTAATGGGTGGGACCAATATATCCCTCCAACGCATTGGGTAAAGATTCATATTTATAGGATAATTATTGGTGTGAGAAGAAGTAAATCCTAAGAAAAACTTTTATGGGAGACAAAGACATGAATTACCAATCCTCTATATTAAAGTAGACATAAATATTAATTTTTGACCCAATATTTTATGAGGGACATGGATGTAAAATGACCCATTATTTTATGAGTGGCAAGGATGTGACTTCATGACCTACTATGTCATTATTTCTATTATTATGTTTTCCCTTCAATTACTTATTATGAAATATTTCAATGAAATGCTTCATTTTATGTGATATTATTATTGCATAATCTAGGGATCATGTTCATTGTCTCGTGTTTTAACACTCTTATGCCAAGGTATATTTTTCATAATTTTATTTTTCATGTATTCAATCTTGAATTGTGTACAACCCTTATGAATTCCTAATATTTTTAATATAATTTTTTTAAAATTTCATGTTTCTAATATTCTTATGATCCAACCCTTAATGACACATTGATATGTTTTTCCCTTACTGATCATTTTATATCACCAATTTTTTATTTATTTGATTAGGTTATGAAGATGAGTATTATTGACTCTTATAGTAGATTTTTAAAAAATAAAAAACACTCAAAGGTTTTTATAATTTATTTTTTTCTTTCAATTGTTTTTATTATGTTTATATCGTGTTTTAGTATCAAGATGGAAACGAAACTATGGATGGATTCAAATTAGGATCAAAGGAATTTTCCAAGGCACTTGTAGTAATGAAGCATCAACCAGATGATAGAAGTTAATGAAGTAGCTGGTACAATAACTAGTAGCATATATCTCCAGTAGTAGTCCCTAGACTAGCCAATGGATACTCACAGGTTTGCTGGTTGAGGATCCAGATATATAGATGCTACTACCTTGAACACCAACTAACTAGGGGCATTAGGCATCTATTCAATTGTGGTTTATTAGGTCCTTCAAAAGTCCATAAATGATGGTAAAAATTGCTCAATGTTAGCTATTAAATATATGGATCTACCTAGGATGACTCAACCATTTTATGAGGCTATAAAAGTAGGATAAGGGTGGTAAAGATAATACTAAAATTGAAGTACACATCAAAAAAAATATACAAGATCTCCAACACTAATTATCTCTCTATATTAAAATAGATTTAAGACTTCATTATTTCCCATCATTTCTCAATGATGTTAAAAACCATCATCTAGGTGAATCTAGATCATTATAGGTACATGACCAAAGGCAGAGAAAACTTCAATGATATTCTTCGAGAAACACAAATATTTATTTTTAATTCTTTCATTATACCTTTTTAATATTTCCCCCTCTTCTCTTGTTACTTTTTACCTGTCTAGTATAATCCCTCAAATCTTTCTCTCTCAATTTTAATTTTACTCTCCCTCTCATAAATCATTTCATCTTATTGACTTTTAGTAATTGTTGAGATGGATTTCTAATGGGTTTTACTCAAGTAAATTCATCTCGTTTCTCCCTCATTATCATTAATAGGTTCTTTTTTTCCAATCAAAATAAAGGTTATTCTTGGATTTGTTCTTCTCAATTCAAAATAAAGGTAGTCATTATTTTGTATTGGTTCCCATTAAAAAAATGTGTATTTCTATTTTTGGTTCTTGGTTCCCATTAAAACCAAGAAGTTATTTATACTCTATAGTCTAATTGATGAGAGGACACATAGTGTATGATACCTCAATATGGAACTCTCTCACATGGATGTAGGGGTGGGATATGGATAGTTTGGAGAATATACCCCCAGGTTAATGAGTTAAAACACAACATAACTATCATAAGAAAATAATAAATAAATTTCAGAGTGTCGAAAATAATGAAAATGATAAAATAGAGTTGAAAACCAAACAATAACCACCAAATGAATAATCCAATAAAATAATAATGAAATAATATAATGTCACGATGGATTGTAACTATATATTATCGTTAAAATAATATAAATAAATGACTATCAGACTCAAAATACCCTATTCTCAAACCCGAGGTTAGTCATGTCTCCAAACTCTAGCACATCCTGGAAGAAATGATCAACAATAAGGCCATTTTCCCTTCTCTAATACAATATTTTTGTAATATTCTTTGGTACCAAATGACAGCTTGAGTGGGATGTGAGTATAAATAAGTTGTTTGATACCATCAGGACTATATATAACTAGTCTAATAATAAGTTCATGCAATGATGTGATAAAAATGTGTATTAACTAATTAAAAAAATTAGATTAATACCACATCAATCTGCTTTGGCACCGTACTGGAAGGTCTCTGAGTGTACCTCAGCACTATTTCCCACAAAAATCATATAACAATGGTAAATCCTGACCTACCTCAGCAGAATTGTAGAATGTCTTTGAGAATGTCTCACAACCATGCCCACCATAACCACATATTAATGGTATGAATGATACAAATCTAGTCAAAACCCACTATATAAGAATATCATATTGTTATAATATACTTGAACATGATGTATATGCATTTTAGCATGTCTCAGGGCCAATATCAATATAAAATAATTTTAGCATGTTTCAGGGACAATCGTGGTATATAATAATTTCAACATGTATCACTAGGCAAAGCCCACCATATAATAATTTCAGTATGTATCACTAGAAATACCCCATATACAAGCATTTTAGCATTAAATGGGGCCAATGTCCTATATAATCATTTCAACATGGAAAAATAAAAACATGACATAGAAATAAGGTTATCCAAATATAAATACATATAACTAATTTGTAAATTATGAAAATTTCCATTTTTCGTTCAATTTCACTTTTTTCTTATCATTTGTTCTTAAACCCATAACATGTCATAACCTTTAAAAATCAGGCCAATCCAGGGTGAACCTATATTAAAAAGCCACCCAAATCCCATATCATGCTAAATACACTTTATTCTAGTAGTCAATTCATTTATAATCATTGGTTTTCTCAGCTGAACAATATCCATAAGCTAGGTAAATAACCAATTTAATCCAAATGGAATCAAAGTAAAAAGACCATTCGTCATTTAATTTATTCATACACAATTCATGTTGGTACAATTTCCATATTTCACATAATTTTAAATTAAATAGACCAAATGAATAATGTTTAGACCTCATACCTTTAATTTATGATCAACCAATGATTCCATCAAGATTCACCAATAAGAACGAATATGTAGATGATTGGAAGAAGGAAATTAGATCATATCTGATCAATATCAAATCCAATAATGACCTTAATCAAGAGATTAAACAAAAACGGATAGATAAAAAAGGGAGAGAAGGTAAAAAATAAACTAGAATAATTACAAAGTATCTATTTCCTCAAATGGGAAATCCAAAACGGTGGTTGGCACTCCAAAATCACTCAGAAGACTCAGCAGGAACATGAGGAGGAAATATATAATGGGATGGAAAGAAAAACTAGCCACACTGCAAACTTAAAAATGTTTCTCCTAATAGATACATGATGTGTAATTTATTTACAAATAATTTATTTATTTTTAATAAGACACACAAAAAACCTATCCCCTCAGATTAGTTTTAATTTCGATCGACTTTTACATAACATGTATAGGTTACAAGATGTTTAAGAATTCTTCCCCAACATTGGTTTTTGATATGTCTAGGGGAAGTTATGCATAATATAACATTTACATAGTGTGTAATCAACCAACATAATGTTTTGAGCCTAATTATAAAAAAGGATTTGATATACCCTTGAATCCATCCAAAGCATAGAAAGCACTCACAAACCCATTTAACCCATTTATACAAAGACTCCATTAATTTAAAAAAACATATATCACCCAAATTTATATCAATTTTTTATAAAAAAGGATCTCCATCTCCAAACAAGACTCAACCACCAAGGTACAAAAAAAGAAAAAATATGAATGTAAGTAGAAAAATACTGGATCTTACAATCTCCCACCATTTAAAATCTCATACATGAGTTTCTCCAAGAATTATTATGGGGTTTCAAAAAACAGAACTGACCACTATGATTCCATATCAAACTCCCCCTCATAGTTCCCCTACAAAACTCACATATTATAACACTACATTCAAACTAATGGAATCAAAATACCCTATAGAAACTACTCACCATGGTCCATAATCTGTATTATATGATCCTCAAAGGGTGAATCAATACTAAGCTAAAAGTATACTACATCTACCAAATGATAAGGGTCTAAATTATATTTTATAATCTATGACTTCTAAACACATTATTCAAGGAACTACAGTGTCATGGAAGGTATAATTGGTATGCCACATGACCTAACTTATCCACTATCTCAAACAACCTATAAAATATAGGCGCTAGCTTCCCCTATTTCTAGATATGAAATTTCCCCGACCTAGTTTACAACAAAATGAAAACATGTTCGCCTACCTAGAACTTCAGATGACATCTCTGATGGTCATTATATGATTTATTTCTACTATTTGTGGTCACTAACTAATACCTAATCAATTTAACCTTCTTAGACATCTCATGCACAAGACTTATCCTAATAAGTGATGAATCATCCCCCTTCAACCAAAAAAGAGTTGGACAATATGACTTGTCATAAAAGGCCTCAGAATGTTTAATATAGATGGATTATAGGAATATGTTATTACTATGAACTCCATGAGTTGTATATGTTTATCCCATGAGGCACTACAATTCAAAATGAATTCTCGAAACCTATACTCAAGTACCAGAATAATCCTCCTAGATTAACTAGCTGTCTAAGGATGATAGTCTATACTCAAAAGAAGACATGATCCTAGAAAATTCTAAATACCCTTCCAAAAATAATGATGTGAAATGAGGGTCTCTGAAATGATACACCTCAAACCATACAACAAAACTTCCTCACACATGCAAAGACTACCCAAATCATCAATTGTGAATGTTTAAATAATAGGATAATAGTGGGATTCCTTTATCAATAGATCCATAATTACCCATAAAACATAATTATTATGTGATTTATTGGGTAATCCTGTCACAAAATACAAATGGACATCATCCCATTTTCATGTAGGAATGGTGAAAGGATGTAAAGTTCTAGTTGACATATAATGCTCGGCTTTCACTTATTGACATGTGAAAAGTCTTGACAAAAATCCTTCCACCACTTTCTTCATTCTTGAGCACTAGTATAATCTATGGATATCTTGATACATCTTTGTTAGTACAGTATGTACCACCTATCTAGAAGTAAGAAACTCCTTCATCAGATCCTCTTGAAGGCCCATAAGAACCCATACAAATCCTAAGAAAAGAATAGAATTTCAACTTTTAGTAGATCATATTGATGGTGTCTCCCCACCATATAAACTATATCTCATAACTAAGACCTCAAGATTAGATAATGTTTTGGTCTTAAACTAGTCCAAAATCATGGGTATAATAGAAGATGAATTCAGAGCTACTCATCCTTGACACTCTTGAAAATATAGAATCATGTGTGCAAAGAGTAACATCATCTGCCACTCATCAAAAGTCTCCTATAATTCCTCTATCTATGCCTTCCAGATCAAATCACTAGTAACAAATTTTCCCTTTCCTAGTTTATAAGCCAAATCAAAGTTGGATAATTGCAAAAACACAACCCACCAACTCTATCGAAGGTTAAGGTCTCACTATGAAAAGATTTACCTAAGTCTCTTGTTGTCTATGTACTACACAAAATAGTAACCCATGAGATCGTATATATAACATCTTAGTGAATTAACAACCTCTGCTAACTTAAAATCATGAGTAGGGTAATTCCTCTCACGAGGCCCCGGTTTTTTGGAGACATAATCAACCAATCAATCCTCCTACATTATAACTACTCTAAATCTGACTCTAGATGGATCACAATACACAATATATTCTTTACCCAGAATAGGTAAAGTGAGTATGTGTGTTGAGTAAATACAAAATTGTATTTCCAAAAACTATATCTTGGATACATCAAACCATAAAAACATAATCCTTTTATTGGATAGCCCTGACATCAGTGCTACCAAATGGTTAAAGCCCCAGATAAAGCATCGATAATGAAATAATAAGCATAGAAAACTCCAAATAATAAAGATATTGTTAGGTTGTTCCCAATATACCATAACTGAATCTTTGTTTGGGTCCATTGAAAATCATTCCCCGGGAAGTTCTTTTTGTCAATCTCGAAACTGCATTTTGATAGCTTGGAATAAAGAAAACATTCTCTTAATGTACTTTAGAGGATGTCAATATGTTGGGCTTTATCATCTACCTACAGAGACAATACTAAGATGACATTAAAAAAATCCACCACAAACCAACCCAAAAAGGTTGAAATATCATATTCATCAATTCCACTAATACCACTTGTGCATTGGTGAAACTAAACAGAATTAATATAAACTCATAAAATCCATACCTTCTGTTAAAATTAGTCCATGATATGCCTGATTTTCAAACAATCCACTAGTGGTATCCAAATCTCAAATAATAATTGAAGAAGATATTAAAACCACTCATATGATCGAAGAGATCATCAATTCATGAATGTAGTTATCGATACTCGACCATCATATGGTTCAATCTCTGATAATCCACACATAAATGCAAAGTCCAATAGAACATTATTGTAAAGAGAACAAATGAAAACCTAGGATATGAACTATTTATTATGAAATCTTTAGTTTTTATATCTTCCAATTGGACTTTCAAATCATGAAGCTCTGCTGGTTCCATTCTATAAGGTAGTATAGAAACTAGCACTTATCTTTGAACCAACTCGATTGTAAACTCAATCTCTCAATTGGGCTGTAATATATAGAAATTGTAAGGAATGTTGTCAAAAAATGGTCTACCACTAAAGGAAATGATCCATACTATAATGTACCATTATCAAGAGAAATACCAGATATTTGAGTAATGATACAATCCAATATGCACTAAATTGGTCTTGCATGACCATCTTGAATATCGCACTCACCAGGGTGATAATAGATACCTCCTTGTGGAAATAAAAAGGCAACAGTCCTTTAGAAATTGTTTATTTGGTCATATTATATAATTAACCAATCCATTCCAGGATTCAAATTGAACCCTTCCATTTACATCACAAACAGTTCACAAAATATGTGGTAACCCCCAATATCCAGAGAATATTCCTTAAAACAATTGACATTTTTCGAACACGCTCCCAATGGTGTTTCGATGGTCAAAACATCATCCAATATTTCCAAATACAATCCTAAATAATTTAAAAATGAAATATAATAAAGAAATTTGATGCCCATTCATCAAGAAAACACAAGTAGGGGTTGATGATACAAGAATCATACCTCGAATAGTGGATGGTCCTATATCCACACTATCAGGAGTAGTCTTCCTAACATGAATCTAACCAACCTCTATTCCATACGCTTCAACCTGACTCCCTTGATATATACCCTCTACCTGGTACTTCCATTCCAAAACTATGGAACCATGTCCCCTTCCTTGACTAGAATTTATTGTAGAACTCTAGCTGCCTTCCTGATGAGGAGTAACAGATTCCTTCCTAGAATTTTTTCCATATTGATCCTTACCACTTCTCTCCTACTAAATTCCCCTAAAAACCCTCTTTAGGTGGCCCAATATTCAACAATAACAAAATTCAAAAGTGTGGATCATACATTCAGGACATTTGTGGCCCATATTTTCACACTAATTGGGATACAATGGAACACAATCTTAATATGGATTACCACTAGGCTAAATACTCTAAACACTACTTCCTTTAAAAAAACTACCAAAAAATGTTTCTTTAAACTAAATGAATAGGTCATATATTTTAATACTAACACAACATGACCTCTTCGTAGGGCCTCTCTCAGATCCCCTTTCATGATGAGAATGTGATTCATCATATATGTGAAAGTACTAAGACAAGACATGTTCACCTGCAACCCGATCTCATCACAAAGACCATCTTGAAAAAATATTTCCCTATAGATCTCATCCACATCCAAAGATAGAAAAAATGATAGTACATCACAGAGAATTTAGAATAGTCTCGCACTAACATTAAATCATATTTCAGTTTCATGAACTCATAATACTTCTCATCCCTCAACATATTAGGATAGAAATGGCTCAAAAACATCATCATGAAGGCCTTCTAAGATAACTCATCCCACTTCCCTTCTTTCTCCATAATATCCCACCAACACTTGGTAGGCCCAAAAAAGCATACATGTTTAAAGATTCAACCTCATATCTAAAGTTTTTTCAAGATTCATAAAGATGATAGGGACTAAATCTACCTAGAACAAGGCAAATTTGGGGCCTCCCAACCCAGTGATCATAGAATAAGGATGTAGCTAAATATCTTTAATCATATTAGACATTGAATGTAAGAGATAGATAGTCTTACTCTCCATGAATTACATGACCCTCATAAAGATATCGTGAAGAAGAACATCCATATTTTCCTCAAGAGATACATGAATCAATGGATCAGATGCGTTATGAGTGTGTTGATTTCCACTTTCATGAAACTCAACTCAAAGATGGCATTGAGGCATATTCTCTAAAATACACACTCCTTATAACACTAGAAATAAAAAATTCAACATCAACATGTCACAATAATAGATAACCACTAACCATTGATCTCTATTAACATGTCTTACAACAGTCCTGGCATGAAATAACCATTTATTTATTTATTTGGTCAGATATAACATGTATCTTAAATCGTAGTTCAAACATGCTTACATATGTCACATGTAATAGATATGTCCCTATCATGAGAAATTCATTCCAATATATACATCCCTATGTACCTATCATGATGCATGAATACACATCTGGTGCCATATTGAGCGATGATTATAAATTAGAATAACCAATAACATCGTGAAATTATAAACTCATACAACATGTGAATCAATCAGGGTGAAATAACATCAACTATAACAAAAAACAATATAAATTGAAATCCCATCCCTTGAAATTCATATTTCCCCATAAACGAGTTAGCTACTTCTATGGAAAAGAACATTAACACATCCCTATACATCATATCCTCATTTCTACCTTTACCAAATAGTAAATAAATATAAAAGAAACATGATTCTATGATAAAAATTTGTAACATCCCCAATCTAGAACTCTCTCATGTAGATGAAACATGTTGGTTAGAAGAACTTAGGACCACCTACCCTTATTCAAAGGATATAAACTTGTAGATGAGGTGTGATATGGATAGTGGGGAGACTATACCACCAAATTAATTATAGAGTTACAACATAGTATAAATATCATATAAAAATAATAAATAAATATTAATGCACAAATAATAATTGAAACGATACAATATAGTGGAAAACCAAAAAATAAAATCCAGCCGAATAATCCAATAAAATAATATGTGAATAATGTAGTGTCATGATTTGATGTAACTAAATTTCATGTTGGAATTAATACAAATAAAATACCTGAAGACTCAAAATACCCTTCTTTCAAACCCCATGTCGGCCCTGTCTCCAAACTCTAGCCCATCAAACATGCAACAATCAATGACACGGTCCTCTTCCATTGTCCATTCCTGTATCAATGTAATCTTCTTGTGTACCAAACGGTGGAATGAGTGGTGTGTGAGTATAAATAAGTAGGTCGACTTCACTGAATTTTAAAAAAACCAGTCTGTTAATAAGTGCGTGCAATAATTAAAAAAATAGGTTTTTGATCAATTAAAAAATTAAATTAATAACACATCAATCTGATTTAGTACCATACTGAATTTTCCCAGAGCATGTCTCACAATCATTCCAACCAAAACTATATAACCATATTAAAACATATCCTTCCTTGACACTATGCTAAAATATATCTGAGCATTTCACACTACCATTACAATGATAACCATATATCCATGGTATGAATCACCCAAATATGGGTAAACCCGTTATATAAGTATTTCAGCTTGTAACATCAAATCCAATCATGTTGTATAAGCATTTAATAGAGTCTCAGGTCCGATCATGGTATATAATAATTTCAACACGTGTTACATCCAAGCCTGGGGTAAAGGTAATTTGGAATATATCACTAGGAAGATCCCACTATATAACCATTTCAGCATGTATAAATAGAAATAGCCATATATATAAGAATTTTAGATTCAAACTAGGACAACTCTTTATATAATAATTACATATTGGAAATCAAAACACATGTTATAATAACTAAGTTATCAAAATATAACATCATATGGCTCAATGGTTAATTATGAAAATTACAATTTATAATTAAATTTATCATTTATCTTATCATTTGGTCTTAAACCAATAATAGGCCAGTCAGTTCATAAATTAGGCCAAGACAATGTGAATTTATATTAATAAGTCACCCAAATCCCATATATTGATAAACACAATTTAATTCACCAGTCAATTATTTATAATCAAGGGTTCTATCCCACAGATAGTATCTATAAGCAAGGTCAATAAAAAAATGGATCCATAGGGACTCTATGTAATAATCCAATTAACCATTTAATTTATTTTGGAACACATTATCTTAATTCAATTACAATATTACAAATACATTTTAATTAATAAAACGAAAGGGTTAATGTTCAGACCCCATACCTTTAACTTTTTGATAAAAAAATACTTCCAGTAGGATTATCCAATAAGAACGATGGTGTAGATGATCACAAGAAGGATCCAAGATCATAACCTATCAATATAAAAATCCAAAAAAGACCACAATCAAGAGATTAAAACCCAAATATTGATGAATGGTGGTAGATAAGGTAAAACCTAAATATCATAACTTACAATGGATTTATTTTCTGAAATAGGACATCCAGAAGGGTGGTTGGCAGTCCAAAATCTTGAGGAAGATTCCCTCAGGCCGAGAGGAGGAAATATGCAATGGGATGAAATGAAAAATCACCCACACTACCCACTTAAATATGTTACTCGTGATAAACATAGAAAATCTAATCTATTTAAATGTCATGAATTTATTTTTAATGGTATATTTCAAAAAACCTATCACTATAGACTATTTCAAACCCATATTAACTTTTACAGGGTGTGTATGGTTTATGTGAGGTATAACCAATTCATTACATGAACTAGTTCATGAAATTTCCTATGGTAATTATACATTGTACATGATGTGTAATATCCTATTAGATAGTTTTGAGAACAAATTATACACAATGACCCAAACTACCTCAAAACCTTCGAAATAATTGGAAATCTTCCAAAAAAACCTTTTAAAATATTTATAGCAAGACTCCATCAATTCCAAAAAATATATATCCCTAGACATTAATTCGTTTTACCCAACAAAGGCTCCCGATCGTTGAAAATAATTCAGACACAATGGATCAATAAAAAAAATCAGTGGGATGTACCATAAAAAAGACAAAGTCTTACACATAGGAGAACCTTTTTTTCTATTGCTAAACTCCATTATTAAAGTGTTCCTTTTCAATTTACTTTCCGAATTTTATTTTTTACTATATATATATATAATTATTTTATTTTAATTCTTTCTATACATTATTTTAACTCTTTTGAATGAATGCATGATATCATCTATAACATTTTTAATTCATTTCAAAATCATAATAATTTTATATTTCTATTTTTATTTACCACATAAAATTTTTAAATGGGAATTCACTCTTATTTCCATGATTTTTATGACCAATAATTGGTATCAAATAAAGAATTTTGTATTTTATTTTATTTTCAAATTTTTTTATATTTTCAAATCCTAAAAAATTTCAAATATTTTTTTAATGAAAACGACCTCTTATACTCAGGTTTCTTTTTTTATTTGTAAAACTATTAATATTATAAAACTTTAATGTATATTTTTCCTAGAATCATTGGATACTATATTTGAAAAATGGTTATACAAGGTTATACCCCTATAACTAAAAGTAAAGATAAATGTACTCCTTATGATATGTCATCATTTTTCGTAAATGGTAAATTAATAAATGTATTGCATTTTGGTTTAGATAAAAATTAATTTAATCAATTTTTCTCTTGCAAAAATATTCGTGAAATTTAAAAACTACTTGAAATCACACATTAAGGAATGAATAAAGTAAAAGACTCCATATTGGATATATATCATCATGATTTTTTTAAAAAAGTCAATGCATCCTAATGAATCTATCACCAGCATGTTTACAAGTTTTATTGAAATCTCTAATGGTATAAAATCTCTAAGTGGTGACATGTACACATAATTTCTATTAAATAAAATTCTATGGGTTTTAACTTGTTCATAGGACCCCAAAGTGATGGAAATATAAAAATACAACGACATAAAAAATATTGTAGTGTAATAAATTATTTGATCTATAAGGATGTATGATATTACCATGAAACACTATGTAATAAGAGAAGAAATAGAAGTTAAGGAAAAAAATAAGAATATATATTCTAAATCTAAAAAAGATGATAAATATTCTATAAGTGAAAAAGATAATGAATTTTAACATGAACAACTTTTCAAAATGGTTACAGCCTTGTGAAGATGATAAATTCATATTTTCATGTCAAAGGAAAGATCAAATTTATGCACTCATTGTATCATGAAATTAATGTATAAAAATTGGACATATAATATTTAAATTCAAAATATATAGAATGTGGTTGAAATACAATAAGAAAAGGGATAGATATCTCAGAAACTATCTTATAGTGTTAGTGATGATTATATAAACTCATCCTCTTCAAGAGACTCTAGTCCAAAATTTATAATTGATGAAGTTGATGTAAGTAGAAATGTAAATTATAAATCTTTTACCACCTCTTCCTCTTCCTCTTCTTCTAGTCTCCCAATCTATGAAGAACTTGAATATGATCACAGTAAACATAAAAATGGTTTTCATCATCTTCATTATTTATAAAATGATCTTTAAAATATATAAAATCATTCAGTTCAAGAAAAAAATATATTTTTTAAATTAATACTATCTTATTTGAGAATAAAAATATGAGTTGATTTAAAAATTAAAAAATTAATAGTATCTTTATTTTCTAAAAACTAATATCATGGATCCCAAAAGATTACTTTCAAAATTCATGCATGGTGAATGAATCCTTATTGTGATCCTTGGTTCTTAATGTGTTAATATAAATAATCATGGTTTTGGTTTTTCAAATAATAATTCAATTTGTTAATGCATCACCACAACACTTTTCTTTTAATGATAATGATTATAATATTGAAGTGAAGTTTGATGATAGAAGAAACCCTCCATTATGTGAGTACTTCAAAATCATAGGACACTCAATTCAAAACTGTAGGATGGTGCTAAAACATGCCTCCCAACAAAATGGCACTGAATGGACTAAGACCAAAAAAAGAAAGATAAATTTCTTACCTTAGATAAAACTAAAACCTCCAGGAAGAATAATGAAAAATGGATTATCAAATGCAAGATCTTGAATCACATAGGGGTTGAAGTAGGAAAAAATATAATGATTTAGTGGAAATATGAAAATAAAACTGATGAACTGTGTATAATTGAGAAAATGGAAACAATTTTCATGGAGGATCTTAAGAATTCCCAAACCGAGCCTAAATACGTGACTATATTGTAAAAAATGAACTTCTCTAGAAACCCAGAGAAGGATATTGATCCTACAATGATTCCTCTTCAAGATCAGTAATGTAAATCTCATTATCCAGTGCACCCCACTAAAGACATGAGTGAACTGAATTATGAACACCCAAGGATCACATCAATTAAGAACAAAAAAAACTAGTTTACACCACTATCCATGTTGAATGAAAAACCCAAACCTCTACATCACTTAGTATTGAAAATACCAACATCAATTTGGTTGTTTTGTAAACTTATAGAAATATGCATTCTGATCAAGAATGCAGTTATATTATCCCAAAGATCACACTGAGTGAGAAACAAAGCACAATTGTTGACAATAATATCCATTCTAATTGCAATAATCCACCCCCTGCATCTCACAATATTGAAAATACTAACATCAACTCAGTTGTTCTGAAACCTATTAGAAATAGGCAATCCGATCAGGACTGCAGTTCTACTACTCCTGATATTTGATGCACTTCCAGCAACCTAAAATATTATATTGATTATGTCAAGTAGAAGGTTTTAACTATTGATTCCACAAAGATCAATCACTGTACTATAGCTTTTGAGGTTTCTATATTAAATATTGAACTGTATTTCCCAAAGGAGAAGCCATTGACTGAATAAAATAGTCAACATGTTTCACCTTTAAACACAAAATGGGTGACCTAATATTTATGGAAGATAGTGCAGGTATTACTAACATTATCTCTGTTTCTCTGAAAATAAATCAGGCGAAGAAAACCAATCCGACCAAGGCTAAGAGTACTGTAAGATCAAAAAAAAATAAGGGCTCTTGGAACAAGAAAAAATGGTACTCCAACCCAAGGAAAAGGTTTAGTGAATATTTTATTTTGAAATTGTGAGGGTATAGAAATCCCTAACACCTTTACTGGCTAAAAAAAGTTTATCAATTACCATCCTCCTAATTTTTTTTCAATATATGAACCCAAAAATAATTTTTTATCTTAGATTTTTCATCTTTTGAAGATTATTTTTACTTTCTTAGGATCATGTTAAAACTAATCATCTCTTGAAACTCTCTGGATCTTTTCTCACACTTCTTTATATAATGTTAATATTTTTAGTATTTCTGAACAATATTTTACCTATGACTTTATCTTTGAGCGCTAAATTATTTAATCTACATTAATATATGCTAAAAATAGATATGTAGATAGGATACCCCTTTGGCATGATCTCTCCCATCTTAGATATACCATTCATTATCCTTGTTTTCTTGTAGGAGAATTTAATTCCATCCTTTCCCCAGGTGATAAAATAGGTCCTTCACAATCAAATATTTCATCAAGGTAATTTAAATCCTCTTTTGAGGATAATAATATTATTGAAATTAATCTCACTAGTTCGAAATTTAAGGGGTATTGACAACATTACAACAGGGTGGTTTCTATAAAATTAGATAGATATTTCACTAATTTTCTATCTCTTGAAAAATGGGGCAACATATCTAAAATCAACCTTACTAAAATTACCTCTAACCACCATCCTATCTTGTTCAAATTATCTTTCGATATCATCAAGACTATTTTACCTTTTAGATTTATCATCGCTGGGTCTTCAAACACTAATCGTGATAACATTATTCAAAATTCATGGTCTTCCATGAACAATTACAGTGTTTATTTTTCCTGTACCTTTAAATTAAAAAATATAAATCAGGTTCTTATGGATGGGTGTAGATCAAAATCTAAAAAGATAGACATTGAAATCCTTCTTTTGGAATACGAACTTTTCCAAATTCAGAATACCACTACTAGTTCTAATATTTCATCTAACCCTCATCATGAAATATATATTTCTATTAAAATTGTTTCTCTACTAAACATCAAGGATAACATTATAAGGAAAATATTGAAAACTAAATGGAACATTCATGGAGATTGAAAAACTAAATTCTACAACTCCCTGATGTAATTACATTTGTGGTGAATACAGTGGATAACTCATTTATTAATAGTGTCCCTCTTGATCATGAGATTAGAGACAGAATATTTAAATTAAATCCTGACTGTGCTCCATGAACTGACAGTTTCAATAATGGATTTTATCAGTAAATTTGGGATATAATTTAAGATAATATTTGCAGATTGACCATGACATTGTTTTCTAATGGCATGATCCCTTATGCACTGAACTCCGAATTCATCACCATAATACCTAAAGTGGATAATGCTACAGAGCATCACCAATTCTAACCTATTGCATTTATAAATTCTCTTTAAAAAATTATTACTAATCTTCTTGAAAATAAACTCTCTAATATCCTCAAAAAAATGTTTCTTTGAACTAATTTGGATTTCTTAAAGGAAGTTCCTTCCAATATTTTAATTTTTTTTACCTTAGAATGCACAAATATTTTAAATAAAACAAGTATAGGTGGGATTGTAGCCATAAAACATGATATTAAAAAATCTTTTGACACCATTTATTAGAGTCTTATTCTCAATTTTATAAGAATCTTTGTATTTAATGAATCCTTCATCTAGATAATTGAAATGGTTTTCAATTCTGCTTTCATCTCAATCCTTGTTAATGGCTATGCTAGGGGTTACTTGAAATGATCAAAAGAGGTCAGATAGGGGGACCCCTCTCCACCATTATTTTCCTGATTCTCAAGTACTATATAACCAGATTAATCACCCAACTGTTGGTTCAAAACAAGATTAAACCAATTCATGCTTCAGGGAATTTGAATTCCCCCATGTATCTCTTATATGCGGATGACATCATCATCTTTTTACAAGGTGACAAGGGATGTTTCGAAAAACTCAAAAGTACCCTCTCACATTGAATATTTTTTTGGTCAAACCATCAATTGGAGAAAATCCTACATCTTTTTTGGAAGCATAATTCCATCCAATAGAAAAACAAATATTATCAATTTTTTAGGAATTAATGAAGGGTCCCTCCCCTTTATATATCATTATGTTACAATATTTTATAGAATACCCAAATATTGTTACATTTATACAATTATTGACCAAAATTTCCACTAACACTCCAATGGAAAGGTAAATCCATCTCCATGGCTGGAAGGATCTGTCAAGCCAAATCATCAATTGTTTCCAAAATGGTATATTCCATGATAGTTTATAAATGGCATGATAGTCTCGTAATTAGAATAAATGTTTCCATCAAAACTTTTTTTGTAGTGGGACCAATCATTAAAGGAAGCTGGTGACTATTCACTAGTCTACCTATTGCAAGCCTTTTGATAATGGTGGACTTGGCATAAAAAATATAAAATTTTTCAATGATTCCTTATAAGAAATACTCACTTGTAATATCCTTAATAGTAAATATCCTTCCATTCACTACCTCAAAACCCTATTTCTCGATAAATTAAACAATATAATGATAAATTATATGAGCTCATCCATCTAGCCTTCCATTAATAATGCTTTTTCTAACATCATGTCTAACTCTAGATGGATGGTGGGAAAAGTCTCTACCTTGAACTTATGGCTTACCATCTAGATTGGTTTCCCTCTAATTTCTATTGTTTCCCCCACTCAATCTCCTAAGAACTCTAAAAATACCATTAAAGATATATTATACTCTCAAAACTCTAACTAACCTGACAATATTATGAAGGTAATTAAAAATTACCCATTTTCCACAACTGATGATTTTTTATTTGGGAACGTTCTCATAATGGCATGCCTGACTCAAAAAACATTTATTACCATATTTATAACAACTCTGACAATAATTTGAGTTGGATAATTTTTTTTAATAATGTATGGTCAAACCCTCAAGATTCACTCTTGTTTGGCAAATTGCACATAAAAGGGTCCAAACTAACTCATTTCTTCAATATTTTGGGATTCAAAATTTCTCTATATGTCATTTTTGGCACTAACATCAAGAAGAAATTAATGAACTAATTATTTCTTGTGCTACGACCACTGCCCTTTGGAATTATGTTCTTGATCTTTTAGAGTGTAGATGGTTACAATATACCTCTATCAACTCTCAAAAAAATAATTGTGTGGATATGAATGAAACCAAATAAGTAAACTCTTTATAATAATTATAATTGAGCTACTCCAATAGATATGGTATTATAGAAATGCTTATATTCATAACAATTACTCGTTTAGACTTAATGCAGGTAAAATGATAATTTTAATTGTTATTCGAGAAGCTACCTCGATTCAAAAGGATATTTTCACCAACACTATAAGAGACCTTGGGATTCTTTGATGGCTTGGTGTGAAAGGTATTTATCCCCATCCTAGATTCACTTTTTAAGTTTTCTAGCAATGTCAGCCTCCAGGAAGGATCAATGTTAATGTTGATGGTTCTTTTGAAGGCATCCTGGGACCTTGGGTTGTGGTTATATCTATAGAAACTGCTATAGGAATAATCTAAGCTACTTCTTTGTTATCTTTGGTGTAGCCTCTTCTCTAGAAGTTTAAATGATGAGTGTGATTAATGCTATCTCTTTTGAAAAGAATCTTAGCTTGAACAATATCTGGATCAAAGTGATTCGAGGACCATTGTGCAAGCTATTTGGAATGGAGTAGTATACCTTTCAAGCACTCCTACATAAAGTTGTAAGGATTATCTTCATTATCCCATGTAAATGAACAATATTTTCACCCATACCTATCATGATGTGAACAAGGTTGTAGATTGACTCGCTAATATGGGAGTCAACCTTGACATTACCTTGCTAAATGACCACCCTTTTGACTTACATTCTATTTATGATAGGGAATACAAAAAATACCATCATTCAGACTCATGTAATTTTTTTCTGTATGTTTTTTTCAATAAAGTTAGTTATTTGGTATTTGAGCATAACACCACCATTTTAATAAAAGTGTATTAAATAATTACACAAAACTTATGTTGTAATTATTTTATTAAGTGAAATATTAAATAAATGTTATTAAAATATTAAAGTAAATATAATTTGAGATAATTAATATTTATAGTAAATTTTATGGATGACCTTGACCACTTATGGATATAATAATATTATGGTTTAAATATAAAGTCGTATATTGATGTTTTTGAAAATCAATTAAATGAATAGTGTCAAAATTGTAACAAAATATTTTTTCAAAAGAAAGTTTTATTTAAATATTTAAAAATAATAATATATTTTTAAAAAATATAAAATAATTATTATATTGTATGAAATTATCTAAATTTTTCATTTATGGTCGAATTGACAAGAAATAAGTATAAATTATACTAATTTAATATTGAAATTTTTTTTACCTTAGAAAAAATTAAAATAGGATAACAAAGTGTTAATTGAAATGATATGTTTTAAATTGACATTAAAACATTCCTAAAAATTATTGGTTGATGATATTACATACTTATATCATATCATCTTAGAATCTATGAAATTTTGGACTTTTTTGGATGGGGATTTAATTTATTCTAAACTAATATTTTTGGAGATTTTATAAGGGCCCATAACCTCAATTATAAAAGAACACTTTCTCATTCACCTATTAAATTCAATTTGATCCTTAAAGATTTGAAATACCATAAATCTTTTACCATTTTACTTTATTATATCCATTATACAGGTTTTGGTATTCTCAAAAGTCCCACTCTAGTTCCTTAAAGAGGAGATCTAGAAGGAGCTTGCCGAAGAAGAGGTAATCTACCTTACTGACTCTCTCAAGATCATTTATTCTTCTACTTAATTTTTTTGTTATTTCAATTATAATGTAATAAATTAGGTATAACCTATATAATGAGATGTTATTATGGTTTTTAAACACCTTATTCAACCTTTTATCCATCCAATAAATAAAATCACCACACATGCGTACATACAACTTACTGTCACCATGTCCTGGTGTAATATGTTTATCACCACCACATTACATGGATGGGTTTAACGTTGGAAGTAATAAATATTAATGAATATTATATTTATTATATAAAAATAATTATAAATCCACTTACATAGTTTTTACTATTATGTAAATTATATCATCGCTCGTGCATATGTATGACCTACCGTTTCCATGTTGTGATGTGATTGATTTACATGTCCACCATTAATGAATGGTTATATAAAATTATATAATGAATAAATATTATATATATAAGCTTAATATAAATCTATATATTACTTAACTGTATCCTATTTACCTTAAATGGAATTTATATGACCAAACATGCAATAGAAAATAAACCAGTTAACACCAAATGAATAGTAATAATGAAATATTATTGAACGTGAATTAATATGATCACATATGATAACATAAATATAAATATGGTCTTTTAATATGTTAATGACCTTATTAAAACCATTATAAATGGGGTTCAGATTTCTACAAATGAAATCAGACCAATGGTATGGGATTATTTTCTCTCACATTTATTTCTGTGGGTCATTTACCTTATACACCACCTATATCTTTTGTGTGGAGTTCACACTACCCACGAATGTTTTTATTTTTATTATAATGAAGGTTATGATATTTAAATGCTAATTTATGTTTCTTTATTTTCTGATTCATATGATTGGACTGATTATAATTTGGAAAGGAATAATGTCACAATATCATCATTACTTGAGATTTTTTATACATATGTATTTACTAAGGATTATTTATCATCCACGTCCATTTTTTCTATAAATTCATTCATAAAATGTTTTAATATTTCCCGAGTGATATTTATTGTCATTTTTATCCATTTATTTACTTTTTACCCCATGGTTTAAAAGGAATATTTATTTCATTTTCCAAACACGTTACTTTTTGACTTGTCTGACAAAAGTATTAGAAGTTTGTATTTTACATATATGAGATGGATGAATTTTTAAACAATCATAATGCCTTGTTCCCATAAAATATACCTTACATTATTTCATGGTTATTCTAAAATAAATTCTTTTAATTTAAATATTCAAGGAATTTTATGAAAAGAATAAATTTTTGAAAAGGAAGCGTAATTTTCATCATAAATTAAATTCAAGTGTTCTATCAAAATTATTTTCCATTTAAGAAGAAATTATCTAACAGATTTATGATTTATGTTTAGTATCCCTATTATTCCTATGGTTTTATTTTTTTGATGATGGAATACTATTTATGAAATCCATTTGTTTCCCATAGATTATGTTATGATGGAATGATGTTTCAGAAACCAAATTTATTGATTGGGTTATATTATAATGAATGATTTATGTTTCGGTGGAACACAAATGAATGGTTTTCATAATGAGATGGTTGGGACCTATATATCCCCCAAAATCAGTGGGTAAATATTTCTATCTCATGAGATATACACAAATTGAATGAAAAGTAAATCCAGTTTAGTAATACAGGGCTGGAAGAACATATAAATCTAGTTTAGTAATAAAAGGATAGATCGCAAAGTAAAACTAGTTCAGTAATGTACTATTTCTGGAATGATGGTAATAGAAATGAGCCTTGTATAATATAGAAATGATTTTCTATTCTTATGTGTTTTCCACAATAACATGTTTTATTCCAATGTTATTTTCTAATAGATCATGATTCCTTTGTGATTTATAACTTATGAATGGCCAATATTTATTTCATAAATGAAGATTTTTTTATATATGGAATGGTATTAAAAATTAATGTTCATCATTTTTAATTTTTATGTTTATGTTGTATTTGATATTTTCCTTGTTTACCCTTACTGAGCATCTGAGCTCATCCTTTTTATGTTTTCTTTTCCTCAAGACATACAGAAAGGTTTTAGTTTATAAAACTAAGGGGGATGATATTTGTGGGAGATGTTGATGATCTTTCACTAAGTTAGGAGAATGTGTTCCAAAATTCCAAATTCAATAAACAAATATAGTTTTGGAAGTCTATTTGTGCAATGTGTTATGTATTTCCCAAAAGTTATGTAATTTATATGAATGTAATGCTTTAGGTATTTACACTAACACTTCCTGGCCCTCAAGGGTACTAAAAGGAAATTAATTTTTATTTCTTATGGGGATTTTAAAACAGGAAATTTTTATTTAAACTTGGTGTATTTTCAATGAATAAAAAATCATTATAGTATAAATTGTTGTTAAATCCATGAAGTATCTTGTATTTTTTTGGAGTTTTTTTATAATATATTCTCCTTGTCTCCCTAATCTATGAATTTTATTAATAATTTATCTTTTTCCAATCATGTCAAATAATTTATAAAAGAATTTTTTGAATTTATTTAACATTACATGACTCTTTATAGTTCTTCATAAATCATCTTATAATTCATTGAATATCGTTATTCATGTTTCAGAACCCCCTGTTTTAAAAATATTATTTTTTAAAGAAGTTTTTGTTAATGTATTGTCTTCATAAAGATATTAATTGTGAAATAATCTCAGGTAATATTTTGTATATTATTTTATGTAATTATGTATATTAAAGAATGATATTTTTAAAATTCAATTATTGTAATCTTCATTAATTATCATAATGTGGAGTTCTATTTTGTGGTACATGTTTCTTAAATAGTATTATAAAATTCAATTCAATTTTTACTATATTATTTAAATTCTCTAAAACAATTTCATTTCATGTTTTTTTGTGATAATCTCATATGGGTAGAATATTTTTATAGAGGAAAAATATAAAATATTATTTCATGATTTCAAATGGTGTTTTATTAGGGGGGCTTTTTTTGATGTATTAGAAATGGGGTGACATAGCTTCATGAATTATTGGTAACTCCTTTATTTTTATCTTTTCCCTCATCATTATCATGATTTTTATGTCAATTTTTTGGGGTTATAAAGAAGGAGGATATTATTAACTCTTTTATTTTTAATGATCTTAAATAATATAATGTTTTTCTAATTTTTTTAAATATATTTCATATAGTTTTATAGGTTTCTATTAAGGTTTAGTGCCATGAAGGAAACTAAACTAAATTTATATTAAATGTATGGAGAAGAAACTTCTTCCAAGTCCCTTATGACAGTGAAAAACTAAACAATGTGTAGAAGTGAACCGACCAACCAGTACAAAAACTAGTAACACCCATCTACAATTGCATTACAAAAAATAACTAGTGGAGGATCAACTTGTAGTGAGTAGAGTATCTATACATGCCGTAGGTACTACCATGTGCACATATGACCTGGTGAAGACATTCCAGATCTTTCTAAGGTGCATTAATAATGGTCAAAATTTTCCCCATTCGACTCTTAATGATGTGTCTCTAACTTGGGTGACCCATGAATCTTAGAAGGCTATAAAAAGAGGAAACATGTGGCATGAATAATTATAAAATTGAATAAAAATAATATTAAATTCTCTCAAATCACTAATGATCAATGATTTTTTATCCATATTCATAGAGTTTCAAAGCATCATTATTTCTCATCCTTTTCCAAATAATATCAAAAAACACCATCCATGGGAATCATGATCATGAAAAGAACACAAACAATGTGGGTGAATGCTTCCATGATTTTTTTGTAAGCACCATCAATCTTCATTGTTTCAATTCATCATCTACTCTAAACATTCTTTCCCTTTATTATCCCAAGCCCTTATACCTTTCACGTATAACCCCTTCTATCTCTCTCTCTATCAATCAATTTTAAGTTCCTTATCTATCACCTCCTTTAATCATCATATATTTTTTGTGATATCTGCGATCAATTTGTTACTAGTTTTACAAATGGAAAACTATATCTTTTCTCCCATGATATCATCACTAGTTTATTTCTTTTTATGTTAAAATGTAATGGTATTCTTTTTTTCATAATTATCTACTAAAAATAGTGAGATTTTTCATTTGGTTATTGGTTCTATTTAAAACCAAGGTACATTCTATTTTTTTTCATTGATCATATTAAATCCATGGGGTTATATATCCTCTCAATTATTTTTGAGGGTTGGAGACAAAAGGGATACTTTTGTGCAATTTTTTATCAATGTGTTCCTTTCTGTTTTACTTTTAGAATTTATTTTTCCATTAATTTGTGATTATTTTTTTTATTTTAATTCACACTATTATTTCATATTATTATTTTTAATTATTGAATTATATTATCATATCATTTATAGATTCATTTTCAAATAATTTTAATTTTAAATTTGTTTTTTAAATTTATACATTCATTTTTTTTTAAAATTCAATCCTCCCCTCTTTATATAATTTCATAATAAAATTATAACCTTAGATATGTCTTCAAAGAGGTATAGTGGTGTTTTATTATAGAGAAATATTCAGAAATTTTATAAAATAATTTTCCTATGTAGAAATTCATAAAATATAATAAACCTTCATTTGTTAGGACTGTCTGTTTAATTTGATATGTAATGTATAACTTAAGTATATGATGTAAAATAAAGATACATTTATCTTGTCTAAAATAAATTGGTATCAAATCATTTCTGTAATGTGTGTTATTTTATTAATAGATATAGGATTGTGAGTCTTGAAAACATTATATGGTATTAGAGTAGGGTTTTTTATTTTTGGGGATTATTTTTGTTATTCTAGGGTATTAGGATGAGATTAAATTAGTGAAAACTCTATATACAAGTATAAGTATAGGATCACATCTTAAAATTTTAGTAAAGTATAGATTTTATATTTTCTGATCAATGAAATCCTAGTCTAGATTAAAAAAAGTGGATGAATCATCTTACACAGATGTCCCTAGGTGTAAGAACTCTGAAAAGGTTAGTTGGTTATTAACCCGATAATAACCTAGTGCACAAAAAATATGACACAATTTACACTTAGTATGATTATCCGGAGTGATATGATTTGGTAAATCACATTAACATTATCTAATATTATAAATTATTTTAACAAAAAATTTAATTGGATGGTTAGATAACCTAATACAAAAATAATAATAATGTCTAATAAGCTAAAATGGTGTTTTAAAAGTATGATACATCTTAGGATTTATTTTTCATAAAATTTATTTACAATTATTTTACTGAATATTATCATAGAAAACATGTTTTAGTATTTGGTTTGAATCAATATCTGGAAAATAATGTTGTGAAATGTATGTCTCTAGATACCATTATTTATGCCAGTCCAACTAAGGAAGTATATTTGGAGAATTTTTTTGTTACAAAAAAATTATGAACATATGTTTATTAAGAGTTAAAATATGTGATTCCTAGTCATGGCGAAGATAGTGAGGTTTATGTGAATTTATAAATTAAATCTGATACATTTTCTATATTATAGATAGCCTAAGATATTTTATTAATGAATGACAATTAAAATTTTAAGGGAAAAAATTATTTGGGGGGGGGGGGTGGGGGGCGGAGGTGTAACACCATGATATTTTAGTTTCAATTTTCAATTTTAATATATAAAATGATTAATATATTATTTCACATGAAACACTGAAAAAGCACAATATATTATAGTAATATAAAATTATAAGTAGTAAATATATAACCATTATAATGTAGAAGTTAATATGGATAGTATTAATATATATAACCAATTTATGAAATATATAAAGTATATTTTTAATACTAATTCGTGGATAAAATTCAGATAGTGTAGCTAAATAAGTAATAAGATCATTTTATGTTTAAAAATGTAATTTTCTAAGAATTAACTTTGGGGGTGATAAGTATTTATATTTTAAGAAACTGAATATATTATAGTTATATGATATTATTTATATGAAAAATATATTAACACTAATTTAATCAGTAATTGACAGTAAATGAGAATAAGAATAGTTAGTATTTATAAAGTTATTTTTCTGATTTTTTTAATTATATTTTATGTTTAAATTTTAATATTAAATTACTAATTTTTAGAATTTCCATTTTAAAAATTGAACTCCATTTTTTTCAGAATAATAATTTTATCTTAGGATGATTTTTTTGAATTTTTTTGAAAAATATGTTTTTAGGTATATAGAAAACAAATTCCATTTTTATAAATACGTGGAATGTTTTACAACATTATGATACAAAAAGGACATAAAATTTATAAAAAAATTTCTTAAATAATGTATTTTATTTTTAAAATTTTAAATTTTAATATATTTTCTTTAATTTAAAAACCTATATTTGATATTTTAAAACATAAGATATATTTTCAAAAATAATTTTTATGCATTATACATTTATTATTTTTGATTTATTTTTGTCACTTATAGAAATTTAATAATATGAAATATTTTTCATATTTGAAATAATAATATCCAAATTAACTAAAAATTGTAATTTTTTAGTTATAAAAATAAATTAAAAACATAAAAAAGTGTTACTGTGTTAAATGATAATTTTGGGTAAAATGTTTAAACTATAGAGAAAACGCATAAATCACTCCCCCCATGTCTCAAAATGAGTGTTTTATTTGAGGATAAAACAACAATAATTATTTTTACATTATTTTCTACTTTTTATTCAATTTTATTGAATAATTATCTATATTTTTATATTATTACAAAAATAACACTCTCCAAACTTATAAAAGTAGAATTACACAACCCATTATACATAAAATCAAAAAATTTATTTAATCATTAATCTAAAAAATTTAATTCATCTAAATCCCTATACAAATTTTATATCTTTTTCTTCCAACAATTATCCCAAATTCACCCTTTTCTGAAGGAAATTTCATGAGAAGATTAAAACTCTCAACATGAGTATTACCCACACTTTAACTTTCTTTTTTATATATTTATCATCATCCCTCTTATTAACATATTAAAACCATATTAATATAATTAAATTATTATTATTAGTATACATAAATTTATTATATTTATGGGAAAATCATTGTATACCTTCTTCCCTTCTCATTAAAATAATTAAAACATCATCCCTGTGTAGGTGAAAAGTACCACCTCCAAGAGATATGTGTTTTCATTTTTATAATAGCATTATATGGATGGACCAAGAAGGTGTTTTACATTATAAATATGATGTATATATATATAATATTATTATTATTCCTAATTTTAAAAGATATTTATAACTTTTAATGTTAATGGAAAAACAAAAATTATGTTCGTGTGCTTGCTTAGACTGTCACCTCTACAGAGTGACATGTTACATTTTTCATTACTAACCTATATATATTTATATAAAATATATTTGATTAATATATATTTTATTATATATAAATATATAATATTTATATTTTTATTAAAGGCTATCACAAAAAATAATTATAATTATAAATTAATTCATTGATATCAAAACAATTACCCAAAACATGCTCGAAATAGACTCTGTTCTTGCGAACCATGGCCTTATATTCCATCAAATGAACATCAGGTAACATATATAATTTAAAAAATATATTTAAATATATTATATAATTTATTAATGATGAAATTGGTATCATGTAATTAGGTTCAACTTGACTAGAATAAAACATATGTGAAATAATCGAAATTATTAACATTGGATGATACAAAAAAACATTAATAATATAATGAATGTATAATGAATGATTAAAATTAACGAGAATAAATGATTATATATATGAATAAGGTCATACAATATTTTATTAATATATTTCATTTATTATATTTGAGGTTTTTAAATATTTCTTGGTTTCCAAGTGTTATGTTTTTGTTTTATAATTTCAAATTTCATTCATGATATATGATTCTATTAAGAACCAATTTTTTTATATCGTATTCATACAACCTCTTTGAATTATTATATAATGATTCAACATATAATTTTTTAAATATAAATTTTGATTTCATGTTCTATCTCTAAAAAAGTTTTGATTCATTTGTTATAAAATTTATATGGGGTTCTCATGTCAATTTTTATATCTTTGAGATATATGCTATATTCACCGCTTGGTTAATATTATGTGGTGTATATAATTCTCTAGATATATTTCATAAATTCCTGAAAATAATGGCATTTAAAAATCAATAAAATGTTCTCTTTTCAATTTATCTTTATTCTAGTGTAACTGAATCCGTAATGGTTTTATTAACTCAATTTACAAACATTGAGTTATGATCATTATTCATGAACTTTAATAATATTAGTTGGATAGATTATACCCTATGATTTAATTGAATTGTATTTATAATTTAATTTTTTTATTTAAAATTATTTCTCATGAAATAATTTCATAATTATTATTAAATATTTTTTTCTCATACGGCGGATTAACTCTTAACAAAATGCAACATTATTGAGATTAATCCTCATCCTATTCAATGGATGTTTCTTCTCCATATCCAATTTTTTATATAAAATATGTTTTCGTATAATATTTTTATATCCTATTTTGTATTATATATCGATATATCTTTATTTATCTTCACCTATTTTCAAAATAAATTTTTAATTTTATTTTTTGTGATGCAAATTTCGTTAAATGTATTTTAAATTGATATAGATTTTTTTAGCAATTTTATATTTTATCAAATAGTCCAAATTTGTCTCTGAATTGTTTTTATTTTAAAAAATCAATTACTATATATTTTTTTTAAAAGAATAATTTTTTTGGAAAAATTTCACTTCATATTTGTTGAAATAAAATTTTAATGGGATCCATAACCTTGTAGTTGACTATTATGGAAAAAGAAATTTAAAAATAATTTTATGGGTGTTTAAGTGTTATAATAATTATTATTTTTGATTATTCCTTTCCATTTTTTAATTTTTTTTCCAAATTATTTTAATTCATAATGATTTGAAAATCAAAAGAAAATATTGTTTTAATTTTTGAAAATTAAAAGTTTTATTCTAAATGGAAAATTATTATTTCAAAAAGTAATTGAAAGGATTCTATTTTTAATTATGTCTTATATGTTTTTATAACATCCAAATATTTTTAAAATAATATTTATTTTTTCCTTATAAACCCTTTTTGGTTTAAAGGGAAATATTTATATTTTTTATGAATCTCAAAATATTGTTCAAAGGATTAATTTTTAATGATTTCTAAAGGATTGAAAAATCGATATTTAATCTTGCACAAAATAAACCATGTTTTGTTGGGTGGAAGTGGTCTTTTATAGTGTATCATGGGATGTAAAATCATTAGAGACCTAAGAAGAAACCTACAAAAACATTCATTTTATTGATTGATTTTTGATATGATGTTTCCAAATTTTGGGTTTATTAGAATTATGTTACTAGAATAATAAGTATCCTAAGATAATGATTTTAATTTTAGAATGAAAACACCTTAAGATTATGAAATAAAATAATTAAGGATGGTGGTCTGATCCCATGTAGTTTCTAGGACTAGAATGGATTTAATTTGTGTATTTAGAACTTTCATCTCACTAGTAAAATGTGTTTTTAATAAATTATATTAGTCCCCAATATCACTTTGAAATTTAATACCTACATAATTCTCGGTCTAATAACCAATTCAATTATATGATCTATTTAAATAGGACTCTATGGAATTCGATCATAATAGAACTCCAAATATGTTATATTTTAAATTAGTGGAGATGAAAAAGAAAATAAGTGAATGAATGGAACTCTTAAAATAGTGAACTAATTTATGAATACTAAATAAAATAAAATATATCCCCATGAAACTCCCTATAATTGACCCAAAAAGGTTTATTCTTCTATTGATGAAAATATCTCAGTGGAGGGTATGAGTAAACATAAAGTAGTGGGATTGAAGATGAGAAAAACACTGAAATAACAAACACTCCACAATTGAGTGAAAGATTTCTATCTTCACTATGTGAATAAATACCAATCTTAATGAAATGATATCAATGTGTTAACATAATGAAAATAAAATTATAATAAGGGGTATTTTTATTAATATTATAAGGTGATTTTAATAACATACAATTGAAAGAAGAACATTATGAAGACAATGTAGAAACATAAAATTATAATGAAAAAAACACCAAGATCCTTCAAATACCTCACCAATAATTCCTTAAATATGAATTCTGTAAGTCTTGGGCCAAGAACAAATTAATACAAATATTACCTATTTATTATAGTAGGAATAGGTGGGTGAAAACTTTATGTAATGTGGACAGTTCCACCCTTGACCCCAAATGGGAGACAACTTGACTCCACCCCATAGAGGGAGAAAAATGAGCTTCTAGATTATATTATTTGGGTGGTGAATAGAAGAAGAAATTGATCAACAGATTTACATTAACAAGATATATAATTTCATTTCAATGTTATGTTGGTTTGTGGATATATGATGAAAATTAGGGGCCGTCATTCATGGCCATATAATCTGGCGCACAATTCAAATGTCAAATTGGTGCACATGATAATCCACTAAAAACTTTGAATTAGCTCTGTTTACTTTTTAAATAAGCATTCCTAATGATTTCATATATATCTATTTAAAATTTTATCTTCATTGGAACTGTTAATTGGTTGTATAATACATATAATTATATTGTGGTTGTGTTTACACGACCCATAATTTGTGAGTAAAAAGGAATATTTTGATTGTCAACCAATGTGAATCTTCATGTACTCTAGAAGAATGAAATATTAGAAATGAAATGGGAAATATGAAAATGAAATATGAAATTAAAATCAAGAGCCTTAGTATATTTACATTGTGTCTCAAACAATACAAAGCAATAGTGCACTTTAAGAAAGAATGTAAATTACGACTTAAAAATTGATAATATAGTAAAATTCAATAGAAATATTTTGTATGATGAATAAATAACATGAATATTATAATATATATAATGAATTTTATCCTCTTTAAATAGCTAATAACACCAACACACATGATTTTTTAATGTCCTGAGAAAAAAATATCAAAAATTTGAAATTGAATTCCCATTCCCAAAAAAACATTTTAATATAGAATGCTCTCCAAAATACATCACACCATTTTTTTTGAAACCAATAAAAATAATATAATACAGGGTTGGTTAAAAATAATATCCTAAGTAGAATAACATTAATTGTTTCGAATTCATTTCCAAATTTCATTCAATTTTAATTAAGCATGTTGATGTGTTGTGAATCACAGTACATAAGAGGGTTCATTTTTTTTCAATGGAGAAATTATGGAAGTTATAAGTGGAATCGCATTTTATCCTCAATATATGTGTTCATTTAATATTTTTCTTTAATTTTTTGTTTTATGTTTTTTAACAATTTTTCCATTGTAATTGAAATTTCACTTAATCGAGTCAAACCATTTTTTGGAACATTGGTAAGGACTCCTAGACTGAAAGACCTTATGTAAACAAGTGAATCTCACATACTCAAGCATCATATCGAGTTAAATCAATCAAAAAATTAAAATTACTCTAAATAGAGATAAAATTCCCAATTTTGGGCCACAAAACTATTATGTCATGACCGCCAAATTCTAAAAGCAGCACATAAGGTGAATCCATTGTTCTATGCACAAATTTATTTTTGGGTTTTTACATTTTTAATGTTTTTAGAATACTCCTGTTGAACATTAAACTACCCCAAAACCAATTCTATTTATTAATGAAGATAACTAAATCAATCGAATTTAACACTATCTAATGGACATGAATTGATTTTTTTATTAAATGGATGAAAATTTAAATGGTGGAAAATAAAATTAGATAGACACACCTTCCAAAATCTGTACTCATGAACACAAACATGCATTAAATACAGAATCAAGTCATGTAATTTTTTTGATATACTATTTTAAAGATTTCAATGTGTATTACCATGTTATAGAATAATGATTTTTTCTCTTTATGCAGACAGAGTTTTCATTAACACAAATTTTTTTCTTTTTTTCACCCCCACATAGAATTATACTATCCCAAGTGTTTATGGAAAAGAATATTTAGAATGTTGTATTGGAAGAGGAGGAGGATTGGAGTTCAAAAATAAAATTTGAAAATGTGAACTATGGAATAATGCCACCGGGTGGTTAAATTTTAAGTTCATGATGCTACTGATTAATTATTTAGTCTCCATATCACTCAGAGACACCACAGTAATTACAAAATATTTTTTTAACTCATGCAAGAAATATGAATATTTTGAAAATACATCAAAATAAGAATCCCTAGAATCTTACACAGTAACATAATTTTAACTCATTGGAAATATCATGAGGTTACCTTAACTAAAAATGAACAAACACATAATTAAAATATAAAAAATTTAAGTTATTAATTTTGAAACTCTAGACATGGAGTCAATTTATAGGTAAAAATTTGGATGCCTCTCAGAAATAAATTTGTTTAGGTTTGTTAAATCAACATGGACCTACCCAACATTCAAAGAACAAATTCAACATATTAATGACTATATTATTTACAACTCCACGAGATCAAGATTGAATCTCCATTGGGGTTGGTGGGAAGGTTTGTAAATTGATTCAAGAAAAATCATATAGGTTTAAGGGAATGGGATAATCCCATCAATATAGAGAAGGATCCATCCAATTTTATTTATCTTACCTAATAAATTATGGATAATTTTATTATCATTATCTTTGAGAGATAATTTTTTTAAATATAATTTTTTTTGTTATCCCCTATGAAATAATACTTGGGAGAGAAAGTATGGACAATAAGTTTTATCTTGGCTTGGATAACAATTTCTGACACAGGTTGAGACGTTGAATCAAACTCATTTTAATTTTCTAAATTTCTGAATTTAATTGGATTCTTTTTAAATAAATTATTCATCCCCCAAATTATCCAGATGAATATCAGTAATTGGTATAAACTCAATGTTTCTGATTTCTCACAATGGTTCTTTGATTGCTATTCTTGACAATTCTTCAATGGAAATTTCTTCAACATATTTAATCCATGAAGAAACATTTCCAAACATTGAATATAGAAAATAAATTTCCATCATATTTAAACACTCATTAATAGTTCACTCATGTTCCTCAGGTTGAATTTCAAAAATCCCTACCCAATTCATCTCCCTAGGATGATCTGATTTCTTAGATTCTAATGTTGTTTATTCAACATTTTCTTCTGATTTTGATGACTCTAATTTTCTTAAAATCATTACTTTAGTTTTTTCATAATTATTCATACTCATAGAAATAGATATATCTCTGATTTTTTCATTAGGGGTGTGGGTATAAAATTATTATTCTATCAATTATAAGGAAGGCATAACCAGAGTGGGAATGACTTCCATAACTGTTTTGATGATTTTTAGTTATACTCTCAAAGATAAAACCTCAGAAGTCATTCTATCCATTTTTACATAATTTCTCAAGTAATGGATTTGGATCATGTTGGAAATTTTTTTTATCCAACTCTTATATTCTAGGAGTATAATTATATTGGTTTAATTTGATAGTAGGATGTTTAGATTGGATTTTTTCGGATTGAAACTCATTATTGGCTTTAATGTTTTGTGAATTATAGTAGGTCAGAAATTATGGTTGACTCTAGTGTTTAATGTCCCACAAATTGAAACTAGGATGGAAATTTTATATCTTAATTTTATTGGGGTGGTCAAATATCGGAGAGGTTTCCCTTTTTTTTTCAAAATGAACTTCTATAAGAGTAAAACAAGGGATGGGAATAGAGAAATGTGGTTAGAAAAAAATCATTCTTTCTAAGATAACTTACTCAGGACCCTAGAAATTGAACAAAAATTTGGTCTTTCCAACATTTTCCCAAGTTGTTAGGGTTTATGTAGTCACCTATAGTATATCATTTGTTGTAGAACCTACTAAGACATAATAAGAAACATATAGGCATATACATTCTATTGATTATTTTTTTCTATGATGCTTCAAACTTTTGGGTTAATTAGAATTAAGATAGTATAAAAATAAAGTAACAAATATAATTATTTTAATTGAATAATGAAAACAAATTAAGATTTAGAAGTAACATAATTAATGATGATTGGATGACCCTATCTCATTTTTAGGACTAGACTGTATTTAATTGGTTTCTTTATTAATTTTATTTCAGTAGTTCAAGATGAATCCAATCAAACAGATAAGTCCCCAATATCATTTAAAAATTTAATACATTCAAAATTAAAAGGCTAATAAAAAATTCATTTATAAGATACTATTAATGAGAAACCCAAGGAATTGGATCATACTAAAACAGAAAAATATTTCATCGTTGAAATTTGTGAATATGGAGGAGAAAATAAGTCATTGAATGGAAATATTAAAATAATGAATTAATTTAAGAATATAATCAGATAAAATAACATAAAATCTTGCTCTATAAAACTCCCTATAACCAAACCAAAGAATGGTTATTCATCCATTGATGCAAATATCTCAATGTAAAGTTGAATTTTACATAATGAAGTTGGATTGATGATAGAAAAATATTGAAATAACGAACAATCCACCATTGTGTGAAGGATTTATCTCTTAATTGTGTGAATAAATCCACAAATTAATGAAATTGTATAATGTTTCAAACCAAAATGAAATCGAATGAGAATAATATGTTGCTTTATTAAGAGAATGAGGTTATTCTAAGAACACACAATTGAAAGAAGAGCGTTATAATGACAAAGTAGTATCATAACATTACAATGAGATAAAAATCAATATCCCTAAATTAACTCACCACTAATACCTTAATTAAGAATTTTTGAATGTATTGGTTAATCCACCAATAGTCCATGTCCTCCCACATGATGTGGTTAGACATTGGTGGGTGGAAAATTTGTCGATTCTTGACTCTTCCACCCTTGATCCGAAATGGGTACCAACTTGCATCTACCCAACATTGGAACCAAAATGAACTTCTATATGGAAGAATTTTTGTGTCAAATGAAATAAGAAATTTAATCCCAATATTTCCCAGGAAATAATATAAAATTTTATCCTAATTGGATGTCATTTTTGGTATATATGATCAAAACTATGCCCCTTTATTTTGGGTTATAAAATCCAGAACAAAAATTCTTCTTAAAATTGGACCACCATGAAATCTACCTAAATCTAAGCATTACCTCTGGTCACTATTTAATAAAAATTTCCTCATTACCTAATCAATATCTATCTATAATAAGTGCTCCATTAGAGCAGTAAAATGGTTGTATCATTCAAATAATTGGATTGTGGTTGAGTTTTCATCACCCAGAATTTATTGGTATGAAGACCCATTTCGGTGGTCTTCAAACGTGATTCTTTAGGTACTTTAGAAGGATGAAATATTCTAAATGGAATATAAAGTAGTAAAATGAAATATAATATTAAAATCAATAGTATTGGGGGATTTACAGTGTGTTTCAAAATGTACTATATAATAGTTTAATTTAAGAAAGAATAGTAATAATTATTCAAAATAATGATCAATTTGTAAAATTAACTAAAAATGATTTTTTTGAAAATTTAAGAACATTAATATTACAATAAAAATATATTATCCACTTTATGTGGATAAAAACACCCAACATGAGTTTTTCTTGTCATGAGAAAAAATTATCTAAAAAATATGAAATTGAATACCCTTTTCCAAAATTCTTTTAATTGAAAATGATCAAAAAATACCTCATAACAAAAAAATATGAAACCCATAAAAACAATTTAATACAATTTTTCTTCAAAATTATATCCTAAGAAAAATTCCATTAAATTTTTCTAAATCCTTTTCACATTTTAATCAAATTTAGTCAATAATGATGATGTTTTGTGCATTATAATAATCATGAGGGTTAATTTTCATTTAGGGGGGATATGGAATCTCTCAGTGGAATAATATTTTAACCATAATATGAGTATTTATTAGTTTTTTTTTAATTTCTTAATTTTTTTTTCAATTTTTCCATGTTAATTGAAATTTCACACAATTAAGTCATCCCCTTTAGTGAGACTCTTGTATGATTTCTAGACATAAATACCTAAGGGCACCATGTAAATCCTACATACTTGGGAATCATCTCAACATAACTCAATCACAAATAAAATAAAATTTCCACCAATATAGATACAATTCCCAACTCTAGGCCATAAAACAATCGGGGTCTAAATCCCTAAATGATAAAATCCAAACATTACGACAATCTATTTCTATATACGCAAGTTTATTGTTGTGTTTTCGTATTTTATTGATTATTTTCTTTCAATAATAATATTAAAATTAAAATTATCACCAAATCTATTCTATTTATTATAAAGAGCAAAGAAGTCATGATTATACCCCACAATCCAATGTATATGAGTTGTGAGTCTTTGTAATCGATGAATAAAAATGTAATTTCAAAAAATCACATTAGACAACCAAAAATTTCAAAATCTATACTCATTAACATAAATATAGATTAAATTCAGAATTATGGATTGATTTTTTTATATTTAGTTTCGAGGTTTTCAATGTGTATTATCACGTTTACGGTGAATTATTTATTTGCATTTATGCTCACAAAATATTCTTTGACACAAAATTTATTTTCTTAATTTTCACCCCAACCTACAATAACACTAACCACATTGTTTAAACAAATGAAAATTCAGATGCTGGTAGAGGTAGAGGGGAGGATAGGAGTTTTAAAATAATATTTTAAAATGACAATAATTGAATGAATTAACATGGTGGTTGAAGTAGGAGTTAAGTATGCTCCTGATTATTCCTCTAATTTTGATATCACTCGAAGACACCTCATCAAAAACAAAAGATTGTGTTTGAGATCTTAATTATTCCTCTAATTTCAATATCACCTGAAGAAACCTCATCAAAAAAAAGATTGTGTTTCAGATCTTATAAGAAATATGGTTTTCCAAACAATATGGCAGAATAAGTATCACATGATTCTTACAAACAAACACCATTAGAAAAAATTGGAGATTCCTTGAGTTTCCCTTAAATAAAAACAAAGTCTAAGTGAATGGATAAAAAATATACCAGTTTATTATGAAACATAAAAGTCTAGGTCAATGTTTGCATAAAATCCATGTTTCCTCCAAAAAAACATTTTTAATATATCTAGCTCAACCTGGACCCAAAAATAAATCAAATACCATATTTTTAGAATATCAAGGATTTCATTGTTCACTACTTCCATTATATCATGATTGAGTCTCCATTGGGTTTATAAATAATGTTTTGAAATTGATTGAAGAAAAATCATATGGGTCCAAGTGAATGGGATAATCTGATAAATATATTAAAGGGTCCACCAAATTTATTTTTAAATCTTACTTAAGAAATCAATGAGAATTTAATTATCATCAACTTCAAAGGAGGATTAATTAACAATTGAATATTTTTTATTATCCACTTTGAGAGAATACTTGGAAGAGGAAGGATGGACATTGAGTGTGATCTTAGGTTGTGTAACACATTCTATCATAGGTCGAGACTTTATGTAAAAATTTGATTCATTTTCCAAATTTATAAATGGATTTGGTTCTATTTGAACAGAATATTTATCCCCTAAATTATCTAGATGATCCTCAAGAATGGGTATGAACATGAATTTTTTGATCTCTCCTAATGGATCAGTTATTGGTGGTCATGATAAATCATCAATAGAGATATATTAAAAATATTAAATCTATAAAGAAACATTTAACTCTTATATATATATAAAATCACTTTTAACAAATTTATGTAGTCATTAAATGTTCCATAATGATACTTTGGTTGACATTCAATATTACCTAACCAATTTATCTAACTAGAAATCTCTTATTTCATAAAATCTACTGTTTTTTATTCAACATTTCCTCTGATTTTGATTCCTCCAATGGTTTGGGAATCATTACATCAGGTTTTTAATTATTCTTTCCACTCATTGAAATTATCACAACTAGGAGTTTTTAATGAGTGGTTTTTGTGTAATATGACTTTTTTTTTAATGATGTGTAAGGAAGATCCATAGTGGGAAGGGGTTCCATAACCATTTCAATGATTTTTAGTTATAATCCCAAGGATGAAAATTCATTATATAAATTGTTGACACAATTTATCAAGTAATGGTTATGGATCATGGTGGAAAAGGGGTTGATCCAAATGGTCTATTATAAGAGTATAATTATATTGTTTAAATTTCATAGGAGGATGTTTAGATTTGATTTTTTTGATTTGAAACTCATTATAGGTTGTAATTTTTTGTAGAGTATAAGAGTTCACACATTTTTAGTGATTTTGTTATTAAATATTACACTTGTAGAAACTAAGATGGTAATTGTGAATCATAGATGGTTAGGGGTGGTCAATTTTGGTAGTGGTTTCTAATGTTTGGATTTTTTAAAATGGACTTCCATAAGAGTGAAATTGGGGGTCAAAATAGAGAAGTGGGCTGAAAGAAATAATAATTTTAGTGTATAAGATAACATAATTATGTCCATGAAAAGGCAAAAAATTTACCCTCACCAAAAGTTACCAATGTTTCTAGGGTTTATGTGGTTTCTTGTACAGTATATAGGGATATTGAATCATCATAAACCTATGAAGAAACCTACAGACACATATATTCTATTGATTGTTTTTGGCTACGACGCTTCCAAATTTTTGGTTGATTTTAATTGTCATACTAGAATAATAATTTGCCTAAGATAATTTTTCTAATTTAATAATACAAACACAATAAGACTTTAAAAAAACAATTAAATATGATGGGCCATCCAAGGATTTTTAAATTACTAAAAAGGGTGTAATTGATTTATTTAAAAATTTCATCTAACTAATTCAAGATGTTTCAAATTGTTGAGATAATTACCCAATATCAATTACTAATTTAATACCTAAAAATTCAATATATAATCAATAGTTTACTTATAGGATAAATTTAACGAGAACATTAAGAAATTCGATCATAATAGTGCTTAAAATATATCATCACTAAAATTAGGGAAGATGAAGAATAAAATAAGTCCTTCAATTGAACTCTTAAAATAATGTACTAAGTTCATAATTCAAGAACATAAAACAACATCTAATATATCCCCCAAAAAACTCCTTTGAAATTACATAGAAAATTTTTATTTTTATATTATTTCTAATCTCTCAATGGAATGTAGAATTCGACTTAATGAAGTGGGACTCAATATGAGAAAAACAATGAAGTAATGAATAATCCACCATTGGGTGAAGTATATATGTCATAACTGTGTGAATAAATCCAAACCGTAATAAAATAGTATGAATGTGTAAAAAAATTAAAAAAAATGATATGAATAAGAAGATTTATTAAGAGACTAAGGAGATTATAATAACTTATAATAAGAAGATGAATGTTAAAAAGAGAATGTGAAAACATAACATTAAAATGAAACAACCACATAGATACATCAATTAATTCACCAATTCTACCATAAATAGAATTTTTATAAGCCTAGTTTAAAATCCCAAAATAACCTGGGTTTACCCAACTGATGATTGTGGGAATACGAGGGTCTAATTTCTTTTGGAATATGGACATTTCCACCCGTGACCCGATATGGGATCCCACTTGAAAACACTCAAAAGAGGTGATGGAGTTAGTTTTTAGATGGAAAAATTTTAGTGGGAAATTGAATAATAAATTTAATTACAAGATGTAGTCAAATATAATGTAAACTTTCATCCCAATTGGATGTTGGGTTGGGGAGATATGATCAAAATTGTGGGATATTATTTAGGGCCATAGAATCTGGCCCTAAATTTCATCTCCTACTTGGTTCACTGGTAACTCCCTTAAAAACTAAAAATTTGTTCACATAAATTTATAATTAAATATTTCTCATGACTTAATATATATACATTTAAAATTTTATCCTCATTATAGTATTGAAACTGCAGAATCCTGCATATAATTTGACCATGGTTGAGTTTTCTTCACCCAGAATCTGTTGGCATGAATTCCAATTGTAGGGGTCATCTTATTTAATTATTCATGTGCCATATAATAAAGAAATATTCCCTATAGAATTTAAAATAAGAAAAATTAAATATAAAATTAAAATCATGAGCAGTGGTATGTTTACCATGTGTCCCACAATTTACTTAGAAATATTGTACTTTAAGAATGAATTTCAATAATGATTTTAAATATTGTTCAAATTGTAAAATGAACTAGAAATGGTGTTTATGAAAAATTAGGAACATGAATATAATAACATATATAATTAATATTATCCTCTTTTAGTGGATAATCACAAACCAACATGAGTTTTTCTAGTCTAAAAAACATATCTATCAAATATGAAAGTGAATTATATTCTCCAAAAACATTTTAATATACAAGTTTCACCAAAATTCCCGATTCTAGTAATTATAAAACCCATAAAAATAATTTAATATAGGGTAGGTTCACTATAATATCCCTATAATAAGCCCATTCCACTATTTAAATTTATTTCCATATTTCATTCAATTTCAACTAAGAGTGTTGATGTGTTAGAATAGCCATGGGGGGTTCATATTTATTTTAGGGGTAAATGATGGAAGCCATACATGGAATATAATTTTAACCTTAAAATTATTATTAATATTTATTAATATTTTTACATTCTAATTGAATTTTAAATCAATTGATTAAACCCCCTTAGGGAGACTTTGAGGATAACTCCCAGGAGCAAATACCTTAGATAACCATGTAAATCCTACATAATCAGGAATCATCTCGAGTTAAATTAATCAAAAAAGTTCAATTACCACAACTAACTATAAAAATCCCCAAATCTTAGCTAGAAAACTATGGAGTCATAATCCCTAAGTGTATAAAACCACTTATTAGGTCAATACATTTCAATATGCAGAAATTTATTATTGTTTTTTAAATTTTTTATGATTGTTTATATAAATAATGTTAAAATGAAAACTATCACCAAATATATACTATGTATTATACAAAACCAATGACTAAATCTAATACCACACAATCCAAAGTATATTAATTGTGAAGTATTTTATTTAATTGAGGAAAATTTAAATGGTAAAAAACAAAATATACCACCACACATTCCAAAAGTATATACCCATGAACTTAAACATGGATTAAATTTAGAATCAAGGAATGAAAAATTATTTGATATTCTATTTGAATGTTTTCAATGTGTATTATCTTGTTCATTGTTAAAATTAGTTTTTTTATTTAGGAACACAATATTTTATTTGAAATAGAAAATAATTTTTTTCATTCTTTTAACAACCCCATAACATATAATAAAAATATCCATAGTGTTTAATGAAAATAAAATTCCGAATGGGGTAAAGGAAGAGGGGAGGAGTGGAGTTTTAAAATAAAATTTTAAAATGAGAATCATGGAATAAAGTTACCTAGTTGTTGAAGTTGAATTTCATTATTCTCATGATTACTCCATTAATCTCCATGTCACTTGGAGACGCCTCATAAATGGTGGAATATTATGTTTAAACTCTTGTAAAAATATTATTTTCTAAAAAACACATCAAAATTGGCCTCACCTGAATTTTATTAGCTATAAAAATTATAACACAATGGAATATATTTGAGGTTCTGTTAACTAAAAAATAAATAATAATGTAAAGGAAAAAATGTACATGTTTATTTTGAAACACCAAAATATGATTCAATGTGTAGGTAAAAGATGATTGGCCCCTCGAAAAGTTCATTGCTTAATGTTTTTATCCTTAACTGGACTCCACCAACATACCCAATTCAAACATTTATCATCTTGAGGAATATATTATTAACCACATCGATTAGATAATGATTAAATATCTGTTGGGATTAGTGGGAAGGATTAGAATTTGATACAAGAGAAATCATATTGGTCTCAATAAAAGGGCTAATCGTATGAATATAAAAAATGGTCCATCTAATTTCATTTTTAATCTTACATAATACATTGATGATAATTTTTTTTATCATTATAATTGACAGAGGATGAATTTAAATGTTCATTTTTTTCTATCCCCTATGAAATGATTTATGGGAGAGGAAGTATAGACACTGATTTTGAGATTGGGTTAGATAAAACATTTAGGAATAGGTTGAGTCTTTAAATTGAACTAAGTTTCATTTTACAAATTTATTAATATAATTTGTTTCTTTTGAATAGATGATTCATCACACAAATTGGAATGATGAATGTCAATAATGGGTATGAAGTTGATGTTTTTTATTTCTCCCAATGGCTCAACGATCGGTGGTCCTGAAAAATAATCAAGGAAGTTATATTCAAAATATTCAGTATATGAAGAAAAATTTCTATATTCTGAATAAATAAAATAAAATTTCACCAGATTTAAATAGTCATTAATAGTTCTCTCAAGTTCCCTAGGTTAAAATTCAATATTACCTGACAAATTCATCTCACTAGCACACTCTAATTACTTATATCACAAAGTTGCTTCTTTAAAATATCTATCTGATCTTGTTGATTATAATGGTTTATAAATCATTACTTCTAGTTTTTAATAACTCTTCCAACACATGAAAATAGTCACAAATATGTGTTTTTTATGAGTGGTTTTTCTGTAACAAGACTCTTATATCAATTATGTGGTAGGGACAACCTGAGTGTGAATGTGTTCCATAACCATTTCAATGCATTTTATTTGAACTCTAAAGGGTTAAAACTTAGAATTAATTCTCTCTATTTGACGGAAATATTTCTCAATAAATGGGTATGGATCAGGTTAGATAGGTGGTTTATCAATGGTATATTCCCATATTATAATTTTTTTATAATTATATATGAGTATTTTTAAATAGGTTTTGATTGGATTAAAACTCATTATTGGTATGAATGTTTTCTGAAGCATAGGATTCCAAACATTATGGTTTATTTGGATTTATATTAAACCACCGGTAGAAACTAGGATGGTCGTTGTACATCACACTTTTTGTAGTGTGTTATCTATTTGGAGAGGTTTTCCATTTTAGGATTTGTTCAAAATTTCATTCCATAGGAGTAAAATCCAGGGTGAGAAAAAAGAATTTGGATGTGAAAATTTATTATACTGTCTAAGATAACATACGTATGGCCCAAAAATGGTGCCAAAATATTCTATCTCTCAAATTAAACATGTTTTTTAAGGTTTAAGTTGTCTCTTGTATTGTTTATTAGGTTTTATAATCCTCATAATCCTTAGATGAAACCTACATAAACATACATTCTATTGATTTTTTTGGATATGATGTTTCATTATTTTAGGTTGATTATAATTGGGATACTATAATACTAAATTAAATGAGATAATTATTTTCTTTTGATAATAAAAACAACTTAAGATCATTAAATAATATAATTAATGAATATGGTATAATCCTACATTTTTAGGACTATAATGGATGTAATTGTTTCCATTATAAAGTTCATATCACTAGTTCAAGAAGTTTTGAATCAATGAGATATATCCCCAATATCATTTACCAATTTAATTCCTACAAAATTACAAGGATAATCAACAATTAACATAGATGACCCTTTTATAGATCACTCATGTAATTGGATAATACTAGGATACCCAATATTTCCTCGTTAAAATTGGTGAATATGAAAAGGAAAATAAGCAATCGAATGAAAATCATAAAATTATGAAAAAATTTAAGATTATAAGTTAATTGAATTACATTAAATGTATCCCCATTAAACTCCCTATAATTGACAAAAAATTGGTTATTCTTACATTTATGAAAACTTCTCAATAGAATGTGGAAGTTGACTTAAAGAAGCAGTATCGACGATGAGAAACAAATGAAATAATGAAATCTCCACCATAGTGTGAAGGATCTCTCTCTTCCCTGTGTGAATAAATCCTCACCTTAATGAAATAATATCAACCTGTTAATAAAAATATAGAATAAAATAGGAATAATAAGATGTTTTATTAAGAGACTAAAGTGATTCAAATAACATATATATGAATGAAGAACATTATACTGACAAAGAGGAAGTATAACACTGCAATGAACAAACACAAAACACCCTAGGCCCCTTCACCACTTCTACCTTAAATAGGTTTTTTTGTAATATTTGGGTTTATCCCATCATATTTTATGTCTTCCAGATACATGATGGTAGCTATTGGTTGGTGGAAAAGTTGTGTAATATGGACTTTTCCATTGTTGACCTGAAATGGGAGCTAGCTTACATCTACCAAAAAAAGGTGAAAAAATGATATTTTATTTGGATGAATTTGGGTTTTCCATAAAATTAGAAATTTATTCTCTATATGTTCTTTAAACTATTGTAATATTTCATCCCAATAAGATGTTGTGTTCTACATAAATTATCAAAAAAATTGGTTGTTATTCTGAACCACAAAATCTCATCTAGAATTTCATCTTCAATTTAGTATTCCTAAAACTCCATAAGAAATAATAATTAGATATTGAAAATGTTTAATTAAATGTTCCTCATTATTTATTATATTCCCAGTTGAAATTTTATCACTATTTTAGTAGTTAAATGGCATCAATATGTAAATAATTGGATATTGGTCAATTTTTCATTTCATATAATTTTTTGGAAGGAAGTCCAATTTTGGTTGTCCTATAGTGTTATTCATCATGTAGTAAAAAATAAATAAATATTCCCAATGTAATTGAAAATATGAGATGAAATATGAAATTAAAATCATGATTAGTGGTGGATTTACAATGTGTCTCAATATGTACCATGTAATAGTGAACATTAATCAAGAATTTCAATCATGATTTGGAATAATGTTCAGATTGTAAAATGCACTAGAAATGGTGTTTATGAGAAATGAAGAACATTAATATTATAATATATAAAATGAATATTAGACTTTTTATTAGGTAATAAATATTTCATCTTATTTTTCAATTTTATTTATATAATAATATAAAAGTTTTTATTAAATATTTTTCATCATCCTTTGACATTATATATGTTACACTTTATTAATATTCTTATGATGCAATCAACATTCTTTCATTAGGGATTAAAAAATGTTCTATTAATTTTTTATAGCCCATATCATTTTCATTAGATTATTAAGTTATGTTTTAAATATTAATTTTATCATGTTCTCTAAGAAAAAATATATTTCGTTTATCTTGACATGAGATTGGACCCAATATCTCCCCTAATGCATTGGTTAATGTTTGATATATCATCATATAATTTTGGTAGACAAGGACATGAATTATTGACCCACATTTTTATGGGACATGGATAGTTCAATTACCCAACCACTATGTTATAGGATAAAAGTAAGTTAATTCCTCACCAACTATATTATCGGAGAAAGAAATCAGAATTCATGACCCATTATGTTTTTAGAGACAATGATGTTGTAGACCCCCTAAACCCATGATCCCTATTATGGCGTTGAAACACTTAAATTTCAACACTGGTTTTGAAACACATATATGAATACAATATATTTCACTTATTTAAATACAAATTACCTATTGGGTTATAGTTTTATATAATTTTGAAAAATCAACAACTAATAAATCTCAAGTCTTCACATAAAATAGAAACTTTTTTCTCCACTATATAATAAGATAAAAAATCCATAATGATTCTTCACCATAAATTATAAATAAAAGATACTCATATAGTATTATCACACCTAAAAATTTATTTCATAAATTGAAGATGTTGAAAAATAAGAATGGGTTAGATCACATGTTTAGTAAGGGAATTATAAAAGTAAATAATAATGGTGAGACAAATATACATGTTAGGAGGCATAACATGATATGATACATAGAATGTAATCAAGAAATGTGAAATAATTAGATAAGATCATGGAAAATTAGGATCACATTATAATATCATGTATTTATAGAATTATGGATGCATCAAAAAAAATAAAACCAAAGAAAAAGATGAAGGTCCCTACCTATCTAACATAACATAAATGGCTAGGGAAAATTCCCACCTCCATAGTTAGTAGGATTACTACCCTTACACAATGATATCTCATGAGATGGAAAAATTACCCAATATATTTGACATATAAATAATTACAAGATATACCCCCATGTAATTAAAATCATATATGTGTGTGCCACATGGTTTCAGTCAACATATCATAAGAACCCAAGGATATAAAATGGGTTTTATATCCCTTATCAAGTTATTCCCAAATAAAGTATTCATGATTACATAAATAAACATTAAATGATAAACCAATGGAAAATAATTGAGTATCTAATAACTTTAGGAATAATTGTTGGTAAATAACAATCAAAAAATATGATTTCACATATGATATTTACATATTATAGGAAATGGATATATTCTTTAGGCAAAAATATCCTTAATCAATCGATGTATTCAAATCTAGAAGATAAACCTTTAGTTAAATAGTGGAACATAGGGAATTCACATAGGGAAATAATTAGATGTAATTAATTCCTATAAAACTAGATGATTAGTCATGAAAAAAGCAGTGATGAACCATACCATATGCGTAAAAGAGTATTTCATAAGACATCGAGACAAATAAAATGTCTAGTTTCATTTGAATAATACCCTTAATCAAGAAAACAACATAGATGAAGTACAGTGTTAGAAGCATTTTTAAATTTTCTATGAAAATAATAATTTCCCTTACCCTTTCAAAACATTTAAAATGGATTACTTTTTTATACCATGAGATTAATAATTTCATTCTCTAAAATCTTACAAGTGTAGATTGAAAGTAACTTAGAAAATGATAATGGTGGAAGAAGGATTCATTAACATGGAAACATGTAAAAGAGTCTTATTTTAGTTGAAAAAACCCATATAAAAACATTTAAAATATTTCCTTCCAATTTTTTTTCCAAATTCATGTTACTTGAAAAATACTTTTTTTTGAAAGAGGACATTTTGTAAAATTGTAAAGCATCACATTAAATGATTTTTTTAAAACTAATCAGATGAAGAATATTTAAATTATATTAAAACATTTTTAAGAATCCGACATCCTAAAAAGGATGTTAAAACCATTAATTTATAATAGGTGAAGATAAGTATGAAGGTCACTTGAAATATTATAGAAAATAATTTCAATGGTTAAAACATATATGTGGGAGAAAAAGAACATAGTTCATAGGGTTCAAATAATTCTATTCAGTGACACATTTTTAAGAGAATGAGATCCAAAAAATTGAAACATTTTGATACAAGGTTTTAATTTCGAAAAATTTAAAGGAAAATAAAAATATGTAGAATTATATAGATGGAAAATGGTGACATGTAATATCAATGTCAAGAATTAAATTAATGATGAATACAAATGGAACTTGATTCTAGAAAAGAGTAACATTTTAACAAAAACCCTTGAAAGAGAATGATCCTAAAAATAATCATCAAATACAATTAATAAAATATATTTCATGATGAAATAAAAAATTTGGCACCATATACAACATATAAAAGTAAATTAGTGAAAAATGTAAAATGTGTCTCAACAAAGGGAGGTTGAGAAAACAATCCCTTACCTTATATCCCAACTTAGGTGATCACACATTCACTTCCTGAAAAAACAACCATATCTAACTTAATTATCTATTTAAAAAATATATTCATCTTTATAATCCATTTATTTACGAAATTTATAATTATTTACTCTGAATATATTGGTTCATTATAATTTAGTTTTAACATTGGTTTTTATCACTTTTAATTGTCTTCCACATTGTTTGTAATGTTGATATTGATCCAGGATGTTTAATACGAATTTCATCATTCCTAGGTTAAATATGGTTCTATAATATATATCCCAATATTATTTATAATTTTCCAGTTTCATCCCATGAGAGTTTTAATTATGAATCTTATTGATTAAGCGGGAGAAGAACTTATTTCGATTGTTTTTAATGAACTTTGATGATATATTTTAAAGATACTTAGATATTAATATTACATCTCTTGGACCTTAAAAAAATTTACACCTTATTATCATGTGCCATAAATGGTAAATAAAATCACATAATCCTTAACTATATAAATATTACAACATCGCTTAAGTAGGAGGTAAACTGACCAAAACAATAGTGATTCAAGATGATTTAATAACTAAGAATGTGATTTTATATAGTGTTAATATAATATAGAAAGAATATTATAAAGTTAATATATGTCATATATATCAATAAAATCTATACTTATAACCATTAATAATGTGTTCTGTTTACAAATCATATTCATCATTCATGGAGGAAGTAGTCTTCTTGTTCACATGATTAATAAACACATATCCAAATAGATGAATAGAGTAAAGGGATATGAAAATTTATGTTTTAATAATTATAACATTTTAAAAAAATCATATTATCTTACTAATGACACTTTTGAAACTATCCATGTTAGGTGGTTAAGTGAATGTGATATCCCATTCATTGAGACTGTAGTCCACACATACTCATTATTAATTATCTCATTATATAATAAATGGATTAAATAAAGGTAAATGAAAAATTTGGTCATTTTCAAATTGTATAAGAAACATAAAAACCATAATTATTCGTTAAACCCATTCTTGATACTAGCACTAAGTTGTAGTGATGTAGAACGAACCGTATCATGCCATGGATTCAGTTATCCAAATATACCCTTGATCTATGAATTTTTTTTCTTATAGGATTAAATGAAAGGAATAAATAATTTATGTTAAATGATATTAATATAGAACAACAATAAAAAAACTCTAATACGACTCCAATACTCTTCTCTGGATCTTTGATTTTACGTAGAATTATCCTTAGAAACAAATGTATTAGGCTAATTAACAGTGTGCAAAATCTATAGTTCATTATATAAGGTTCTTGGAAGATCCAATTCATATTATTTCACACTAAAATTTCAAATAGTGGGTGTGTATATAAAGGTTTCAATTCTTCCCTTCTATAAGTGAAGTAAAGTGTAGTTTTGGAACAACCTTATATTGTTACATTATTTATTTAAAATAATTCAAGATAAAATAATACCATATTTTGAAAATATGTAATGTGAGATACGATAAGGTATAAAATCCCACCATATAATAAATTTTGAGATAACCATGAGTGGTTTATGGAATTTTCCTTTTGCTTTTCACTTTAACCTTGTGTACTTTTACCTAGGTAACTTTTCATTTAATCCATGTAAATTAATTAAAATGATATATATTAATTTCCACATTACCTCTAAATTTGAGTATTATAATCCTAGATATCATTTTAATTTTATAAATTAAAATTATTATGATTAATACATGTTAATTTAAATGTAAATACACTTGATGCTTAAAAATTGTTCTTGAGATAATTATTTTTTTAATATTAATATTAATTCAAGTTAAAATTATTAATGTCAATATTATTTAATAAAAAAATATAACAATGACAAATAAAATTAATGTTGTGTGACATCAAAATCAAACTATAATTTTTTTTCCAGAATGTTAATTAATTGAATGAAAAACCATTATAACTTTTTCTTTTTTAAGGTATCATTTTAATTAGCTCTAAAAATTTTGTCCATGGGTTTCATAAGCTCAAAAAATATTTTTAAATGAATAATGTTATAAATTAATTTCATATTTTATTACTTAAATTGTTTTGTGAAATTAATGGTTTATCTTATAAGTTGATAAATTCATGTGAAATAGAATTTTCATAAAAACATATTTTTAGACTAAGAATCGATTTTTTCAATAAATGATCAAAAATTTATTCTAAGTAAATTTGGATATTCTTAATTGAAAAATAAATTAAAATTTAACTAATTATCTTTCTAAAAATTAAAAATGTAAATTTTATTAAAAAAAATAATGAGAAACAACTTTATGTAAAAAATGATCTACTTTTTCAATAACTGTTTTTAATATTATTTCCTAGAAATTTTATAATTTAAATAAATTTAATATTTTATATAATATATAAATATTTTATATTTTATCACAATGATCTTCTAATGATGATTATTCTCTTTAATATTTTATCAGGACCTTAATTTTTGTGCGTGTGGAGAAAAAATCGAATTTTGAATTCATGGAATGAGGATATATTTACTAAAAAATCAATAGGTTACATTATTCCCCATTATAAAATTTCATCCTTAATTTTTTTTACAAATACATTAATTATGTTAAAACTATACACTTTACTTATGGTTAAATTTTATCATAAATTCCAACATTAATATATTAATTAAAAAAATATGGAAAATATCTGTCCTCTATTGAGTTAACTGAATGCTTCATTTTCCCTTAGAAACTAAATGATTTATGTCCTCATTTTCCACATAGAAAACATTTTCTAGTTCATTTGAGACAATTAATTTTTTCTTTCCTCTAATATTCTTTACATATAGTAAATTGAACATTTCTTCCTACGTCATCTTCATCGCATGATCTTTAACGAGACTCAATCCTTATTTTCCTTGATATGCTTGAGAATTCAACTATGTTCAAATTATTAATCACGTCTCATGATAATTGATTTGTTATAATAATAATATTACTAAACCCATTTCTTGTCCCAGAAGATTATAGGTCAGAACAATCACCATATTGTTCATTGAATCCATTTTTATCTTGGTTCACTATCTCTCCATAATTTACACTAAGAGAAATTTTAGGGATGATAATACTAATATTAGAAAATTTATAAAGGGAAAAACAATTTTCAAATAAATAATTCATAAATTATGTGAATACCTTAACTTATGATTCATTAACATCAATCTAGGTTATCAATGGTCATTTTAGTATTAGGTTATCTAATATTTTTAACATCAATAAAATAATATGATAAAATCCACCATAATGGTGGGTAAGGAGTGTGAATTAAACTATGAATACCCCCTAGAAGTGTTTATCTATAGATGTAGCTAGAGCCCATTAATCATGAAATTGAGTGATAACTGAGATATACTCGACCAACGCTTTCAAGGTACAATACCCCTAGATGCATCTATACCAAAATCATTTCCACTATATTGTATCCTCATTGGGAGGAAATTTCTAGGTAAACCATATAATATCAAACTAAAAGGAATTTTTAGAGGTTCCAATATACATAGACTTATACCTTGGGCTTGTAATAATGTTCTATTATCCTAAATCCAAAATAACTTGTGATATTCAGCACTTTAAACCGAAACATTTATCTATAAATTTGAAACTATGATTGTATTTAACCCATCAACCAATGTTTTCCTTAATATTTCTTATGTCATAATCATATAATAACATCTAATCCTTTAAATTTACCGGAATACTACACTATTTCAAACTATAGCTCCCCCATACTATCTCTCTTGGATATTGTGATGAAACTCATAACATATAACACTGTATTTTATACATATCTATAATTAAGATATATTTCTATTGTTTAAAAACTAATAACCTTTTAGTTAAGAGTTTTTGAAAATTAGTACAAATAAACCACTAATAAATCTCATGTGTTCTTTTGAAATTGTACTTTTCCCTCTATATATTAATATAATATATCTATAATGATTCTTCAAAGACACCCATTAATTCTGCACAAAATATTCTCTTCTAATATTGACATAATAAAAAAAATTCTTTCATAACCTATGGAAACACACAAATAAGAAGTGGTTATCTTAAATGATTAGTAATGTTATAATAAAATTAAAAATAATATTGACACAAATTATACATGTTAGGAGGCATGAAAAGGTATCATAATGTTCATGGAACCAATACATCAGAATTGATAACATATGAAAATGTAACAATAATGGTCATATTATAAGAGCATGGTATCATAGAAATGTGGAAGCAATATTAAGAAGAAATTATAATCAGAATTCAAGTGTCTCTACATAATTAACATTTAATAGTTTGGTACAATTACTTACCACTACCATAGTGGGATAGGATCCCTTCCCATACACCATGATATCTCATGAGATAGAATCAATACCCCATGCATTATAGGACTATATAATTCTAAGCCCACCAATCATATAATTAAAATCATTTATATGTGTTCCATAAGATTTCAATTAACATATCATAAAAAATAATTGGAAATAAAAATTTTTATATCATTTTCTAGTGGTTACCTAAGGAAGAATTCATGAGGTTATAAAAAATCTAAAATGATATGACCATGGAAAATAAATAGGTATCCAATAGATTTTAACATAATTATAGTTAAATACTACTAAAAAAGATGATTGTATATATGATATTTAAAACATATAATAAATTCATATATGAGCTAGAAGAAATATTTCCCAATCAATTGATGTATTGGGCATCTTAGTGAATTACCTTTAATCATGTAGTGGAACATAGGGTATTCTCAAAGGGAATGTGTTGTAGATAAATAATGCATATACAAGTGGGAGATTAAGAATGAAAAAATTAGTAAGGTATCATACAATAAATGTAATAGGTAATTTCATATTCCATGTACATAATTAAGGATAATGATGTCATTTTAAGAATATTGGTGATCAATCATATGACATATATGAAGAATACTCTTAAAAGTATGAGACAAATTCCGTTGAAGAAATAAATTTACCCTATCCTTGGATTTTTTAAAAGGAATATTATATTAAACCATGAGAATGATAATTTAATATTTTTGAAAATTGAAATGCATAGATATGATGTCTATTAGGTAATGAAAAAAAGTGTTATAAAGAAATTTTATCACAAAAATGTGTAAAAGAGATTCATTTTGGTAAAAAATGACCAATACAGAAATATTTAAATGATCCTTTGATTTTTTAAAAGGAATATTTTATTAAACCATGAGAATGATAATTTAATATTTTTGAAAATTGAAATGCATAGATATGATGTCTATTAGGTAATGAAAAAAGTTTTAGAAAGAAATTTTATCACAAAAATGTGTAAAAGAGATTCCTTTTGGTAAAAGATGACCAATACAGAAATATTTAAATGATTTAATTTAATATTTTTTTATAAAATTCAAGGTATTTTAAAATTAATTTTCAAAAATTAATAGTAATGAAGGAATTTTGGAATATAATAAAACATTACATTAGGAGAAAACAATTTTGGAAACTAATCATGTGAAAATTGTTTAAATTATGTTAAAACCATTTTGTGAAACACAAATAATAAAAAGGATGTCAAGATCATTAATTTATAACTAGTGAGGAGAATTCTAAATTTCCCTTTAAATATAATAGAAAATAATTTTGATAGGTAAAACACATATATATAAGAAAAATGGTCTTGTACTTAGGTTGGGAATCATTCATTTTAGTGACACATTTTGAATGACAATGAGATCCCCTAAAGAAGATCATTTTTATTAAATAGATTAGTTTCTTAATAAAAAAATTATATAAATTTTGGATATATTTAATTAATGTTTTATAATTATTTTCATGATAATACACTGGGTTTTAATTAATTTTTATAGGAAATAGAAATTTAATCCTCAAGGTTGGAATGCTGGAAAATGGTTAAATCATTCTTACACATCCTGAAACTGATGTACATGAGGTGTACTCCTTGAAAACACAACCTACCAACTGAAATTGGAAGACATGATTCATAATTACATTGTGTGAACAACACAAGACGTGTATCCTAATTACACATCCTGTAATAATTGAATCCAAAAATATAGAGATTATAAGGCGTGAAATCATTACACGGCATGAGATGTTAAAAACATAGTTTCCATAGAAGATTTAATCCAAAAATATGAAAAGATGCAAAATATTTGGAGGCTTTGGGAGATATTAAGTACCCAACATGAAAAAAAATTATATGTCATGTATGTATTGATGCAGAAGACACATAAACAAATACATGAAGTGAACCATGTACACATCATGTTTCTTTTAAGATCATTAAATATTTCAGAACCCCGTTGTGCATAAGAGTTGCTGAAACCCAAGACATATTTTATTCCTTTATTTTATTATTCTCCACTTTTTTATATTTGTAATTATCTCTATCTATTTTTATTTCATTTATTATTATACATGTTCAGTAGTTTTAATTTTCAAATTTATGATGAATTTGTTTATCAACTCTATTCCAACTTTCCGTTTCAAATCCTGTTTTCCTTTCAACCTCGTTTTTCATTGAATTATTCACATTATATTCATCCAAGATATTATTTAACTATTTTTTCCTGATTTCAATGATTAACTACTCTTCATTATATCATTTATTTTTATGATAGTCATGTTTTCACCCATTTCTCCACTTTTATTCAATTACACCATGAACGACTAATCCTCTTAGGTTAAGGGGTTGAAAGTAGGGTTGGTTGAACCAACTAAATATCTATAATTGAAACTAGGTAACCATTTGGATAGTAACCGTGATTAAAAAATATTCAATATCATTCTATTTCATTATAAATGACCATTAGAGGTGAAAAATGATTGACCATGACCATTTTAGAGATGAATAGTGTATGACCAATAGCCTGTAATTCTTTTTTCCTAGAAGCCCAGCTTCAGGTCCCTAGGTTGTTAATTAATCTATATCGATGATTCTTTTACTGCATCGGATGATCCAATTGATTGAAGCAAGAACAATTGGTGTCTTTCTAACTGCATTGAAGCCTTTTAAAAAAGATCTACAACTAGATATATTGAGGATTACCATTTCTCAATACCCTAAAATTAACCTAAAAACTTCCTTTAATCTTTAAAAATCATAAGCTACAAACTTTAAATCAATTTTTTTTAAATGTGAGGAATAAAACAAAAATTATTGTTCACTGGGTTGATTTTATAATAATATATTTCTATGGTATGGACCCTGAACATCTAATTTAATATGTCATAGTAGTACATATAGCTTGGGAGCAAAAATATCTAATCCAACCAATGTGTATGGGAATCAATGAAACCTTTTTGGTAGATCAAATTCTATCACCTTTATTAGGGATATTATTTTCTTATGAATGGTGACCTATATAATGACCCTCATATTACATCATTGTTTCCCAATTTCTTATTTTTTCCTTCCTCTTCTCTTTTCATATTCCTTTCGTATTATCGAAAAGAACATACATCATCTTTCTATTGGGTTGGATCATATGTCAGGGACCTTTGACTCAATCTAGGATCCTTGAAGCATAATAAATGCTTCTCCTAAATCCCTATATTGATAAAACCTTTTTTTCTTTTTGATACTTCTCAATGGTTGAGCACATCTATCTTGAATCGTCACACTATCAGAACAATTAATATGTGACACCTAACAATTAGGTTGAGAAACCAATGTTATAATAGCACACTATAATTTTCTACGAGTTTCCATCTAGTAGTGGTATGAAACCCATAATTTTGATCCCACCTATTCGTTTGAACATAATCTAAATAAAAATGGAATGATTCATAAAATATAGAACATGGTGAAATTATGTGTGCTTCAATTTGAAGAGCCCCCGGAACACGTTTCCAATTTCATATATTTTTGTTATACCATTATCTTATAGGGAGTTTCTTATAATGTAATAAGACTAATACATCACATAGTTACCTTCATGATAGATCCAATGATTGTCTAAAGTGTCAAAATTATGAATCCATCAGAATAATATATAAAATAGCCCAGAATTTTCTTGGTAAATACTTCCCTATGATCCAAACTGAGAAGCGATGAAATTAAATTCAAAATTTCAATCAGGGGGATGAAGATTTGTCATGGGAAACCTAGGATTGATTCAAAGAGATAAAAACAAGCTCCCAGATCATGGGTTTTATGTTTGGATTCAATTAAAAACATTCTACCAAGGACACCAACTTGATGCTCATACTATTGTTGACACTACTACAAAAGGGAGGCTCATGATAAAGACACTTGAAATTGAAATATCCATTTTGTATGATGTTTCTCACAATTACATCTTATGGAAAACTGAAATAGGACCACCCCAAAATAGAGTCCATCTATTTTTAGAAAACGTATACCTAAAAGACTAAGTGGAGTCTCTGACCAAAAAGTTGAAGTCTTTCCAACTACCTACATCACCCCTCCATATTTTTTGATAAATATACGATTTTGTTATATTTGCAGGGTACTTCACCCATACCAATACTATATGAAAAGTATAGAGGAACACCAATTCAAATATTTTTATTATTTAAATTAAAATCCAAAAAATCAACATTACTGGTAGAACCAAAATTGTCACCAAAAAACTATCAATAGAGTTTGTCTCAACATAGACAATAACACCATGATTATTATAAATATAGGAATTATCAGGTTATAATAAGGAATCAAGTACCACATGGGTATCCTCTATAAGGTGTTTATCCTTGAAAACTAAAAAAATTCTAACAAACCTTTCCTAAATATTAAAGGTTTCCACCTTTAAAAAAATAACAGTTTCCAAAATCTCTGCTTATACAACAACAATAAGATCCAACTACCCAATCCAATCTTGAAATCCTCCTCACTAACTTCATTATTAAAGTAGGAAAAATTATTAAAACACAAGAGAACGAAATTAAAAACCACAAGTCTTCCCTATGAATAATTGACAATCAAGTGGGGAAGATCTCTAAGACTTTACCTAATCGACTATCAGGTAATTTTATTTGTTTTACTGAATATTATATAGGGGGGAGAATAATGATATTGTTTTAGTAAGTGTAAAAATTCTAGAATTTACAAATTCATGAAAAGATAAGAAAAATATGTCAGAAAAATCTTATAAAACTAATCAATAGATAACTCTGGATATAGAGTCAAATAAAAAATCTCCACTTAACGAGAAGCCTATGAAATATTATGTTTATGTGAAACTTCCACAATATAATCCCCATCTACCATTTCTAGAGTGGATGAGACAAGAAACAAGGAGAGGAAATATAAAAAATTTATAAATATGGTTAAACAATTTCACATTAAAATTCCATTTTCTATAACAATTTTTCATGTTCCCATCTATGAAATATTGTTTTCAATACATTTTATCTAGTAAAAATTATAATAATTTTGATCCGACTCTAAATAAAGACTACCATGTATTTGTTCAGAAAATGTTACCTATAAAAATGGGAGATGTCACGAACCAACCCGGGTCGACCCTGAACCGGTCACCCGAGTCGGCCCGCGACATGACCCGAAAGGCGTTCCCGATCCCCACGGGCTGGCAACTAGTTCCGGGCATCAAAAGTAAACAGGCGGGAACGATTTAGCCCAAAATAAAAATAAACTAAGCAGTAGAAACAAATGGTGCAAATGAAAATAAAGAAAGAGCAGCCAACAACGCCACTAACCTGACCACGACTAAAACTCCACGTGACCCATTGGGTCACCTTCCAATACCACAACCGACATCGCTCAAGGTGAACAATAGAGTCTGGAACCTGCAACAGAACTAAAAACAAGAAAACACTATAGGCGTGAGTATTAAAACTCAGTAGGTAGGCCCGACTAATTCTATTCCCAATGCACATACCAATAAATAAAGAATTTATCAATTCCAGGTTTGAACTAAATTATATAAAATATGGTTTCCACACACATTCATTTCTGAAACAAATAACAGTCCATTGCACTTTTTAATTTAGAACAAGTTTAATGTTGAAAGAAACAAGTGCATTGGATTTTTAAAACATTTTGTGAACAAATTGGAAATCCAAACATTAGTTTTTAGTCAAAAGGAGAATCACACACAACACAAACTAAGGGAAATGGTAAAAGCGGCACACATGGGTCAGCAACCGAACTCGACCTCTCAATCGTCTGCCACACACAAATAAACACTAAAAGAAACATTGGTCAAACCTAGGAGATCGTGAACAATCCACAACGTACTATACATGTGACTCATCCTGAAGGCATGCCATAACTCGATGACGTCATAACGCCCATAATACTACCCGACATAGCCCTGCATGGCCTAACCGAGTGGCCCAATCCCCATAGCAGCAATAACTCAGTATTCCCCTGCTATGGGGCCACTAGCCAGTGCGTGGTCTAAACTAGTGCAGCAATCATTCTCAGAAAATTCACTCAATATGCCAGGTTCCCATGTCAACACAAGCAGTAAAAAGGGGGTGCGTCTACAATGTAAATAAATCAGTCACGATGCACAAACATCACATACAGCTCACGCAAACAACGCACACCAAAGATCACCCCCGAGTGGTATTTCCAAGATAATCCATTTCATTAAAGTGCCAAACGGGCTTTCACCAATTTTAAAGTAAAACCTCATTTCTCAAAAAGCTCAAAATGCTTGTTCAGAAGAAATTATTTATCTTTAAAACTAGAAGCACATTTAAAGTTCCGTGAATTATGTTTAAAGGCCAAACGGGCATTCTTTCAAAACTGGGTGTCCGCCCGTCAAGAAAATATTCCAAGTGTTCGGTATAAAATATATAGCTCTTTTCGCACTAAATAATAATTTAATGTTTTATTATCTAATATTATTTCTAATTCATTAAAAATTAATAAAACAACAAGAAATTTATAAATTCTAAATCTAAAGGTAAGTTCAATGGGGGACCTACCTCAACTCGTATCTCGCACGCGACAACGCGGCACGCCTCGCACATGCGCACAAGCACGCACAAACCGATGATCGCGGTAACGCGGGGACACCCCACCAACGTGCAGCAAGAGAACAGATGAATAAAATACATGAACACAGACATAAAACAAACCATACGAACAGACAACACAAAAGAACCACATCATCCTACTTTCAAATCATGACTTGCACCATTCGTACTATTTAAAAAGTCGCTTTAAAATTTATAAAACCAAAACCGAAGAGACTCAGGATTTTACACACCCAAAACCAATTTCAAGACCACACGCACCCAAATGAGATTTTCAAAAGTGTGACATACACCATATCAATATTCTAGGAAAACTCAACTCCATTTATATAACACATTTTCACCATTTATGAAACTCAATAAATCACAAATAAAAATTCATGTGATAGTTTAAAAAGAAGTCAGTTGGCTTTACCTACTCAATGCACACGATGTCTTCAATACAAAACATGAAAAATATACCATGTCAAAATGAAATTCACAACACTGACACAGATTAACAACCAAATACACAATTTATTCAAACAAAAACAATTGACTAAACATAAACTTCCATAAAAATGCATCCATACCATGGGGGAAAGCTACTAACCAAATGAGACACACGCTAATCTCCAACAAAACAAAATTTGAACCAAACAAATAAATTAAATAATATAGCAGATTAATAAACCAAGCAAACAATATTGTTAAATAATATTTAAATGTGGAAACACCTACCTTGATGTAGGAATAACCTCTCAAATAGATGCAAAACTCCCTCCGCCCGTCGATTGTACTGCAAGGGATCTATAACGGACCTTAAGACAAGGTATTAGGTCGAAGATGTCAAAAAAAGTGCTAACGGAAAGCCGAATATCATCGGCATCACCACCAAAAATTGAATAACAAGCAGTCAAAGGGAAACGCACCTACAATAGGGGTGCAGGAGGTCGTATGAAGCTTGAAAGAGGCTGTCGGACCTTGCGCGGTGCTGAAAAAGAAGGGATAGGGGTCGCCGGATGTTCAGCCGCATCAGAAATGAGGTGCGTAGGCAATGGGTTCTTGAAGTAGTGCTGGGGCCGGTCGGTGTGTGCTGCAAGTAGTCGGCAGGAGGTACGGCTGGATAGGGGAAATAAGGAGCGACTGTGGCAGGGGTTGGGCAATTGCAGCAAGGGGTGCGAGCCCGGAGATAAAGCAACTAGACGTCCACCACAGGATAGGAGGAGGGCCGACGTCGAGGGAGGCGTGGTCGTGGCCGATCAGGCGGTCGAAGGAGGCACGGGGATGGGGGATAGATGGTGGCAGAGGTGCTTGGTGAGGAGTTCGGACAGCAGGTGAGAAGGGGGTTCAAGACTAAAAGTTGGAAGATGCGGACAGAATGAGGGAAATAAGCGACGTTCGGGGAGGCTGGAAGACGGTGGCGCAGCGGGTGAGAGAGAGCTGGAGGCTGAGCGGATGGGAGGTGGAAGCGCTGCACAAGGTAGAGAAGGGCCATGCTGGCCGGAGGGGCGCCGGAGGATGATGTTGCAGGGCCAAGATGAAGGGAGAGGGCAGTGGATGAGCTGGGGTTGTGGGGCAGCAGCAAGAGGTTCGGGGCGCCGACAAGGGACTGCGGGTGCTAGGGGGGTTTTGACGGGGCACTGCCAGAATGGGGAGGCGGCGCAGATGGAGGCACGGGGAGCTGGGAATTGCAGGGGGTCACGACGCGGGGAGAACAGGGGAGGTAGGGGGGTGCCGCGGAAAAAAATAGGGAAGGGAAAAATATGAGTGGGGTGGCGGCATCGCGCTGCCGAAGCAGGAGCAGGGTGGCGACGTCGGGACGTCGAAATGTGAGCGGGGGAGACGAGGTTCGTCGGTGGTGAGGCAACTGGCTGAAGGTGTGACATGGCCATAGTGGAAGAGGGCAGGCGCGGGACGCGGAAGATCATGCGAGCAGAAGGAGGAAAACAAAAACGGGGAAGAGAAGGGGGGGCTGCACCGGGAGTGGAAGATCTTGGCGGGCCAACGAGGGGGAGCCGGAGGCTGGGCGGCAGGTCTTCTCAAAGGGTAGGATAGTAGCAGACATGGGGTGCGGGTTTGCTGGGGTCGGCGCAGACAGCTCGGGATGGCGGTTGGGTGAGGCGAAGGGAGCACTGGGCGACGAGGGGTCCTGGATGTTGGACAAGAGTGTCAGATGAGGCCATGAACTGGCGTGGGGGGGGGGGGGGTGAGGTTGCAGCAGAGGTCGAGGTCTTGGGCGCGCAGAGGGCTGGAGGGAGATGACGACGGCAGAAGTAAAAAAAAAAGTGGGGAAGGGGGGGGGGGTGCTTCGGGTAGCTAGGGTTAGGCCTATGTTTTTTTTCCATTTAATAAAATAACAATAATAACATTAGAACAAATTATATTAATAATAATAATAACAATAGTAGTAGTATAATGATAAAAAAATCAAAATATTAAAAGAATTAATTCCATTTTAATGATAATGATAATATTATTAACAACAATAAATATTTTAAACAATACAATAAATCACAACTTTACCCATCTTAATTTTCAGAAGGCAAGCGAAACGTGCCGATGTCTAAGCGGCGCCGTGCGAGGTATCCAAAACGCACTCTACCCGGTCGCTCGGCGTCGTCAACTCAAAAAGCACTTTTTAACATGACTCAAAAGCTTTTAGTCTGGGACTCAACCCGAAGCCCAAAAAGAATTTTAAAATTCCACAAAAAAAATTATTAAATAAATAAATAATAGGTCGGGGTGTGACAGGAGACCTCTTATTCTTATCAATTACATTAAATATTAGGACATATAATTTTTAAAGAGCCCTATGTAATATTGTTGAAATTATCCATATCATTCCCATGAGTGTTTAAAATTAATATGGGGCTCTATGAATTAAAAACAACAAGAGTGAGAATCTAACTTACTGACCACACAGTCAACCACCGTCAAGGAGAGGACATCTTAGTAATGGTTGTAAAATTCATTTTCCTAGTTTATTTCCTAGTTTTGGATATTGAATAAGAGGGCAATATTCCATTAATTTTATAAATACCATTTGTTTCCAATGGAAAAGGGCTTATTGATGTTAACCAAGAAAGATTAACATTCAAAGTTGGTAAAGAAAAATTATGGTTCTATTTGGTGAAGAACATTAATAAAATAGATGATTAATTTTATTATAAATCATTATCTATTACTGATAAGAAAGTGGATCATATGATCTGTAAGGAACAACAAAATTTATTAATTCCTACTGAAAAGTGATCCAGTTCTCAAAGCTGTGAATTACATAACACCTCTAACTAGGGACACCATCCCACATTTTATCCTCTATTTTTTCATGAACCATTATACAAGGGTTGTGCACTCATATTTAAAGTCATCTGATTGAGACAATGAATAACTCTATAAAATAAATAAATCACTTTTTAGGGTGAAACCCATGATAGTTTAGAGAATGATGAATGTTTAATGAGAACATGTAATGGTTTTGATGCTATTTCTAAAATATTTTTGATTTTTTATTTTGTATTAAAAAATTATAATTCACATCATGTAAACACAATACATTATGTTATTTGGTAAGCCTCTAAAAATTAAAAACCCAAGATTTACACATCTTGTATTAAATACATGACATGAAATACTCAAGATATATTAATAGGCCATGAGTTAGAGTTCATAATTGCAGGCCCACCCTCTTCCTTTCCCACACACCGACCCACCATCTAAACTATTGCACTAGCACACTGTCTCCCCTCCTGCCCCTCCCACTGAACTACCTCAATTCTCCCATTTTCCTCCTTAGTTCATCCTCCCACACTATTTGGCCAACTCCTCCTCCATTTTCTATGATTAATTCTACAATTTCATGTACAAAACATGTGTCATGGGGTGGCGAACCACAACCTGCAATGTTCCAAGACCGTGAACCATTTTTGAAACCATCTGTTATGAGTCCCCCACCTTATCCACACACTTTTACCACCCCACCATACGCCATCTTGTTTGATTAAACTTCTGAATCATCCAAGGGTGTATCCCCATGCCTCCAACTAAACCCATTCCTCTACTTTTTAGACACCTAATGTCAGATTCACTTGATCCACTTGTTGGCCAAGTAGAATAGGTCTAACATGACCTTGGACCTAGAAACACTTGAGTACATTCTTGTGAATGGGGAGTTCATTGAGCTTATAGACTGAATTAACCTCTAGACCATCACCTAGGTGTGGGAGGAATATTTTAATGTTCTCTTCCTTGAGTTATTATCCATAATAGAGCTCGATGTAGCCCAGGTCACCTTCAGACTTAGTGGTAAGACCTGGGTTCTCACATTGGGTGGCTTTGGCATCAAACATAATATCTAAACTGATGAGTTCATTACCTCTCCAGCCTACTCTTCCACGATGTTTCACCCAGCCAAGACATATTCAATATGGAGTTGGGAACTCATTACATAGGACCCAAAAATATTCTTTGATCTACACATGGAAAAGATCACCAAACTATGGGGTGTCACTCTCTAGATTCTCCACCAGGTATTGGCTCATACCTGGCTGGCCAGAGGGGATGATCGTAGTATCATTTTCTAGTTAAATATAATTATACTCACCTCTTCAATGGGTGTCCTATTTTTCAATATGGAACACCTATTCACACTTTACTATCAAAGATAGTTAACACCTGGAATAAGTACTCTTGTGGGGTTTGTTTCATAACCCACCTATCACACCATCTTGGTGCATTCAATGAACCTTAGACCCTCTCCTATATTTGGAGGATAGATCTTATTTACCTCATCATTCTACACAATATGGGGCTCTTATGATATTCAATGGGAGATATCATTGGGCCCTATAGTGTGTAGATAATCCTTCCCCAGCTCCTACCGTAGCCTTAGCCCTAGCTTAGGACCCCCTACCCATTGATATACCATCTCCTTCTAACACAAACCTAGTATCCACCTCTACATATTCCACCATTTCACTAGTATATTCCACCACCACTACTACCACTAAAAAACCAACACCCACCCCACCACTTCCCACTAACTACCTACCATTTCTCAAGGCTATCCAGGAGAACAAGCAACAACCTTTTAACTATTTTTTGTTCTATTCATCAACTGATCTCACATCACCACACCTACCCCACTAGCATACCCTAATACTACCCATCCACCTCATACTTTATGAACCTCTTCCTTCTCCATTCCCAACACAAATACCTCCCCTTTTGACGTCTATAACAATCTCACAGACCATTCCACCTAGGAAGAGTATCTTACGGAGAAGACATGATGGGGTAAGTTCCTTACCATTCCATCTTCTACTGATGCAGATATGATTAATCCTACTACCAAACAAAAAATCACCATACGGATCGATACCTTGCATCCTCCATCCTTGAATGACCTTACTTTCAGCACCAAAACCCCTAATACAGTGGTTGATCCACTAACCCTTGAATCCATAGATGAAAAAATAGGGAATGCCAGAAATATGAACCCACTATTCAATATGGATGTATGATGTTTATATTGATGAATTTGATTTTTCTATTTAGTTATGTACTAGTTACATCCATTTTTATAATATGTATCGGTGTAATTTTTATACTACTTGTATTCAATTTTCTCAATTGTTTCATTTATTATATATATGGATGTGATATATTTTTTGGATTTACTACTTACTATATTATATTCATTACACTACTTTATTATTTTAATAATTTCTACCACTTCTACCTTATCTATGGTTTTTGAAATTATTTTCCATCCATAACCATCCCTCCTAAATAAAATATCTCAGCATTTAACATACATTAAGCAATACCTTGAGGATCTATCACTTGAGATCTGTGCTACGTAGTGGTACCCTCCATGAGATCTCCAAATGATATTCCTACCATGTGAGGTTTAGGGTCAGTACTTTCCTAAGGTAGTTAATCCCACTAAGTACCCATGTGAACTTGATGACAGTAATGCTAGTTCTTATTTGAGTCAGTGAACTATGAGGAGATGGATATCCCTAATAGATTCTTGTGTCTATCCATCTAGATGATGAATAAAGTGTTAATGATTTATAGGATACAACCCAATTTTTTTTGTTTTCATTATTTTTAGTCATGGTCTTAGGTCCTTTGTTTTTCCCTTTTATTAAATTTTATATCCATCAGTCACCCTGAAATTCACTATACTATATTGCTAAATTTATCTGTGTTTATTTGTCTTTGTTTTGACATTATACAACTACTTATTTTTCTTCATCCCAATTTCATTTACCTTATAGACTATTGTTTCATCTAGTGTAGGTATTTTTGATTCTAAAAATCATTCAAGGTATCCCAAATTAGAATCACCATCCACCATGTTTCCATATGATATGAAATTCACTGTTGAGAGATCTTTATTTCCAAATTTCAATTTAAAAATTTTAATTTAATATTTTTCTATGCATTTTTTATTATCTCTCCCACTATTATTTTTATAACAATGTGGAAAATTTATTATATTAAGGGTGGGGGAGTATTTCTTATGAATTAACATTGGTATACTTGGATTATTGTTTTTTAATTATCTAGGAGAAGTTTATCATTAAAATCATGATTTTAATTTAAAATCTCTCAAAAAAATTGAAATTATAGAAAAGTTTTGATATAATTGAAACCCATTTTTACTCCTGTAAATAATTTTTAGAAATATTGTTTAGTTGAGTAATTTAATTCAAATTCAATATTCATGAAACTATTTTTGATAAAGTTTATTATATGTTCTATATTGATTGATTTCCATTTCATTTATAGTCCCATTCTAGAGTGGTTTCTAGATCTACAATATCATATTGTTTTATGAGTATATTTATTGAGAGGTACATGGGACTTTAAAACCAAAAAGAACATGTATGGATATCTTATTGAGGCTATGATTGAAAAAAAAACTTTTAAATTGATTGGGGAAATATTTGTGAGCCACTTTCTCTTAATACCCACAAGTGCATATTTCCTTATTTATTACATTGTATACATGAATAACCTTGTTAGGATTGATTAGTTTCAAGCCAAATATCACTTCCTACCCTACCCTTGGCACTATGCAAGATTATCCATTGAACTTGTATGTGGGAATTTACCTTATTGATGTACATGAGATGTTATCACATAGGAGACGTATGATGGCACTTTCACCAAATTGATATGATGTGGTCAATGAATAATTTTGGAATTTTTTATTCCAAAACTATTCCTTAAAAAATAAAAAAAAATAAAACGATATTTAGTTGTGTATTAAGAAGGTTACAAATCTCCATTACCAGACTATTGAATCCTATTATGGATCTTATTTGGTTAGGGGATGGATGTGAGATCTCATGTAGACATGATTCTTAAAAAATAAATGAAAATTAAAAGAATGTAACATATTACATTCTTGATACTATCCTTGTATACTCATGGATCCACTTTGAGTTGTTAGAGCATGGAAAAAATTTGTTCAGGAGGAATTACATCATTGATCTATTCACAACATTCAAGAATTTCACTCTTGATTTAACCCTCCTTTTGATGTTGATTTTTTTGTTTTCTACCAACCTAATATTTGACATAGAGTCGCTCGAACCATTTTGATGAATCCATCATGATTAACTTTTTATTTTTCATTATGAAGTCGAGATGTTAAAACAAATTCAAGAATATATTTTGGAACATGTATTAAGGGTATGAGGATAAATCCAATATTATTCTACCTTATGTGATGATAAAAAATTAACTATGAGGTAAATTAAAAAATTGGTATAAAATCTAAGGAAATGTTAAAAATATTTTATAAAAGGATGAAATAATATGAATAAAAAACTGAACTATGAAGAATGAATAATTTTAATAACAATATTGATTCTGGAGGACATTATTTTTTTTCTTAAACATAGTTAATTTTCCTAGTAGTAATGAATGTATCCTATTTTAAGAATTTTTTCATTTAGAATCCATGGTAAGATTATTTTTTCTTGAGGATTAAAAAATTTTCAAGTGCGGGGAAACATGAAAAGACAAAAAAAATTGAATATATTTTATTATTGTTTAATCCTATATTACTTGATAATACACCGGGTTTTTATGTTTTTTGGAATTAGGAATTCAAGGGTTAAAGGTAGAATGATGGAAAAATGATAGAAATCATTCTTAGACATTGAGAAAATAAATTAAATGACATGTACTATTGTGATCCCAATTACTGGGTGTGAACAATGTACTTGACCTTTATTCTAATTATACATTGTGAAATATTTGAATATTAAGATATAAAGATTACAAGGTGTGAACTCACTACATAATTTGAGAAATTTTATACATATTTTTAAATGTTGAATCAAGCCTGAAAATCAGCAACGAACCAAAATATTCATAGGCTTCAGAAGATCTAACATAAATGATGGGAAAACTAATTATGAATCAAGTAAGTGTTGAAGTAGAAACCACTTAAATTTGTAATTGGCATGAACCATGTGCACATAATTGACCTTTTAGGATCTATAAATGTTTCATCCCCGTAATGTTTAGAGGTGTCTCCAAAACCTAGAACACATTTTCTTTATTTATTTCATTATTATTCATTTTGTTTCTGTTTTGACTCAAATATTTATCTTTAAATTTAATTTATTATTCTACACATTTAGTTGCTTCTATTTTCAAATCCATGATGATTTTTTTTATCAAATTTATTCTAATAGTCTATTTACAATCTTTTTCCCCTGTAACATTATTCATTTATTCATTATTAAATATTTCTTAAATAATGTTAGTATTTAAATTGTTTTTCTTGGTTTAAACTTTTAACTAATTTGATTTATGTCATTTATTTATGATTCCAATCAATTTTCAATATTTTCCCAACATTAATTCAATTTCATCATGAAAAACTAATACACATAGGGATAGGGGGTAAATACTAGGGGTTTTTGAACATAATGAATATATAATATTGAAATTTGGAAACCTTATGGATAGTAAATAGGTTTAAAACAGTGTTTAATCTCATTGTTTTTCATTATCACTGACCATCAGATGTAAAAATTGAATGCCTGTGATAAATTTAGGGAAGATTAGTATATGACCAAAAACCATTAATTATTTTTTCATAGAAGTAATGATTACTATGTTTATCATGTCAATTACACTATACCATAGAGTATTTTCCATATTATTTTGATCCAATTGATTCGGAAAATATCAATTGGGGTATTTTTCACGTATTTTCACCCTTTCCATATGTCCATACATTGGAATATTGGGGATTCCCCTTTACCATTACCTGGAAATTAAAACCACACCATTCCTATAATTTGATTGAATATCAAGATACATTGGTTTCATCAAACAAAAAAAAAGTAAACATGAGGAATCCAATAAAAGGTTATGACCACTAGGCTTCTTATCTAACAACATGTTTATTATGGATCAACTCTAGACTACCATTTTACTACTCTGTAGTAGTAAGTGTATTTTGGGAACATAAACATATAATCTGATTAAAACCCATATAAATCAAAAAAAAAACTTATAAGTGCATCGTTTTTTAAAAGGGAAAGAAAATAATAAAATATTTAATTATAAATTTCAGGATAAAAGACACTTGTAAGATCAATTTATAGAAGAAAATTAACAACTCATGGAATGATAACTTGATTCAAGACCTGAGTAACTTTTTAACAAAAATACATAAATAAGAAAGAGTATAAAAATAAACCACAATAACCATGAATAAGATTTATTTCAATATAACCTAAAATTTGGTTGTCATATACCCCAAAAATGGTAAATTGGTTCATAATTTAAAAGGTGCCTCAATGAAGGGAGTTTGAGACACAAATCTCTTACTTTGTTTCCCTACTATGTTGATCAAACTATAAATTCATAAAAAGAATGCATAACTATATTTAAAATATATTTCCAAAACATATTCAACTCTACAACAATTTTATATATTTAATTTACAATTATTTACTTTGAATATTGTTGTTCATTATAGTTTATTTTTAATATCGGGTGTTAGCACTTTTAATTATCTCACCCATGTTTTGTAATGCTAATGTTCATCCCTTATTTTTGATATAAATTTAATCATTCATATATTAAATAAGTTTATGTAATACATATCCAATTCTCTGTTATAATAATCGACTTTTACCACTTGATAGTTTCAATTATGACTCTTGATGATTAAGTCAGAGAAAAACTTAGTTCGACATGTTTTAATGAATATAGGTGATATATTATTAACATTTTTAGTTATTAATATTATAACTAAGGTAACTTTTAAAAAATATAAATTATTATTACATATAATTAATAATATATAGAATTACCTAATCATTCTCTATATAAATATTACCATATCACTTATGTATGAGGTAAACTGAAAAAGGCACATCATAAAGATGAAATTATTAAGAAAGTGATATTATATAGTGTTAATATAATTTTTAAATAATAATAGACATGTAATGTATATCATATATCACCATAAAATATAGTATCAGGTCAACTAATTATGATTGATGTTGATAAATGAAATTCATTATTTGTGGAGTAGGTTGTCTACATGTACGTATGAATAAAGAACCCATTTCCCAATAGGTGAATAGAGTGATGGTTTATAAACATTTATCATTTATAAATTATAATAATGTTTTAAAAATAATATTATCTTTCTAATTACACTTTTAGGTGCATCCATGTCATTTAATTAAGGGAAATTAGATAGGTCATTCATGGAGGTGGTAGTCCATACAAACACAAGATTAACGATCTAATTCCTTAAAGAATAGATGAAATTAAGAAAAAATAGAAGGTGTTCATTTTATAATTTTATAATTAAAATAAAAAACGATAATCATTCATAATATTCATTACTTATACCATTATTAATATATTTCCATGAAAAACGAACCACATCACATCATGTAGGTGGTAGTCCTCACATACGCAAAATCGATGCCAATGATTTTCATGGTGGAAGCTATAGAATATAAGAATAATTAATGTTAAATTAATATAATTACATATAAATATTCATATATGATACTTAATTAAGAATATTAAATATTTTATAGTGTATTTTTAAGATTAAAATTAAAAAAGGAAGTCTGAGAGGAGAGTAATACTCACGTTGGAAGCCTTTATTTTCTTTGGATGTATCCTTGAAAATAAAGGGATAATGATAATTAACGTTTGAAAAATGATAGGGATAATGGTATATGGATATAGTATGAAAAAATGAAAATATTTTCAAAAATTAATTCCAAGTTATGATTGTTTAAATGATGGGTTTATATGGTCCCTTTTATAAGTGAAGGGAATAGTAGTTTGGGAACTCCCTTAACATATTAAACTATCTATTTTCAATATTTGTGTCTCAAAACACCAATATTTAAAAAATATGGAGTGTGGAAAAATTTAAGGTCGTAAAATATTCCAAAAAAATCATTTTTGTGATTACTATGAGGAATTTAGGGGTTTTTAGTTTAACTTTTCACTACACTAAGTGTAGTTTTACCTGAGAATGTTTTTTTCACCCAGGATAATTAATTTATATTTTCTCTATTAACAGTGATATTACTATATAATTTGATTATTATAATACTATATATTATATTAATTTTATTAACCAAAATTATTATGAATAATACATGTAAATTATAAAATAATCATGCTTAACGTTTAAAAATAGTTTTTTAGATAATTATGTTTTAAGAATAAAATTTAAGAGTGGCTTAATATTATGATTTTCAATAATTTTATTGACATAAATTGATTAATTATAAATAAAAATTGATTTAAGTGAAATTAAAATCAGTCTATAAAGGAATTTTATGAAAATATTAATTAATTTAAATAAATGGCATAAAACATTATTATTTATTAAATTAACATTTTAGTTCATCACAATAATGGGTTCCATGGGTTTCTTAATTTAAAATAATATTTAAAAATTCATAATTATACCCCCTAATTTAACATTTTATTACTTTTTTATGAAATTCAAGGTCATTTTTAATATCAAAAAATTCATGAAAATAATATAATTTTAATAAGAATTTTAATTTTGACTAAAAATTGATATTTTTAGAAAATTATGAAAAATTAATACTCGATAAATTTTTCTATTAGAATTTCAAAAATAAAGCTATTTCAGTATAGTTTTATTTATAAAAATTATATAATTAACATTTAATATAAAATACAAAATATTATGATAAAATCCTCTATTTAAAAATGATATTCCCAAAAATTTAATATATCTATTATATCTGCAAATAATTTTTCAAATTTTAAAAGTTTTAAAATTTTATATTATATATAGATAAATTATATGTTATCAAAAAGATATTTTAAGGATGATTATTTTAATTTAATAATGTATCATAAATTTTATTTTAGTGCGTATAAAGAAAAATATTGAACACATAATTTTTAAAAGTAAAACATATATACTAAGATCTTGAGATGTTAAATTCCCCACCTATATAAATTAAATTGAATAATATTTTTGAAAAAAATATTAATTAAGGATTTCAAAATGATAGACATGTCTTCTGATAAAAATTCGAAGGAAATTTCTACATTAATATATTTAGTAAAACAATACAAAAAATCTTATTTCTTTTTTAATCTAACTAAATGATTTATTTTACCTAGAAAACTAAATGCTTTATGTCCTCATTTTCAATACATTAAAAATATTATGTTTCCCATGAGATATTACCTGGTGTTTTTATTCCCACATTGTTTATATATAGGTAATTTAACATTTTATTCTTTATAATATTCATCACTTTATTTGTTGGGAGACACCATCATTATTTTCATTAGTGTTTTGGGAAATAAACTATGTTTGTATTTTGAATAATATTTAATAATAGTTTATTTAGAATAAAAAATATATTCATAACCACAATTCTTATCCAAATACATTATAGGTTGGGAAAATCACTGCATTGTTCATTTCATCCATTGTTAGCTTGGTTTCATCCCACAATAGACATTACTTTAATTTTTTTAGGAATTAAGATATATAGTTTAATAAATATAAAAATTTAAAACCATAATATTAATAGAAATAATTCATAAATTATATAGTTAAAAAAACATATGAGTCTTTATCTCTAATATAGTTTGTGCATGAGCGTTTAACAGAATGGTTTTCTAATCTAGTTAACTGCAATGAAATCATATGTAAAAATACATAATAAAGGTATGTAATGAAAATATGAATTAGACTAAGAATATCCCCAAATTGTGTCTGTAAAAGTGCATAGTTAGAGATAATTTATCATGTGTATGATTTATGACTGATTTATAATAGTCCAATGCTTTTCACAATTATTACTCTGAGATATATTTGTTCCAAAACCATGCCCACTTGATTGGGTCCTGACATGGATTTAAACACTAGGATAACCATAAAATCTCAAAATTACTAAATTTTTTGGGGGCTCTCTTATAGTTAGACTTTTACCTAGGGATACCACTAATGTTTACATTTCTTAAACCCAAAACAAAATTTATTGAACACTTCTAACCAAAAAATTTATCATTAATTATGAAACTAATATTATCCTTAACTCATCAACCCTTGGTTTAAATATTAAATCTTATAACATCCCAAAAAATGACATCCTGATATCTAAAGATATTTAAACCCCACTATGATAACAACTATAACACCCTCAAACCCCCGTTTCATATCTTCTATTGAAACACATAACTTACAACACTGAATTTTATAAATATCTACGATTACAATATATTTATCTCATTTAAATATGAGGACCTTTTAGTTTAGAGTTTTATTGAATTAAAAAATCACCAACTAATAAATATCATGTCTCCACATAAAATAGATTCTTTTCCCCGCTATATTAGAGGATAATAAATCCATTAAGAATCTTCAACTTCAATAAAAAAATCTCCACAAAATATACTATTCTATGATCTATATACATAATAATTTCTTTCAAATCCTGAGGACATGGAAACATAAGAAAGGGAGAGTTAAATTTCCCAGTAATGGTGTAATAAAATTAAATCAAAATGGTGACCCAACCTACACATTTCAGGAGGCATAACATGATATCATAAATAACATGGAATCAAGACATCTGAAATGAAAACAAAATATCATGGAATAAACTTGATCATATTATAAGAGCATGGAATCATGGAAATGGGGAAAAAATATAAACACAACAACAAAAACATAATTCAAGGATCCCTTCCTTTCTAACATTACATTCTTGGGTAGGATAATTGCACACACCCACAGTTGGCTGGGATCACTACCTGCACACCAAGATATCTTGTGAGATAGAAACACCACCCAATGCATTGGAGGGATATATAATTCCACTCCACCAGAAACATAATGAAAATAATACATATTTCTACAATATGGTTTCAATTAATATATCATAAAAACCCAAGGAAATTAAATTAGGTTTATATCATTTTCATGTGGTTCCCTATAGAAGCATTCATGTTTTCATCAATAAAAATTAAATCATAAACCCATATAAAATAAATGGGAATCTAATAACTTTAAATATAATTTTAGGTAATTAATACACAACAAAGATGATTACTCATGCTATTTTTACACCATATAGGAAATAGATATGTGACTTAGAAAAAAAATTCCCCAATCAATTGATGTAATGTAAATCTAAGTGAACACCCTTCAATCATGTAGTGTAATATAGGGAATTCACATAGGGAAATAACTTGAAGTATATTATGAATAAATAGGTGGATGATTAAGAAATATAAAACCATTTATGGATTATACAAAATATTAAAAATGGTATTTTATATTCCATCCAGACAGAGAATGCTGATGGTATCATTTGATGAATACCCTTGATTAGTCTTATGACATAGATGAAGAACACTATTAGAAGCATTATGAAAATTTATTTGAAAATGTGAATTTCCCTTGTTCTATGAAAACATCATAAAATTATTATTTTATTGATCCATGAAAATAATAATTTTCTTTTTTTAAAACATTAAAACAAAGAGAGAGCCTCTTTGAAAAAGAAAAAGGTGAAAAAAAGAAAAATTCTCACAAAAACATGTTGAAGAGATTCGTTTTAGTAAAAAAATACATATAAAGAAACATTTAAAAGACATAATTTCAAATAAAATAATGAAATTTAGTCAAGTTTAAAATTTCATTTTTCAAAAATAATTAACAAAATAAATATGTAAAATTTTAAATCATTATTTTAAAATAAAGCTTATTTGAAAACTAATCATGTATAAAAACATTAATGTCTACTTAAACCATTTAGTGAAACCCAAAAAATAAAAAGTATAGAAAAACCTATAATTTTAATGAATTTAAAATAAGGAGTACGTTTAATAACATTACTATATAAAATAAATTTTTTATGTAAAACATGGATATGGAAGAAAATGATATGCATGCCTAGGTGGGTAATCATTGTTTTTAGTGATTTATTTAAAAAGATAATGGTATCCCTCAAAGGTAAAAATTTAAATTATGTTGATTTATTCCTTAAATTGAAATGAAATGAAACATATTTAAAAGTAGATGGAAGAATAAATGTTACCTTTAAGGTCAATTCTTCGAAGGAAATTCATAACCCATGGAAAGAGAACTTGATCTGCAAACTGAGTAACATTAAAAAACATAAAAGGAGATGGACCATTAAAATGAAACCCATATACCAAGAATAAATTTATTTCAAGATAAAAAAAATAATTTCTGTATATAAACTATATAAATGTATGTCATATCCTAAATTAAAATACATCTCGATGAATATAGTTTGGTAAAAATATTCACTACCTTATTAATCCACTTAGTTGACAACACTCTAAATTCGGCTAAATAAATATAAAAATCTTAATCATATAATTTAGAAATATATTTATCTATATAAATATTTTATATACATAATTTTGAATTATTTATTTTCAATATATTTGTTCATTATTATATATATTTGATATTGGGTGTTAAATATTTTTATTATCATAGACATGATTTGTTATGATAATGTTGATTCTGAATCTTTGTTACCAATTTCATAATTCTTCTTTTACATATGGTTTTGTAATATATAAACCAATATTATTTATAATAATATAATTTCATCCCATGAGTGTTTTAATTACGAATCTTGATGATGATGTCAGAGAAAAACTTATCTCAACATATTTTAATGAACAAAGATGATACATTAATATCATGCTTATATAGTAATATTATAAATATAGGAATTTTTTAAAAATAATTAATTACTTATTATTATATTCCATTTAAAATATGTAACATTTCATAATCATTCACTATATAAATATTACAAAATATCTAATGTAGGTGGTAAACCAACCAAAATAAAAGTGTTTCTTAATCATCAAATAAATCTGAATGTGCTATTATATTGTGTTAATATAATATTTCTAGAATCATATAATTGTAATATATATCATATATCTCCATAAAATCCATTCCATAACTATTAATAATGTATGGTGTTGAAAAATTAACTTTTTTATTTATGGAGAGGGTAGTTTGCAAATAGACATGATTAATAGACCTTTTTCCCAATGAATAAATAGAGTGATGGTTTGTAAAAAATTATATTTTAATAATTATAATAATTTTAGAATCATATTTTTATATTACTAATAAGGTTGTTAAGAAATATATACAAGTCATTAGTAGAGGCAGTAGTCCACACATTTTCATGATTAACTATCTCATTCCATAATGAATGGAAACAATGAAGGTAAATGTAAAAGCTGTCCATTTAGAAATTTTTAAAGTGAAATAAAAACATAAATACTCGTCAAACCCATCCTTTGTACCTTGTATAGAATAAATTGATTTAAAAATCCCTGTTGTGTTATAGAGGTGATAGTATGCATACACACAAAATTGATATATCTTTTTTTTCATGGAATATGCTCGAAACACACGCAATTCTTATAAACAGTTCTTGTGATAATTTTGTTTTTATGAATAAAATTTCTGCATCGGTTAAAATAACTAATGTAAATAATTTATTTGTCTAAATTAATTTCTTATGAATTAAAATAACATTTTTGACATTAATATTAGCAAATTATATAATTTTACCAAAATATTAATTTATTTAAAGAAATGACATAAAATAGTTCTCTTTATTAATGTAACCTTTTACTAAGTTCAAAAATTATTGTCCATGAGTTTCCTATGTTCAAATAATACATTAAAAAGACTAATTGCATTCCTTAATTTCATATTTTACCACTTAATTTTTTTATGACATTATAGATCTTTCTTATATGTTGATAAAGTCATGAAAATTTAAATTTTCACAAAATATCACATTTTTTACTGAAATCGTCATTTTCAAAAAAAAAACTATTAAATTTATAACAATAAAATTTATATATTATAAATTCAAAAATATTTTCAATTTTATCTAATTGTATTTATAGATATTATATATTAAATATTTGATATAAAATAAAAAGTATAATGATAAAAACATTTATTTAAAACACCATTCTTAAACATTACATGTTTATAATACTATTTCATACCGACTTTCAAATTTAAATAAAATGTATATTTTATACTATATATATATTATATGTTATCATAATTATATTTTAATGATTATTATTTTAATTTAATATTGTTCCATTACCTTCTTATTATAGTGTGTGAAGAAAAATATCAAAATCCGAAATATTTAATGGAATATATATATGTTGAAACCTTAAGATGTTTCAATTTTGAATTCCTTATATGTTATTTTATGATTTACATGCTTAATGTTGTGAAGTATTTCCATATTATGCGATGCTTAAATGAAATTATATATTGTATTTCATTCAGTTATGTTATACACCATGGATTGTGTTTATGTTCTTAGGTTTTCATTCACTTATTCCATGGTATTTTTTTGACAATTTGAGATTAAAATTATTCTACACTGAAGTTTGCACAACTCTTTTGAATTTATGATCATTTAGTAATATGGTTCTACCATTCTCATGTATTTCAAATTATCATAATCTTCCACCCTATTACTCATTGATAAGTTTTTCCATTTCTAATAATTTAAGATCACCCATTTCTTATGTTTTATTTTTCCTATGTTATGAAGGTGAGTATAAATTTTGAAATTTATAAAAGGGGGTATAGGTTTGTTAAATAATGAATAAAAGTTAATAATTATTATAAAATTGGTAGATTATGTAGTTAGTTATAAAATACACTCAAAACATAGTTCTTGAGACTGTTTGTTTAATGTGATATGTAATGTTTATCTTATAAAAATGATGTAAAATAAAGATATATTTAGATTAGGTCATTTAACATGGTATTAAATATAATTTGTATAATTTTTTAGCACAAGATCTGGGAGTGTGAGTCTAGGGAACCTATGTTGGTATATGAGAAAATTTCTATTATTATTTCTAGCTTATTATTTATTTTTGGGCAATAAGTTAATAAATATTTTGTGAAAATACTGTATATAAGTCTAAATATATGAAAACATCCTAAAATGTTAGTAAATTATAGAGTTTGTGACTTCTATGAAATGAAATACCTATGTGGATATAAATAACTTGATACAAGATATTTCACAGATTTACCTAGGGGTAATAACCCTAAAAGGCTGGTTTGGTATTGACTCGGTCTTCTATGGGTTCATGAAAAAGAGGTCTAACAGCACACCTAGTTCGAATGTCCCAATGTATATGCTACAGTGATTATAATTCACTTTATGAACCATTATAAATGATTTGATCACCTTTTTTAGCATATGGTTAGTGAACCTAATTAGAAACTAACACTAAAGAATCATAGGAGGAAATAATAGTTTCAAAGGATGATGCATTTTAAGGATTTATTTTCATGTAATGGATTTAATATGATATTATAAAATATTATCATAACTATTTGATTTTTGTATTTGGTTGGAATCAAGATCCTGATAATAATACTATGAAATTTATGTCTCTATAAAACCATATGTCTAAAAATTAAAATAAGGAAATGTATTTAAGATATTCCTTGAACGTAATCATAGAATAATTATAGGAAATATAGATAATATATTGTTATAATACATTGTCATGATCTTCTAGGTTTAATGTTTTAGAGAAATAGGATAAAACATTAACTAAAAACCCATATCTTTTTCAACTAATTTTATTTTTTCCACTATATAAGAAAAATCGTGATCCATAAAAAGTTTTCAACGTCTCCCTCAAATTCTCCACAATGTATAATCATTTATACACATTAAATATTTTACTTGTATTCATATCCAATGGAAATAACAAAAAAATGGGTGACATCATATGATCAGTAATATTAATCATATGTGATAACAATCAAAGATCATAAGAATAGGAATGTTATATAGATATAATAAATTTACTCAAGAAGTTGTTACTTAATAAAAAAATAGATCCAAAATCATTGCATATGTCATGACATAAAATTAGAATATATCATGGAATTTGTTCATATCAAAAGGGTAGCCGAATATTAACATGGCTTAGATGTATGAAAGATTATTCCAAATCACAACAGCACAACATAAAAGTGTGGAATATCTTAAAAAAGACATATAAACATGAAATCTAATGTTTTTTGAAAATAAATGAAACTTAGTAAGGTGGAACAATCATCAGCATATGAAACCCTATCATCAAACTCATTATTCCCACATTTTTTTTTGTAAAAAATCATTATATCCAGACATTAAAATATGACTAAATTCATTATGAGAATGACTTTGTAAGTTAAATCATTATATCCACACCTTGTATTATAATGTAATATGAAACATAACCATTTAATTTTAGGGTTATATAAGTCACACCTTTCATTATACATACATATGAGTGCCCCATGAAACAAATCATTCATAATATCATAAAAAACCTATATATTTTTTTTGTATCCTTTTAAAATGTATTTACATGGGAAAAAAATTCATAATTACATATATAATCACAAAATGTTATACCCATTTAATAAATGTTTATCAAAATATATATAATTTATTACTAGGTAAATATCCTTTAATCAAAATAGTATATCATATTCTATTTAAAACACATTGATAAAGGGTATATGTTTAATCGAATAATTTCCCTAATCAATCAATGTATGACATATAGGTTAACATCCTTAAATAAATGGAATGAAATATAAAGTGTTCATAGAGGAAATGCATTGGTATAATGGTCATAAATATTCAGTTATGATGAAAAACCAAGGTAGTAATGTATTTACATGGGTTTAATCCCCCAAAATTGTATAATATAATTTAGTGGGTTATTAATTAAACGAAATTTTCATGAAAATATTCATTTTTTGGAGAAATTGGTAAATGGAAAGAAAAAAATATATGAGTTTTTATAAAATGCTTTTAACATCCTCATAAAAGAATTTATGGGTTTCAATCAAAAGATAGTTTCTTGTGGAAAGGTGAATTGATTTTTTTAAAAAATAATTACCTTTAAAAATAATCCTCAATAATAAATGCTTGAAAATATTTAATTTTTATTTTAATGAAAGTTTTGTGTAATCTAAAACAAATTATCATGGAAGGAAAACCACTTAGAATAACTTTATTGAAATAGACATAAAATAAAGGGATAATAAAGATTCCTTTTGAAAATAGGAAAATAGAAATGTGATGGTCCCATGAAATAAAATATAATTGGGTTTCCAAATATAATGTATAATATTTGGAAGAAGACAAATATATAATAGGAGTGATATAAATCATTAAATAGGATTAGAGTTATTATAAAAAATGATATAATTTTTGTGAAAGATATTTTTTCGAGGTATACAATTTGAATTAAAAGGTTATTTTACACTAATTATGAAGATAAATTTACTTGAAATAAAATATAATTTTATATGAAATTAATATTGGAGGAAATAATTTCAAGAAGAATCATTATAACTAAATAAATGGAGCTGATTTAACAAAAACTGTTACAAATTTGGTATCTTTTAAATCAATATATATTTATTGAGAGAATAATATATGGATATTCAAAACCCATTAATTAAATGAATTTGTTAAAATAAATTCATTAGGAAAAAAACACACCATATTAATGATATCACATCACAAAATAAAAAATACTTCTTTGGAAATTAAATTTGACAGAAAGAACCACGTACATTAATTCCCGACTTCAACTAAACAACATGAACATGCTATATAAAAAAATTTTAATAAACTATTTTATTACTTTATTTATATATATATAATTCTATAAAAATTAATAATAATTATAATTTACATTTTTATTAGTTAATTTTAATATATTTCCAATATTGTGTGCGATTAATATTGATTGTTTTGAACTAGGTTTATAATAAAGGTGTTGTTCTCCTTTGCTATCACAAAGTTCATCATTCCTAGATTATACAATGTACTAGAATTGATGATTTCTAATTATTTATATTTTTTGTAATTTCATTTTAATGGTCTTTTGGTTATGATCCCCAAATATGTAATCAATGAGAATCAGGTTTCATTGATTTTTAATTAACATATATTGGTATTATAATTAATGAGTTTTATGTTAATATTTTTTAATTTGGATCCAAAAATTGAATTAGAATTTACTTATTTATAAAATATATTATCCATAATTAATTTATCATAGTCATAGAAGATATTATTTTATAACATTGATCATATAGGTGGTTAGACTGACCCTAACATGAACATTACATAGTTAATGGATTATTATGAAGTGATTTCGTTGTAATACCATTATTCTATAGGCATTATAATATTTTTATTTTTATATTTTAATGATGTGATAAATCAAAATTGAATAGAATTATAAGATTATGTAATGTAAAAAAATTATTACAGAGTATGAATAAAAAATATTTCGTATGAATACACTTGTTTTAGAATTTTAAATTTAGAATGATAAATTATTTCTCATATTCTTAATATTTTTTACAATTTGTCTTAATAGAGTCATAATTATTTAATAAAAATATTATTTACTAATTAAAACCATTATCATTAACAACCAAGAGTGATAGTGATGAAAAATAAATATACCATTCCGTGGAGGTGGTAGTCTACATATATTCATGGATAATGATTTCATTTTACTTAAAATGAGGGAAATATATTTTAACGACCCAAAATTTTATTAATGAGGCTTCCTCTTGATATAATAAAAGAAATTATTATGTAAAATGCTTAGAGAATATATATATTCACCTCCTTGGTTTTATGTTTTTTGATTTTTAAAATATAATTATGAATTTTAACCGGTGTAAATATAGTCATTGAACAATGATCACCAAATTATTATAAATAGAGGGCTTTAACAAATCCAATTTAATCAGACAAAGGAAGTGATGACCACATCCAGTAGAATTTCTCCATATGAAGCCCATTTTTCAGAGATTGGAAAGGAGGTAGCGTCCCTGGTCTTCGCTCTTGACCAAACCCAAGATGAGATTCATCATGATAATCTTGAATGGAATCACCTACGAGATATGTGGATGTTAAAAGAGATTACCACTTGGGAGATATTATCCAAGCTGCCCCAAGAGTCTTTCACCATCACACACATTACCATTAGGTCTTATATAGGTGTTTTAAGGGGTTATGTAACAATACCCTATCACTATGATTATGTTCAATATTTTTGTATAATAAATATATATTCATTTTATTATTGTTACTTTTTAAATGATTTTTAATGGAAAAAAAGAATTTTTATTTTATTTTTAAATTCATTTAATATATATATATTTTTGAATTAATTTAATTTTTAATTCAATAGTATTTTAATAAAATATTATAACTAAATTACTTTTTATTAAATATAAATAATCATATAATTTTTATGAATACAATTGTAATTATTATTAATGTTAGAATGATTTTTTATCAAAACCCATGATTTTTCGATAAATGTCAGTTACTATTTTAAAAGTAAAAAAATTCACATATTTATAAAATTATTTAGATAAAATGAATATCATTTTTGTATTTAGGTTGTCAGAATTATCTAACAATGATTTTTTCCTAATTTTATTAGAAAGTCAATTTTTTGGGTAAAAATTAAATACCATTTAAATCCTAATGACCCAATAGTGATGTAAAAAAATACAATAAAAGGGTATTAATCTAATATATTTTTTAACTTAATATTATGTAATTTTAAATTTGTTTTATTAATTTTATGATGCCTTAGTGGACCCTCCAATACATATAAAATATTTTATCTTTTTGAAAAGATTTCCTTGAGAGTGTGACTAATCTCCACATAATAAAACCTAATATTTTAATATGTTCATACATTGGATTTGTAAAATAATTTTTTACAATACCATTTGGAAAAAACATGTTCAAAAACCATTGTATGATTTGTGGTTTTGATTACATTAATGTGTATTGTCCAAAACCTATTTATTAAAGAATTCCCCTATATTTTCCAAGATAAACCCACCCAAGATCCCATTTCTCTTCACTAAAAACATTTGGTGCTCGACCAAAATCTTCCCTCGTCTATCTAAAATCCTAATAAGGTTCCCCGAGATCCCATTCAGCCTCTCTCAAGCCTCTCATAAGCCTTTAAGATCACACTTCCAAGTAACGACTTTCTTCCTTCCTCATTTTGGTCCTAGTTTTTTTATGTTGTTATACCCTTGTATTTTAAATTAAAAATGATGGGGTATGATTTTAAAACTCCCCTATACTTCCCTCCTTATGTTGGAATAATGATATACATCTTTATCTCTCATTAATCCCTCTCATATACACCCATTACCATGCAGAAATTTCAAAAGAGTTATTAATTTATTATTAAAGCAAAGAAAAGTCCTCTTTATCTCGGCAGAGGGACACCCATTAAATAGCCCAAAGGCCCAGTGGTCATTTATCCCATTACATGGCCCGTAGGCCCATTTTTTTGTCCCAAGGCCCATTCTGTGAATAGTACTGCTCAAAAGAGTTATTCCATTTCTACTCTTTTTCCATGTTTCTTTAATAAGGTACGCCTTCTATTTCCAAATTACATGTGTTGGTATATGAATATATATGACCCCATTCCATTCCATTTCATGTACATGTTATTAAATATCCCTTTATCCCCCATCAATAATTTTTCTTAATGATTATGTCAAGCTGTTACGCTACCGAAATTACACCCGTTGTTCCTAGCCAAATCATTGTGTAGTGAATACCATAACCATTTATCTATCAAGGGTATTAAACATTATGAACATATATATATTGATTGTCAAATTTAATTTTTGTGCTTCATATTACATTACATTGTAATAAATGATGATTTTGTATGATTCCATGTTATATGATCCATGTGGCACCCTTATGAATGAAATGGAATGTTAATAAGGGGTGCGCCCTAATAGCACTCCAATACATTGGGTAAAGAATAGTATCATTATAATACATGTGCAATGAGGGTTTAATAATGACAATTCAATTAAAATTATGGATTAATATTGATAATTCAAGTGCAATGAGGGTTTACTCATGTTCCATGTGCAATGATCATTGGCTTATTCGAATATGATGTTAAATTTTATTTCCACATCTCCAAGTTATGCTAATAATGCTATATCATGCCTTTATTTTCATATTTATCTTATGATCCATTGATATGCCTATTGACTAACATGTACTATATTGATCATGTTATGCCATGATTACTCCCTTATTGGTGTTTATAGCACACCATTTTATTAGGCATTCCTCAGGTTATCCCATGAAATGCTAAGTACGAAGGAATGTTGTGGTCATGTAAAAAAAATCAATAAAGATGTTGTGTTTTATGTTCTATGTTTTTATGTAATGTTCATTATTTACCAAGACTATTGACCTCTCGATCCTTGAAGTTGTCGAAATTGAACTTTTATGTAATAAATCATGTTTATATGTGTAATAAATAGTATTGTTGTTATATATATATAATATGGTTTATTATTTCATAAGATAAAATATGTCACAAATATAATACTTATTAATTAAATTTTTAACTTAGAAAAACCATGTAAGGTTGTAAAGGAAAATAAAACAAGACACCTCTTGGAGGAGGTAGTATGCATATACTCATGAATGTTGTTTTCGTTTTCCTTAAGGGAAAATGGGAAGTGTAGTTAATGGTTATTCCAAAATATAAAAAAATTTCACTATACTGTCATTACCTAATTAACCATATAATATTGAGAAAATTAAATTTAAAATAGGAATACATAAATGAAACAAAATTAGGTAAAATTTAGGGATTATATTTAGAACATCGAGCTTCCATTATGGGATTCCTTATAAATAGAAGTAATGGGAAAAAATATTGTGTCTATAATATTAAGGAATTTAAATATATAGGAATTATGTAGGTAAAAATTTCACAAGGAAACAATATTTCTGGAGTTTACTAAATGGGGTGGTGATAGGTCCCTTTTATAAGTGATGAGAATATAAATTATATAAATATTTCATTTTATTATAAAGATAGTACATTTTTCACCTAATAAGATGACTAAAAAATTGGAAAAATGATTGGATATAAGTCCTAGTTAATCCACACCACAATCACTAAATTACAAACATGTCCATAATATGTTATTACATTCACCCCTTTAGTTATCCTGATTTACCATTTTTTATTTTACTATGTTAACTATATTTTATCTAATTTAATAATTTTTTTATGACTAAAATTAAAATGGTCCTCATTAAATAATATGTAAGTTATAATTAAATATTTTAATTAAATTTTATTATATTAAATTTATAAAATTCATAAAATATTGTTTTAAAATACTTGATGTATAATGAATTTAAAATACTATTAGATAATAGTGCAACCAGAGTTCCAAAATTTCAAAAATAGGTTTTTAAAATAAAATCACCATTTATAAATTTAAAAAGAATCTTATAAAATAAATATATTTTTTATAAAATTATTTCATACACATTATACTTATATACTAATAATTTCATAAAAGTCAAGGTATTTGTAACAATAGGTATTTTTCCTAATTCACCAAAAAATAAATCTTTTCAGAAAAAATACAAAAAATGTTTCATAAGAAAATAGTATTATTCAAAATCCAATAAAGTTGGTAAATTTTTCAAATTAAAATTTTTAATCTTTATATTATTATATATTGAAAACTATTTTTGTATGAAAACACCATTTAAGCTTTTAAATATTATTATTATTATTATTATTATATCTTATAATTTACTAAATATATTAATGTTAATACGCTATTCGTATTAAAAATGTATATATTATATTTTATCACTTTAGTTTATAGAAATAAAGTGAATAAAAATAAAATTTTACAAAAGAAAAAAAATATATTTTCACGATTTGAATGACCCAGTTAATATTATCAATAGGTCAGAAAATAAAATATAATTTTATATATAAGTAAAAATAAAAAATTCATAAACTTAATGTGGTAAATAACTTTTTAAAATAATAATTACTTGTTTATATCATCTTAATTTATATTCATGTAACCCCTCGGGATATTCTTGCTAGATTGAAGTATAAGGTAAGAATTAGTGGTAGTTGAGGGTGAGGATGCCACCAGAACAGATCTTGTGAAAATTTCAACAATATTGAACTACTCTAAGATTAGATTTCTCTCATATTGTAATTTTTTGTGTTCTACTTGGACTTGGTTGCTGGAAAACCCTAGTTAAGATACATCCATTCCAAGATTAGTATAATGAGATGTATAAGGTCAACATCAAATACCTGATTCTATTTATTTTCTTTTTCATTATATATTTTGTAATATTATTACATCATTTTAACCCAAAAAATTAATGGATATATTATAATGAAATAATTTCATTATAACACATCATGGTTATTTTTCTTGTTTTTTGTATATAAAAATATATTATCATAATATTTTTTTATATAAAATACATAGTGAAAGTTCTGGTCATTACATTCTCTCCCCAAAATAAATAGCATCCTTATAAATTTAATTATTCTCGAATAATGAAATTTTTATGTGTGTTTATAATATAAACATTACACCATCTTTAATTTCTGATTTTTTTATCCTCCTTATCCTTATCATGACTAATGAACTCATATTTTCCCTTATAATAGGAATGTTACTAATATTGAGTTTTTCATTAACTATTTAAGTTAAATAAAATAATATAATGAGATTAATTTTTTCATATAAAGTTTATATTTATCCTTAATAAATGGTAATGGGTTTGTTTTTATATGTGATCTTCTTATATTTTCCTTTATCTAGGCCTATATATGATGAGATACAATCCATGGCTAATATCACATAAAATTTGATTAAAAGATAGATAATTGGATTTTATAAGATCAAATTTATCTTAAACATGTATTAAAGAGGTGTTAAATACATGGGATACAATAATCATAAAAAAAGTTTTTTTAATAATTCATCATTATGTCATCAGGGTGGTGATTTAATATTCATAGGTATTGGGGTGCAGGTTGAACAAGATATGAATATAATGCTCACATTTCATTAGTGGGTGAACAATGTTCCTCATTTTATATTATTTTTCAAATGAAATTCCATAATTATGGTTATTTAGGGTTTCCATTATCTATGATGTTTTTGGTTTGTATCATCCTTGTTATACCTTACATAAGGGAATTTACTTTGATAATATCAAGGTTTCCCATATTTATGATAGTGAATTGTCAGAGGTACTTTCAGATGAACTCTTTTTTCCTTTAACCATGTTCAATGAACTATACATTTTTTTATTGAAATTAGTTTCTCTATTCCCTCCTTTTCCACAAAAAAATATCCTAGTTCCTTTGATAAATGTTCCTAGGTGAATATTCCCACATTTTTAAATTATTTAAAATTAATCATTTTTTCCTTAATCTTCTTTATTATTTTAACTTCCATTAGTCACTAAACTTCTGTGGTATAGTTTTTTTGTATTAAAATATTTTCAAAAATATTATCACAATTATTGATATATTTTTAAACATAATCACATTGTATCTCACTCCATTACATTTCCTATTAGGTCTGTCATATGTAAAAAGTCTTTATTGTCCTTGATATTCATTATCAACTTGATTCCTTTAGTATTAAACAATTAAAAAAACCAAAGGTAGTTAACATCAGTGACTAGAAACATATGATAATTAATTTTTGTTAATTAAATGAAAATATAAACATCAAAATATATTACTCTACAAAATTATTACATTATCTTTCAGTTTCACCTAAATAACTCTCAGTTCAATCTAGGTATCTTTAAATTGTGTTATCTCCTATTGCTTATCCAATTCCTTATTATAATAAATTCTTCACATGTCTTGTAAGGAGACTATGATTAATAAAAGAATATATCATAGAATTTTATATCTAGGTGTGTACTCTTAAGCCCACTAATAATGCAACAATGTAATTATTAAGTTGATACTAAACTAGAATTTTTTAGGGTTACTACTCCCAAGATAATTTATATAACATCCAGATCCTCTTTCTAGTGTATATATAGTGTTTCAATTGCTTGGATAACGACATAATCTATACTTTACTAAAACCTAGGGATGTTATCCTATACTAAATCCTATAAATTTTTTTATAATAAATTTAACTTATCTGAATCTATAAAATATTAAATATTTCCTAAACTAACCTGAAGTATTATGTATAACATTGAAATTATGATCACACATAACTTATCAATCCTTAAATTATCCTAAACTAACATTATAACCTCTAATCCTATCTAAAACCTTATATGATCCCAAATATTATAGCATAAGAATAACACTATATCATAATTACATGAGATAGAGAATATATTTTATAACAATAAATACCCATGATATTTTTTTATAAGAGTGTTTGGAAACACGGAAAAAAGAATAACTATAAAATCTTTTCTTTTTGTACTAATGACCACTTTTTCACTATATAAGTAATGGATTAATTTGAAGAAATTATTCAAAATCTACCACAAAGTATCACAATAATACACTCATCTAAAAAAATCGTACATACCAACATTCTTCATAACATGATGAACATAATCATAATAAAGGTGTTATTTATGATTATAATTAAGTGTAACCATAAGAAATATCAATCCAAGATGACATGTATGTATAAGATGGGAAATGTTATAATAAAGATACATAATAGGGTTATAACCAATATATCATATCTCATAAATCATAATATAAGACATGGAATAAAATAAGAACATATAATGCAATTAAAATATATTAAAGAGGAATAATAATAATAACATACCTTAGACACCTAAAAAATAACACCAAATCATTGTAAATTTAACATTAAAGTGCATAATATCATTGAAAAGAGGTAGAAACATGGAATGTAATGTAATATTAAATGGAATGAAAATTATAAAGGTTTCATAATCATAATAATATGAAAACCTTTGAGAAATAACATTTTGACCACACCTTTTTGTAAAATCTAATTGTGTTCACAGATTAAAATGGGATAAAACTAAATATTCCCATTACTTTATGAACAAACTCATTATTTCCAAACATTATTATCTTATTAGATATAAAACATAAATAATTCATTATAGGGAGATATATGACCTCATATATAATCTTATATACATAATAACTCCACTTGAAATCCAATATTCATCAAATAATAGAGGACTCATGGAAATAAAATTTGTTTCATGTCCATTTATAATAGAATCACTTAATTATAAATTTTGTAAATCCTTGAATAATCATATCTTTATATACCCATATAAAATAAATGGGTTTCCAAATATATTTAGTATCTTTTTAGGAAAATTATATCAAATAATATAATAAAGCATATGGTATTTATACTATATAGATAAAGGGAATACAATAATTATAAACATTTTCCCAATCAATTAATGTATAAAATCTATTTGAACACCCTTTAATCAATAGAATTAAATATATAGGTCCCACAAAGGAAATACATTGGATGACAAATTATAATCATTAAATGACTTGGATAGAAAAGAAAATAATGGATTTCTATTAGTTAAATCCCCAAAAAATATTATATGTTAATATAGAGTGTAATTCACGAAAGGAAATTACCATGAAAATAATTCTTATTGTGATAAAGAGGAAATAATAAAAGAAAACATAAATTATTATTTATAAAATATTTTTGACATTACTATCAAATAAAACTTTATGGGTCACTTTCAAAAGATATATTTTTTGAAAAGGTTATGTGATATTTTTTATAAACATTTACCTTTTAAAATATTCCTCAATAAAAAATCATTGAAATTACATAAAAGTTATTTCATGGAAATTTGGAGTTTAAAACAAAACCAACAATTATTGATGGAAAATCCTTTCAAGTATCTTTATTGATACCTACATCTTAAAACAGAGAAAAAACATCTTCTTTAAAATAGGAATATATAAATTAGATGGTGAAATGATGTAACACATAATTTTTATTCCCCATAAAATTTATAAAATTTTTAGCAAGGATTATATGTAAAAGGATGAGAAGCCAACATTAAATAGGATGGGAGTTTTCTCAATAATGATTCACTTTTTGAGAAATAAGTTTATCAAGTTATAATATTTGAATTAAAATTAAAATTTTCACCATATAGAAATATGAGTTACTATAAAATAAAATTTTAGGGTGCACGAAACCAATCTTGGATGAAATAATTTCAAGAAGAAGTAATTCCACTCAATGAAGAGAGCTATGTAAACAATAACCCTAATAACATTATTATATTTTAGAATGAAATAAAATTAAATATAGGGGATGATATTAATCTTAAAACATTATGAATTAAATATTAATTTTAAGAGATATTAACTACGGAGAAATAAAACCTTATAAAATTTATCATGTTTTATAATAAGAGATATGTCTCATGAAATTAAATTTGAGACAAAAAACCCTTACCTTAATACATCACTTCCAATAAAGTACTTGAATCTCATATATAAAAAAACAAACTATCTTAAAAATGTATTTATGAAAGTTATTAATATATAAAAATATTTCTAAACATCATTTATAATTATTCTATACTTTTATGTTAGTTAGTTATTATCTATTTTCAATTTAAGACATATATAATTTTGATCATTTGGAACTAGTTTGGTAATAATAGTTTTTTTATTTGTTATTATACCAAATTTCATAATTAATTGATCCTAAAAGATACTATAATTTATAATTTTATAGTATTTATAATTTTATGACTTCATTATGTGAGATTTCTAGTTATGATCCTTAAATAAGAAATTAACGATGAGTGTGTTTTAGTGTTTTATAATGAATGAACAATGGTATCTAAATTAATGAATTTAATATTGATGTTAACATTTTCGTACCAAAATAAAATAAATATTTACATAATTAGATACTATATTATTTGTGTAACATACCAGGTAAATAAAGAGTAAGAAATTTTCATATTTATTAATATTTCTTAATTAAATATTAATTTTACTTTAAAGGGGGTGCTATGTACTATGGAATACCCAACATGCAATAATGGGTTTCTCTGAAGTCTTAGGTTGCACACAAGGCTGAGTCATACTGAAAAATAATAATATAATATTATTTTAAATGGTAGTTAATTCCTAGCTGTTGTATTATCAGGAATGAAAAAAACTAACTAAAATATGATTATACATGTTTGTTAAATATCATTACATTTATCAGATAAATTTTAGAGGCTTAAAATAAGAATGCATCCAATTTTAAGCCTGAAATACTGTAATATTCTTTAAAAGGTCAATTTATCGTCTTTTGATGAACAACCCTTTTTAAATATAGTTTTTTTTCAATTTTATATATTATATTTGAATAAATAAAATTCTTCTTTAGAATCGGGACATCAAAATGTTTTAGATGAAATTTTGGGGTTTTTCAAATAATGTTCATTTTTTATGAATAATAAAAAATACTGCATTTTATTTCAAAAGTAACTTTTAATATAATTTCTTTTTATAGTTAGATTAGTTTTTGTTTGTTTTAATGTGTAATTGGATTATTGTCTTACCATTTATTCCAATGTTGGTCATTGCAGGTAATTTTGCTTGGAAATTGGACATAAACAAATTTCAATTTTTTAATAGTTATTATTTATTAAATACACGCTTTCTAGTTTTGAGAATGAAAATTAATTTTAAATTAATTAATGAAACTTATATGTTTTTAATTTGATAAAATAGACATCATTTCAGAATTTGGAATATCAAAATTATCTTTGGGTTATTTTTATGTATTTTTCTAAAAATGTTGAATTTTTGATAAATAGCTATGAAACACTACATAGTAGTTAAAAACCAACATTTTTATTTAAACAAAATTTTACCAATTCTATGAAATTAATTTCAAAAATATGAAATACATGGTTTTCATCAGTAAGAAAAATGTGGCTCAACAAGATGAAAATAATTTTTTGGTGAATAGTGACTTTTGATTTTTATTTACCGCAATTAAAGGTAAATATGGTAAATCAAGGTAAAAACAATATTATAATAATATCAAATTATCTTAACACTTATGATAAACTTATTGGATGAGTGATATCCGACAAAGACAATCCTTCGGTGATACTTTTGGCCATTCAAAACCACTTGGGTAAAATAATGACATTAATAACTTTTTTTAATGTAAAAATAAAAATATAATAAAATTGAATCATTTTTCTAAAAAAAATTTAATAACGGGTGATATAATTTATATATTCAACTATAAATATTATTTTAAAAGATAAAAATATTTTCTACATCATGGTATTTTATTTATAATTTTTAGATATTAAATAAATAAATTTATTTATGACATTATGGTGATGCATTAATTGCTTCATTAACAAAGAATTAAAATAAATGATATTATAAATATCAAAATAAATTTATTTTTAACCTTTTTATTTTATCCACGAATTTTATAGATTATTTTGACTTGTTATCTTTTAATTGATTAAGTTTTTTCGAAATAATAAAGGTGGTTTGGATTTTTTTACTATTAAAATTGTCATAAAATTGGTTTTAAATCAATCAATAATTTATTAAATGATAAAAAGACCTAAAAACCAAAATTAGTCCAAATGACATATAGGATGTCAAAAAAGTAATAAATACTCCATTTTTGGGTATTTTTGGCATTTTATAATAAATATATTAACCATGTAGTATGAATATATAAGAGGACATAGTAAAAGTAAAATAAGTTAACAAAGGGTTAAGTAAGAAAGATAAGGATTAAAAAATATCCAAAACTGATCCAATTATTATGGGATGATTTTATTTAGAGTTATATTCACCTTATCTTCTAATTAAATAAGTTTTGGCCCTTTTGAAACTGAAAAATATTTTATAATAAAATAATACTTTCAAACGTCCCCAAAGAGCCCCTCCGCTCCCTTATAAAAGGCTATCACCTCTAACCCATTATACACACCTCTCAAGCCCCTCGTCTCATCCAACATATGGTAAAATAATCCCCCATGATCCCTCTATTCCCCCTATAAGCCATACCTTAGGTAGAAGGCACTTCAAGGAAGTCTTTTGGTTCAGACCAAAGGGAGTTACCTTATTTAAAGGTAACATCTTTCCTCGAGTTCTCTTTTGTTTTACTTCTTCACTCTATATATTTTTCATATTATTTTTTTACATAAAAATACTAGTTTCCTAAATATAATTGGTTTTTTTGGATAAGTATTCAAACTAAATTTACACACACGTCCATCTAATAGATACAAACATACTGTTTCTGTATACGACGAACTGTTGCCCCACGAAACAATGATTGTTCGATTATCTCCTACCTCCTCTCATTGGGGCCATTATGATGGAACTGTATTTTTATTCTACATATATATTATTTATATTGTCTCTACTCTTCCATATTTTTCATTTATAGCATAACATTTTGGTTTCCACAATGGGTAAATACAAAAATTTTATTTGAGGTTGTGCGGACTACCGCCCACTAAAAGTGATATGACTTGTTCATGCCATACATGGAGCGCATAAAGGACGGATTTACCAAAATTATATATGATATTATATTGTAATTATAATATACTTATGTATCATTAAGTATTAATTCCATTAGATATGAAATAGAAATGAAAGTAGTGTTCATGCGTACGTACGACTTACAGTCTCCATGAACGGTGCATTTAATTTCTTATCTCCAAATGATATGTACTATTATAAATAAATATAAATAATAGATATATATGATAGATAGGATATATAATTCATTAGTATAATTTTGGATATATTGGACTTTTGACCACATGGACAACATTTAGTTATAAGAAGTTCATTTTTGACTCGGGTGCCAAATATCATAAAAATGACCATTATTTACTTAAATGATTATGTAATGTTTATAACAAGTTAATAAGTAATATAAAAGGAACAATAAAATTAAAAATAATTATTAATCAAGTATAAATTAACATTACTTTATTACTAAGGAGATTAAAGAATGAACAATTCATGTCAGACACGAGGTATGTTACTTCGTCTCAATATCCTTTCATTGAGGCATATTTTGATTAATTGAAAAATAGATTTTATATGGTGTATAAATCCAATTAACCTTAAATTTCATTCAAAGGGAATATTTTTATATGTATAATTTTACTAAATTAAAATGGGAATTTTTATTTTCAATATATGTGGTGATAATGACTTCTCCACCGCAGCGAGCATTATTTCATTTTTGGAACCCTTAACAAGCCAAAATGTTTTTAAAATGAAAAAAATACCATATACTATTTTTATGCATATTGGTATTGAAAATGGTTTTGAGGAAAAATTGATTATTTCAATATCTTGAAATGATATATAGTGATTGAAATGTGGAAATATTAACTTTTCTTTATTTTTGTTTTATATGTTTCGAATATGTTATGGTTCATGGGAATTGTTTAAGTATATGGGTGTTTATGTGATAAACTAATTGTAGGTGAGAGCGATACAGCTCTCTTATTCATTGGGTAATGTGATAGAGGTAAACATTAATGTTTCCCCTAAGAGATTTAGGGAATATAATATGATGGGTTTTCCAAAGTTAACTCCTTATATATATGTGAAAGCTACAACATAATTATGTTATGGATGCCACAAGTTATCTTTATGATTTATGATTTCCATTTTTTATTCATAAATATTATGATTTTGTGTGGTAAGTTAAATATTGAAAAATTTTGATTTCATTGATTTGTATGTATTGATGGACACATGTTTTCTTCCTTGTTTTATAACCTTTACTGAGCTTTTTATACACATTACAAGCTTTTGAAATCTTTTTTCACAAGATATAAGGGAGGGTAAGTGAATGGAAGAATTTATGTTGATTTTTGTCAAGAGAAGCACTCTTGTTTTTTTGAAGAGTTTTTATTTTATGAAAAAATCGATAATGAGTAGAAGTATCAACATTGTAACAATTGAGGTGTAATGTAATAGCTATGGCCTATTTCTCAAAAACTCTAAACCTGAAAAGATCCTCAATGTGAATTATATAATTAATTCAAAATTGCGTTATGTTTATGGTTAGGTCCTTCTTTTTGGAATCATAGGCAGGTTTAAATAAATTTAGGAGTTAGGGTATTGTTAAATTATTATCAATAATTTAGTTTTTGTTATGATTGAAATGATATATCATTAATAGATTATCATGTTACTTCACCTATGATATTTCTGTGTTCAGGATGGTTTTCTATAGAGGAAATAGGGCAACTATGATGGGACAACATCATGAAAAAAATAAACTTCCAAAATTAGCAACCTTAGATGGTTGGAATTGGAACTGAACAGTTTGTTATAGTGATGGCATGGTTGGCTCAATTTATAAATGGTGTTGGTATCCATGCACGAGATCAACCAGATTAACCACAATGGAATAGGTTAGTAGTGGAGCATTTCATGAGGCAACATCCCCAATCATTGAGAGGATCATTTGACCATGTGCTAGCTGAAGGGTGGAATGAATCACTGGAGGTGATTTTGGATGTCATGGGGTGTTCAGAACATCAAAAGGATAACCTTTTAGTTTACCATTTTGAAGGTGAAGACGATCGGTGGTGGTTGATGGTGAGAAATATCAGGGATAGTGAGGAGATTGATGCTCTTGGTTGGTATTAATTCAAAGGTATGTTTCTTGAGAAATAGTTTCCTCAGGTGGTTCATCTTAGCATGGAAAACCCATTCTTTGAATTGAGGTAGGAAGATGACTTAGTGGCTACTTATGAAAAAAAATTCATTCGACTAGCAAGGTATGCTCCAAATTTCATATGAGATGTGGATAGTAAAATCAACCATTCTTACTTAGGATTAAATCCAATTTATCGAAGGGATTTAGATTTTTATAAGTTCGAATGTTATTAAAAACATGTCTGACGTGTAGAGATGGTGGAAATAGAGTTTTTAATGATCATTTGTTCTTTAAAAATAGTATAATAAGAGGTTGAGGTGAAACGAATGGGAAAGAATCTTCAAAAAATTATGATAGTTAAAAACATAGGTTAGAATTTTGTAAAAATTATGGTAAAAAGAACACTGGGTAATGTCTTTTCAATTCTGGTAAGTGCTAATGATGTGGTAAAATGGGAAATAAGGCTCGTAACTGCACTAAAAAATATCAGGGTAATGGTAAGACAAAATTTGATTTGTATTCAGTAAAATGTTTCACATGTAATGAAATGCGTCATTATGAAAACGACTGTCTAATAAAAAACTCAAATGAGGTAAAGAAGATAGAATATAAGTAGAAATGGGTGGTGAAATTATTTGAAACTACATTAGAATATGTTGGGCCATCGAATGAAGTAGTATCAGGTACAAATTTTGTTTATTCAGATTATGCCAATGTGTTGTTTGTTTCAGGGTCTACACATTCATTCATTTCTGAGATGTTTTATATTAAAATTGTGAATTCCATCTCAAGATATGAATCATGAAATTATTATAAAAACACAGATTGAAATATTTTGAGACAAGAAAGTAATTATAAGTACCTTCATGTCCTTGTGTGCGAAAAGAATCTACCTGCAAAACTTATTTTTTTCCTCTAGTAGAGTTTAATGTTATTTTTGGTATGGATTGACATTCCATTTATCATGCTAAGATTGACTATAGAACTAAAGATGTTTCTTTTTAGAGATAATTTTTGTTTGTGGACAAGAATGAACCCTTACATTTGATAACCTATCAGGAAGATGAGAAACCAGTAAAATGTGTAAATGAATGTTACCATGCACATATTGTGGAAAAAATGGAACTATTCATATTAATGATGTTTTAGTGGAAAATGAGCATCTTGATGTTTTTTCAGATGAGATTTCTAGAATAATATCTAATTGAGAAGTTGAATTTACAATTTACTTAGTTCCCGATGCTAAGAAATTTTCAAAACCCCATTATCGAATGGCTGACATTGAACAATTAGAGTTAAATAAAAAATTGCAAGATTTATTAGATAAAGGATTCATTCAGCCTAGCACATCACCAAGGGGTTATCCTGTATTTTTTGTAAAAAATAAAATGGTTCAATGAGACTTTGATTTGATTATAGTAGATTGAAAAAATCACTATTAAGAACATGTATTCTTTGCCTCATATCGATGATTTGTTTGATCAGCTCCAGGGAGCACAGTATTTTTCAAAGATTGACATTAGGTCGGGGTACCATCAGTTGAATGAAAAGGAAGCAGTCATTCTAAAGACTGTGTTTCATAGTAGATATTCTAATTATGAATTTATAGTTATTCCTTTTGGGTTTACCAATTCACCTGCTATATTCATGGATCTTATGAATAAGATTTTCCGGGAGTACTTAATTATGTTTTTGGATGTGTTTATTGATGTTATTTTGGTATATTATAAAAGTAAATAAGAACATGAAAGTCATTTATGGGTTGTCTTTCAACCCTTAACTGAAAAGAAACTTTTTGTGAAATCCAAAAAGTGAGAGTTTTGGTTACAATAATTTTTTTCCTTGGTCACATTGTTTTAAAAAATGGCATAACTGTTGATCGTACTAAAACAAAAGTTATTGAAGAATGTCCAGGACCTACCAATATCACAGAGATTTGTATTTTTCTTGGTTTAGCAGGTTATTACTAGAGTTTTGTTGAAAAACATTCATAGTTATCTAGACCAAGGAATATGTTAACTTGAAAAGGTGTTAAGTGCTTTTGGAAAGAAGAATGTGATGATTATTTTCATGAATTGAAAAAAATATTGGTGAATACTCATGTTTTGACACTGCCTTCTAGAGATGGTGAATTTTTTATCTACAATGAGGCTTCGTTGAAATGACTTGGTTGTGTCCTAATGAAGAATTATCATGTAATTTATTATGATTCATTTTAGTTGAGTCCTCGTGAGTTAGTTACCCTACACTTGATTTTGAATTATATTTGGTTTTTTTTCCTTAAAAATTTAGCGGAATCATCTATATGGTGTAAAATGTGATGTATATACTGAACAAAAATTTTAAAGTATATATTTACTCCGAAATAATTGAATATGAGACAGAGGAGATGGATGGAATTAATCAAGGATTATGATTGCATGATCTATTACCATCTGGGAAAGAAAAATAAAGTGCTCGATGCCTTGAGTTGCAAAATTAATGCTACATTAACTATGTTACGTTTGGAACAAGATACTTTGATCAATGATTTGATGAACATTGGAATAGAAGTTGTTGGTGTAGGAGATCCCTCAATTTTGTTTCAGGTGTCAGTGAAATCACATTTATCTGATAGAATTAAGCAGGCAAAACAGGAAGATGGTGAGTAGCATTAAAAGGTAGAGTTGGTTTATAAGGGAAATTTTCCTAATTATAACATTGATAGTGATTGTATTTTGAGATTTGGGAAGAGATTATGTGTGCCTTGTGATTCATAGTTGAAGAATGAGTTATTATGTAAAGCTCATTGTTCTCCATTTTCTATTCATCCTCATAGTACTGTGATGTACAAATATCCTCAGGAGTATTACCGGTGGGATGAAATGAAAAGAGATATTGATGACTTTACTATGAAGTGTTTGACTTGTCAAAAGGTTAATGAAGAGTGGCAGTTACCGAAAGGGATGCTTCAGCCTTCACCAGTGCTAGAGTAGAAATGGAAAAATATATCCTTGGAATTCATTGTGGGATTTCTTAAAACATCTCGAGGTAACAATTCACTCTGGGTTATTATTGATTGATTGACTAAATATGGTCATTTTATTCCTATTCAATATACTTTGTCTCAAGATCAACTTTTTCTATTTTATTTTAAAGATATAGTTAGGTTACATTGAGTTCCCCTCTCCATTGTATCTAATTGATATCCTAGGTCTACTTCAAACTTTTGGAAAGGCCTTCAAACATCTTTTGGTACTGAATTAAATTTTAGTACAACATTTTATCCTAAATCAGATGGGGAGTCAGAATGAATAATTAATACATTGGAGGATATGTCATATTCTTGCTCAATAGAATACTCAGGATGTTGGGACCAACATCTTTCTTTGGTAGAATTTTCTTATAATAATTGTTTTCATTCCAGTATACAGATGGCTCCATTTGAGGCATTATATGGAATGTAGTGTCGAACTCCTGCTTTTTGGGATGAAGTAGGTGAAAGGATGTTGATGAGACCAGAATTGGTTGAAGAGATGGAAAAAAAGTTGAGTTAATTCAGAAGCACATGAAAATAGATCAGACACGGTATAAAAGTTATATGGAAAATCAAAGGAAGGATCTTTCTTTTGAGGTAAGTGATCATGTCTTTCTCAAAGGATCTGCATCGAAAATTGTGATACATTTTGGTAAGAAGTGAAATTTGAGTCCGAGGTTCATTGGACCCTATGAAATCCTAGAGAAAGTTGTATTAGTTTCCTACATAGTGGCTTTACCTCCATGTTTATCCCAGGTACACAATGTTTTTCATGTTACAATGTTGAGAAGGTATATGACTGATCCATCTCATGTTTTGAGTCCAGAGGTAGTTTAGTTGGAAGATAATCTCTCTTATGAGGAACAAACTTTACAGATTTTTGACCTAATAAAGAAAGTGTTGCAGAATAAGGTAATTCGTTAGGAAAATGTTTTTCGGAAAAACACCATGGTTGAAGAGGAAACTTGGGAATCTGAAAATTCTATGAGGGATAAATACCCCCACTTATTTGATAAGTGACTAAAATTTAGAGGATTTAATTTCAAAAAGGGGGAAAGATGTAAAATCCCAGGTAAATAGTTAATTAGATATTTCCAAATTTATTAATATTTGTGAATTGAATATTTATTTTACTTTAAAGGGGATTCTATGTTTTAGGGTGTACCAAACACGCAACAATGGGTGTCTGTGAAGTCTTATGTTGCACAAAAGGCTGAGTCATACCTAAAAATAACAATATAATATTATTTTAAATGGTAGTTATTTCCTAGTCATTTCATTAGAGGAAATGAATAAAAATAAATAAAATATTATTATACATGTTTGTTAAATGTCTTTATATTTATCTAATAAATTTTAGCGGCTTAAAATAAAAATAGATCCAAATTTAAGCGTGAAATACTCTAATATTATTTAAAAGGTCAATTTACCCCCTCTTGTTGGAGAACTCATTTTAAATATCATTTTTCCACTTTTATATATTCTATTTGACAAAATAAAATTCTTATTTATAATTGGGACATCAAAATATTAATTGGATGAAAGTTTTGTATTTTTTTGATACTGTTCATTTTTTATGATTAGTGAGAAATACTGCATTTTAATTCAAAACTACCTTTTAATATAATTTATTTGTAGAGTTAGATTGTGATTTTTATTGGTTTTAAAGTGTAATTGGATTATATTTTTACAATTTAATCCAATTTTAGTAATTGTAAGTAATTTAATTTTGAAACTGCACATAAAAAAGTGTCAATCGTGTGATAGTTATTATTTCTCAAAAACATGCTTTCTTATTTTGACAACATAATTTAATTTTAAATTAATTAATGAAACTTATCTGTTTTGATTTTGGTAAAACAGACATCATTTTTGAATTTGGAATATCAAAATTATATTTGGGTGAATTTTTTGTTATTTTTTTGAAAATGTTCAATTTTTGATGAATCGTAAAAAACACTGCATAGTAGTTAAAAACTGACACTTTATTTTAAATTAACTTTTACCACTTCTGTAAATAGAATTTTAAAAATCAGACATACATTTTTGTTAAAAGTAAGTAAAATTTGGTCCAATAAGATGAAAATAATTTTTTGTGAAGAGTAACTTTTGCTTTTTATTTACTACTGTTAAAGGTAAATAAGGTGATTCAAGATAAAAATATTATTATAATAAAATAAAATTACCTTAACACTTGTCCTAACCTTATTGGATGTGTATTGGATGACCAAGATAATCATGGGGTGAGACTTTTGTCTTTTGAAATCCACTTGGGTATGATAATGACATTAATATCTTTTTTTAAGTAAAAATAAAAATATCATAAACATGAATCTTTTTAATAAAACAATTTTTATATGGGGTTATGTAAGATATCTCTTAGACTATAAATATTATTTTGAAATATAAAAATATTAATTACCTCATAATATTTTATTTATAATTTTTAAACATTAAATAAATAAATTTAATTATGACAAATTGTTGACACAGTATTTTATTCATGAATAATGGATTCGAATAAATGATGTTATAAATATTAAAATAAATTTATATTTAATCTTTTTATTCCATCCACGAATTTTATAGATTAGGATGACTTGTTATATTTTAATTAATGAAGGTTTTTCGAATGAATCATGTTGGTTTTGATTTTTTAGTATTAATGTTGACAAAAAAGTGTTTTTAAATAAATCAAAATTTTTTAAATGATAAAATTGTTAAAAAAATATAAAATTCAGACATATGATATATATGATGTTGAAAATGTAATTAATTTTCTATTTCAGGTCAGTTGTCATTTTATTGTAAATATATTAACCATATAGTATGAATATATGTGGACACGGTAAATGTTAAATATGTTAACAAAAGGTTAAATATGAAAGAAATGGATTAAAAAAAATATTAAAACCCTATACATTTATTATTGGTTGATTTTTTTATAGTTATATTAATTTTACCTTTTAATTAAATATGTTCTGGACCTTTTGAAATAGAAAATCATTTTATAATTAAATAATACTTTCAAACATTCATAAAGAGCCCCTCCTCTCCCTTATAAAAGGCTATCATCTCTAACCCATTAGACACACCTCTCAAGCCCCTCAACTCATCCAAACTGTTTCCAAATAATCTATCAAGATCCATGTCTTCCACCTAGAAGCCTAACCTTAAGAATAAGGCACTTCAAGGAAGCCTTTTGGTTCAAACCAAAGTGGGTTACCCGATTTAATGATAATGTCTTCCCTCATGTTCACTTCATTGATTTTACTTATTCACTCCATATGCAGTTCTTATTCATTTATAAAATAAAAATACCTGTATCATAAATATAATAGATTGTTTTTATGAGATGTATTCAAACTAAACTTACACACACCTCTATGTAATGGATACAAACATACAGTTTCTGTGTACGGTGAACTTTTGTCTCACGAAACGACGATTGTTCGATTATCTCCTACTACCTATCATGGTGGACATTATGATGGAACAATATTTATATGTGATATATATTATATTTATATTTTCTCTGTACTTCTGTATTTTTTATTTATATTATAACTTTATGGTTTTCATAATGGGTAAATACGATAATTTCTTATGAAGAAGTGCAGACAACCGCCCCCTCAAAGTGATAAGACTCGTTCATTCCATACATGGAGCTTGTAAAGGAAGGAGTTACTAAAATTATATATGATATTATAATGGAATTATAATATACCTATGTATCATTATGTTTTCATTCCATTAAATACGAATTAGAAATGAATGTAGCGTTTAGGTGTATGTATGGTTTACCGTCTCCAGGAACGGTGCATTTCATTTCTTATCTCGAAATGTTATTTACTTTTATAAATAAATATATATACTGGATATATATGATATATATTTAATCAAATTAAAGAATATTATTCTTGAGATAATGGAATCTTGACCACATGGACAACTTTTAATTATAAGAAGGTCATTATTGACTCCAGTAGCAAATACTGACAATACGACCATTATTAACTTAAATGATTATATAATGTTTATAACGTGGTAATAAGAAATATAAAAGAAATAATTAAATTAAAAAAGGTTCTTAAGAAATTATAAATTAAATTTAGTTTATTATTCATGCGATTAAAGAATGAATGAGTCAAGTCGGACACGAGGTAAGATACTTCATCTCAATCTCCATTCATTGGGGCATATTTTGAATTATACATGACATTATTTTATACGGTGAATAAACCCCATTGAATTTTAATTTAATTCAAAGGGAATATTTTTCTACATAGAATTTTACTAAACAAAAAAGGGAATTTATATTTTTTAATGTACGCAGTTACAATATCCTTTTTGCCACCATCATAATTATTTAATTTTTTTCTTCCTTATCAAGATGAAATGTTTTTAAAAGGTAAATAAATACCATAGACTTTTTTATGTATTTTGGTATTGAAAATGGTTTTGATAAGAAATTTATTATTTAAATATATTTAAATGAAATATTGTGATTGAAATGGGGAAATATTATCTTTACTTTATTCTTGTTTTATATGTTATGAATATGCGATGGTTTAGTGGAATTGTTTACATATACGGGTGGTTTTGTGATAAACCTAGGATGGGTGAACCTGATATAGCTCTCCAATGAAATGGGTAATGTGTCATTAGTAAACTTTAACGTTCCTCCAAAGAGATTTTGGGAATACCCATTGATCAGTATTACAAATGTTACTCCCTATGTAGTTGTGAAGGGTAAAATGTAAGTAGGTTATGAATTCCCCAAGTTACCTTTATGATTTACGATTTCCATTTTTTATACATAAATCTTACGATTTTGTGTGGTATGTTAACAATTGAAAAGTTTGATTTTATTAATTTGTATGTATTGATGGACTAATGTTTTCTTTCCCTATTTTATAACCCTTACTAAGATTTTTATACTCATCCCATGTTTTTGAAATGTTTTTCATTGTATATAAAGAAGGGTAAGAGAAATGTATATTTCAAGAATATTTTTATTAAGAAAATAACTCTTGTTTTCTTTTACGAGTTTTTATTTTATGAAAAAATGGATACTGAGTAGAAGTGTCTACTTTGTAACAATAGAGATGTAATATAATATTTATGGCCTATTTCTCAAAAACACTAAACCTGAAAAGATCCTCAATGTGAATTATTATCTTAATTCAAGATTACGTAATGTTTAAGTTTGAGTCCTTATAATTAGTACTTAATTTATTATATATATCAATGATATTATTTTATATTATTGTTCATGTAGGTGGTTTGATCGGCCAAAACCTGAAAATTCAATAATTAATGGATGATTATGATGTAACATAGTTTTAATATCATTACTAAAGATGAACAATGATATTTGTTATATAGTTTATAAAATTGATATATAATAATTTAAGAGAAGTAGAGGAATATTTAATGGATATGAAATAATTACATGGTATAAATAAATAGGGATTCCTATTTGTACAATTATTTTAGATAGTTTAATTTGAAATGATTTTTATTGATAATGTTATTAATAGGTTGTACACTTTTTCTTAATAGAATAATAATAATTTCATAGAAATAATATTTATCCATGAAACACATTCTCATGACTACCAATGAAATTTGGTGATTTAAAATTGAATACATCATTCCATAGATGCGTTAGTCCATACCAATGCATGGATGGGGATTTTATTTCCCATAGAATTAGATAAATGTATAATATGGTTTATTTTTTTGAATATAAAATATATTTAAAATATATCAATTATTTATTAAATTTCACATTAGGACCATCCATGATGGGTGGGACATTAAAATGAAACATGATTCTTGGTGGATCCAGTTGTCGTCACATACTCATGAATTTTGTTATCATTTCCATTAATGGTAAATGGGATATGTTGTTAGTGTTTGTTTCAAAAAATAAAAAATAATTATAAAATAAGTAATTAATTCATAATACGATATTGGGAGAAAATATTTTAAAAGTAATTATATAAAAGAGACAATATTAAGGAAAATATAATACTTATGTGATAACGTTGATCTTCTCTTGGGGGATTCGTTGAAAATGGAGGACTCATGAAAAAAAAGTGTAAATAAGATTAATTAATTGATGTATAATTCTAAGGTAATTAAATTGGATTGGTCTTCTAGAGAAAAATAAATTTTGTGACTGGTCTTAAAAGGGTAGCGAGAGTCCCGTTTTGTAAGTTGTGAGAATAACATTTTTTGTAACTATCTCATATTAATATAAAGAGAGCGCATTTTCACATATTAAGGAAGAACTAAAATGAAAAATCAATAAGTGGATAAAATTTTTGGTTATTATACAACAAAACCAATAAATTATAATTTTATTAACATGTTAGGCCTTTTACCCTTTGATTAATCCTTTTTACTATATTTTTCTTTTAACGTGGTAACTAGTTTTTACCTAAGAAATCCATTTTTATAATTACCAAAAATAAAATGATACTTATTAAATATTATATATAGACCCTAATAATAAATTTAAAATCCATTTTATTAAATTTAGTTTCTAAATGTTAGAAAAATTAATTTTAAAATAATATTTGTATATGTATTGAAAATAGTTTTAGAGAATAATGTATCCTAAGTTATAACATATCAAACATTGGTTTATAAAATGAAATAATTTTTTTACAATTTACAGTTTATAATATAGAATACATATTATTTAATAAAAGGGTTTAATAAATTCCCAATTCATACTCATATACTAATAATTTTTTAAAAGTCGTGGTGTTTGTAAATACTGTGTTTTGAACAATTCAGTTAAAAATTAAAAAATTTAGATAAATTCCAATAATTTATCCTAATATAATATAGTTATTATAAGTCAAAAATTAAATTTATTTTGTTAAAATTAAAATTAATTTTTTTTAGAATTTTTATTTCAAACACAAATACGATGAAAACCATTTCATTGTAAAATTAATTTTTAAAACTGTTACTATTATTATTATTAGTTTCTATAAATTAATAATTATATTAGTGTTAATAAATTATTAATATAAAAAATAAAAAATAAAAAATATTTATTTTATTAAAATAAGGTTCATAAAAATCAAATTTCAGGTTGTTATAATATTTAGCAGAAATGGTTAAGAAAAATAAAAATACCAACATACCTTAATTAAGAAGAAAAATATGAATTTTAAGGTCTTAACTAAGATAATTAGTTTGAGATATCATTATAATATATATATATATATATATGTATTCTTTTTTACCTTATAGATACCCATAACTATTTCACTGGTGAACAATATTTAAAATTGTAAGGTCGCAATTTATTTAATGGGTAGTGGTGTCATTCACCAAACCACTAGGTCCTGTATGGATGGTGAAAAATCCAATAATGAAAACCCTAATACATACTCCAATAGAAAAGTACTTGGGGACTATTATTTAGTATGATTATCACACATATGGGAAGAATTGGCCTAATTTATATGCACACATGCACACATCTCAAAGACCCTATAATAATGAAAATAAAGTTCCACTAATACCAAATTCATGCATACATTATAATCTAGAATCACAGTATGGGAAAATACTATATAGAATAAGGGAACATTAAAAGCCCCTCAAAACTAGAAATAATTTCTAACTTTCTCAGAATAAGGGGTCTACAATTAATTTCAACACTGGTATGAACCTCGACCTGTCTAGCCTAAACGATGCTCCACCCACTCTTGATCCTTTTCAGAAACCGTTAAATGTCCTGTCATCTTCAAAAGGAAAGACACATGTTTGAAGATCCCATGTATGGGTGAGTATAACAGTACCCACTAGAACACCCTATAATCACTAAACATAATGAATCAATAGACTAGTAAACTCATAAAAATCCATGTCAATCAGGATATGGGACATAAAAATAATAAAAAATAAGATATACTCACAATATAATACATTTATCAAGTGCTATCAACCATACATCCTACCAAAAGAATCCTTATAAGGCTTTAATGTAGTTCTCTTAATGGATAATCAACTCTACAAGACATTATGTCACTTATGGAACTCATCCAAGAGGTCATTATCTACAGGTATCACGAAACAAGTAATCACAAAAAATCTAATTATGCCCACATATATGTAAAGAATCATACCCCAAACTAATGACGGACACCAGAAAACCTAATGGATAAATATTATTGATTGGGGATCAACTATATATTTATTACAGTCCGGGTGATATCACAAACCCTAACTAGGGGAAAGTATATGATAGAGGATCCCACAATGGGCCTCATAGATGGATACTAGAAACTCTATAAGATACATAACCCATAGAGGGGATCATTATAGTATTATCATGATGTAATTAGAAAGTATACCCTCACTGGGATAGACCAAGGGACCACACTAAACTGAACATGGTATATAATGAAGAGGAAGAGGACCACAAATGGTTCAGGAAGAATTACACAACATGTACTAGGGGGTACATGGTGTGTCTTGTCTTCCTTAGGTTCTCTAGTGTCTCTCCATATCACAAGGAATGTAATCCTATATATACATACATTTCTTATAGGGTACATGGTGAGTAGATTTTGGGCCAGAACTTGGCATGCCACCTTCCCATGACCGTTTACATTTGTCCATGAATGTGTACTTTGGGCTTTTTCTGAGTACCTAAAAGTGTCCTAGTAAGAGGTCATGCTCATATACTCTACACATGATCATGTTGTAGCACACAAGATTTTAGAAAATTAACCATTTATTTATTTATTTTAAGTATAAAATGTTTTTCTATTATATCTAGGAAGGTTTGGAGGAGTTTTTAAATGTTTTTAAGGGATTTTTGGAGGTTCGTGATTTTTTCATGACTAGTAGAATACATACAACACCTCCCAGGAAACTATGCAACTAAAATAGTGGGAATTGAGTAGGGGCATGGTTAGGTTCATAGTTTTCCCAGACGATGTGGTTGGCTTCGAGAAACCATGTGATGTTGGATAGAAAAGTTTAGCATGGTTGGTACATTCATTGTCTAGTACCGTGACCCAGCCGTGTTAGGGTTGTTTGGAGGCAGTGGCTTGTATAAATTTTTTTCTTAGTTTTTCTAAATGTGTTCCCTAATCATGAACTATAAAAACATGAGTTGGAAATTGGAGATCTTACATAGTTTACACACTTAATTACACATTTTCCCCTAGTCCAGCTCTAGCATAAATTCAATTCCTTCCAAAGGATGAAGATAAACATACTCTTTATTTTAAAGAAATCATTTGGTGAATTTAAGTAAATTGGTGGTCAGATTCCTTTGTAAGCTCTCATTGATGGTACTTTTCCTTAGTTTTATTCTTCTTCTTTCTCATGGAATCGTGGATATAATATGTTAGTTAAATATCCATGTTGGGGGATTCCAACCAGGATGAGAAACAAATGTTTTTATGGTAGGTAATATGATCTAATGATTTTTTAATGAGTCTCATGTAAGACTTACTTAGGAATTTGTGTCTTACTTATTAATTTCTATATTTTAAAGGTAGGAAACATCACACTTGACTCATCTTAGTTATAACTTGAAGGCTTTAATTCAAATTGATTTAATTTCATGGTTGGAATTGTGGAATTTATGTGAAATTTTTTGAAATACCTCCTTTGTAGTGGTTTGTAAAATTTTAGAAATGGGTTGTTTTGTGGAAGGTGAAATTTATTTCCTAATTTGAAATTGGTTATTTTAAAATTGTGGGGGGTTTTTATGTATGAAGAATTTTTTTTGAAATTTTATTTACTAAAATAAATGCTTTATTTAAATGGATTGGCATGTGTTTTGGAATAAATTGGTTGGTGTGAGTTCATGATTTCTACATGACCCTGAATAAGTGGAGTGTACCATTGGGGTACTTGATATTTCACCGTGGATAATAGGCTTGTGGCATTGGTGCACATGGATATTGTTCAATTAGTGATGACTTGGTGGATAGATGAGAAATTGATCATGATTATGTAACTATCAACAAAGCATGAATGTGTGGATGTTTGTGGATAATGGAAGGGGTATACCTATTACAAATGCGAAATGGTTTAATTAGTTTTTTTGTTTCTTTTCATGGAAATGGTTTTGGTTTGTAAAACTATTTTATTATTTTGGTATAAACTATTTAAAATGGTTTTATATAAATTTTCAATCATGTTATATCCAAGATTAATGACTTAATAAGTAATTATGGAACTCCTACTAAGTCTTATACTCACCCCCATCTTGGGAACATTGGTGAATTTATAGATGAGATATTTCAGGACATGGGTAAAGTTAATATATCTAATTTTTTACCGATGCATCATTATACCTTGGGAAAGGCTTGTTGAGCTGGAGCTTGGATAATTTTGGGATATATGGAGTTTATGTATTCAGTGTAATTGAGTTTTTTTTGGTTTTGGTATATGGTTTATTATATTATATATTTTGAGTTTTTGGATGTTTTTGAGTTATATTAAATTGTACTCATTCATCATAGAGTTGTTTTTTTGGTTTTGGTTGTCTTGTTTTGGTTGTTTTATTTTCAAATGGAAAATATTCCCCCCCACTATTTATGAATCCCGTTAGATTTAGCCCCATATTTTGGTGTTTTGTGGATGTCACCTAAATCTCAGTAATGTATCCACCTCTTCCCAAGACAATGGGTTATGGGTGGGATGTTACAAATGGAACAATTCCTTGTCGTTCGAAATACCTTTTGGGATAAATAATATAGTTTTTTTTTTCAGTTCTGGAGTTGAAAATCACTCTATTTTTGTCCTTGAGTTGGATGGGTATCATGAGGTAGGATCATCAGAACTTGTAATTTAGAGTATATAGAAGGATATTTGACCTATTAAGGATGAACTTCAAATTACTAGGGAGTTTTTGTACATGAGTTTTTTGGGACACTTCTATGAATTGTAACCTCAAAGTCTAGGGTTTGATAAATGAGAAGAGAATGAAATGTATTGATATAAATGGCTTCACAATCGGAGGGAATAATTAATTTTCATTATTGATTTACGATTTTTTGAAACAGTGTTGCTATTTGATTTTTTTAAATGTTCTAATATTAGAAATCCTGGTGAAATTTTCATAAAAAATTTAATACCAAATTTTTAAAAAATTTAGAATGCCTTGTTCTAATACGTGTGATGTGGTAAATTTGAAATTTATAATCATTTAGTTCCTAAGAAGTTTAATTATATATTTAGTTATAAAAATAAATTATAAAGGTTAGTGATAGAGTTACTATTAAAAATGATAGCTTTGGGAGAAAATTAAAACTAAAGAGAAAAGTCCTAATTTTTTTGAAACATGTATATAAATTAGTTATTGAGAGGTGTCTCAACCCACACTAATTCTTTTTCCATTATTTTACTCTTTTTGAGCCACTTTACTTTAATAATGACTTTCACTTTTATATTATTATGAAAATTTATCTATCTTATCTTGTAAAACGAGATTTCAAAAACCATTTTACATAAAATATAAACTTACATTTCCTATATAACTTGTACGATTAATTATTAACTATGATTCCCACTACATATTTGCTATCCCGTTATTCGCATAAGAATCCCTAGGTCTTTATTTTCTAAAGGATGTTTCAACAGAAGATTTGAACTCACAAAATGATTATTACCTAATCTATAACTTTAATTTATATATATTTATCATCTAACCTATAAACATATTAAAACCATAATAATATAATTAAATTAATAGAGTTAATATGATAAATTATTTTATATTTATTATGTAATAATTATCTATATTAGTCCACTCTCCTTATAATAACAAAAATTCCATCCATGTGTAAATGTGGACTACCACCTCCATGAGTGACATGTTATATTTCTCATAATTAACATACATGGATGGATCAATATGAGCATTTAATTTATAAATATTATATTTCTGACATGATTTATATTTTGAATACAAAAATCAATTTCTTCCTTATTTTGTTTTATTTAAAATTAAAATGTCATGCCTTGAAAAGTTAGTCATTTTTGTGATATAGAATGGGGGTTCACCATGAAAGTGGTAGGAAAATGGATTCCACTTTTTATTGAGTGGTCACAAAGTGATCCAAGGTGATGTGATGTAAGCTTTTCAGATGAAGGTACACATCCTTCGATGAAACACTTGTCATTTCGTGACCTAGAATGGGGTCTATTTTTTAATATGGTAAACCCTGTCATATTAAGGTTGACCCCATTTCAATTTAATGAGGTATGTATTGGTAGGGGACATTCCTTTGTACCTCCCCCTTCTTCCCATGGATCCCCCTTTTTAGGAGATGTTCATGATGTGATTCTACTTTGATTATAGGGTTTACTTTAGATTTCCTCTATATTATTTTGGAAACCATCTAGAATAATGGGGCATTCATATGAAATGGTTAGAGGATATCTCGTGGAAATTATCATATGTTATTGATCACAATTTATATATATAGTTTTATTTGTAATGTAATTAGGGTTAATCCATGGGGATTCTAGGTGTGATTAGTGGTTGTTTTGGTTTTGCAATGATGCTCAGAGCTCAGGTGGTGGTATGATCTTTGGTGGGGAAAAGATGAGCTTGGACCTGGTTGAGGTAGGTTATCACTATAATATAAAGTCATATACCTATTTATACATAATTTATTTACTAAAATCATGTTGTGTGAGATTGGAAAGCAGGGAAATGGGATCAAGGGTGACATAGAGAAAGAGAGTGTGGAATTAAGTATCCTTGAGTTGGAACAAGTTCACTTTTACACAAGAGTGATTCTTAGGGTATGATGATAGATTTATCTTCAAGGGTAAAGGGTGTATATTATGTGGAAGAGTGTCCATGTGTTGGTATTAGGATCTGATATGTGATGTGGGTTACCAAGGATGGATTCCCTAGGGGTAGATAGGAAGTCATGGGAAGCTTAGGCATAGTGTAGTGGGTGAGAAGGTTCAACAACTCACACCTAGTTAAGAGCACCATCTTGAGGGTGGATTTAAATTTTGGTTTATTCCATGAGTAGGAGAAGTATTACAAGACTAGATAGGGTGTGATAGAGATTGTTTTCCTCCAAGTGATAGTTGATAGATCTTTTAAGAATTTCATGATTTGGAATCTCAGTGAGGGTTATGATGTGAGGTTTGGGATAAGGATGTAGACCAAACTCTTGATGTTCATGTTAGGTGGATACAACAGGATATGGGAACAATGTGTAATTTTGGAGATGGATTTTTGGTATTGAGAAGATACAATAGTAGATTTAAATAACCCTAGTGGATATCCTAATAGGAGAGATGATAATACTGAGAGGACTTACATGTTGTAGATTGATGATTAGAGATATTTTAAGTGAGGGGATATATCCTGAGTTACCAGCACCCTGTATTGAGCTTTGACCATTTAATATTGAATATTTTCCCTATTTATATTGAATGTATGTGAAGGTCATGACATTCGTCCTGAGTGAGAGTGGAGGGAGGTATAGATTGGAACATTATATAAGTGGGATAGTAGTGGTTATCATGTGTTCCCATTCCCTTAGTAAGAGTGAATGGGTAGGGAAGACACTATGTGAATGGGTATTGGTTCATTTTTTCCTAAGAAACTAACTTGGGAGGGGGGGTTATTCATTTTTTGGCCCTATCAAATGTGATAGGGTTATAAAAGTAATGTGTTATCCCCCCCAAGAATTAGGGTATAGACTGGATGTAATGTGCTGTGATGTTGTATGTTTGTGGGGGAATATAAAAAAAGATACCAAGAAGTTATTGGGATATATATAGCCTCACCTTGAGAGATAATGTGTTGGTAATACCACCTTAAGGGTGAATAAATGTTCAGGTTTTGGAAATAAGAACACACCCTACCCCATTTGGTAGTGGTTGAAGATTTGGTGGGATCGCTTCCATGAGTACTAAATCATGGACAGGGATTTGTTTGGAGGAACAATATGATGTCTCAAGGATAATAGATTCTAGAATATACTGATGTAGGTATGATAAGGGGTAACAATAAGTAGTTAGACCATGCTGAACTGATGTAAATATGATCATGGTGTCTTGTTTATGACATGAAATCGGACACACTTGTGTGGAATTTTAAATTTTCTCATGCTTATATTTATATGATAGAATAAACATGGATATCTTAGAAAGAACCTGTAGATATATTTTTTCAAATCCCTTAAAGGCACTTTATTGTGCATGAAAACCATATCTATGCTTTTAATCTAGAGATAATGTCAAAACTGGATCATGGTGAGATAGATTGATGGGTATTTTGAGATGGGGTCAATTAGGAACAAATATCATAGTAGGGAATGTTTATTTTTTCTTATATTTATTTGAAATATGTGGTCATCCCAAATGGTGGTGGGTTAATGTATAACTTTATTATTCTACATGTTAGATTTATTATATCATTGTTTTTATTAGCCTATAAATACATTTATTATTGTTTGTGGTTTTTTTTTGTTTCATCCAATTTTTTATTCTAATTATAGTATCTATAATATATAATTTAGGACCTCACCACTAATCAACTACCTCTGGCATATGGGGACGTGCTCTTGAGTCTATATATTTCCACTAGTTTGGACATTAAGGAGTGGTTCCAAGCTGAGGCATCACCAAATTGTATGAGACAATTTTATTTGTCTTAAAAACTGGGAGATAGTGGACAAGTTATATAGGGATGTTTCATATCCTGTTATGGTCCACAAATTAGTCCCTCATGAACACCATTTCTTATTGGAAGTCCAGGTTACTAGTATACGAGATTATGGTTCTTCTTTTTTTCTATTATGATTGATGTTTTTATTAAATATGATGGATTTTTGGAGGCCATAAAATATTGCTTTAGAATTTTTATTATTAGGAATAGGCCTATATACATAGATAATATATGGAATATATTATTCAAATAACATATTTGTTCTTGTGTTTTATTTATTTCAATATAATAATAGAGGGAATGGTTTTCTAAAATATTAGTAATAATTTATAAAGTTTTTTCCCAAATAACTATTTGGTTTCATTATACTCAACTAGACCAGACTATTTTCCTTTTGATAGCAGGTCCTTTAGATCATAGTTTAGTACATTCTCTAGTGAGGATCCAAGAGTCCCTTTGTTTAAGGGATATATAGATATAATTGATTGGTTTATTTTTGGAATTTTATTTTTCTAAGGTTATTTGAGGATGGTAATGGGGTTCCATGAACAAGTGGGTTTAGTTCTTGAATGTTTTAATAACATCATATATGGTATATTCCCACATATTTTCTTGGTGGCACTCTACATAACTAAACAAAGTGTTTCTATTGACATCCCTAGAAGGGTTAAGGAAGGGAAAGTCAAATGCCCTATTTTTTGTATTGAGGCTTATTTTAGAGGGTAGTATCAATATGATTCGTGGCCCAATTTTTTAAGATTCACTTTTAGTTGCATGATTGGATAGTGGATAAATTATTAGGGTTTTTTAATGATGATTGAGTAGTGGGTTACTGAAAAATTATCCTAGACAAGAGGGAGATGATTCAGTCAAGTTGTATGATATTGAAATATGTGAGGATCATGTTTAGTGGGTTATGCTCATGATCATAGTTTTCATGAGACAAGACTAATGGATACATGATTTAGGTGGTGAAATCGGTTTATATGGGATCATGAATTGATTGGGTTCAAATGGGATTATGGTAGATAGTGGAAAGGAACCTATGAGAGGGTTCATGGTGGACCACTCTTATTTTATGTGTAGAGTAAGTCTGGGTGTGTATTTTTGGTAGAAAAACATTGGTGAAGGAAGCAGGTTCACATTGTTTATGTACAATGACTATTTGGTTTGTAGATTAGTGTAAAAGATTGTGGGATGGTTCATTAAGAATTTTCTATGTTTTAGTGGAACTAGTGTGGTGAAATAATGGTAGTTGTTGAATGAAACAATAGATGAAATGGCATCCCAAGGTCTTGGAAATAATGACAGTGTTACTTCTATGATAGTATGTGATTTGGAGATGGATCAGTGTACCATGTTACTTTCCATTGGAGCAAGATACTAGATAGGTGTTTTGATAGGATTTGTGAGAATTGATTAATAGGAGAAACACATAAGTGATGATGGGACCCATTTGGATATGTTCTTAAGGAGAATCGTAAGGAAATATATATGGTGAGGATCTCAACATTAGCAGTTAGAGGGTGTCATTTGTGTTGTGGGTGAGTTTTGGAGATGTTAATGGTGATGTTCTGGGTGATCCAATATTGAGTAGCATTGGGCATTTTGTGATGAAACTATGGTATGGTTTAAATTACCACATACAATAATTATATGTGTTGATGGATGGATCATGGACACAAATATTGGGTTTTGTTTAGCAGGTGATGATAATGATACTCCTATGGTGGGGTTCACAAAATCGATCATGGAGGAATTACCCACATCTTTGTTGGGTTATTATTGTGGGGAGACTAGTCATTGGATGGTTTTGATTGTATTGTTATAGTGGAGCATGGGTGGATCCAATGTAATTTGTTTCCTTGATGAATACTTGATAGAGAGTTTATATGTGGTCTTAGGTAGAGTTGGTGAGTCAGAATTAGACTCGGGATAGAATAGCGGTGTTCTAAGAGTGAGTCGGGTCATAAGTGCATTGATTTTCAAGGTGATATCAAGAATGATAGGTTGGGTGGTTGGTGATCTAATCATTTAATTAAACTTTGTGTCTAGTTTAGGATTTACTTTGGAAATTCTGATGGTCTCAAAATTCTTTTGTGAGTTAAGGTATTATGATCAAACAAGGTGATGTGATGACTCATCAGATGTGGAGGCCATGAATTTTAAAGATAATTAAGCTAGAGGAGGAACAAAATGTCTTTTTATATATAATTTAATTCATTGATGTGGAAAGAAATTTTTGTTTGTCAACGGACCACTAGAAATGAATTTTTATAGGAGATTTCAATACTGGATGCACCATGGTTTGAAATTTTCCTCTTTGAGTGAAACCTTATGGTGTGTAGAACTATATGATAGGGTAAAATTAGTGAATGAAACTTTGGTGTCACATTATAGATGGGTGTGGTTGATTCCCATATTGGTATTAGCACTTTTTAGGAGTGAGGTATTTATTTTAAGTGAAAAATTTGCCTTGGTATTTAGAGTTTCATAATTAAATATTACATAAAATTACATTGTATAATGTAGTGAGTTCTTGGTGAATTGAATACTGATGTTGGTTGGAAATTATGGTTGTTGTAACACCCCCATATTTCAAAGTACGTTATTTGTTCAAAGTAATTCAATAACTTACACTACATGCAACACCGAGTTCAAGTGCACCACGACATACCAAACTAGCCGTTCAAAAGCAATTATGAATAGTATTAACTGAATGTTAAAATTTATATAATCCTTATAAATTTAGAACCCATATTATGAATTTCTTAGACACAATTTTAGAATAATTTCATTTTTTTCATATTAGAGATGTATTTTTAAAAAATTGTAATTTTACCACCTTTAAATGGTGAACCCTTTTTAAATAAAATATTTGAAACTTTTATATATTAAATTTGACAAAATAAACTTCTACATTAGAATCCGGAAATAAGAGTTTAGTTTTAATAAATTTTTGGTGTTTTCCTAAAAACATTCATTTTTGGATGAATACTGAAAAATACAATATTTTAAATGAAAACAACTTTTATAATCACAATAATTTATAATGTTAAATTATAAATTTTATTTGTTTATATGTATAAATAGATTATATTTTTACCACTTAATCCAATGTTATTCATTGTAAATAATTTCACTTTTAAATTGAACATAAATAAGTATCAATCTTTTATTAGTTATTATTTCTTAAAAACACGCTTTTTGGTTTTGAAAATAGGAATTAATTTTAAATTAATAAATGAAACTTCTATGTTTTTAATTTGATAAAATATACTTAATTTTTGAATTTATAATATCAAAATTATCTTAGGTTAAAATTTGGGTATTTTTATGAAAACTTTCAATTTTTGATGAATAGTGAAAAACACTAAGTTATTGGTTAAAACCGACTTTTTATTTAAATAATAATTTATTTTATTTAAATTAATTTTATGTCAAAATATATCCATAATAACTATATAAGTTCAATAAAATTAATTGGAGCCATTTTATAATAATTTTAGATAAAAAAATTTTAGTGAACTTTTTACCGTCTTTTACCCACCTCCTAGGAGCATTTGAAATTTTTTATAAAACAAACTTTTACCACCTCTATGAGTTGGATTTCAAAACGACTAGAGACATGGTTAATATTAGTACGTAAAATGTGGTTTAATATGATGGAAATAATTTATGGTGAATAATAACTTTTTACTTTTTTTAACCACGGTTAAAAGTAAATAGAGTAATTAATGGTAAAATGATATTATCATTAGCCTAACACCTATCCTAATTCTATTGGATAAATATAATTATACAAAAAAACCTTGGGAATAAAATATTAACCTCTTTGGTCCACTTGGATTAGATTAGGACATTTATTGTAATTTTATTTAAAGAAGAGTTAAAAGAGTTAAATTCAAAGTTTAATAACTAAACCATTATTAATATCAGGTTACACACAATATAAATTTGACTATAAATATTAATTATAATGATAAAAATATTTCCTACATAATGGAATTTTATTTATAATTTTAAGACATTAAATAATTTAATTTATTTATGACATAATGATGATGTAGTAATTACCGTATTAATGAAAGATTAAAATAATTGATAGTATAAATATCCAAATAATTTTATATTGAGACTTTTGATGAATTACGAAAATTATATAGGTTAATATGAAATTTTAGGGTTGACTCAATCAATTTTTTTCAATGTAATCATGCAGTTATGATTAAAAAATACAAATACCAAATAATGTCCAAATTAACATAATATAGTTTTTAAAACAAATACTATATTATTGGTTGATATAATATTCCTTAAAATATAAGGTTCTCCCAAAAGGGCTAAATAATATTATATATGTCATTAATGAACCACTTTAGGTTCTCTTGTAAGTCTATAGTCAGTTTATCGACCATATAGTGTAAGAATACAAGAAGACACAATAAAAGTTAAACTATTTAACAAAGAGTTAAATCTAAAAGATATGGTTAAAATGGTAACCTAAATTTATCTAAAACCTATTGGTTGAGAGTTTTCGCCCATCCAAAACATATCCTTTAAATAATTAATTTTTGAGCCACTATAAACCGAAAATATTTTTATTATAAAATTATATTTGAAACTATTCCTAAAGTGACCCTCACCTATCTTATGAAAGGGAACATCCCCTTCTCTTAATTTCACACCTTCAAATCCATTTGGATCAGTTAAACCCTACCCAAATTTCCTTCCAACATTCCTCCCTTCATCCTAGAGGCCTTCCTTTGGTCAGAAAGCCAACCTAAAGAGCCATTTTGATCAAATCAAAGTGAAGAACCCGAAAAAGAGGAAAATATTTCATCACATGTTTCAAGTTATTTTCTTCTTCCACTACCATTTTCTTTGTTTTTTACATTATAAAATAATAACTCCAATATATTATATATACTGTGATGTTATTATAGAAATGGTACAACCATGTTCATTATTCAATCTGTCCTTTTAAGGACAAAGTCCCCACACATGTGTGTGTACGGATTACCGTCTCCAGGTCATGGTGTATTTTGTTATTCAAACTATTCATTATTTGGATGGGTATAATAATGAGCATAGCTGATGTAAATAATAAATATAACATGTTAATTATTCAGTATATATGATATACCATCCAATTAAATATTATTTCCCCATCAATATAATGATATTTTCGCTCGTGCTTAAGGATGGATTACCGTCTCCACGACGCGATGAGATTAATTTCCTCGTTCACCAGTCAATGATGATTATAAAATATATATCATTAATAAGTATGTAATATATGAAATAATAATTCTACTGAAGATATATGTGTGTGTGTACATACATATATCTTATTCACTTAGTTCCGTTCAATACGATATGAAAACGGAAACAACCTTTATGCGTACGTACAGACTATCGTCTCCATAAACAGTGTTTTCTATTTCGTATATATGTCTATCATACATATTTATATTCTAAATATATATGATATATAAATCATGTTATATATTATGGAAGTATTTAAATATTGATCTATGTGATACAATCAATAGTAACAGGTTAAAACATGTTTGACAAAGAAATCCATTATCACCCGAAATGTTAATTTAACATGGAAATTATTAATAAATGGGTAGAATAAAGTCATAAATGAATCATGTAGGATATCATAAATGTTAATATGGTTCTGGTATAATTTAATAACATAGTAAGGTCCTAATTCAAGATGATAAATGTACCTTCGACTAAAGGAAAGTTCAAGGTAAGGGTTAATTCTACAATCTATTCATTATCCGAGGTTGTTTATACGTAATTATCTACTAGGACCTCTTTAATATCCACATCCTTATTTCTTAAAAATTTATTTCAAAAAAAAAATTACTATGGGTTAATGAAATTTATACACTTGTTTTACATTTTTTGAAATGGTTTGAAAGGAATCATTCTGTCGTTTTACTAACAAGGTACTTTACGACCTTTTCGACAAAGTTAACGAAATAATGTTTTTTAAATCTTATACGGCAGGTGCGGCTATTTTCTGCCGTTATAACATCATTTAAGCTTCCCTTACATTCTTATTAGAATATTTTAAAATATAAATTTTTTCTTTTATAATTACGTGACTTTTAAAAAAAATTCAGAATAGAAAGAGATATTTCTCTAAAAGGGTTTTGATTTCATCTATGTCAACATCCATTGATGGATTTGAAGTTTGTTTGAAGTTGATTTGTTATGATACAAAACCTCCATATTGTATTAATTTTTTTGTGATATGTTTGAATATGGTTGTGTTATTTCATACTATTCATGGTTTATGGATAAATCATTGACATTTTGTATTCCAGTTTTAATAGGAATGTTTATGTTATGTTTAAACCTTTTCCTATGAAGAATGCATTGGACTTAGTAAGTGATCAGTGGAGCTTGCTATAGCTCCTCGATGCATCAGTAGGTCTAATGAGATAAAATATTGTTTTAGTACAGGGCCTTGAAATAATTATTTTTTTAGTCTTGGCACAAGGCCTAGACTATGTGGTTATGAAGTCTAGCATTATGCATTCCATCATTATGAAAGTGGATATTGATACTACATGTGATTATTTGACCAGTAGAATATTCATGTAAATAAGTTAATGGAAATATTTTATTATATATTTTCCAAATTATGATGAATTTTAATTTTTAAAGGATTTTTTTAGTATTATACATTGCCTTAAATTTTTATGCTTATTTGTGAAATATTCTGGTATATTTTTATCCTTACTGAGCATCTGATCTCACCCCTTTCTATGTTTTATTTTTCTCAGGATTCCAAGAAGTGTATTGTGATTGAGATGTTGGGTTAAAGTAATGGAATAATGGTATTCATAAATAATTATTCGTGTTGTGATGTATGTTATAAAGTGTAATGTCACATTCATTTATGTAATCTATTTTTCAATACTGCTAAACCTGTCGGTCCTTTGGGACATGATTCTTGGTAATAATGCCAATGTATTAAAATAATGCACCGAATCTAGATAATTGGGGTCGGGGCATTATAATTGGGGGACTATTAAGGATTCTTAGGAACTGTAATCATTATGGTGGGAAGTATTTAATAAACCACATCATTAAACTAGTGAAGATCTGAGGAAGTTGGAATTTTTGTCTTGTATAAGTTTTTGTTTTATGAATTGGGAGTTGAATCAAGAATTGAGGGTTTGAAAAAATCTAGGAGATATTTTTGGATGAGAATAAAGGCTCGAGTGGTTTTAAAGGTTATAAAGTTATACTATTGGAATGTATGATGGGAATTATTTAAATTATACACATTCTATAGGTCATTCCACGATTCAATTTAGTAGGGTTGTGACACAACCGAGAGGGTTAGGGTTGTGTTGTGAAGTAGAATTCCCCATGTTATTCAAAGTGTCAGACCAAAAGGGAAACTGACTCACCTAGAGGGTGTTGTTGATTAATCTAGTATTGATCACATTATACATTTATTTTTCCCAAACTACTCATACTACTAAAGAGTAGTAAAGAGAATGTGTGGGGTCAACCCCATAGGGAAAACTAGAAGACAAGAAACCATGAAATTCAAACCCTATTGAATGATTCCTCACATTAAATTTTCAAGTAATTTATTTCTATAATTATGTAGCTTGGATTTAGATAAGACAATAATGAAGGATTAGAGTTAATATTATGGATTTAGGAAAAATATAATTATAAATCTATCTATTGATAGTTCAATGTCTTAGTCTATGAAGTGGGGCACAGATTAACAATTGTTTATGGTCAAAAAAATTAGATCTACCTAAATAAAACTATCATTTGGTCCTAATATTGATAAAAACCTATATTCATTATGATTAAAATATATAGTAAAACACATCACATGCTAATGTCCATAGACTTGTCAACTCTAATTTTCCCATGTGCATTCAATTTCGTATCCCCTTGTTAGGGATACGCAATAGCTAGTGATGAATAGTTTTTAACCTAATTACTCTCTATTAGGTTACCAAGATTCAATTTATAGTTTCATTAGGCCTAGAATCATCTCTACTCTCAAACCCTAACACTAAGAGGATTCGATGCATGTGTTGGTGTTTTTCAAAAGAAAATAAATAATAAACATGATCATCATAATCATAAAACAATTGAGCAATAACAAATTCACACTTGTGACTGGTATGAATCAATCAAAATCATATTATGAATTATGAAACAATGATGAAAAGTGCATACATTGAAGCCGTATTAAAGTCAGTGTTAAAATAGGATTCTTAATGTAAATTAACATAAAATATCGAAGAACAAACGAAGAATGGTAAAAAACACAATTTTTTTAAAAAAAATTAGTAATGAAATGGAATAAAACTAATTCTGGAATGAAAATAGAGAATAAATAGAGTTTTAAATGAGAGAGAAATCATAATTCACCACTCTCTGGGTGCATTGGGTGTCACCAGAATATTTATAGGCATGGGAGTTATAGGATGTCTGAATAATTCTCATCAATTATTCACTTTTAGTGGATTCTGTCTCAACCGTTACATAATGTGAAGGCTTTACATACCATTTATTTTAGATACGAAATCTCATTATAGAATATAGAATCTTGTATATTTCTTGGGATGTATATTTTAGTTGAATATATTTCTAAATTTTTCACATTGTATAAATTCTACACATCGTGTTTGTGATTCACATCTTGCAATTTCTACACATTGTGTAATTCGAGTCTGAATTGGACTTTTTAAAATATCATGACTTTTGATTCATTTACATGTCATTCAAATGATTCATGTCATATAATTTCTCCATAACTATCCTTTGGTTTAAAGGGATTATGTAAATGATGAATACATGTCATGAACTCCTTTTAGGGTGTGTAAAACCTATTTTTTCATTTTTTATTTCATACTTCATTTCCAAAATTCACAATTACTATAAAAACATACAAAAACCAAGTGAATTATCAAATAAAAAAATATTGAACATTAGACAAATCTTTCTAAAATGTTTATATAAATTAAACAGATGAAATTCCCCCACACTTGAAAAAAATTGTTGTCCTAAAAAAAGAAGAATCTCAATAGGTATTCCAATTGAAATCAAATTTAAAAAATGAAAATTTCATTCCATCTAGGAAAATAAAATTGGAATAGAGAATGAAAAATAATTACTAAAGAATCAATGCAATAGAAAGAATTAGAAATACCTCATAATTATATTCATTATTCATATTATTTCTTCCATTAATTACAATTTCATAACTATTCCAACAAAACTTTACCAATTTTTAAATTTAATTTATAATGATTATTTTTGTCAGTCATGGTAAAATTGAAATGGAGTTATGGTCATAGCCTTAATACATATTAAAAAATATAATATTTCAACGTCTATATCATCTCCACTTTTTATATACAAATAAAAAATCAATCATGGGGGGTTCAAAAATAGTTTAAATGTATCTATGGTTAATGGTAGTAGGGATAATGATAAAAATCAATCTCAAAGAGGAGAGTAAGATCTAAATTAAAATACATGAAAATCATGAGTAGTTCAAAGAAGTGACTCCTCATAGATGAAATGTTTCCATTCTCTAAACAACTTAATGCGGGTCCTTGATTATGTAAACATAGTATCAAAAATGTACCATGTTCTTTTATTTTAATTATTTTTTGAATATCATGTGTAGGATATGTAAAACCCCAAGATTTTATGAAAGATATTCTTTTTAATTTCATTAATGTCTTTTTTTGTATGCTACACTAAAAGGAGCTTGCACAACATGCATCCCTGACTTGGCTGGCATTACATGCAATCACGACCTTCCACGATAGCGTGTGTTGTATGCAATACAGAGTTTCGCTAAACAACGATATGTTATATGAACTACCCATTATGAATAATATCAACATTTTTTTTTAATTTTATAACATTATTATTCATCTTAAACATTTTCTAGAACATGGTATGAGAACAAAATCAAATTTTCGAGTAAAATATGTAATTTTCAAAAAATGAAGTTTTGCCACCTTTTGATGGAGCACCCACTTTAGATATTGTTTTTGACTTTTGTATAAGTTCAATTTGACAAAATAAAATTCTTATTTGGAATCAGGATATAAAAATTTGCTTTGGATAAATTTTTCATATTATTCTGATAACTTTCATATTTTAATGAATAGTAAAAACACGCTATATTTTAATTAAAAACAACTCTTTTCATCACAATAATTTATATTGTTAGATTATATTTTTAATTGGGTTTAAAGTGTAATTAGAATAAATTTTTACCATTTAATCCAATGTTGTTCATTGGAATTAATTTCACTTTGAAATTGGATATAAACAAGTATCAATCTTTTGATTGTTTTTGTTTATTAAAAACACGCTATTTGTCTTGATTACGTGAATTAAATTTAAAATAAATTAATTCCACTTATATGTAATGAATTTGGAAAAATAGACATCAATTTTGAATTTGTAATATCAAATAATGCTTAGGCTGAATTTTTGGTATTTTTCTGGAATCTTTCATTTTTTTGATGAATAGTGAAACCACTAAGTGGTAGTTAAAAAACTGAATTTTTCATAAAACATAATTTTACTGCTTCTGTGAGTGGAATTTCGAAAATATGAGAGACACAATTAATATAAAGGACTAAAATGTAGTTCAATGAGATGAAAATAATTTTTGGTGAATAGTAACTTTTTACTTTTTTACCACGGTTAAAAGTAAATAGTGTAATTAAGGGTAAAAATATTATTATTATTACCCTAACACATGTCCTAATTCTATTGGATAAGTGTAATTCGACCAAAAACAACCTTAGTAATAAAATATGAACATTTAGGTCCACTTGGATCAGATTAGTACATTTATTATTAATTTATTTAAAGAAGGGTTAAAATGGTTAAAATCAATGTTTAATAACGAAAATATTATTAATATAGGGTTATACATAAGATAAAGTCGACTATAATTATTCATTAGAAAGATAAAAAGATTTAATACATAATGGTATTTTATTTATAATTTTTAGACATTAAATAATTTAATTTATTTATGACACAAAGATAATGCAGTAATTATCTTATTAATGAAATATTGACATAATTGATGTTATAAATTCACAAATAAATGTAATTTGTGACTTTTTATGAATTTCACTAATTTTATAGATTAATATGACATGTTAGTGTTGATTTAATTATCTTTTTTCGAACTCATAATTCTGTTAAGATTTTCACAAAAATCAATTACAAAATAGTGTCAAAATTGACATAAAATATTTTTTAAAACAAATATTATATTATTAATTGTTATTTTATTCCTAAAAATCTAAGGATCGGATAAATGACTTATATAAAGATATATATATTAATAATAAACAACTTGGGGTTCGTTTGTCTTGTTATAGTAAGTTTATTAACCTTATAGTGTAAGAAAACAAGAAGGCACAGTAAAAGAAAAATTATTTAACTTAAAGTTAAGTCTAAATGATAAGGTTAAAATAGAAACTGAAACTGGTCTAAATTCTATTTTATGAGATTATTTATACCCATCCCCACCTTAGATTCTAAATAACTAAATTTGGAGCTATTAAAAACCGAATATGACTTTATAATAAAATAATATTTTTTATTATTCAAAAGGTGCCCCTATCCTCCCTTATAAAAGGGCACCTCCTCCCTCTCTTCCTCACACCACTTTGAGCCTTCAAGCTCGTCCAAACACTGAATAATTCTCTTCTTCACATCCATATAAACATTCTAGATTTCCGGCTCTTCTTCAAAGACCAATTTTAGTGCCCTAAGTGGAGGTTTTAAAGAGGCGCTTCAAAGAAGAGGTAATGTCCGTTACCGACTCTTTCAAATTTATTTCTTCATCCACTTCTTATTATTTAGTTGTTTCATTATTAAGTAATAACATAATTATCACTAATATACTGATATGTTATTATAATTATGAAATAACCCTATTTCACCATCTATCCATCCTATGGAAAATGAAATCACCGCGCATGCGTACGTACGAAATACCGTCTCCACGCCGTGGTGTAATCTATTTTCCAGCACCTCCTTACTTGGATGGGAATAATGATGTAAATAATGAATATATTTTATTATTGTAAAGTGATATTTATATGAAATAGTATACATACACTCCAATACAATTCCATGATCATGGGAATGATATCATCACTCGTGCGTATGTACGGACTACAGTCTCCACGAACGCGATGAGATTCATTTTCCATGATTAACCATTCAAGAATGATTATAATGTATATATAATGAATAATAATGAAATATATGAAATAATAATGCTAATTTATTTATGTATACATATATGAATGTAATCTATTTAATTTCATTCAATTGAGAAAGGAAACGAAAACAACGTTCATGCGTACGTACGGCCTACCGTCTCCATGAACGGTGTATTTCATTCCTTTTATTGATCTATAATATATATGTATATGATGAATATATATTATATATAAATCATGTTTTACATTCTGGAATTATGTAAATCAGTATATAAGTAATAATATCAAGAACGAAAAGTCGAAACACATACGATAAATGAAATGATTTTACCCAAAACGCTGCTTTTACAAATAAACGGATAATATAAAGTCATAAGTGAAACATATATGATATCATAACAATGAATATGATTATATAATAAGTGAATGATATTATTTAAATCATTATACAGGAGGTTCGGATCCATACAAAGCATATCAGACCTAATGTAAGGAATAAATTTTCAATCTCATTTTTTTATCAGAGATTGCTTATACATTAGTATTTACTGGGGTTACGTTTATCATCCATGAATATGTTTTCTAAAAATGTTTTCATAAAATTTTTATTATTCTTCCATGAATTTTTAAAGTCATTTTTACACTTTATTGACTTTTTACCACATTGTATGAATGGAATCTTTCCTTTAAGGTACTTATTGACTTTTCCGACAAAAGTATGAGGAGAATGTAACTTTTAACTTATACGGCGTGAACGGATTTTTACGGTTTCATAATGCCTCATTTTCATGAAACATCCTATAAAATATTGCATGATTATTATCAACAAAATCATTTTCCTTTAAAATTTCATGGCATATTCTGAAAAGAAAATGATTTTGAAAAAGAAAGGATATTTTCCTCAAGAATTCATTTCAAGTGTTTTATCAAAACTATTTTCCATCTAAGATGAAATTATTTCATATGTGTATGTTTCAATTGTAATGTATCTATTATTTACATGGTATGATTATTCTTATGATGAAATGATATCCATTTGTTTTATATGGATTATGTTATGATGACATGATGTTTAAGAATCCCAATTTATTACATGGGTTATGCTATGATGTATGATTTATTACTTTGTGGAACAAGTAATAATGATTTTAATATGAGATGGGTGGGACCTATATCTACATCAACTTCATTGGGAAAAGATTTATATCTCATGAGTTGGAAATGGCTGGAATGGGTAGTTAAACCGGTTCAGTAATATAGGACTGGAACGAGGAGTGAACTCGATTCAGAAAGGGACTTTTTCCACTAAGATGGTCTTGGAAGCAATGCCTTGGTTACTATGGAAATCATATCATGTGATTAATGGTTTCCACAATTACATGTTTTATTCCCATGTTATTTTATCATGGTTGATGTTCCTTTATGATTTATGCCTTACGTACTTCCATGTTCTATGTCATTGCTCAATCCTTTGATGTTTAAACATCATGTTCATGTTTTTAAGTTCAAATTTATATGATTTGTTTTATTTTATCCAAGATTACCCTTACTTAGCATTTCAGCTCACCCTTTTTATGTTTTCTTTTCCCCAGGATATAAGGAATGGTTTTAGGTAAGAAAAAAAGGGAATATCTTTATGGGAGATGTTGAGGATTTTTCACCACGATTAGAAGATTATGTTCCAAGTTTCCAAAGGCACTAAACTATTACGGTCCTTTGGTGTATATTTTTGTTAGGTAATAAGTATTCTGAAAAAGTAATGTAATGTCCATGTACGTCATGCTTTGGGTCTCTACAGTTGGTATCAGAGGAAAGGTTTAGTCAACCTTTGGAAACTAGGATGCAAAAACGTTAGTGAGGTCCCTAGAGATATTTCTAAGGTATATCTAGGGATGTCCTTAAGGATAAGTATACGTATAGGATATAGTACTAGAACTATGTTAACGATCATAGAATTTAACCTATGATGTTAGATATTGAGGGTACTCCCCCTTTACTATGTTGTTTTCCCTAGCATGATTTTTTACTCTCACACTATTTTTTTGGGTTTTAGAAAATGTCTAGAAACAGGAAGATTCGAGATAATGGAGGATATGATGGACAATGGAATGATATTATTCATGAGCAACCAAATGAAATTGAATTTGGAAGTCCAAACATCATTATTATCTTGAATCAACAATCTCATAATATGATCAATAAACTCAAATTTGGTAAGTTTCCTGACTTGGCTAATAAGAGAAAGATGGAGTTTCATGATGATCATAGAGGAAAGAATGTTCAATTTCCCTCATGTAAATCATGTGGGAAGAGGCATTAGGGAGATTGTTTCAAAGGAAATGGATGATTATTTGGGTGTGGAAAAGAAGGACACAAAGCCAGTAAGTGCAAAGAAAATGGTTCAGTTAACACCATGGATAAAGATAATGGTATTGCTATGACATCAACAATGGTTAAATATTTTAAATGTGGAATGTACGGGCATTATTCAAACCAATGCCCTAAGGGAAAGTCTCATCAAGAGAATCAATACTGTCATATGGGTAGTATTTATGTTGATGATGATGAAGAGACTACAAATGATATATGAGATGAAAGAATTGTTGAAGCTCGGTCAATGGTTTAAGAAGGTAGTGGAATGATTACATGTTTATCAAGTGTAATGTTGTATAAGTAATCTCATAGTACTATGGAATAAAGAGACATCTAAGTATTGTTACACTATTGTCTTTCCTTAAGCTTTGAAAGTGTGTGATGAATGATACCAGTATTTTTGGAAAGTAGATGATATGCGCATAATGAAGGGATAAGGATAAAATTAAATGATTGACAGTATTCATGAGCTCATGACTAATATAAGGAGAAGGTTATATCATGGTTTGAGTATATAGAATTTTTGGATTTTGGTATGTGTAAGGAGTTAAATTTTGACAGCATTCATGTTTTCACTAAGGTTTAATGAGTATTCATTTTTCAAGAGAATACATGATTACGGTATTCACATGATTTGAATGTGACCAACAAGATAATGGGGGATAAATGATGGTTGGTTGATGACATTTCAAGTAATCATTTTCTCTATACTATGAGCTTGGACCAAAGTATTTTATATAAATATTGGAATTGATTATGTTGGACATAAGATAATATTATTTAAGGATAGAACTTTTTCAATATTATTGATGAGATGTTATAGTAATGTAGTTTTAGAAAGAGGAAAACCTGCAGGATGGGCGACAACCCATCGCGTTGGACCAGGATGTGGGAATAAAACCCACAACCGAAGTGCGACTGGCCTTTATCGCCTACCACTGGCCTACATGAAGTCCCTGTTTAGTAGAAACTAGTTTTATTATATTAAGAAGTATGATATATGATGTATAAGTACATTTTAGGAACCATATATGATTAATATCACTATAGATCAACTTATGTATATTTAATAACTTTTTCTAACCTTTTGTTTGAGATAGATGGAATGACCTGTCATTCTATCACATGATCTGCTAACACTTCACGAATAACAAATTCAGCTTCATTTCTTTAAAAGTTGAAGTGGAAATTTTTCAAGGCACGAACAACAGTTAGATTGTACCAAAAAAAAGTAAATATTTATTCTAATTCATATTCTTCAACTTTAGGGAAATGATCTTGAAAACCAAAAATGCTCTCCTAGTGCCCTTATATCCGATGAATCAGATGGTACCCTAGATCATCACAAATTTATGGCTTTGTGATTTTGGGATTTTTCATAGCCATGTTCTCTACCACTCTCCATCAAAACTTGATGGTTAGATTTTTCTTCCATATCCATATTTTCACCTATGTTCTCCTACGTGAAAACCCAGTGATGAGTTAATTTGGGTAACTGTTACGTTTCATACTTTAGTTTTTAAATCCATGTTTTGGTATTCCTTTTTACGATGTGGGTTTCTATTAGAGAAACATTCTAGTAGTAAAAAATTTATAACCCCGATTAATTTTGAGGGCGAAATTCATTTTAAGGGGGGTAGAATGTAACACCCCAAGATTTTATGAAAAATATTCTTTTTAATTTCATTAATGTCTTGTGTTGTACGCTACACAAAAATTAGCTTTCACAACATGCATCCCTAACTTGGCTTGCATTACACGCAATCATGACCTTCCAAGATAGAGTGTGTTGTATGCAATACTGAGTTTTTCTAAGCAACGATATGTTATATGAACTACCCATTATAAATAGTATCAACTAAATATTAAATTTTATGACATTATTATTCATCTTACACATTTTCTAGAACATGGTATGAGAACAAAATAAATTTTTCGAGTAAAATAAGTAATTTTCAAAAAATGTAGTTTTGCCTCCTTTTGATGGCGCACCCACTTTAAATCTTGTTTTTCAATTGTCTATAAGTTCAATTTGAAAAAATAATATTCTTTTTTGGAATCAGGATATAAAAATTCACTTTGGATAAATTTTTCATATTATTCTGATAACTTTCGTATTTTAATGAATAATAAAAACAAGATATATTTTAATTAAAAACAACTTTTTTCATCGTAATAATATATATTGTTATATTATCTTTTTAATTGGGTTTAATGTGTAATTAGAATATATGTTTTCCATTTAATCCAATGTTGTTCATTGGAATTAATTTCACATTGAAATTGGATATAAACAAGTATTAGTCTTTTGATTGTTTTTGTTTCTTAAAAACACACGATTTGTTTTGATAACGGGAATTAAATTTAAAATAAATTAATTCCACTTATATGTTATGAATTTGGAAAAATAGACATCAATTTTGAATTTGGAATATCAAATAATTCTTAGGCTGAATTGTTGGTATTTTTCTGGAAACCTTTATTTTTTTGATGAATAGTGAAACCACTAAGTGGTAGTTAAAAAACTGAATTTTTCATAAAACTTAATTTTACCGCTTCTGTGAGTGAAATTTCAAAATTACGAGAGACACGGTTAATATCAAGGACTAAAATGTGGTTCAATGAGATGAAAATAATTGTTGGTGAATAGTAACTTTTTACTTTTTTTACCACGGTTAAAAGTAAGTAGGGTAATTAAAGGTAAAAATGTTATTATTATTACCCTAACACATGTACTATTTCTATTGAAGAAGTTTAATTTGACCAAAAACAACCTTAGGAATAAAATATGACCATTTAGGTCCACTTGGATTAGATTAGGACATTTATTATTAATTTATTTAATGAATGGTTAAAATTGTTAAAATCAACGTTTAATAACTAAAACATTTTTAATATAGGGTTATACAAAAGATAAATTCGACTATAAATATTTATTATATATATAAAAATATTTCCTAAATAATGGTATTTTATTTATAATTTTTAGACATTAAATAATTTAATTTACTTTTGACACAAAGATAATGTAGTAATTATCTTATTAATGAAATATTGACATAATTGATGTTATAAAAACCTAAATAATTTTAATTGGAGACTTTTTATGAAAATCACTAATTTTCTAGGTTAATATGACATATTAGTTGGATTTAATTAACTTTTTTCGAACTAATCATTCTGTTATGATTTTCACAAAAATAAATTACCAAATAGTGTCAAAATTGACATAAAATAGTTTTTAAAACAAATATTATATTATTAATTGTTATTTTATTCCTAAAAATATAAGGCTTGGCCAAATGACTTAGATAAGGTTATATATATTAATAATAAACAACTTGGGGTTATTTTGGCTTGTTATAGTACGTTTATTAACCTTATAGTGTAAGAAAAAAGAAGTCACGGTAAAAGAAACATTATTTATCTAAAGTTAAATCTAAATGATAAGGTTAAAATAGAAACCTAAACTTTCCTAAATTCTATTGGATGAGAGGATTTATACCCATACCCAACTTATATTCGAAATAACTCAATTTTGAGCTATTAAAAACCGAATATGACTTTATAATAAAATAATATTTTTTAGTTATTCCAAAGGTGCCCCTCTCCTCCCTTATAAAAGTGCACCTCCTCCCACTCTTCCTCACCCCACATTGAACCTTCAAGATCAGAAAAAACCTGAAATATTCTCTTCTCCACTTCCCTAGAAACATCCTATAGGTCCTACTCTTCTTCAGAGGCCAATTTCAGTGCCCTAATTGGAGGTCTCAAAGAGGCGCTTCAAAGAAGAGGTAATGTCCGTTACTGATTCTTTCAACTTTATTTCTTCTTCCACTTCTTCTTCTTTAGTTGTTTAATTATGAAGTAATAACATCAGTATCACTCATATACTTATATGTTATTATATGTATTAAACAAACATATTTCACCATCTATCCATCCTACGGAAAATGAAATCACCGCGTGTGCGTACGCAAGGAATACCGTCTCCATGCCGTGGTGTAATCTATTTTCCACCACCATCTTACTTGGATGGGTATAATGGTTTAAATAATGTCTATATATTATTATTTTAAATTGATATTGATTCTGAAATAGTATACATACACTTCAATACAAATCCATGATCATGGGAATGATATCATCGCCCGTGCGTATGTACGGACTACCGTCTCCACGAACGCGATGAGATTCATTTTCCATGATTAACCATTAAAGAATGATTATAAAGTAATGAATAATAATGAAATATATGATAAAATAATGCTACTTTATTTATGTATATATATATTTATGTCATCTATTTAAATTCATTTAATTCAGTAAGGAAACGAAAACAACGTTAATGCGTACATACGACCAACCGTCTCCATGAACGGTGTATTTCATTCCTTTTATCGATCTACAATATATATGTATATTATGAATATTTATTATATATAAATCATGTTTTACATTCTAGAATTATGTAAAACAGGATATAAGTAATAATATAAAGAACGACAAGTCGAAACAGAAACGATAAATGAAATGATTTTACCCAAAACGCTGCTTTTACAAAAGAATGGATAATATAAAGTCATAAGTGAAACATATATGATATCATAATAATGAATATGATTATGTAATAAGTCAATGACATTATTTAAATCATTATATAGGAGGTTCAGATCCATTTGAAGCATATCGGACACAAGGTAAGGGATAAATTTTCAATCTCATTATTTTTATCTGAGATTGCTTATACGTAAGTATTTACTAGGGTTACGTTTATCATCCATGACTATGTTTTCTAAAAATGTTTTCATAAAATGTTTATTATTATTCCATGAATGTTTAAAGTCATTTTTACCCTTTATTTACTTTCTACCACATTGTATGAATGGAATCTTTCCTTTAAGGTACTTTTTTGACTTTTTCAACAAAAGTATGAGGAGAATGTTATTTTTAACTTATACGGCATGAACGGATTTTTACGGTTTCATAACACCCCATTTTAATGAAACTTCCTATACAATATTGCATGATTATTTTCAACAAAACCCTTTTCTTTTAAAATTTCATGGCATATTGTGAAAAGAAAATGATTTTGAAAAAGAAAGGATATTTTCCTCATGAATTAATTTCAAGTGTTTTATCAAAACTATTTTCCATCGAAGATGACATTATTTCATATGTGTATGTTTCAAGTGTAATGTCTCTATTATTTACATGTTATGATTCTTCTTATGATGAAATGATATCCATTTGTTTTATATGGATTATGTTATGATGGCATGATGTTTAAGAATCCCAATTTATTACATGGGTTATGCTATGATGTATGATTTATGATTTTGTGGCACAAGTAAGAATGATTTAATTATGAGATGGGTGGGACCTATATCTCCTTCCAATTAATTGGTTAAAGATTTATATCTCATGAGATAGACATGGATGGAACGACATCTTAAACTAGATCAGTAATACAGGACTGGAACGAGGAGTGAACTCGATTCAGAAAGGGACTTTGTCCACTAAGATGGTCTTGGCAGTAATGCCTTGGATAATATGGAAATAATATCACATGCTTAATGGTTTCCACAATTACCTGTTTTATTCCCATGTTATTTTATCATGATTGATGTTCCTATATGATCTATTCTTTACATACTTCCAGGTTTTATGTCATTGCTCAAGCTTTTGATGTTTAAACATTATGTTCATGTTTTTAATTTCAAATGTATAAGATTTGTTTTATTTTATCCATGCTTACCCTTATAGAGCATTTGAGCTCATCCTTTTTTTGTTTTCTTGTCCCCAGGATATAAGGAAAGGTTTTAGGTAAGAAAAAAAGGGAAGATCTTTATGGGAGATGTTGAGGATCTTTCACCAAGATTAGAAGATTATGTTCCAATTTTCCAAAGGAACTAAACTATTACAGTCCTTTGGTGTCTGTTTTTGTTATGTAATAAGTATTTGGAAAAAGTAATTTAATTTCCATGTACATCAAGCTTTAGGTCTCTACATGATAGGTCTGAAATCCATAACCTAAACACATATGATCCATCATAAGAATCATAATAATGGTGGTGGTGTTTTTTTACCTTTCTAATACACAACCCAAAATCTTATATATTTATATATACATATATATATATATATATTCTCAAAGGAAAAGGGTTATTATATAAAATTAAATAATTAATCATGGAGCACATCATATCATTCGGGTGAAAGTTTCACTATACGACTCCTCAATATTAACACCATTTTTCCATCAGTAGTAAAAATACCCCCACACTTTTTTAGTAGACAATCATGCATTATACTAAGATAAGGGAAGTAGAGAATAAAAGTCTAGAAACATATTCATCCTAAAAAGGTTATTCATGGATACTATTGGATAAATAATGAAATATGTACTTGTGGGTATCATGAAAAATGGATCAACAATTATTGCCTCAATCAATTTTTAATTTTATTTGTTTAATCACATACTCAATAATATATCAATGAAAGTTTGGATAGTTTTACATTCATTTGGTATCCCTCAATAATTATTCATATAAAATATTATAACTATATAGGTATAGAATCCTATTTGGAATGGGAGTATACACAATGAATTGGAAATAACTTAGGGAATAATATTAAAGAATTAGTCAAAAAAAAATACATTAAACATGTCTAAAATTATAATTATAGTTCTCAAATAAACAATCATGATAAAAATATAAAAAATAATAAAAACATATTTAAATAATCTAAAACCTAACATTGTATTTTATTTAAATGCATGAAAAGATATTTCACATTTAAAGCATGATTTAATTGAAAAATGTATCATAGACTAGTGAAAATAGGAAATAATCCATGTGTGTCAACAGTAAAGATCAAGAATGAATCCCCCAAAAATTAAATGAGATAGATTCCATAATATTCTATAAATAATTATGAGATATATTATAATAATTATATATAGGGATGAAATGACAATTTGGATTTTAAAATTAGGGAATCGAGAACTCCCTATAGTGAAGGTATTTCCATGGGGGGACATTTTTCTTATATTGATTATAAATTGGACTACCTATAGAAACTATAAGAAAAACACCTACAATAGATAAACCATTAGTTCATATGAGTTAACCAATTTAGAAGATGAAAAATGAGTACGTGGGCATGTTAAAAATAGGATAAAATAACTCAGATAAATGAAGTATTTGAGTACAATGAATTGTGTGATAAACTATAGATAAAAATGAAATAAAAAGTAAAAATATATCCTAATCACACAACTGAAATAAAGAAAAAAATATGGGTTTCCTCTCATAACATTCTAAAAAGGTAGTAATCATCTAGATTGATGGAAAAAAGAATCATTTCGTGTCATGTATTAGGTCAATAGTGTGATGCCTCTTGCAGGAACTAGTGGTTGTGTCATGGAGATCATGAGGATGCTTGGTGGGATTGACCACCTCTGGAAGGTATCAACCATGACTCTAATGTGGAATGAAATGATTACATGCTCATCATGGGGGTGGATCCTACCAAGTACAAATATATATCTCGATCTCATCAAACTATCTGTATAAATATACTACATACTAATATATCTCATGTGATATTATATAGGATGGACTAATAGGATCATCAGTGATTGTAGAAGTGGAAGAAGAGATATACATGGATAAAGTAATCCATCAGTAAAATGGTAATAATAAAGCTAATCCATAAATTAATAACAACTATATCCCACACACACACACACATATATATATATATGTAATGATATATATACGTAAAAGGGAATACATATTTTACAAAATATAGACCCACAAAATAGTACCTCAGGGGAGGGGAAAATGTATATACAAAACAACAAGGGAATTCTTGCTAGTCTCTACATTATAAGTCCCCTCCAAAATTCCTACGGTCTAGATAAAATTTTCTAAATAGATCACATCGATGGGGGAAGGGACTAGGGGATCAGACACCATAATAGAATTTTTGATGCCTGTAGTTAGATTGGTTGAGGATGGAGGAGGCACAAAACTGATTTCTATTGATGTCATGTATCTAGAAGTTTCATTGATGATAGGATCCTCACTTGGAGATTGAAGGGAATTTTACCTACACTGTGGAGACTACTCTGGAAGATACACCTTACATGCATTGGGGTAGTTTATTTTAGAAGGAATATCAACCTAGTTGGGAAGTGTAGTGGGGATAAATGCACAAGCCGGAGAACTGGTGGGGTTGGGTGTGAAGATAAAGGGGATGGTGGAGGTGGAGAGGTTGTAAAGTGACATGGGTTAGTGAATTTACCACAAAGAGGATGATAAAGATATCACGGGTTCTACAGGATGGACAGACAAATAGAGAGAGATGTGTTGGAATTGGTGGTGGGTGTGATGATTTAGAAGAGGTAGGGGTAGCCATGTTGGGTGGTATGGTAGTTGTATCGGTGGTTGATACAGTGGTATAGGTAGCGATGGTGGACACATCGATATAGGTAAGAGAGGCTGGGTTGGCTATATACTGGGATGGTGCCTCATTTTCATCGTCAATATATCTCAATTCCAACTAGTAGATACTCACACTCTTTATCGGCATCCATATATTATGGTAGAAAAGGAGGTTGATACTTTCTATCTGGATGAGAGAGGTAAGAGGCGGGGTGGTATATAAGGCGCTGATGTTCCTGGCTAGATGTGTAATGAAACTACCACCCATCAACAAAACATTGGTCTGCCTCACCTAGGTCAGGAAGAACATTGTGAACAGCTAGTCCATGGTGATACCTGGCCCACCCATAATTGAGAAAATAATAATCACCTTACTATGGACTACACTCCCATGAGAATCCATTGATTTTTAGAATCATTGTTTAATTTTTTATTTCCATATAAGTGTGGTTCTTTAATTCCACTAGTAAATGAAACAAATATCCATACACTAGTGCCGATGAGAATCATGTAAGCAAAGAGACACACCCAATGTTTTTCTTTCAATTTGATACTCCATTTCCTTATACTGGTGTTCACTATCTTCTCTAGGATTTTTCTAATTTACCTATTTTAAACTTCAACTTTCCCACCTGTTCGTGGGTGGTAGGGATTTATAGTGTAGTAATGAATTCCATATTTCTGAGTAATCCCTTGATGATATTATGTTTAATATTCATTCTCTGATCACTAATGAGTAATCAGGGGAATATGAATCTTGTGTGATATTTTTATTTAGAAAATCAGTTACCACATTTTTTGTATTGTGAGTAGTCACCTCATCATTTACCAACATTGAGTCATAATCATCACAAAATATGATAGAAAAAACTCAGGATAATTAATGAAGTGTTGGATAAAATCAATCTACCATTCATTGAATATATTGACTTATAGGATGTAATTATTTGGTATTTCAATTCTTTTCCCTATGGTGCATGTCCACTAGCACTGATCACCTATTTGAAAATAAAGTTCATCATATCGTGACAAAGCAAGTTCTAGAGTAACCCACAATGAAGGATTCTATCCATGTTTTGTCTAGTTCCATGATTCCCTCCTGCTGGTGACAGATAAAACATGTTGAGTATGCTATGTAGATCATATTATGGCATGAAACACCAAATTATAGCATAAACTTAGTACTTAAAATGTAGCAGCTCATACTAGTAGTAATGTGAATATTTGACTAATTTTTTTTCATCTTATGATAGGTGAGGTATAGGTAGAGTGATACCATGGTGAGGTAATTTTCATTATAAAAAAACTGCAGTCTGTCATGGGTTTTTATTATGAACATGGTTTCATCTAGGAAGAGATTATTGGTTTTAATATTATCATCATTATGAATGTTGGATAATGGATGTCTTGATAAATGATCATAACAAACATTCTCAGACACTTTTTTATCTTTTTTGATGATATTTAACTCTTAAATTAATATGATCCACCGCATTTGTTGTGATTTTGTGTTATTTCATATTAGTAGATATTTAAGTGTTGCATGATTAGTGTAGACCACTACTCTGGATAGAAAATGGTTTGAGAAAAACATTTCAAATTCATTGATGACTTCTAAAAGATAATTTTTGATATTTTATAATTTACATTAGTTTCATTCATTGTATGATAGGTATAGTAAATGGGATAAAGGATATTGATACCTTACTTTCCTAAGACAACGCTAATAGTGATGTCACTGGAATCACACATCAACTTAAAGTCCTTATCATAATCTAGTGAAATGACGATAGGAGTTGCCACTATGATTTTCTATAGTATATTTATTGTTCCTCGACACCCCTTATGGAATTTGAAAAAATATTCCTTAAACAATCGACATGTCATGGTTTGAGATATTTTCATAGAGAATTTAATTAGGTTGTAGTATAATCTTTTGTGGCCTGGAAAGCTCCTTATTCCTTTTACTTCTATAGACTTTGGTAATTCCTTAATTACATTTATTTTCATTGGATCCAATTCCATGACTAGATTTGAGATTTTATGTGAGAGGAATATTCCTCATTGGGCCAAGGAAAGGAATTTTTTTCATTTTTAATAATAGGATTTTATCTTCACATTTTTGTACCATGAGGTCCAAATTACTCAGGCACACCTCAAAGGGTCTTCTAAAAACTGATAAATCAGCCATAAATATTTTTAGAAACTACTCTTCCATATCATAGAATATATGTGTCATGAACTATTGAAAAGTACAGGATTGTTTAAACATACCAAATGAGATATATATATATATAGGTGATCATTTTTCAGGGAATAGTGAATATAGTTTCGGACTAGTCATTTATGTTATTTAGAAGTGTCGTGGCCTGATCTCCAACAACGTTTTCCTACGACATACATGGCGTGAAGGAAACATGGCGACTGATTTCCTTTCTTCCATTGCGGGCCAAGGTTCTGGTGTCTCTTGTTTCTATGACTTGAATTTCTTGAATGTGGAGGGGGTGAATATCATTAGAGGGGATTCCCTCAGCCTTCAATATTTCCAACCCCCTTAGGTCTCGGCCTCTCATGCTTTCCCCCTTGTAGTTTTCTTTCTTCTTTTCAATAAAATAAATAATATTGATGATGATTGATAATCAATTCAGACTCTCCATCTAATGATGGTTCGAGTTGAGATTATCTCATATTTATTATTCTTCACAAGGGTTAATACACCCTTATTTGGGAATAATTGTTCTAAATTTACCCATTTGCTATTATAAATAGAAGAATTGACTTATTTTTGATATATTTAAACACATCTTTCGTAAAAACCTATTTAATTGGTGGGTTAAGTAACCTCTAGGGTTCATATTTGGGTTTAGAACCTTCTTACAACAAAATCTTGTGGGTTTATATAATGGGGTGATCCCTTTGATGTCATCCACTCTCCATGATATTGAGTTCATGTAACTTTTAATGACATCAATAAACGTTTCCTCTTTTATATTGGTCATCCATGAGATTATAATAGCTAGCTATACTACTGAATTCTCAAGGAATATTTACAAGAATGTGATTGATAGAGGTTTTAGTTCCAAAATTGAAGGCTTTTTGATTGGGAGTATGAATGGTAGGATAATGAACCATATTAATGGTTAACATAAATTTATATCCGCATGAAGAATGCATTATTCTTTATTATGGTCTGAGTATCTTTATTAACATTTCTGGTCGTAAAATCATCTCCCTCATCATTAAGATAGATGTCTTGATAGTCGAATGTATAATATTTTTTACATTCCATCCTGCATGAAGTCGAAGAATACTTTTTCTTATCCAACTATGAATATTATTTAACCTTGATTTATACCAATTAGTGTATTTCAAGTGGCCTGAAATGGGTTTCCTAGAAAAATATGAATTTATACTTCTTCTTCCTTGTATAATATAAGGAAATTTGTAGGGAATATGAATTTTTCATCCTTTAATAAGATATACTTGATAAATCCTTGATGGTACATTACTAATCTGTCACGCAGTTATAGATCCACTCTTTTTTCCTTCAGTAATTGAAAAAGTTGTTTTTTAAATATTCTTAATGAAATAAGAATGATGCTCACCCATAAACACATGATTCTCTAATGAAGTCTCACTCACCTATACGGAATAGAATCAAGATGCTACTATAGACTCTCATTTTAGGGGGAATATTTTGTTGAATGATAGTAGGGAATTATTTTTTTGATTAAATGACTCCAAATCCTTCCATTTCATTTTCATGGATTAAAATTATTTCTTGATTTTGGTGTAAGAAATAATATAAATGATTGATATAAGAAAGGGTATATTGAGCTGTAATTTCTTATACATTGCTAGAAGTTTATTATACTACCCATAGATCATTCCATTCAATATTCTTTCTAAGAAGGGTATAGGTGGTTTATAAGCTTTCAGACCCACATAACCTTATTTACTTTCAAGATGATCTTTTATTGAAACATTTTCTATAGAATCTGATTCTAATTTTGTTTCTCAATTAGCATCATTTTCGTTATTGGTGTCATCCTCACTGATTACTATGGGAGGTTTCTCATGTTATTTAAGACTCTTTTACTCACAATATAAAGGTTATTCATGGTATAGAACATTCCCACTACTAATAACAACTACCTTTACCTCTTCTCGAGAGTGAATCTTAGTGTCACTGGGAAATATACTCTATTGGCAGTCTGATGAGGTCATTGAGATTTGACCCATTTTATGCCCATGATTCCTCATAGAAGATCATTGGTTTTCTATTTCCATATTTTGGTTAGTCATCATTTGATCAACTTATTAAACAAATGATAAGGGATTGTTTTGATTATTATACTATAGTGGCATGGATTATTATAGAATCTTTTTTAGAGAAGGATGTAATTACTACTGAGATCAAGGGTAAAGGGTTGATGAGATTTTCCTTTTGGGGTTGAGGAGATGGATTTTGAAGTGGGAACATAGGTGGTACCTAACTCTAGGGTGGTTCTTGACCAATCCTATGTTGATAGTATTCTTGGTTGTGTTACTGTTGTGGATGCTAATTTAGTCTCGTTGGGTTGTATTTCTATGGTTGGTAATGTTGAGTATATTGGAATTATTAAATTTTTTTATTGAAATTGAATTAATTATAATATTAAGCCCTTTTCCCCTATCTTTTCCAGGAAATCCTATTACGGGTGCATAACTCCAGACATTTAACATGATTGAATCACATTCATAGGAGTTGGAGGAGTGGTGGTGTAGTAGGTAACTGAAATCAGTTAAGAATTTTTTTTGTACGATCGTCCCCTTGAACTATAAGATATGTACTCTCTTATAATCTGTGGAATCTATGATGAGTGCATCCTTGATCACTGTGTCACATACTAGAATTACGGGAGGGTAACATACCAAAAATTTTATCAATTGAATTTCACTCATCCTATAGTAACTTCATATACTATAAATCTCATAAAATCAATTATAGAAAATAATAAAAACTTTATAAATGATGAATTTATGAAATAATAAGTATTTCTAGAAGTTATGGAGACAATACTAATGAAATAGTAAAATGACCGTAAGAATAGTAATGTGACAATTATGAATAGAAAACCAGCCAAATTAATAGCAACCTCACCCAAGAATGCATAAATAAAATTTAGTAATCTTATAAATGAATTTATGGTATAATTATATAATAGTATATATAAATAAATGTTTTAAAAATTATTAATTTAGTGTAGGTATTTTTATAAGTAATAAATATTTTATTATACTTTTATGATTAATTTAATAATATGAAAGAAAATTTATTTTCATAAAGTGTATTTTTAAATTAATAATTTTATATCTTATGGTTTTAAGATAAATTTTTCATACCATAAGTAATATTTTAATTTTTTATAAAATCAGTTATAAATTTAAAATTTGTATATTTCAAGTAAAAAATTATTTTAATAAAAAATTAAATTGATCATTTTATTAAAATTATTTTAATAAAATAAAGTAAATATTTTGGTTCTACATGTCAAAAAATTGTTAGGGTGAATTTTTGGGATATTTCTAAAATACCTTAGTTTTTGATGAATAGTAAACTTCCATAATTTACAATGAATGCTAAATTCATGAATTATGCAGTCTTATATGATGTATGTCTGGTTTGAGCCTAAAATACTGAAATGAATTTATTATTTTAAAATAATTATTGATAACTCACAAATTATTATTAGTCATGCACCTAAATAGTAAACTAATTAATATAATAATGACAAAACACCTATCTCCTCCACTATAAATACCACCCATCACATCTCTTTCTCCTGACACCTCTAAATATTTGAGATCTTCCCAAATTCTACCTAATACACTTACCTATCCTCTAACCACTTATAGGATATCTTGGTCTCATCAAAAGACCAAAACCATTTCTATAAGGAGGTTCTCAAAGATGATAAATCCGAGAGATAATATCCTTTTCCATTTACTTTTAATTTCTTTTCAATTTCATTACTTTCTACACATATCCTCACCTACCCTAATAAAAAAACCATGTTAACTCCATTACCTTAAATATACTATAATTATATCATTTCAATTGAATATCCCTCATTAATCATCTCTCTCTCCCTCTCAATTTTTCAAAAAATTAAATCAACATTCATGATGTGCCAATTTACAAACATCATGGGTGATGCACATTCATTTTCCTTTATCACCTTTATGTATATTAATAAAACCATTATAATTTTTGAAAAAAATTATAAACCATTTTTTACAACCCTCATTATATTCTGGAACTATTTTACATTCATGATACTAAATGATAAAACCAAAAGTGTTCGTTGTTAATAAAAAACCATCGAAATTAACCTAAAACGATCATCATTAGCTTTTATCTGAAGATTCATCCCCATAAAACTTAACCAAATTCATTATAAGATCATTTAAACTTATATAATATCATTACAAACCTACAATAACAAATCTGGATATTTATCCACATTTTACATAAACTTCCATTCATGTATTTAAGTGAGATGATCAAGAAAACTAAGAAATGAAACACTCATAAATGATGAAATTTAACTATATAACCTATATAAAAGGCATAAATGAATATAATAAGACCATAATTAATTAAATTATATTATATGTTTTTTTTGGATTTGTTAATTTAATAATCTAATGTGATTATAAATGATACCAAAGTGAAGAAATCATTTAGAGATAATGTAAGGAGAATTTTCGAACACAACTCTATTTCTTTGTGTTTTACAAATATCACCACATTTATAGTATGGATATTCCTTAAATATCATTTCATTTTCATTATATTACCATTTTTGGGATAAATATGTTTTCTATTTGAGTTTTTTTAAAACACAATGTTTTCAAAAAGAAGTCTTCTCTCAAAAAACACACCTTTTACTTCTCAATATTATTTTTTGTCACTCAAGGATGTTGATTCTTATATCAAGTATGTTATTACCTATTTATAAACCAAATTTTATGATTTTATGATTTATTAAATTAAACACATTTTTCTCCATGGGTTATTTTATGTTCAAAATTGATATACGTTTTGGGTGGCATTCATGATAATGTAAATGTTATGATGTGACGGGTCCACCCGGAATTATATTACGAAATGTAAATGTTATGATGTGATGGGTGTGGATGGAATTATATAGCACTCCAATCCATTTGGTAATGTGATTTATCTCATGATAAAAGTGAAATATGAGTGAACATGATGATATCTTTCTTCCCAACTATGTGTGGTAGTTAACCACTAAGACATGATGTTTCAATTTTATGAATTGCCACATTCCGTAACTCTTCATAATGCTTCCTCTCATGATTATGATCCTATGCATATGTTATGATGATAATAATTATTCTCACCCTTTGTAATATTGTTTCATGTTATTATCTATCATCTTAATATAATTTACCCCCCCCATTTTATGTATAACCTTAGTTGATAAATTATTATAAGAAGAATGTGAAGACCTCAAAGAATCTAAAAATAAGGAATTAAATAAATGTTTATTTTTTATTTTGTAAATTTTTTATATGGACCAAATTTGTTCAATACAGAAAACATTTGGATAAAATTCATGTTATTATTTTACGTTGTTTATCCTTAAAATTATGTAATAGTAATGTAATAAAAATAAGGGTAGCTATAGTTGGTATCAAATCATGGTTTTGTTAATTTCAGAATTAGTATTATAGAAACATACTGAAAATACTTAGTTTGAGAATAACTATATTTAAGAATAGAAGAACCATTTCTAAACCTAGGGACCCCATAACATATGTCTTTAGAGTTCATTTCAAAAAGGGATAAATTACTCATAACTTTCTGACTTATTTTTTGTTCTAACCTTTTCGATTTAAAAAAATGGTTCGAACCGAGAGAAACTAGGACAGCAAACTATGTGAGGGAATATTCTCTGATTTCAAAAATGACATCCCCAATGACTTGGGGGTGGATTTTAAAATTTCATAATTATTACTACCCAGCTATCTAAATTTATAAACAATAACATGAATAATGTGGAACATCCACCTTCACCTAAGAGGGAGAAGCCAGATGTTGTATGTTTGATGCTGTAACAACCGCCAATATTTAGTGGATTTTATGATCCACATGTCATAGAATAGTAGGTAAACTCAATAGAGAAGATATTTTACGTGCTCCACTATTCTGATATGGAGAAGGTGACTATTTCCATTTATTGTCTAGATGTATAGGCTAACCAATGGTGGGAATTGATTATGAAAATATATACAAAGTGTTAAATTGAATAGATAGAGTGGGAATACATTAAGATAATGGTTCTTAAAATGTATTTCCCATGATCTATTCATAAAAATTAGAGAGAGAATTAATAAATCCGAACAAAATGTAAGAAGAATATGTCTTGGACTATGAAGAAATTTTTTGAAGGATTTCAAGTTATGATTCAGGTTTTTGTATCAGTAATCATAGGAAAATTAATAGATTCTTTAGTACATTAAAACCACACCTTGGAAAGATTCTATAAATTTGATACTTTAAGAGTTATGGATATTTTATTTGATGTTCTATCAAATTGTAGATGATGTTTGGAGAATGGTACCATGGCTATAGTGATATGAAATGAAATATGGAGTTCAAGTTGGATGATTAATGAGAAATGTTTAATGAAAACTCAACCAACCACATGTAAAAAATGTGGGAAGAAGCATCATGGGAACTATCTAAAAGGGATTGGGAAATACTTAAAATGTGGGAGAGAAGGATACTAATATCATTAATTTAGAAAAGTCACGAGGTAGAAAAAAATGTGGTAGAGAAAAGGATATCACCACACATGGTTCTATACTACTATTATAGGGAGAAATGAAAGGTATATTCTATCAATACTGTGGAAGTAGAGCATGAAAATGAAGCCATAAAAGGTACAATTAATATACACTCAAGGAGGGAAAAAATATTATATGATTTTGGTTATATCCATTCCTTTATTTGTTGCATGTTTTCTAGAACTATTGAATGTAATCCCCAAATCCTTGAAGTACAAATATCAGTAAAAAAAATTCTAGTGGTGAAATCATTTTAATCCAAGTGTTGGACTCTTATATTATTGACTAATATGGGAAGATTCTTCTAGGAAATTTGATAATAATTATCTTGGTGGAATTAGACGCTATTGTATGGATGGATTGGATCTCTTTATTTAGGGAATACAACAAATATAGTGAAAAGGAAATATCTTTACATATTCCAAACCATCCCATTATTCTCTACAAATGCAAGGATGTTCATGAATCTCCTTTCAAAAATCCTTCAATGGTGTGGGTGTTTATTATTCATAAATAATTATACCTCACTCAAATGGTTGAGTCAAAAGAAAAATTTCAAACTAGAGGTAATTCCCATCATGAGGGAATAAATTGATGTATTTCTAGAAATGCTACCCGAACTTACCCCAGATCGTGATGTTGAGTTCTCAATAGAACTCATAATCGGAGGTACTACCATATTAAAGTGTCCCTATAGTATGGATCCAATAACAAATGAGGAGTTAAAAAACAGAGGTAATAACTTTTTTAAAAAGGGTTCATTTCCCAATTGTATGAACTTGGGGTGTGCTAGTGCTATTTATCATGAAAATGGATGGATTAATGTGGAAATGTATTGATTATCAAAATCATAACAATATAACTATAATGAACATGTATCTTCTTATAAGGACTGTTTACATGTTTGATCAGTTAGGAAGAGCTCAGTACTTCTCAAAGGTGGATCTCCATTCTGGGTGTCATCACTAAAAGGTGAATAAGTAAGATATTTAGAAGACTACCTTCCGTAAAAGGTATGGGCACTACAATTTTTTGGTTACACCCTTTGGATTTACTTATTCCCTTGAAATATTAATGATTTTGATGAATATAGTCTTTAGACATTACCTAAAAAAAATTTGATATTTTTTTATCAATGATATTCTCATCTACTCCAAGATCAATGAGAAACATGAAGAACATATAAGGATTGTCTTACCGAAGTTAAGGATGGAGAATTTTTATTCCATGTTCATTAAGTGTGATTTTTTTATGAGGAAAGTCACATTTGTGGGACATGTTATCACAAGTGTCTGAATTTCTATGGAACCTTAAAAATAAATGGAAATTGAATATTGTACCATACCATCTAATTTCATGTAAATCTATATTTTTCATGGATTATAGGGGTACTAATGAAGTTTTGTGATAAATTTCTCAGGATTTTTAAGAATTCTAACTATATTAAAAAGGATAGGGGTAATGTTTTTCTAGACATAAGAATGTGAGGAAAGCATCATGGAGAAAAATAAGAGATTGATCACTAAACCTATACTCAAATTATGAAAAATTGGGTAAATTTTTATGATATAAAGTGATTCATAAGAGAAATTCTTGGGTTGGGTGCACATTAAAAATGATAATTTGATTTCCTATTCTACTTGGAAGTTGAAGATCCATGGGAAAAACTACCCAATACATGATCTCGAGAATGTAGTTGTGATTTTTTATTGAAAATTTTGCAACACTCCCTCTATGGTGAGAAGTTTGATATATATACATATCACAGAAGCCAAAAGTATATATTCCCACAAAATGAGATCAACATGTGTCAATGGATATGGTTAGAGAAAATAAAATATTACAATTTCACTATTCACTATAATCCTAGGAAGGAAAAAAAGGTAGCCGATATTCATAGAAGAAAATAACCTCCTACTCTATCTATGTAGTGGATATATAAAGCCATTATCTTCATGGATATGAAAAGTATGGATTTGGAAACAATAACAACACGTATTTCATCCTACCTTTCCCAAATTATTTCTTAAACATATATCAATGATAAGATAAAGGAGGAATAAAGGGATGATCTAGAGTTTCAAAAGAAGGTGAATGCAGTAGAAGAAGGGAAGCTACAAGAGTCCCATACCGATGATGATGGTGTGATTCAGTTTGAAATGAGGATCTGTGTGCATTTGTGACCTTGGATAAAGAAGAATCTATTTGAAAATGCACATATATCCACTTTCTCTATCTATCCTAGGATTACCAAGTTGTAGAGTGATTTCAGAGAACACTTCTTGAGGGATAACATGAATAAAGAGATTGTTGACTATATCTGAAGGTTCCTGACATTCCATCAAGTTATTGAAGAGAGAAAAATGTCCAAATAGATGATTAAACCATTTGTTATACTCATTTGGAAATGGGATACTGTCAATATGGACTTTTTTACAGGTCTATAGGAGAAATCCAAAGGAAATAATACGATATGGGTTGTGGTGGAATGGCTCAACAAGACATCCCACTTTATCATTATTCGGTAAGATTTACCACTTGATAAAATTATAAAATATAGGTGAATGATATGGTGAGACATCATAGGGTTCATTTATTGATTTTATCAGATCATGATCCAAGGATCTCATCTAAATTCTAGGGGAGTATTCAACTTTATTTCAGTGCTAAATTAAATTTCATCACATCATATCACCTCAAACTGATGGCTAATATGAAAGGACTATTCTAGAACTTGAATATATACTAAGTGACAATTCATTTGAATTAAAAGGAGGTTGGGATCAACATCCCCATTTTTTGATTTCTTGTACAACAATATAATCCACCCATGTATTTAAATGGGACCATATGAAACTCTATGTGAAAAGAGATGAAGAACTCCAACCTGTTGGCATAATGTTGGTGAAAGAATGATAGATGGACTTAATCGTGTAAAAGAGATGAAAGATAATGTTTAATCCATCTAGAAATACATCAATGCATCCAAGAGTTTGAAAAATATCTATTCTAACAGCCATCAAAGGGACTTGGAGTTTTACATCAGAGATAAATTCTTCCATCGAATATCACCACAGAAGTGAGTTGTGCGGTTTGGAAAGAAAGGGATGTTATGATTAAGGAACATTGTACACTTTTAGATCCATTATCACAAATGATCCATGGCCTATATTGTTGAACATTCACTATATATGGATCATGTTCATGATGTGTTACACATATCATTGCTGAAGAAGTACATACCAGATCAATCACATGTATTGTACTTATAGGAGGTATAGCAGGAAGATGATCTCTTTTACGAGGAAGGGACAACAATGACTATAAACCAAATAGATTAGGTTCTATGCAACAAGACAACCCACCTTGTAAATGTTTTGTTTAGGAAACATATGTATAGGGTTGAAACTTGAGAACAAGAGGATGCGATTGATGAAAAATAAACTCACCTATTTTTGTAACATGAAATTTTTAGAGAAAAATTTCAAAATGGGGGAAAAATGAAACAATGAAAATTTTTATCAATGTAATTTCTTCCTTATTATGGTAATTTCATAAAGTTTAAATGAAATAAAATCACTTATATAACATCATAAAAACTTTAAAAATGAATAATTTATGAAATAAGAAGTATTTATGGTATTTAAGGAACCAATACCGATGAAATAATCTCTTGACCAAAGGAATAGTAATCCGACCATAATGAATAGTAAAGAAACCAAATGAATAGTACCATCACCCATTAATTTATAAATAAAATTTAGGAATATTATAATAGAAATTATTTTATAATTATATCATAGTCAAAGTAAATAAATTATTTAAAATAGTATTAACTGAGTGTTGGCATTTTTGTAAGTCCTAAATATGTAATTACAATTTTTTGATTAATTTAATATTTTAAAAATAAATATTATTTTCATAAAATTTATTTATAAATTAAAGTTTTTATTTATTATGGTTTTAATATAATTTTATGAGAATTTATGTATTTTTCCACAGTGTTATAAAATCAGTTATAAATTTTAAATTAAAATTTTCCTAGTAAATGAAGAATGTAATTAAAAATTTAATAAATCATATTTATGAAATTATTTTTATAAAAGGGTGTTTATATTTTGATTCTACATGTAGATAATTTTTTTGGGTGAATTTTTGGGATATTTCTAAAAAACCTAAATTTTTTATGAATAATAAAATATGATAAATTTTGATAAAAACCGAATCTATGAATTATAGAGTAATAGACAATGTATGGTTGATGTAAGCCCAATATATTAAAATATCTATTCTTATTTCTGTATATATAGTGACAATTCTCAAAATATTCATATTCTTGAGTGAATATAACAATCTAACAAATATAATAATCAGAAAACATCCCTCTCCTCCTCTATAAATACTACCCCTCGCCCCCTCCAATCCTCACACCGCTCAATATTTGAGATTTGAAAAAATTGATTCCAATACACACACCTATCCCTTTACCCTAATCTAGGATATATTGGTCATAGAAAAATACAAAAATCATTTCCTTTATGAGGTTCTCAAGAAGGATAAATCCAATAGGTTAACCCATTTTCCTTTCACTTCAAATTTCAATTGAATTTCATTTCTTTGATCTCTTATCCCCACATCCCCTCATACAAATGAAATGATAAATCCATTACATTAAATATAATGTAATTATATCATGAAAATTTATAATAAATAATTAAACCTCTCTCTCTCTCTCTCTATCTCTCTCTTCTATTGTGGTGTTGAAATCATCATCCGTGATGTGTCAATTTATCGACATCATAGGTGATGCACTTTCATTTTCCATTAACGCCTTCAAAGATGCTAATAAAAACATTATAATGGATGAAATATACTATAAATCGTATGTTAAAACCATCTATATGTTGTGGAACTAAATTATATAAATAATACTAAATTATAAATAAAAAAGAGTTAATTGTGATCGAAAAACTACCAAAATTAACCTAAAATGATCATCATTGACATTTATATAAAGATTCATTTTAATAAAATATAACCAAATACATTATAATATCATTAAAAATTATGGAAGATCATTAATAACAAATAATAACAATTAATGAAATTTATCGACATTTTACATGAACTTCTATTCATGTAAACAAGTGAGATGATCAAGAAAACTATCAAAATAAACACTCATGAATGATGAAATTAAACAATATAACTCATCTAAAACGCCATAAATGAAAATAATAAGACCATAATGAATAAAATTAACTTATAAAAGGTTACTTATTTTATAATTAATGCATTTTATGTAATTATACAAGATCATAATTTGAATAATGTATTCAGTCATAAGGTAAGGGGAATTTTCTAACCCAACTCCCTTTCTTTAGGGTTTCCCTATTTCACCCCATTTTTATAATGAATATTACTTATATATCATTTATTCATAAATATATTAACTTTTATAATATATAAATGTTTTCTACTTGAGTTTATGATAAACACAATGTTTTCTAAAAGAACTCTTTTTTTAAAAAAAATACACATTTTACATTTTGAGATTATTTATTCTTCACTGAAGGTTGATGATTCTTATATCAAGTATGTTATTATATATTGAGAACTCAAGTTTTATTAATTTATTATTTGTGATATGAAACCAATTACCTTCCATGGGTTATTTTATGTTCAATATTGATACATGTTCTACGTGGCATGCAAGATAATGAAAATCATATGATGTGACACATACACCAGGAATTATATAAAGAAACGTAAAATATATGATGTGATGGATGTACTAGGAATTGTTTGGTTCTCAAATTCATTGGGTAATGTGATGTATCTAACAAGAAAAGTGAAATATGCATGTACATAATGATAGGTTTGTTCAAAACTATGTGTGGTAGTTGACTACTGTGACATGATGTTTCATTTTTATGCATTGCCACATTCAATGCCTTTTATTGATGATTCCTATCATGATTATGATATTATGACTATTTTATGATGATAATGATTATTCTCACCCCATTTTATATTGTTTCATGTTCTTATCTATCCTCTTTCCAATCTTTTTTCTCAACCCTTTTTGATGTATATCCTCAGGTGATTACTTGTTCAAAGAAGAATGTAAAGAACTCCATGAAGCTTGAGAATAAAAAATGAAATAAATTTATATGTCTTATTTTTTAAATTTTATTCCGTGGTCCTAATTTTTTCAAGACCCCAATCCTTTTTATACTGGTCATGTAATGATTTTATGTTTTTTATTCTTAATATGAAGTAATAGTAAAGTAAGAAAAAGTGGGGTCGCTATAGGGATACCTCTTCTAGAAGTCTTTGGCCAAATCTAATCATTATATTCATGAGTTCTAAATCTATATTTTCATTAACTATAGTTCTTGCAGCTGGTTGGAGTCCGTAACAGAACTTCTGATGTCGGAACTTTCTAGTAAGCTCTTAGAAATGTTCACAGGCTTCCAAGCCTAATTTTTTATATATCATGGAAATTTATTGGATGTGATTCCTAAGCTTCCAAGTATATATAGGTGGAATGTAATTATCTAGAAACATCTTGAACAGTCCATAAAACACACGATTGACTTGGGATCTTGGATGTTGAGAAAATCCTTGGATCATAAAAATAATAATAATGAAATACACATATTCAAATTTAATCAAATAAAAAACCCTGGTTATGGAAGGCCTCACAATCCTATAAGATGTTATAAATATGATCCCGGGGTTTTAAATTTGTATCCCACTAAATTAAACCATGTTCTATATCATGTGAATTAGTCTAGGTTTGAACTCAAAAGTACGCTACTTGGTAAGAGGGCACAGAATGTTGGTTACAACACCAATTATGGAAGGTAATCCCTAATCCATAATGGTGCACTAAAATACCTATGGATTATATCCTTGATTTATTTGTGGAAATTATTGATTATTATGAGTGCGAGGAAGTGAAAGATCATTGCACTTATCTATTGTGAAGCAGTGGTTATATCTAAATATCGATTCATGTTAGGATCAAATATAGGAAGTTATTGCACATCAAGGCTCGTCCAGAATTCCAGTGGCCCCTAACACACACACTATTTGAGAAAAACTGAGAATATATAAGTGATTTTAAGGGAGAAAAATGTAAAAATAATGGGGATAGAGTGAAGTTAATCGAAGGTTCAATCTAAAGGCTATTATTCCAAGGAAAATGTAGTCCCTAAAAATAGAGCCAAATTTTACATGCCCAACTGGATTCTTTGGTTCCTATATATGTGATCAGATTATATTTTTTGTTATTATGAAATTATAGTTACTACTAAGGATTAGTAATGTAAAATTGTGGGGTTTAACCCATAGGGAAAACCGGATGAAAAGAAACCACGTGATTTAAACCCCATAGAAATATTCTTCATCTTCACTCTTCATGTTGGATTTTTATAGAATTATGTTTCTTGGAATTAGATATGATAAAAAAAAGTGATCAATTTCAATTTAGTGGATTTAGGGAAAATATAATCCCAAATTTTTCTTGGGATATTTCTATGACTAAGGTTTTTAAGTGGGGAAAGGGAAACTAAGTGGTTTTGGTCATCCTAATGGGATCTACCTACACAAAAATTTAACCTTGGTATGGTCATATATAGTATCCTTTATTCATTATGTTTATCTTTTATAGCATAAAGCGTCATAGGATAATGGTCATAGCCTTATAAAATACAATTAGGCTAGGTGCATTCAATTACACTTCTCTTGGTTAGGGTAGTGCAATTAAATGTGATGAAATGTTGTTTTCAACCTAATTACTATAAATCTTGTTTATAAGGTTTGATTTATATAATAATTAGGCTCCAAACACACCTAATCTTGACCCCTAACCCTATACGGATTCACTGCACTTGGAGATGTTGTTCAAAATCAATGAGATAATAAACTAGCTCAACATAATAATAAAACAATTCAGATATTAGAAATCCAAACATGTGGGAATTAATAATAAATTAAAAATATTTTATGAAATAAGAGTCATGGATTATCAATTCATGCATTTAATTAATTTTTTTTGTTGAAATGGGTATTGCAATGGAAACAGAATTTAAATGATTGGATAACAGATGAACAAAGGAAAACAATGTAAATGGATTTGATAAGACAAGTACAAGAATATATTAATATTATGTTTAGAATGAAAAAAGTAAAATAAATTGAGTCTAAAATGAGGTAGAAATCATAGGTCACCACTATATTTTTTGTAGTAGGTTTTGCCAAAATATTTATATGCTTGATAGATACCTGACATGAAATGAATTCACATCATGCATTTTAATTAAGTGGTTCTATATCGAATTTTAAATGAAAGGAATTCCCTGTATAGTGTGTACTTATGATCGATACTATCCTCCTAGAATCTTGAATCTTGTAGATTTATTGGGTTATTTATTTGACTGGAATAAATCTCAAACTTTTTCATCTCATGTAAATTCTACATGCAATGTATGTGATTCAGATATAATACATTATTCTTGTTGTGTAATTTTATCTGTAATTTGTCTTTGAAAATATCTTGATGCAAATTGTATTTAAACAATGTTCAAACACTTAATTTCATGTAATTTATCACTTTACATCATTTGGTGTATAGGGATAAAATAATAAATGATGAATACATTTCCTGAAATCAGTTCATAATGTGTAAAACAGGGTTTTTTCATTTATATCATTTATTCTTTTGATTCAAAAATTCCTAATTCATATGAAAACAATGAAAATCCGAGTCCATTATTGGATATAACATGGTTAAAACATAGATAAATGTATCCAAAATGTGTATATAAGTATGAGTGATCAGGTACTAATTCCACACTACAACAGTTGAGAGGTGTCCCCTTTTCTTAAAGTAATAACAATGTGACCTAGGAGGGGCCACATCATGGTGGAGGAAGGCTAAAGGTAGCCCCTCTTCCCAGGTGTTTGTATATTTACCTATCAAAGATGCACCATGAGTTTTAGGGTGAGAGCATTTATCAATACACGAAACCTTGGTCATGCATCGAACAAGCTTTGGGTCATTTTTTACTGGAGGAAAACTCATATTTTAGGGGGATAACCTCCTTTTTTTTAGGACCGGGGGAATAGATATAGGTCTTTCAACCATAACCCAACATCACTCATCCCCTCATGGTTTACCCATGATGGGGTATGGAATTGAGTATTTTATTGGATGATTCATAAGTTTTTTTATTATTCCCACCAGAGGATGAGGTAAATCATCCGTAGAGATGGGGAATTCATATGTGATGTTAAGAAGACATCATGAAATAATGATGTAACATTATTTCACATTAATCCATTAGAGGAATTTTTCCTATGATGTCATTGGTTGTATAGAAAAGACATTTTGGGTATGGTTGGTTGTGTTTTCTGGGGTGCAATGTTTCCTAAAGCTCATGTGGTTATACATGATTGGGTGAGGCATGAATGAGCTTGGATGATGTATTATGGAGCATCGTGAGGATGGTAAATCCAAAATCAAGGGAGGTGGTTCCAATAATATTGATCAATATTCTTATTTATAAATTATTTTATACTTTCATTCATGTTTCATGTTTTTATATAGAGTTAATAGGTATTCAGAGAGCCCTAAATAAAAAATAAAGGTTGATATTGAGAATCCATGGGTTAGAATAAGTGATATTTATAACTTGAGGGATATTATTATCACCTAACGACTATGAATACAAGTGTATACGGTGTTTTTTATCATAAAAGAGACCATGGGTAGGTATTAGGATGTAATATGTGACATAGGTATCCTATGATGGTTTCCTTAGGGCTGGTTTAGAAGGAATGAGAGTCTTAGGCCTAGTTTGGTGGGTGAGATGGTCATATATGCCATTCCTAGCAAGGAGAACCCAATTGAGGGTGGATACATAGGTTTATTCATGCCATGAGTGGGAGAAGACCTATTATACTAGAGAGGGGGGATACAAGGAGGGATTACCATGAGGATGTAATTTACATCTCTTTAGAGAGTTCTGGGTGTTAAAACATGAGTGAGGGTTGTAATATGAGGTTTAGGATGATGATGTGGATTGACTTATTTATTACCATTTTAGATGGAGCCTAAAATATTTGAGATCATCATATAATTTTTATGATATACTGGTTCTATAGAGTAGGGGACACAAAATTTATGAAATACCATAGTATATTTTATGATGGGTGACGTGATAATGTGGAGTGTACTTGAAATTTATGGATTGATGATGAGACATGTTAGAGGTGAGGGTATTGGTCCTCAGTGACTAGTTCCTTATAGATAGTTGTATGATTTTGAGACCAATTGTGTTCCTTGTTTCTATTGCATGTGTGTGTAGGTTACAAACCTCACCATGATTCAAAATGGAGGGAATAATTGATTAGAATATACCCAAATTGAGAGGGTAGTGGTTGGGATGTGTTCCCATACCATGAGTGATTGGGTGTGGGTAGGAACCACCACCCCATGTGAGGATGTATTGGTCCACCAATTCTTCAGAGAACTATCATGAGAGGGAGAATGATGTAATTTGTAACATCTCATGAGTGAGAGTTCCTAATATATATGTGATGTGATGTGAGATATAGGTGAGGGACCCTTCCTTAAGAGATGAGGATGTGGTAATGATATGTATGACCACACCTTATGTGAGAAGGTTTTTGCAGGAGCACCTTGAGTGAGAATAAGAGTTTAGGTTTAGGATTTTAGACCCAACCCTGCCCCTTTGGGATATGGATAAGGATTTACTGGAAACCAATCCCTAATCCCTATGGAACAGGATAAGATAAATTTAGTGGAATGAGATGATGAAACAAGATGATATGATTCCTTTATAAACTAAACCAAGTCTGATTGAGTATTGTGGTGTCTTCGTTTGAACATGATGAAAAAATTCACATGGTCTCATGGTGGCCTGGTTAACACATTACATCCAACACACATATGTAACATGTTTATTTTCCTCTATTATACATGCATATGGAATTGTATACAAATGGATCTTAATGAGACCTCATTAGGATGATTTTCTCACAACTAGTATGGGAGCACTGGTGTATATAGACATCTTATGATTTTTTTAGTTCAATGAATATGATGTGAAGTGGAAAATGTGGGACTACTCAATTGGTATTTGGAGAGAGGGTTGATGTGTCCCTGGGATGGTAGTAGGTGTTATTGTTTATTTCTCCCTAATATTTATATTTTTTTATGAAATCAACTAAGTGGGGTATTAGTTGATACCTGACTGTATGATTATATATTTTATATTTGTCTTCATTGAATTATGTTTATTTATTTTTAAAAAATATGATTATTTGATGTATGTGTATGTTTATTTTATGATCATTTTTTAGTTATAACTAGAGGGAATAGTCTAAAAAATATACAATTTAGGCCCTCAACACTAGTTGGAAGCCTTTAGAATTCAACAAGGTATGATTTAGGCTCTGTAGTTCCATTGATATGCACAATGAGGAGTGGTCTGTGGGACATGGTGTTTTAGTAGAAAACACCTATCAAATGAACTCATTTAATAAATAATCATTATCCATGACACTATTACCCATTCTAACATCTATTTATTTACTAGAGATATTATATAGGGTCTCTTGAAAAAAATATAACAACCATTATCATCTTATTCCAAAAACATCATATTCCAAATGCATCAGTCTACAGTAGACATACTAAAATTTGTATGTCCCTATGAATATGTGGCATTAACCTATATAATTCACATCACTCCAAGTAACACATTAGAAAAATGTCCCTCCAACTCTAGAAAGTGACATTACCCCATGAATATATGGGAAACCCCATGTAACTTGCTCCACTTCATCCATAAACCCTCATAATCACTTCAAAAGTTTATTCATGAATATAGAACAATCCAATTGTTGTATTTTCCCGACCCATTTAAATGATAATAATTTCGTTATATTATAAAAAAATCATTTTTTATGAATTTCCACTCCCATATTTTAAATTAAAATTTGAGAATTATTAATTATTTGATAGGAATCGATTATCAACTATTGACATAAATTTACCATCATAAAATCTTTCCAAATAATTTACATATGAATTATAATCAATATTAAAGAATAATTTCTTATTTCATGACTATATCCACCATTTATTATTTCATATAACTATCAATTAAATATTCTATATTTAGGAAATTATATTTCCATAAATTATCCCTACACATTTCCATTAATTTTCAATTTGAATATATCATATTATAATTATTCAAAAACAATAATTATTCCACCAATTACATATTCCTCAATCGTCTCTAAATTGTAATTTATTATATATTGATTCTTTAATTTAACATATATTCTTTTTCGTTGATGGTTTTTATTTATCATCCTGGCCTGGAAAATCACAATCCTGGTAAATTAATATGGATCAAAGAATTATTAATGTTCAATTCACCCACATAAACTCCATTAAAAATACAATCCTTATATCCACTAGTGATGAAAACCAATGTTTTGTCTAGAATATAAATCTTTTTCTGCCTCTACATGATTTTCCACCACACATCATTCTCCCCAAAAAATTATTCATAGAAAAGAATAGAGATGAAAATGTCTTTGATAATGTAAATTGAATCCCAATGAATCATTTACACTATGTAAATCCCTTATTCCATTCATCCATGCAACATAATATTTTTATTCATGAAAAATAATGAAATATATAAAAATAGGCGGGTAGAGAAACGTGGCCACCCCAGGTTTAGGGGACGTAATGTAGTGAAAGATGAGGGCATCCCATCTAATCAAAATAATAGTCTCATGCTTCATATAGTTGGTGTTGGGAAGATAGGTGTCGATAGGACAACATGCTACCAGTGAAGCAAGTTGATCAGAAACCTTGTTACCCACATGTCTTGTGTGGGTTACATGAAAACATCTATGAAGAATACCTCTACAGTTTCGGACGGTGTACGAAATAGACTAAGGGTTGGAACCTTTTCCCTAAAAGGAGTCATGTAGGATTAGGGAGTCAATCTCAGTATGAATAATTTCTAGCCTCACCTGTCTGTGCAATTTGAGCTTGGTGAAAAATGCTTTGGACTCGTCTTGGAGAGAATACCATGTACAATAGAAATCAGTGAAGTCAATAACAACCCTCCCCCCAAAATTTTGAACCACTCCCCCTTTTTGCATATCACCACCAACACATGACCCATCCGTAATTAGTTTTTAACCTTTCTCTGGTGGTTGCTAGTAAATCTACTGCCCCTTCGATCTATCATTAATGATTTGAACTTGGGGGGAGGAAAACCTAAAATGCACGCAGTGGGGGAGATTCCCACCCATTGTTGATAAGTGAGACCATGTCCCCAAGAAAGTTCCTCATTCTCACAACTATGTCCCTCGCTGTAGGTAGGACACCTTCGTGTCTGTCCTGGTTCATGGCCAGCCACATACACCAGCAGCCATCACATAACACAATAGACTTCACCACCCTTTAAGGACCCTTATCAGATGTCACGTAAAACCATCTTTCAAGAAACAAACCATCACCAAAATCACTAGAGGAAATAGAAATACAACTACCAAAGAAATTACAGATTGCATGAGCCCAATTTCCTTCAAAAAATAGATGATTTATACTCTCCTATTGTGGGTTATTACAATAGTAATAAATTAACACAAAACAAATATCCACCTTCTTAATATTTTCATCAGTATCCCCTGCATTATTCCTTACTCTCTGGGTGAGGAATTTATACTTTTCTAGTATCTTATATCACCAAACCACATAATTTCCACTACCATGAAGGTCTTATGAGGATAAAAGCATGTGTAAATCCATGGTCATAAAATTCCCCAAAGTGGATGGAGTGAACATGCACTTATTAGGTTCATGGTTGCTTGAAATTGACTCAATGATTTCAGGTTATTCATCTTCTAGGACTGTCTTGGTAATCCTAGGGGTTGCCTTGCCTCTTTAAAAGTGATTGTGGGAGCAGGGAAGCCTGAGTAACTAAAAACAGAGCATACCTAATTACAATTCTAGAAAGAAATATCCACATATCCCACCACCCAGTGAGAGTGATGTTAAAGGAATTGGATGAGAGGGTAGATCTTGTCCAAGAAGGAAGAAACATGGCTACATACTTCCCCCTCATTCCCTTCACACTTGCAGAACATGATCTTCCCCCAAAGAGTAATTTTCTCGATAATTTTCCATGAAATTATAGCACGCATATAGTAGAGTGTTCTTCTAAGACTTCTAATATTAATTCCACCATCATGGATGGGTCACACCATCATATTAGAAGAAACCCAATGCCTTTTTACCTCTGAGAGAGCATCTGTAGAGACCCAAAGCTTGATGTACATGGACATTACATTACTTTTGCGGAATACTTAATAAATAACAAAAATAGAAAAAAAAGGACCGTAATAGTTTAGTGTCTTTGGAAACTCAGAACAGAGTCTTCTAAGCATGGTGAAAGATCTTCAACATCTCTCATATAGATATTAACCTTTTGTTTTCTTACTTAAAACCTTTCTTTATATCCTGGGGAAAAGAAAACATATAAAGGGTGAGCTCAAATGCTCAGTAAGGGTAAACATAGAGAACATAAAACAGTCCAGAAACATTTGAATGTAAAAACATGGGTATTAAATCTAAACATCAAAATCTTGAGCAATGACATAAAACATTGCTGTACATAAAGCATAGATAATAAAAAAACCTTAATCATGATAAAATAGCATAGGAATAAAACTTTTAATTGTGTAAAAACATTAAGCACATGATATTATTTCCATAGTATCCAAGGCATTGCTGCCAAGACTATCTTAGTGGACAAAGTCCCTTACTAAACCGGGTTTACTTGCCGTTCCAGCCCTGTATTACTAAACAGGATTTATTTGCTATTTCATCCATGTCTATCTCTTGAGATATAAATCTTTACCCAATTCATTGGAGGGAGATATAGGTCCCACCCATCTCATAATGAAATCATTCTTTCGTGTGCTACAAAATAAACATACATCATTCATAATAACCCAACGAATAAAATGGGCTTCTTAAACATCAATCCATCATAACATAATCCATATAAAACAAATGTATATCATTTCATCATAAGAGAAGTTAAATCATGTAAATCATATAGAAATTATACTTGAAACATACACATATGAAATAATGTCATCTTAGAAGGAAAATGATTTTGATAAAGCACTTGAAATGAATTCTTGAGGAAAACATCCTTTCTTCTTGAAAATCATCTTCTTTCCACAAAATTCCATTAAATTTTAAAAGAAAAGTATTTTGTTGAAAATAGTCATTAAATATTGTAGAGTAAGATTCATGAAAATAAGGAGTTATGAAACTGTAAAAATCCGTTCATGCCGTATATTTTTAAAAAAACATTCTTCCCGTACTTTTGCTGGAAAAGTTAAAAAGTACCTCGTATGATAAAAAAATAAAATTCCATACATAACATGTAGTAAAAGTCAAAAATGGGTAAAAATTACTTCAAACATACATGAAAGCATTTTTATAAAACATGGACATGGATGATAAATATAACCCCAGTAAATACTTACACAAAAGCAATCTCAGATAGAAAACAATTTAAATTGCAACATTATCCCTTACCTTAGGTCCGATATGCTTAATAATTATCCGAAACACCTATATAATGATTTAAATAATTTCATTTTCTTATTACAGAATAATATTCATTGTTATGATATCATATATGGTTCACTTATGACTTTATATTACCAGTTCTTTTGTAAATTCCATGTTAAAGAGCGTTTTGGGTAAAATCGTTTCATTTTTCATCCGTGTTTTGACTTGAAATTATTCATATGATTACTTAGATCATGATTACTTAATTAAAGAATATAAAACATTATTTATATATAATATATATTCATAATATATATATATAATAGATTGATAAATGGAAAGAAATACACCGTTCATGGAGACGGTAGGCCATACGTACACATGAAAGCTATTTTCGTTTCCTTATTAAATTGAATAGAACTAAGTATTTGACATAAATACAAATATACATAAATATAGTATCATTATTATGTCATATTTTTCATTATTACTTATTATATATACTTTATAATCATTCATGAATTGTTAACATAGAAAATGAATCTCATCGCGTCGTGGAGAGGGTAATCCGTACGTACGCACAAACGATGATATAATTCCCATATTTAATGAATGGAATTGGAGTGAATGATATAATATCTTATAATTATGTTATAATAAACATATTTAGTTATTATTTACACCATTATAACCATCCATGTTAGGAGGTTGTGGAAAAAAATATTACACCACGGCGTGGAGACGGTATTCCGTACGTACGCACGCGCGGTGATTTCATTTTCTGTAGGATGGATAGAAAATGAAATAGGGTTGTTTCATATTTATAATAACATATTATTACATGAGTTATACTGATGTTATTACTTCATAATTAAACAACTAATGGAGAATATGTATAAGAAGAAATAAATGTGAAAGAATTGGTAACAGATATTACATCTTCTTCGACACGCCTCTTTGAAATCTCCTCTTAGGGCACTAAGATTGGTCTTTGAAGAATACCAGGACCTCTAGGATGTTTCTAGGGAAGTGTAGAAGAGAAATTGTCAGGGGTTGGCCGAGCCTTAAGGCTAAATGTGGTGTGAGGAGGAGAGGGAGGAGGTTCCCTTTTATAAGGGAGGAGAGTGGCACCTTTGGAATCCTCAAAAATATTATTTTAATATATATTCAAACCCCACATAAAAACCTCCGAAAATGACTAAATTCGATGCTTTGATGAGATAGGGTTGTAATATAATCAAAAAATCAAATTTATACATGTTTTGATCTTATTTTAAACCTTATAATTTTGATTTATCCTTATTTAATCTATTTAATTTTATTTGTGGTAATAAAATTATAAGTTATAAATGGTTATAAATAATCACTTATATGTTGTTAATTTTACATAATTGGATACTTTATGACACTTTATAATATAAAAATTTTAATTTATAATTTTTAAATATTTATTTCATTTTTAAACAATTTTATAATAGGTAATTTTTATAAAATTACAATAGTTTCAATTTTGACACTATTAATTTGTTTGAATTTAAATAAAATATATGCAGAAGATATGTTCAAACTAAAAGATTTAATATATTAATAAAATGTCATATTAATCTATAAAATTAGTGGAGCACATTAAATAGTTCATATAATATTTATTTTAATACTTTTAAAATCATTTATTTGATATTTCAATCAATAAAATAATTTCAGCATCATTATTGTGTCATAATTAAAGATAATTATTTAATACCTAAAAATTATAAATAAATTCATATTATGTGTATAATTTTATTATATTTCTAGGGACTATTTATATCTTATGTTTTATTATGTTTATCACTAAATTAAAATTATTAGACTTATAAGATTTAAGAGAGTGACATGTTGTCACTTTCTTTTGTTTTAATAATAATTATATTATATCATGGTCAAAAGTCCATGAGATTATTCTATTCTGACCCTTAGGTGATATGGTTCTACTTTTATTCATCTAATATTATTTTGGCAAGAGTTAGGGTAATTTTATAATCTTATTCTTACCCTTCATTACTGGATTTAACTTTAACTGTAGTAAATAAAAATTACCGTAGGTACTATTCATAATATAAAAAAACGTAACCTATTAACATAATTTCTACCCACTGAATTAAAATATGGAATCCATTTTTTAAATTAAAAATGCATAATTTGCAGTAATAAATTTAAAATTTATCCTATTGTTTAGAAAACGAGTTTTAAAAGTTAAAACATTGCAAAAGATTGAAATGATTTTACCTATGAATTCAATGTAAAATCAATGATAATGACATAAATTATATTAAATGGTAAAAATATATTAAATTTATACTTTAAAATCATTCGATATTATAATTTAATAATATAAATTATTATGATGAAAAAAGTTGTTTTTAATTAAAATATAGCGTGTTTGTACTATTCATTAAAATATGAAAGTTATCAGAATAATATGAAAAGTTTATCCAAAGTAAATTTTTATATTCTGATTCCAAAGAAGAATTTGATTTGTTGAAATTGAACTTATAAGCTTTTCAAAAACTATATTTAATTTGGGTGCGCCATCGAAAGGTGACAAAACTGCATTTTTATTAAAATAATTATTTTACCCGAAAAATTTATTTTGTTCACATACCTTGTTTTAGAAAATTTGTAAGATGAAATAATAATGTTATAAAAATAAAAATGTATTTAATACTATTCATAATGGCTAGTTTATAATAATATTATAACCATATATCATTGTTTAGTGAATCCCGGTATTTCGTACTACTCACGCTATCGAGGAAGGTCACGATTGCGTGTAACGCAAGCCAAGTCTGGGTAGCGTGTAGTGAAATATTCCTTTGTTGTGGCGTTTAAAAGAATACAAACAAACTTCATTTATAAATTGAATATATGTATTTATTTATATTTATATACACACTCAATGTTACGTAGAATAACTACTATCAAACGAACTTGAAATTGTGTGTAACACAATCCATGAATAGTGTTGCGTATACTGCAAGATAATATTGTGTTGCGTATAGCGCAAGATAATATTAGTGTAGCGTACAACATAAGATATAAAAGAAATTAAAAGGAATATATCTCAAAAAATCTCGGGGTGTAACATTCTACCCCCATTAAAATGATTTTCACCCTCGAAACTCGTCAGGGTTATAAATGATTTATTACATGAGTGTTTCAATCATAGAAATACACATTGTAAAAAGGAATACTAAAACATCATTTTAAAAAGGGACGTTAGAAACATAACGGATACCCAAATAACTCATCACTGGGTTTCTGCATAAGAGAACTTAGGTGAAAATATGGATATTGAGGAGAAATCTTACCATCATGTCTGATAGAGAGTGGTAGAGAACATTGCTATGGAAAAGCCATTAATCACAAAGCTATAAATTTGTGATGATTTAAGGTACCAGCTGATTCATCAGATATAAAGGCACTAGGACAACATTTTTGGTTTTCAAGATGATTTCCCTAAAGTTGAAGGATTTGAATTAAAAAAAAATACATACTTTATTTCGGTATAATCTCATCATTTTTCGTGCCTTGAACAATTTCCACTTAATCTATTAAAAAATGAAGTTGAGTTTGTCTACCGTGAAGTGCTAGCAGATCACGCGCCAAAATGATAGGTCATTGCATCTATCTCAAAAAAAGGATAGAAAAAGTTATTAAATATACATAAGTCTATCTATGGTGAGGTTAATCATATATGATTCCAAAAATGGACTTATACTTCTTCTATCATACCGTTTAATAAAATAAAACTCGTTTCTACTAACCAGGGACTTTTTGTAGGCCAGTGGTAGGCAATAAAGGCCTGTCTCACTTCAGTTGTGGGTTCAATTCCCGCAACCTTGTCTGACGCGATGGGTTTTCACCCATCTTGCAGGTTGTCCTTTTTCTAAAACAATACTATTATAACATTCCATAAATAATATCAAAAAAAATTATCCTTAAACAATACTATCTTATGTCCAACATAATCCATTCCAATCTTTACGCTTATACATATGTCCAATATCATAGTATAAAGAAAACGATTACAAGAAATGTCATCTACCGAGCATGTGAATACCATCATTTATCCCCCATATATCCTTAGATATATATTGCTGGTCAAATTCCAAACATGTGAATACCTTAATCATGTATTCTTTTGAAACATGAATTACCAGAGAACCTTAGTGAAAACATGAGTGCTATCAAAAGTTAAATCTTTCCACATACCAAAATCCCAAATATTCAATATACTCAAACCATGATATCACTTAGTCCATATATCAATAATGAGATCATGAAGACTATCAAACAATTTATTTTCTCCTTATCAGTTTATTATGCATATATCATCTGCTTTCCAAATTATTTGAATCAATTTTCATGGTTACCGGTACAATATAATTATTGAAAACCATAATAAACCAATACTTAAGTATTCCAATATTCCACAGTACTATATATTAGATTCCACAACATTATTTTGGAATCTCCTTATAAAAAAACATAATCATTCCATTACATCGTTGTCATACTCAACATTTCCAATAGTGATCGCATGTGACTTCCCTTTATCCTTTTCCTTATGTGGTTTCTCACGTTGATCTTTATTAACCCTTGGATCAGGGCATTGCTTGTCATAATTCCCCATTTCCTTGCATTTGAAACATTGGAGTGTTGGTGGTGCATTCTCTACAGTATTTTCATTAATCATATCATTAGAAACCCTTTTTCTATTACTTCGACACTCCACTACTCGATGACCTTCTTTTCCAAACTTGAGAAATTTTCTAGTACCTTTTAGACAATCTCCACCATGCTTCTTTCCAGACTTGGAGCATAAACTAACATTCATATTCTTTTCACCATTGTTCTAAGATTTTTCCTTGAACTCCATCTTTCGTTTCTTGTCAAAACCATGAGATGGATATGTAACACCAATTTCCAGTTCTACCTTGATAGCATAACACACAATTTCTTCACTGCTACTGATGTCTCTTATAGTTAATGCCCTTTGAATACTTGGTTTTAATCCACTGAAGAATCGATCAACTTTACTTTCAGGATGAATGATAAATCCAGATGCATACCTTGAAATCCTTGTAAAATTCGCCTCGTATATACCAACAGATTCATCATCCTTTTTCTTATGTTCAAGAAACCCCTTCTCCATATTTGTTCGTAGAATATGAGGGAAGTACTTATTGAAAAATAAGTTCTTGAACTCATCCCATTCCATGGACTCAATTTCACCTCTTTTCCTAATATTCTTGATAAGATTCCACCATTGATCAACATCACCTTCCAAACGATATACTGATAAGATGACTTTATCATGCTCAAAACATTGTAGAGCTGAAAATATCTTTTCAGTTCTACTGATCCATTGTTCATCCACCAGTGGATTAGAAGACCCGCTGAATGAAGGTGGACACTACCTCATAAAGGATTCCACAGAATGTTTCTCCTTTCACTGATCATTTGGAAGTCCAGAATGATTCATAGCTTATGTAAGTATATAAATAATATTGTGCACTCCATCTCCTATAACATTGGTTTGTTTAGGAGGAAAATCGTTGCATCGTCCATTACATTGACCTACACAGTTCCTTCGGGTTCCAGCAATCGTCTAAAACAAAAAAATAATAGCACGAGGCAAACATCATGGTAGGGAAAACAACATAATAAAGGGGGAGTACCTTCCATATATAACATCCTAGGTTTAATTCTTATATCGTTACCATAATTCTTGGACCATAACCTATACTTATACTTAACCTTTGGGACATCCCTAGACATACCTTAGAAATATCTCTAGGGATCTCACTAAAGTTCTCGCATCCTAGTTTCCAAAGGTTGACTAAACCTTTCCTCTGACACCAACTGTAGAGACCCAAATCCTGACGAAAATGGACATTAAATTCCATTTTTGGAATACTTAATACGTAACAAAAACAGACACCAATGGACCGTAATAGTTTATTGTCTTTGGATACTCAGAACATAGTCTTCTAATCATGGTGAATGATCTTCAACATCTCCCATAAAGATCTTACCCCTTTTTTCTCACCTAAAAACTTTCATTATATCCCGTGGAAAAGAAAACATATAAATGGTGAGCTCAAATACTCAGTAAGGGTAAACATAGAGAACATAAAACAATCCAGAAACATTTGAATGTAAAAACATGAGCATTAAATCTAAATATCAAAATCTTGAGCAATGACATAAAAAATTTCAGTACATAAGTCATAGATCATAAAATAACCTTAATCATGATAAAATAGAATAGGAATAAAAGTTTTAATTATGTAAAAACATTAATCACAAGATATTATTTCCATAGTAGCCAAGGCATTGCTGCCAAGACTATCTTAGTGGACAAAGTCCCTTACTGAACTGGGTTTACTTGCCGTTCCAGCCCTGTATTACTGAACCAGATTTACTTTCCATTTCATCCATGTCTATATCATGAGATATAAATCTTTACCCAATTATTTTGAGGGAGATATAGGTCTCACTCATCTCATAATGAAATCATTATTTCGTGTGCCACAAAATCAACATACATCATTCATAATAATCCAACAAATAAAATGAGTTTCATAAACATCATTCCATCATAACATAATCCATATAAAACAAATTTATATCATTTCATCATAAGAGAAGTGAAATCATGTAAATAATAGAGACATTATACTTGAAACGTACACATATGAAATAATGTCAACTTAGATGGAAAATTGTTTTGAAAAATCACTTGAAATGAATTCCTGAGGAAAATATCCTTTCTTCTTGAAAATCATTTTATTTTCAGAAAATACCATTCAATTTTAAAATAAAATTATTTTGTTGAAAATATTTATGAAATCTTGTAGAGTAATATTCATTAAATTAAGGCGTTATTAAACCATAAAAATCCGTTCATGCCTTATAAGTTAAAAAACATTCTTCTTGTACTTTTTCTAGAAAAGTCAAAAACTACCTCGTATGGTAAACAAAAAAATTCCTTACATAACATGTAGTAAGTGTCAAAAATGGGTAAAAAGTACTTTAAACATACATGAAAACATTTTTATAAAACTTGGACATGGATGATAAATATAACCACAGTAAGTACTTACGCATAAGCAATCTCATATAGAAAAAAAATTGAGATTGCAACATTATCAATTACCTTAAGTCCGATATGCTTCGTACATATCCAAACCACCTATATAATGATTTAAATAATATAATTTACTTATTATAGAATCATATTCATTGTTATTATATCATATATGGTTCACTTATGACTTTATATTAACCGTTATTTTTTAAAATCCATGTTAAAGAGCATTTTTGGGTAAAATTGTTTCATTTGTCATCCGTGTTTTCATTTGTAATCATTCATATAATTACTTATATTATGATTAATTAATTCAGAATATAAAAAATGATTTATATATAATATATATTCAGAATATACATATATATAATATATCGATAAATGGAAAGAAATACACCGTTCATGGAGACGGTAGGTCGTACGTACGCATGAATGCTGTTTTCGTTTCATTATTGAATTGAATGGAATCAAGTAGATGACATACATATATATATATACATAAATATAGTAGCATTATTATGTCATATATTTCAAGATTAGTTATTATATATAATTTATAATCATTCTTGAATTGTTAACATGGAAAATGAATCTCATCGCGTTATGGAGACGGTAATCCGTACGTACGCACGAGTGAAGTTATAATTCCTATATTTATTGAATGCAATGGAGTGAATGATATAATATCATATAATGATGTTATAATAATCATATGTAGTTATTATTTACACCATTATACACATCCAAGTAATGTTGTGGTGGAAAAACAGATTACACCACGGCGTGGAGACGGTATTCCGTACGTACGCATGTGCAGTGATTTTATTTTCCGTAGGATGGATAGAAGGTGAAATAGGGTTGTTTAATATTTATTATTACATATATGTATAAGAGTGATACTAATGTTATTACTTCATAATGAAACAACTAAATAAGAATAAGAAGAAGACGAGATAAATTTGAAATAATTGGTAACAGATATTACCTCTTCTTCGACACGCCTCTTTGAAATCTCCTCTAAGGGCACTAATATTGGTATTTGAAGAATTCCAAGACCTCTATGATGTTTCTAGGGAAGTGGAGAAGATAAATTGTCTGGGTTTGGCTGATCTTTAAGGCTAAATGTGGTGTGAGTAAGAGAGGGAGGAGGTTCCATTTTATAAGGGAGGAGAGGGGCACCTATGGAATCCTAAAAAATATTAGTTTAATATAAATTCAAACCGCACAAAAAAACCTCCCAAAATGACTCAATTCAAAGATTATATGAGATAGGGTTGTAATCTAATCAACCAATAAAATTTATACATGTTTGTATATTATTTTAAACCTTATCATTTTGATTTATTTTTATTTAATCTATTTAATTTTATTTGTGGTAATAAAATTCTAATTTTTAAATGGTTATAAATAATCAGTTATATGTTGTTAATTTTAAATAATTTGATACCTTATAAAATTTTCGAATATATAAATTTAAATTTATAATTTTTAAATATTTATTTGATTTTTAAACAATTTTATAATATGGAATTTTTATAAAATAACAATAGGGTCAATTTTGACACTATTCATTTTTTTGAATTTAAATAAAATATATACAGAATATATGTTTGAACTAAAAGATTTAATAGATTAATAACATGTTATATTTATCTATAAAATTAGTGTAGCACATTAAATAGTTCATATAATATTTATTTTAATAATTTTAAAATCATTTATTTGATATTTCAATCAATAAAATAATTTCAACATCACTATTGTGTCATAATTAATGAAAATTATTTAATCCCTAAAAATTAAAAAAAAATTCATATGATGTATATAGTTTTATTATATTTCTAGGGAATATTTATATATGATTTTTTATTGTGTTAATCAATAAATTAAAATTATTCGACCTATAAGATTTAAGAGAGTGACATGTTGTCACTTTCTTTGGTTTCAATAATAATTATATTATTTCATGGTCAAAAGTCCATGAAATGAACCTAGTACAACACTTAGTTGATATGGTTCGACTTTAATTCATCCAATAGGATTTTGGAACGTTTTAGGGTAATTTTATTATCATATTTTTACCCTTAATTACCAGATTTAACTTTATCTTTAGTAAATAAAAATTACCGTAGTTACTATTCATAATATCAAAAAAATAAAAGTAACCTATTAAAATAATGTGAACCCACTGAATTAAAATATGTAATAAATTTTTCAAAATTCAAAATGCCGAGTTTGCAGTAATTAATTTAAAATTAATCTCGTTGTTAAGAAAACTGGTTTTAAAAGTTAAAACATTGCAAAAGATTGAAATGATTTTACCTTTGAATTCTATGTAAAATCAATTATAATGACATAAATTATATTAAATGGTAAAAATATATTCTATTTATACATTAAAATCATTCAATGTTATCATTTAACCATATAAATTATTATGATGGAAAAAGTTGTTTTTATTTAAAATATATCGTGTTTTTACTATTCATTAAAATATGAAAGTTATCAGAATAATAAAAAAAATTTATCCAAAGTAAATTTTTATATCTTGATACCAAAGAAGAATTTTATTTTGTCAAATTGAACTTATAAACATGTCAAAAACTATATTTAATGTGGGTTCGCCATCAAAAGGCGCCAAATTGCATATTTTTAAAAATAATTATTTTACCCGAAAAATTTATTTTGTTCACATACAATGTTTTAGAAAATTTGTAAGATGAAATAATAATGTTATAAAATTCAAAATTTAGTTAATACTATTCATAACGGCTAGTTCATAATAATATTATAACCATATATTGTTGTTTAGTGAATCCCAGTTTTGCGTATTACTCATGATATCGAGGAAGGTCGCGACTGCATGTAATGCAAGCCAAGTCAGGGTTGCATGTAGTGAAAGACTCCTTTGTTGTTGCCTATAACAGAATCCAACCATATTTCATTTATAAATTGAATATATATATATATATATACACTCAATGTTGTGTAGAATATCTACTATCAAACGAACTTGAAATTGTGTGTAACACAATCCAAGAATAGTGTTGCATATACTGTAAGCTAATATGGTGTTGCGTATAGCGCAAGATAATCTTTGTGTAGCATACAACAAAAGATTTGAAAGAAATTAATAAGAATATATCTCATAAAATCTCAGAGTGTTACAACATCCCAGATGAAGTTTTCAAGGATATTTTCAATGGTATTGATAAATCCATTAGGGACATTGGTAGAAGCCAGATAATGTTTGAGGATGGCTAACAGGATGCTATTTTATTCCATTCATTACTTCCCACTAATTATTTCATCACTTACCATTAAAAAACCCATTAAATTAACCTTTTTAAGTCACTTACCTTTCCAAATAATCCAAATAAAAATATATGACCCCACTTACTCTCACAATTCATTGTAACCATTGCCTCTTGGAATTATCTCTCAAGCATAATGATTTATTTTATAAAAATAATCTTTAAAATATTAATTAATTATGTAAATAATTAATTAATAAAGAAATTCCACCACGGTTCAAAAATAATTGGTAAATTCCATCATCCCTAAAAAATTCCAAACTAAAATTAAGATGTAAAACACATCTATTGAATCCAAAAAACATTAAAATTTCCATTTGAAATAAAAAATTACTGTTTGAAAATTCATACAAAAAATAAAAAAAAATCCGAAACACCGAAAATTATTACTTTCGTTCCCTATATTACACACCCCTTTAATAATATTCTTAAAAAACATTCCATAAACATGAAAAGTGAAAGTGACCAAACCATAAATTTCATTAAAATTCCATTTATATAAAAAATCACATCAAATACGATAAGAACAAATAATAATAATTAAGTTTATTGACATATATCTACATTCCTCTCTCCCAATTGTTGTACTATACACTATCAGGCCCCTAAGGACTATCCCTAAGGTAATAAATCTATCTTTGTGATTCTTAATTTTTATAAAATACTCCACAATGTTCATATAATCCTTGATATCAATATTTTTGAATTCAATAACCTGCAAAGGATCATGATAATTCTTATGAAAGAACCTTCTCTAACCACGTAGTTAATGATAACACATAAGTTATAAAATCATTACCATTTTAACACCTAAAAAGGAAAAAAAATTAGCGAACACTTACTTACCATACCAAACCATTGATGTCCAGGTCTAGGAGAAACCCACAGGAACAATCGATCTATAACCACAAACTCCAACAACACCATCATTTGATCTATATAGGATTCCTTTCTATTGATCCATAATAATTAACACAGTATTTGTAATATCATAAACTATAATTATCCTAAATTTTGTGACCTCAACAAATTCAGATCAACAAGTCACTAAATGAAATGGTATCCCATATAAATCCTCAAAAGGTTCCATTCAAATGGAGGAATAAAAAAATCTAATAAAAATTCACCAATGATAAATATTTCTACCACAATCCTCTTGAATAAAAGATAAATTATATCAACATATATTTTAATCTCTATATCATCTTTGCAGTTTCACCATTGGTCTCTGGATAAAATTTGATGTTGAGGAATAACAGAGTATATAAGGCCTGCTATAATACTTTCAACATATATGATTTAAATTTGGTATCATGATTGAAAACTATCATCCTTGGAACTCCATGAAGACTCACCACCTCCATCACAAATATATTAACTAAAATATTGACTAAACATGATTCAAAAATAATTAATAAGTCACTTTAATTCATTAATCTATCCATAAAAACCAAAATATCAAAAAAAAATCAGGGTATGCATGAAAATAATTAAAAATATGAATAAATGTTCTTCAACTTATATTAAAGAATTTTCAAATGATGTAATAATATAGTTAAGACGTGATATTCAGATTCAACCTAATCATATACTAGAAATAAAGAAAAAAATTCATCTATCACCCAATTCATTACTAACCATGAGAACCGCTTCTTAAAAATGAAACACATCTTTAATTAACAAACAACAAATGCCCCCCATTCTCAAACCAAGCATCCATATTGTCACGATTAATAATATATTATCTCTATACATCCACCTCATGGTTTTCTAGATGGGAGTACTATATATTATAAAATGATGATAAATCCACCATTAAATAATAGATATTTTATACATCATCTATCCCTTTTATACTAAGAAAAATAGATACTGAAAAATCTATAACCTTATATTTACCACTTTTCCAATATGCATTATCAGTATAATACTTCTAACACAAGACATATTATAACACATTACCCATACTAGGGGTATATGGGAGATTGAAATTATAATATTGAAGAAATTAAACACAGTTTATCCATCATAAATTCAAATCCTTTGTTGAAAATATATCCCTCAAGCTCTTATGATATATATAAACCGAAATGATTTATTTTAGAAGATAGTTACTCCAATGATAAAGAACCAACACCAACGACACTTGCTCCAAATCATGGGTAGAATAATTATAGTCATGTGGGAACAAATACTTGGACTTATAATAAATTATTAATCTTTCCTATAATAAGACACATAAAAAATCCAAATGAGATATATCATAAAAGGACTTATAAGGAACTCTTTCCTCAAGAAATCAAATGATTGGTGCACTCTTCAAACATATCCTTAAAATTTTTATCATTTTTAATAGAATACATGCACCCATCCATCCAAAAAACACTCCCTTACTTATTCAAAGATGATAATGGAGTTATAATCTAAGAGAACTCACGCATGATCCTCCTTTAATAACCAGCTAAAATAAAGAAACTCATTAATTCAGAAATATTATTCATAAAATTACATGTTAAAACCATCAAAATCTTTACTTGGTGGAAATACTTGATATTTTATGATTTTTTTTTAAATAATTTAATTTATTCAATATATTAGGTTACTTGCAATACTGAATTTAAATGAACCATGATATACTATTAAAATTTTATTATTTAAAGTGATAGTTATAACCTATAAATTAAATTAGATGGTATAAATAAGACTAAAAAAATTATAAAAATTATGTGCTTAAATATTTTAAAAAATAATATAATTGGGTTTTAAATGATTAGAAATGAAAATGAATTTCATTTGAAATTAAAAGAAATGATTTTTTGAAAAAACTATATTTATGTTCACAATGTGTTTTATATTAAAAAATTTAATTAATGACTATTAGTGAATGAATTTAATGAAATATATATATTATATATTCAACCAAACTTTTTATGATTTATATAATATATATTTTATCCCAAAAAACTATATTTTTCTAAAATGTGGTTCTATCATGTTTTTCAAACTTGTTTGGAAATTAAATTTTCCCAATTTCAGATAATGTATTTGATAAAAATTAGTTTATTATCTGAAGTAAAAATTTAAATATTATATTAGAGTTATTTGTTTATAATTTTCAGAAAATATTATTCTTTTAATGAATCTTAAAAATAATTATTTTTAGTAAAACTTGTATTTTTAGGTTAAGAAATTACATGTTCTATTTTATTTTAATAAGAGATTAAAAATAAAATTAGTCAAATTATATTGCTATTAGAACAAATTTATTCAATTACAACCAATTTTATGTTTTATTTTCATATTAACACATTTCATACCAATGGAAATGTTTTCTTTGAAACCCCTCCTTTAGTCATGTTAATGGGTTTAATTTTAAATTAAATTATTCCAGTATATTGAATATAATTTGATAAAATGTATTTTGTATCTATATTTAAAATAATTAATATTTTGTAATAATTTCAACATGATTTTTCTTTATAAATAATTTAAAAACAACTAACAATTCATTACCATGGTTAATGTTAAAACTATGTTTTTCACAATTAATGCGCTTGAGTTAAAATTAATTTTCCACAAATAGGATTTAAATTTTATAAACTTTATTTCATATTTATAATAATAAGTTAAAATTATCTTATATTAATCATTTAATTTTTATCCTTAATGGATAAATTATCCATGTAAAAAACTAGTTACAAAGGTGAAAAATAAAATGGTAAAAATAAGTAGACATTGATTTCAAGGGAATAAATGTTTAAAAATATATTTTTTTATTGTATGAGTTTTTTATCAACCATATTTTCCCTTAAATTCTTTATTTATCAATTTTTGAGGCAATTTAATTGATATTGACTTCCAATTGTTGAATATATTTTGAGCATTTTCCAAAATATCACTCTTTCTCAATTTAAAAAGGGAAAATCCTCTCCTCATTTCTTCCCACATAAAAATTATTTTGGTTATAAATATCATTACAAAAATAAAATCCTTAAGTATATTAACAAATAATTTTGGACTTTGTTATATTATAAAACCCTCATTGGATGAATTTTGGTGAAAACCAAATGAAGTTTTCTGAAGAACAAGTATAAATTAAACTGAGCATTTTGGTTTTATTTCTTCTTCCACCTCCATAAAATATTTTAGACTATGATGAAATAGTAAAACCCATATGTTAAATATAATTATTTTTTTTATGTTTTTTACAAAACCAATATGCATATCCTCTTCCATCAAACAGGAAACAAAACTGCTGATCGTGCGTACAGTGGACTACCGTATTGCGAACTGATGTAATAATTATTCAATCCCCCCATTCATAGGTGGATATAATTATGGGTTAAAAAATGATATTTATGATATAATAATTCTTCTTAAATTATAATATCACTTATTCCTTCTTACCTACAAATCCATTGAAAATAGAAAACAACGCTTGTGAGTACGTGTGGACTATTGCCTCCACGAAGTGAGGTGAGGGATTATACATTTTATATTGACATTATTATGATATATTTATTGAATATCTGTGATATATAGAATATGAAATTTTCTGAAAAATTTTATTTATTATTCATGTTTCTTTCTTTTCAATGATCAAATAATGAATACAGCATTCATGCATACGTATGGCATATCGTCTCAATGTATGCTCTAATTAATTTTTTATATCTATAAATATTATGGATGAAGATAAATATTTATGTATATGATATTTATATAATATAAAAATATATATATTATGTAACCATAGTCAAAATACAAGTACCAAAAAATAGAACCAAATCATGCATGAAAAACGAAGAATTTATCATTCAGAACAATGATTTTAATAAAGTACAATTAATAAACTGGTGGTAAAAGGTTAAATTTAAATCATATATAGTATCATATATATATATATATTAATATAGTTCAACAATATATTTATAATAAATATATATTTATGATAGTGGATTTTTGAAAAAGTACGACGTAGTTCTAACTAAAAGTAAAGGATTTTTTGCTAACTTTTATTTGAATGGGACACATGTCATATTCACCACTTGTTTATTATTTGTGTTATATATAATTACAACAAATTTATTTTAAAATTATATTAATGAAAATTATGTGATATAAATATTTGTATATTTTTTTGATTTCATGAGGCTTATGATTCTAAACTTACCAAAGAGGTATGTTTTTAGGATACAATCTCATTGTTTATTGGGACTGTTTACAATTATTCATCCAATGGTGAAATATTATAAAATATATCTCAATAAACTCATGAAATTTATCATAATCAAGGAATTTCTATAAATTACATGATTTTAATTCATTTTCACCTCTTTATATACACATGAGTACATAATAATGTTTTTAAAGAAAAGAGACTTTTTTTATATCTTCAGTCAAAAATCCTTTTCCTTCCATATCCATGACTTCAAAAAATTAATTCATTAATGTATATAATATTCATATATGATTCTTTGAATTCATTTTTTACCCATTTATTTATTTTTCAAAAATGAAGTAAAATTAATATTTTTCCCATTTTACTTTTTTTACTACAAATGCGAAAGAAATCTTAAATTTAATGTACATGTCATTAACATAATTTTTCACCATCATTACCACTCAGTTGTTTGAAGGTGAGTATAAAATTTTCCATGTTATTTTAAAAGGAAATTTTTTGTTTAATAATTAGAAAATTATTATATATTAAATAAAAAATTTCAAATTGGAAGGTATATTTTCCTCAATAAATCTCCAAATGGAATTTTTTTTAAAAAAATTTCTATCTATGATAACATCCTTTGATGTTTCCTAATCCCTTATTGGGATATTTTTTTTAAATGATGGGGTCGAAGCCTCATTTATTATTAATGCAAAGAAAATTCCTCTTTTAACTGGGTAGAGGTAGACCCATTACATAGCCCGAAGGCCCAATGGGAATTTAGCATATTACATGGCCCATATGCCCATTTTTGGCCCAATGCCCATTCTATGAATAGTACTGCTACAGTACCCACGCTGCTACAGTACCTGCCGTTGCTACAGTGCCACCGATGCTATAGTATGCTACAGTGCTGCTACAGTACCTATGCCCAATGGGTCTTGAACCCCCATTTTTCATGTAGATTTAAGGGGTGATTACCACTAAGCCAAACCCCAACTACACTCCCTTATTGGTATATTAACCAATGATACACTTATTATTCTTTTACGTGAGGATTTATTATTATTATGAAAAGATAGTTAAGAAACTCATTCCTTTCCATGTGTTATGATGTGATGAATTGATAAAATGTTTATGGAACCCATTTTATTTCAATGGGTTATTCCATGATAAAATATTTATAAAACTAATTTTCTATCATGAGTTATGATATGGTGAATACTTTATGATATTGTGGAAAACATCTATATGATTTTTAGTTTTTGATGGGTTCTCCTAGAATGATATTCCATCCATTGCATTGTGTAACGATGGATATCTCATGAGATAAATCTAAGCTAAAAGGGGTGTGAACGTAGTTCAGTAAGGGACTCTATCCATAATGATCATATTGGTAGTGAACCTCGACTACTTGATTTTTTTGTGATTTAACCCATTCCATTATGATATCCATTATAATGATGTTTCGCTACAAAAAAAAGGATTCTTCATTCTTATGTGTAAGCCATAAATCCTTTTCATTTTTCAATGTTATAACCTCATGTATATATTTTTTCCTTTAGGATTAATGTTTAATAACTAAAAATATTTATTCCATCATTATTTATTATCATCTATGATATTCAGGGTACGGTTTTAAAAATGTTTGGTTTATGTTTGCATACACTTATGATCATGTTATGATGATATCAGCCTTTTTTTACCAATATTGAGCATATGATTTAACCCTTATGATTCATTTACCCATGTGATAAAGATTATTATACTATATTATTTTTTAAGAAGGTATCTAGTTTTGATGAATTTATTGGGTGACTATGTGGATACCATATAAAAAATATGTTAATATATCAATTTTTTTCAAATACAGTAGAACAATATGATTATTTAATTGATCATTATGTTATGTGATGATCAATCAACTAGTAAGATCTAATATCTATGTATGAAAAGTATGGGTTTCCATTTTGAATTTATTGGAACCCTAAGATCTAAAATATCATAACCCATAAAATGTACCTCGTATGTCCAATAACAGTACTTAAGTATCATCCAATAAAATTTATCATATCTAAATAACTCTATGAAAATCCTGATATTTGATACATGACCTTTATCCGTCTTCAAATAACCAAAAATATCATAAATGAATGAAACTAAAAAATCATTATTATAAGGCTGAAAAATCATATTCATAATCACTAAAAACATAGCTAGTGCATTCATAAATACAGAATATATCATCATTAACATTAAATTCTCATACTAATAATTAAAATATTTTTTGGGATGTATTAATCCTTAGCTCTAATATGGTGATATCCATAGCATAAATTGATCTTATAAAACCAACTCACCCTTTTTCACTAATTGAAATAATCATCAATTAACATAAGAGGAAAACAGTTCTTCACTATCAATTAATTAAAACACAAGTAATTAGTATATCGAAGTAGATAAATCATTTTCATTAAAACTCATGGTATACATTCTATCACCTCAAATAAAAAAAACCTAACATATGTGGGATATGCTAACTACCTGAAGTATTTTGAAGAAAAATTCTTCTAGGATGAGTTAACCACTCTTCCCATGGCATAGAACCTTATGTTGACTTAACCAATTGAGGGTTCCCAATACTCTTGCTTGAATTAATGCAGTATTAATTAAAAAATTGTATTGAAACATTCTCCCAAGGATTATATCTTAGGTTGGGTAGAGTTTGGGGATTTTTATTTTACCCCCTAAATGGTCGGTAAGGTCATCTCAACAAAATAGTGCACAAAATCATTTATTTGAACCATGATTTAAACCTTTTATTTAGGTATTCCAGTTGGTAAGTCGAAAAAAATATTACTATTACAAGGAAAAAAAGAAGCATGCTTGATGGGATTAAATGATTAACAATCTCCTAAAACAAGCCTATAATAATGTAACGTAGGAAGAAAAACTGAGATTGAGATTCCTCAAAAAAATAAGGAAATTACCAATGACACATATCTCATATTTGGAGAACCTAGAGAATTTACTACACCATAATTATTCGAGAATATTATCAAGAAAATATAGATGAAATAAAACAATAATTGAAACAACGACACATGGAAAACCCTTACCATAGGGATGGTGTAATATTTCCTCCAATATAACTATTAGAATCACCAAACATACAAATGGATTCAACTATTATTTCCACAGAGAAAGAGAAACCCTACACCACATGGATAATTTTTACCCTCTCATATTAAGAGACCTGTGTTCTCTAAATTAGTAGGAATACATAAAATAACTACCTCCACCGACCCTTCCTCTAGAAATTCAGCACTCACCACTAGTGGGATCTTGATTAGTTTAATTTAAGGTAGATTATTTCAGAATCTATATTGCTGAAAAACCTCCCAATTTTGGGAGTGTTAAAATGAGAGTTTAAATTCCTAAAGAGGATTCAAACCAAAGTGATCTTCCATAAAATTTAAATTTGAGGATAATTATTATCTTTACCCCAAGGGATATTCTGATGATGATGAAGCCCCATATTACATCGATGAAAATAACAATCTGGTTCATGACACATGATTTGAATCTGTAATATTATTGATACAAATACCAATAATATCATGGAGTAAAACAATAATGTAGAGAGACTTGATAAATTGGAAACATTTGTTAAGAATGTCATCCACACTGAAGTGTGGGAAGATGGTTTCCATTCCATACATCAAAGGAAGTCCCAATATCTAGGATATACTTCTAATATAACTATTTTGGACCATTTGGTGAGATACTTTCAGTGAAAAAGGGAATTGTGTGGCTATATCCATAACCCATCCACCACCTGAAGGAGTTGAGTTTCTTTTTTCTAAGGAAAACATTTATCGGTATGATGAAGGAATAGTGAAGTTGAGAAAACATAATGTTATGATTATTAAAAGAAACATACTTATTTAGTGTAATTATTAAGATGAAACAATCATAACCTATATCTATGCTTATATAAAGTGTATATTTCTATATAAATTGGAGTATAATAAAGTCAACTAGATATTCTAGGGCCAAATCAACTTATCAACCTATTTTTTACTTCTTGTTGATTATTAAAACATCCCAATATTGGAGAAAAACAACCACGAGTTTAAGAAAAAAATCCTTAGAAAACTCATGCATGATACCCTCTTTGGGTACCTGCTCAACAACAATTTCATGTTATGATGAATGTCTCTACCCATCATTTAGATTAAGTTAAAATGGTGTAAGAACATCTTGATTCACATTCTACAAGAATATAGGCCACGTAAGGTAAGTGCAAACCATTGAAATACAAATTTCACAACATTAAATGGAATGAGATATCTAGAGTGTCACATAACACACATTTAACCATAGTGTGATCCAGTGTTTATAATTCTAGTGAAACAAGAAAGAGGGAAGTGAAGATGTTTTGTTTAGACTTTGGATGAACTTCTGTTTTTGGTATAATCATCTAATATCTAGATCGATCACTAATTGGGAAGACATATGACGTTATTTCATATATAAATTTATCTTTATATAGAGTATGGTGAGAATTTGTGACCTATCGAACTAAAAAAAAATTGGAAAATGACTATTATTTGAAATTCATTTGTAGGTGAAAGGGTTTAACTCACACAATTTCTTTTTAGAATTATCATGTTCTCTACACATAAAATAGAGGTGAAGTTTGATCCCTAATCATTGTAGGATAATATCTTTGTGATTTTGAATAATAATAAAACAATGATAAATTCAACCATGAATGTTAAATCAAATACATGAATTAATAACTATTTGAATAATATAGAAATCATATAGTTAATATAAATCTCAGACTCCGACCGATCCTCTACCATATATGGATCGTTTTTTACATGAAATCTCATGAGCTATGCATCACCAAAAAATTCATAACAATTCCATTCTACATGATGTATTTTTTAGCTCAATGGAAACTACCATTTTCTCTAAAAGGAATATCTACAATAAGAATAATTGGTAGAGGATGTACCCTTAGCTCATGGGTTAAAGATACTCCACAATCAGCCTCTAAATCAATGCCGCATCAGTCTACCGTGAGAAGATCAAGTGAATGTATGGGAACATCACATAATTATCAATAAATAAGATCTGTTTGTATAAGGGTAGCTTTTTATACTAGTCTTGAGGGACTCAGGGTTTACACAAAGCATATCATGGTGAGATTTAACAAGAATGAAATGAAATACCCTGATTTACGATTGAAATATTCATGTTATTTGTTCTACAAAAATGATTTCTTAGAGTTATGAGTAGACTAACAAGAATTCAAAGTCCACTAGAAAGTATAAATCATTCAAAAAAGATTACAAGGATTCTAGTTTCCCATTGGAATATATATATGTTGATATGTTATAAGTCCCATGAATTATTATCTACTATAATTCTATAAGTTATCTTCTACCTCTATTTGAAACTGTAGTGGGAGACTAGACCTCATTGTGCTCTGTGTGAATTTGTAGAGGGTCACACCCAGATAAATGGGGGAGTACTGAATCCACAAATAGTGGACCACACCCTAAAATATATGAGAGTATTGACACCACAGATATATGAACTTTCCTCGATATATGAAGGAGTACCTGAAATCTATCTTCATATATGGGACTACACCCTATCTTGTTTTTATTATATGGGGGTGCCAAAAATTCAATAAGTGGAGGAGAGTGAATCAACACATGGTGGAGTACTAACTACGTTTCTTCTCTAAACATCTCACATCATACCAACCATCTCTCCCTATGTTCTATGATCCTAAAACTCTCCAAACACTAATGAAAATGAATTCTAATGATTGATGAAATCACAATATTGTTGTCTACATGAGAATTTAATCAGAATAGACTACTCATATGTCCACGAATTTATATCATGTATGAAATCATAAATAATGATATCAATAGCTTGGTACATGATGTGTCTAGAAAGACACATGACCTGTATGGATCACATGAAATGTTAGTTGGTATTGCTATAACTCAATCTACATGAAGTAAACATACATGGCATGTCCATCTTATATACCTGGAGTGTATTTCTAATAGGATCATGACTTAAACTTACATACATAGATGGACCTATTAGATATTCCCACACAAAAAACAGGACATATCTAGAAGTATATAGTGTGTATCACCTAACTGTATGTTCCATCTATGTGGAATTATAAATGTGTATTTCTACATGGAATCATGGAATGTACAAGATGTACATGCCTAACCACTTGACCCAGTATACATGGCCTATAAAATGGTAGCACACATAATGTGAGGGATAACTCAATGTCTTTTCCTATAGGTGGTTACACACGGATGTATAATGTTTGGAGATATTCAAAATATGACAAGGGGTCACATGATGTGTATCATTTAAAGTATCTCATATGTAAGGTTTGTGTCACACGGTGAGTATCACAATGTGACATTATGATATAATTGAAATATGTAATTAAAATCTTCATGAAAACCATGGGTGTTGAATTACATGACATGTGACCCAATACAACATATTAGGTAGTCACACAGTATCTAGATACTAATTTCAACACCCCCAACACATCAATTACTAGGCACAACTCTGCTTTCTAAAAAACATGTGACCCATAGATCCTCCAATGCACCTTGCTAGGATAATTTCTGACCCATCATCATCTAACCCATCATCATCAAACTATTCAATGGACTATTCTACAAACATGCCACATTGTCACTGACACGCTACTGAAAAACTAATATATGGTTGTCCTCCATTGTATCACTATAAAGTAAAATTAAAACCAAATTATTAATAATGAAAAAAATTATTTATGAATATTTTGGCCTAAAGATTACAATACAAGATATGGATGGGCTCCCATTCTTGTTCATTGAAGAAAACACATATGAGAGAAGAATAAAAGTGCAACACACATTTTAAAAATTCCTCAGTAGTTTACAAATATTATCTTAGTAAATAATTCATAAATAATCACTTTATCAAAAAAATAATTTTATTAAGGAAAATTATTATGAATATTAATCACCGAGAGAAAACCATGATAGATAAATAATTGAATGAAAAGTCATGAATCAAAATAAGAAAAAAAAGAAAAAAATATAATTGAAAAAAAATCATGGTAAATGTGGAGGCCTTATTTCTACATTTTTCCGATGATAGAAGTAAAATATTTAAAAAATAAACTAACTTGATTATAAGAGAAATATAATTGATATAAAAATATTTTTTTAATAATTCATTTACAAAATAATATAATTTATTTATGTAATCTAATTTAATTTAAAAACATTATTTTAAGATGATTAAAAACCCCAAAAAACTCAATGTTGTGTGATGAATTTATTTGAGACAACAAGAAAATATTTATTGTTCATTACATTAGATAAATAGAATAATTTATTAATTTTTTTTATTTTCCCCAATCTTTTTAGTGTTTTTTAAATCATATGAAAATGCTTATTATAGGAAACAAAATTCGTAAATAAAAACAAATTCCTTTAATATTCACAAAAAACAATTATTAAAGGAAAACCATTAAATTTTGTTTTCACTAATTTAAAATCCTCATGATTTTACCTTAAAAATAATTCCTAACTAAATGAAAATAAAATATTTTTTAATTAATCAAAAATTAAACACCTCATATTTTTTAGTCATTTCATTACCATAATGTTTTAATAGATTTGATCCTGATGCGAAAGGGATCAAATCCTAGAAAAATAAAAGGTGAATAAAATATGAAAAATTCCAACCAAGACAGTTTTTAGATATATCATGATAATTTCATTATGTTCCTTAATGATTGGTGTCCCCAACACTGTGGAGTAAGTGAATAGCACCAAGGAACTTGTAATTCATTGTGTAAAGGTGAATGATTTTCAAAATAGGGATCCTATGCAGGGAGAGAAGAGAGATAAAAATTTATTATATACCTTTCTTATTATGGTAATAATATAATAGGTGAGGTAGAATAATAATTATTTTCCTTAATTTCTATTATAACTCACCAATTAATTTCCCCTCACCAACCAATAACTATATCCTCCATTATTCATAAGTCAACTCTGTAAAATAAATTTCTTAACACCAAAATATATTACATTATATATCAAATCCGTTTGGAATATACTTTACTAGTAACATTGATGTGACATCACTAAATCATTGTGTATAATGAAAAATAATAAAAATTTATTTATTTATAAAGAATTAAAAAACATTGTCCTATAGTTCAAAGACATGTTATGAAAATTATTCCCATCCTTTGAAAAACAACTCCTTCAAAACACAAAAATTGTTTCAATAATTTTATATGATTTCATTTATGTGATATTACATAATCATAGTAATCAAATAAATACCTATTTATTATAATAATATTAAATATCTCTTAAAATATTAATATCTTCAAATTTCACTAAAATGAAAATCAAGGGTAATTAAAATACTCTAATTAAATCGAAAACACCAGAAAATTATTCAAATTTCATTATCTATAGAAAATTTACCATTTTATAATATTTAAATGAATAAACCAATAGAAATCAAAATTAATTTAAGATCCTCTTTTGAAAAAAACATGGTCACTGTATGCATCCCATATTTAATCCTTTTTGTCCAAAAAAATAAAATAATCTAGCTATTCTCTAAGAATCTCCTTAAAAATCCATGTGTAAAATAAAAAGTACCATCACAAATAAAAAAATTCACCCTTAGAGGTCCAACCCCTAAGATGAATCAAGACATGAATACTTTGGGAAACTATCTTCAACTCTATATAGGAATCATCTGAATAAGTTGTATCCCTATAAGTCATTAAAAAGGTGTATGATCACACCATGTGACATCTTCCAAGATGTTTTCATCAAATAAAACTCTATCTATATGTCTTCTATCTAGATAAAATGAAGAAATCCACAACATACAGACATCATATTTATATAGGTTCATAATTAATGCAATGACCCAAGAATATATCATGATCCATTCCTTTCTTCAGAATTTTAATTCCACATGTCATGACACACAACCATTACTATAATTCCCTATAATCTCACATCCACTGATGATGATCACCCAATAGAATAGTGATCACCCTATTTAGATGATTTTTATGAGCACACTATGAAAATAAATCGACCTCCTCAAAGAACCATAACATAACCCAATGCTTATCAACGACCAATTCTACCAAACTTCAAGGAAGGTAGATTTGACCATTTAGAGAACCCTAATTATATCTCTAGAATGCTAAATAATGTTGGATAAAATCGAGCAATTATAGAAAAAAGGTATAGAGTGACATCATTCACTATATATCTAAAATCATCACACAAAGAAAAAAAATTCTATTGTAGACATACATAACCATGATTAAAAAATAACTTGGGAAATATAGTTCACAACCATATATTTCCTTACCGAAGATGAGTCATTGAAATATAACACTATTCAATACTAAAGAAATATGAAATACTCCCCAAATTTATGGGAATTAATTAGGATAACTATCCTTGAATTCTATACTCCACATGATCCCAAAATCAAAGATTCCACACAAGGTCTCTCATGATTATAGATATGTGAAGACTACTGAAAATAGGGAGGAACAAATATTCTTTTATATAGAATCCAATAATTCCAAGGAAATATACTCAAATAACTCTAACATCTACTTACCATAAAAAATCATCTAGAGGAATTATATGTGAACACACTACTACACCACTAAGACATGAATCATAACATATATAAATTAATATATCAGTATATCAAATATCATGAATGAAATGATGGAATTTTAAATATAATATAGTTTCACTGTGAGGGTTTGACATACCATTGGGGGTCTAGTAGTAGGTTAATGATATCCTTCAAATAACCATGAATCTCACCCAATTTTTTTATTTTAAATGAAGGCGTTATTAAAAAATTAAATTATAAACAATATATGGTTCTTATATTCACTACATGGAATTAATTTCATCAAAAAAATCATTAATATATTTATGATGTCCCAATAATTCCTCAAACTCTACCAGTACAGTGTCATTTATATAAAACCAAAGAATTTACCAACTACAACTATGATAAATATATGGGGACCATTCATTGGGGAGTTCCCATAGATCTTATTTAAAAAAATCCTCCAATAGGTCTACCAAATACTATTTTGTTCCCTAAGATAAGCCATTGAATCTAATAAATAGTAAGAAATATCGGTACAACCTATGAAATAGGATAATAAAATAAATGAATAATTGATGATGGTAACCCTAGGATATCATCCAAGATAATATTACCAAGTTTAACAACCACTATGGTAACTAATACATCATATATTACATCGCTTGATATGATAAGATCACCAAATGATGGATGACTAGAATAAACTAAAAAATGATCTTCCTCACCAGAGGAAGAGTTCAACACATTCAGAAGTGATGAAGAAAGGATGACCACTATCACTAGGAGTACCTATCAATAATGGTATGGATAAGAGCACTACTAGAATCTCCAACCCCATAGACAAAAATACTATAAGGTGAAAAACAAACCAATCTATAATTAATGATCCTGAATGTCTATCAAGATGTCACAACTTATATATTAATCCATGTTAGTTACCACTGAATCTGAGTCTTCCACAACATAGAACCATATCAAATCGTACAATTATAACTCTATGTAAAATTGATATTACTTGATGGTGGTTTATGGGGATAACCTATTGGAGCATCCATATCTTTTTGTTTCTGAATCATTAACTCCCAACTAAAAGTACCTCTAATAATAATTTTATATCATTCTATAGGTTATAATCTAATCATAATGATTCCCTCTTCATGGAGATCCATCGATGTTATTTCTCTAGCTATCCATAGTAATTTATATTCCTATTTTGTAATTTTGGGTTCATTACTTTGAGAAAATATCGACCATTAAAATCACACCGTAGGTCCCCAACATAGCTCACAAATAAAGGACAGGTACCAACCAAATTTGAATACAATGTTATAAAATCTTCTCAAACTTATGAGCTCATAATAATAACTTTTTAATTGAGCACATAAAGTTCCCAATCTATAATTTGTAGTATAATCCCCATCCATAATTATGGTAGGATAACATAAACATGGGTTATGATAATTATCAACTAATGATGCAATGAACCGTGAAATTTAAACAATATTTTATAATCACTATTTTTTCGACCAATATACAAACTTGATATGGGATATAAATCATGGACTAAAACAAATCCTCATCCACTTGAAGATTACTATCTCTTGGAAATATTAGGATTCATCCATCAGTGGAGTGAACATATGATATTTAGACTGCATGTAGTCCTATTATACTTAGTGGAACTACTATGAAATTTTCATCAATATTTTATACTAAACCTAATTGAGGAAATATATTACCTATTCGTGTGGGGAATAGATCACCTATAAGGAGTCTCTAAATTGATTACTCATAACTTAACTATAAGAGGCTCAAGCACTGGTACAAATATGTTATGGAATTGTCTTTGAATAAGTCCCAACTATCTGTGGTTATCATCTACTACTATACATAAGGTAACCTTGGTTTGACAAGATAATATTTTAATAGGATAACACTAGAGGGTCATGAAACATTATGGCTGACCACTAAATTCTTCATGTAAAAACATACTTGTAGTATAAAAATGACACCATAGATTTTTGGGTCAACTAAAAATATATAAGAATCATGTAGAAAGGATTAATCTACCAATGATAATATAATGGTCTCATTGGTCTAGTAACTAAATTTAAGATCACATTATCATGAATACCCTATCATTAAACCAAAATAGATAGGACAATTGACTCCACACATCATACCTAAGACATGAACTGTTTTGATACCATTCTGACATCACCCAACCCACCAGGATCTCACTTGGTCAGAATGTAAGATAGGTTTACCACCCCCAATCCAAATATAATTAGGTAATAGTCTAGAGACCAGAATGAATATGGAATAATACACTATAAGAACCTACAAAATAAATGGATTTTTCATATACCGTAAAATTCAATAACATAATCATATAAATAGAAACAATGAAATTTATGGAATGTGAATATGGGAAATTATTGGATAGAATAACACGAAAAAGGAAAAATATAGATAGTAGAACACAAATATAGATGAAAATAATAACTACGTACATCTAACTCCATGTATGAGATGACAACTCCTATTTACAGGGTCTCCTAGAATGAACTTATTCAAAAACTATCTCTACCATGAACCATCATCATCTATTTTGTAACATATCCTCTAAATCTACTAGATCCATGTATTCTAATGTCATATTAAAATTTTGAAACATTTTCACGTACAAAAAATAGGTGGGAAATAATCTCATGCAAGGGGAGTATAAAAATATCAGTTTAGATTCCCTTAAAACACAGTGTAAAGAGAAATCATATAGTTAACTGAATCCAAATACCATGGAAATATAGAAGGAATTAAAGTGGAAAAAATATTCTCTAATTTCAAAAAATCCATGTGAAATTCATGGTACCAAATCATCATAGATTATCTCTATGATAAATCATATCACATAAATAATTAATTATACCTAGGGTAGCATAAATACCATAATATCTCATGATTACAGTTTATATGTAAGTTGTTACTGGAAGATATCCATAAATATTAAAAATACTAATAGTATCCCAAGGGAATATACATGAATATATATTTTAAGTACCATTACTTGCGATCCACTATAATTTCATAAATTCTATGTTACCTCTCTTTGGAACTGTTAAAGGGGTTCGTTCCTCATCGATATTTGCTTGAATTAGTAAAGAGAGTACCAGAATTCCATAGTGGAACATGTGTTGATATATTTAGGAATGTTTAATCCAATTATTGAGGACCATGCCCGCAAAATATGGGGGATTATTGACACCATTAATGATGGATCCTTCCCTAACACATGGGGGATTTATTGAATTCTATTTTCATCGGGGGTACTACACCCTGTCATTTATATATTTACATAGGAGTAACCAAAACCCCATATGTGGAGGAAAAAACCACAACATATGATGGAGTACCAACTCCATACTATCTATTAATATCTCATCTTCCACCTAACATCCATCTAATAGAGCTAATATACTGAAACTATCCAAAAAATAATGTGAACAACATCCAATTACTATGAGAATCATATTGTTCTACTGTATGTGAGAATATATATATAAATATAATGGACTATATATATATATGTAAAACTAGAATCATGTGGGAAATAAAAAATAATACTATAAATAACGAGATGTGTGGTGTTTTAAATATGGTTCATGACATGTAATACTCTCCAGAGAGGATATTCATGTACTTCCATGGTTCAATCATCATGAAGTCAACATAACCAACATATCTATCGTTGGGAAACAGAATATATTCCAAATAGGTTTAAACGTAACCTTATGTACATTGAAGGAACTATTTGTTATTATTACACAAACACTACAATATCATTGGATGTACATGATGTGTAACCCATATATATGTATGGTTTCTCAATGAAATACACAATGTGTTAGTTTACCTGAGCTCTTCAAATATATACACTATACGTTTTTCTCTTCTCGGCATAATGTACATGACATGAATAATGGTAGAACACAAAATTCATTAACTATCTCTCTATCACGTTGTGTCTTTAGTTAGATAATGAAGTATTCAGTTTCGAGATAAATGACATATAACCCGAGCCACACATTGTGTAAAATTAAAAATATTTCATACATTAATCCTGTGTAATGTGACCAAATATAAGAATAAACAATAATTCATTGATACCAAGGCTTAATTAATACGTTAACCAAAAAATCACACAACCAAATGTCCTAAAGGATTAGTGCCTTGTAAACAAGATACATAAAAAAACTAATTTTTGATTCTATGAATATTTCACCATAAAATAAATCCCCACTTATTAATTCTATGAGAATGAATAATATTCATATCATGGGGACGGAAAAAATATAATAATGGGTGATCTAAAACACTAAGTATGGGATAACATATAAAAGTACAAAATGGTTTGATCATAAACATATGGGAAATTATATATAAGGAAAATATCTTATTTAAAATAAAAAAATAAAAAAGTGTTAACCATTATATTGAATGAAAGATACATCTTCTCAAATGATAATAGTTCTACCATGTAATTATAAAATAAAAGATGAATCTTATAACATGATCCGTGGAATATAGGAATGAAAGTTTCACATTCATAAACAAAGGATTTATTATCATTATGAACCTAGCTACCCATCCACCTATTCACTTTTAAAATATTGGAGTGTATCTAAAATCCATCACACTCAAACTTTGTTAACCTAGCTACTCACTAACCTTTTAACACATAAAATTTTGAGTTGATCTAAATTCCATCACACTCACCCTTTGTGAACTCAGCTACTCCCTGACCTATTCACAGAACATTTCTATATCATGATATATAAACCCTTACTCAATAAATTGGATGTAGTTATAAGTCCTAGCTATTTAATAATTCAAACGTTTTTGTGTCTCATGAAAAATTATAATGACATCATAATATAACTTAGTGAATGAAAATTTGGTTTCAATAAATTATCAAATGGTATCTCATAAAATAGATATAAAATAAAATAAAATGATACTAAAGAATTTTAACCCAAATGAAATTCATTATAAGAGAAAATATAAGGTGAATCAAAAAACATAACTCCAATAGATGTAAATATATTATATATATAATAAATTTAAAGAAAAAATTAAACAATTTATTTCTTTTAAACCGTTGTAAATTGTTTTTAAAATAGTTTTTAAATTAGTTCCAAAATATTTCTCATAATGCATAAAATTAAAATTTATAAAAAATTTAATGAAATAAATATTCTTCAAAGAATAATTTTCTTGTATAATAAAATGTGGTCTATAATAAAAAATATATAATCATATAATTTGAAACCATTTATATAAAAAATACACTTTTGATGAATCCAAAATAATATAAAGAGATGATAAACCTTTCTTAGAAAATTGTTAAACAATAATATTATTTTTTCAATTGGTCAAAAATTATATCCTTATAAATAAAGATTATATCATTAGAATGAAGGAAAAATGCGTTCTTGGTATGTAAATGTTCACTATAAAACATGGGAATAATTTATTGAAATGCCAATTTTTTAATAAAATAATAATGCAATAAGAGATGTATATAGAAAAATCCCATGAAAATAAATAGGGATTATATAAAAATATAATAATATAGAGTATTATAACCAAATTTTGTTAATAAGGTACAATTAAGAGGAGTATAACTCAATCGAAGGTAATTGAGTTAGGAAAACCATTACAAATTTAGTAATTGTTGAATCAAATGTCAATGAAAACATTAAAATAATACAGATCTATCAATACTAAGAATTAAATAATGTATTATTTAAAAATAAATTCCCAGGTAGTATGTAAACCATATAAATAAGTAGTGGTTTCATAACATTAAAATATTTATCAATAAATTGAAATTGAGGAAAACCCGTCACTTTGTTCAAGAGTCATTCTAATATAGTTCTCAACATATGAAATAATTGAATTTAGATTATTATATATCTTTTTATAAGAAATATTAATCTATTTATAATTTAATAAGGACCATTTATTACCATATTATATTATATTTATTATATAATTATTTCCAAAGTTTTCATGAAAATTTAACTGGTGTCGACTTCTTTTTTATTTTTAGTTACTGATGATAGTATTTTAATAATAAATTATAATCACATTTACCATTATAGACAAAATATTTTTAAATTTTTATTTACTTATTAATATATAATTATGTATATTTCTATTTTCATCCATGATATAGTTTTATAATATTTATTCATGTAGTTTGTTAGACCAACCCAGACATGAACACACTATATCTCATGTATTGATTATGGTTTTGGAAGTTTAAAATTTAATTATAATAGAATAATTACAATATTATTTTTTTATGTTGTTTAATAATTTTTATTTGGTCTTTATAAAGATTTAAAATCAAGGTGAAAAATGAAAAATGTTACTTTGTGGAGGAATTAGTATGCACTACCCATTGTTAAAGTTACATTGTTTTATAAGTGGATAAAATAGAGTAAATAAATTTTCGTATTAATATAATGAAATTTATGAATATTAATGATACTAATTCCATTAGTTTAATAAGTATAGAGATTATTTTTGAAATATTAGATTAAAAGAATGACTATAGGAATGTAATACCCACACTGTTAGCTTGTGTTTCCACTTAGATAACTCATTTTAGATGAAGGCGTTAAGAAAACTAAAGTTGACCATAATAATATGGAGGTGAGAGAGTATTATTATTGGATAAATTTTTAATATTTTTTTTGAAGAAATTTTATGGGATCTTTAGTAATGAAATGGTGTAAATTTTGTATTTTTATAAGTTTACAAAAGTGTAGTTTTGGAAGTAATGCATACATTTTTAGTTATGTAAGGTTACTATTCCAAGTTCAATGTTTATAAAATAGAAAATATTGGAGAGGAAATATATCTTTGGTCTATGATAACCTCAAACAATCATTTTGATACATTTTTATCATTTTCGGCCCTTTCCACTTAATAAAAAAAATTTCCATTTTAAAATTTTACCAGGGTAACTATTTATTTACATTAATAACGAACTTTAATGAAAAAAATTGAAATATAAATTATTATGTAACATGAAAATTTTCATTTGAAATTTTAAAATCATTTTTTCATATAATATTTCAAAATATGTGAGATTTTAATTCTAAAATAAATACACTTGATTTCTTAAAAATAGTTTTTATGGAATGTGTGTTTTATTATTAAAATTAATTTGTACTTCATAGATTTCAAAAGTATAAATTCTATGAAAATGAGTAAAAGGAATGATTATTTAATGGTAACCAAAAAACTGAATCTCACATTGAAAATAAATTATTAAAATAAAATATAAAAAAGCATTTTAATTAATATATCATTTTAATTTAGCTCAAAAAATAATAGACATAGTATTTAGGGGATTAAAGAATAGATTAAAATGAATAATTATATTCCCTATATCCAAAATTTTCTTACATAAAAGTTTTCTTAAACTTCTTGGATACACTTACATAATAATAAAATAATTAAAAATATAATTTTCACAAAACCATATTTTTCAATAAAAAATGAACGTTATATATAAAACTCAAAAAACTACTAAGTAAATTATGATGTGAGGAAATAGAAAAAGAATTATATATATATAATAAAAAATATAATTTTCACAAAACCATATTTTTCATCAAAAAATGAACTTTATATATAAAACTCAAAAAAATAATGGGTAAATTTTGATGTGTGGATGGAGGCATGTGGTTTTGAGGGTCTCTCTCTAAGCAAACATGGCGTCAAATTTCTTTGAGAAAGATGGCTGATCTAAACTGCTTCTTCAATCCTGCCGAGGTGTTTGTTGGCCCTCCCAGGAACGCTATGGTGAAAGAAATAGCCGCTGAGACAGAGGTATGCAAATCTGACGGATTAATGGCGATGGTTGCATGTTATGCAGATCTTCGTGATCCGGTGATGGGTGATGAGGTTGAGATCCAAAAAGTGGTGGAGGTATCCAAGAACGGTTTATCTTGCAGATCTGAGGTAGATAGCATGAGTATGGCGAGATCTGAGAAGGGTGAAGGCCGCAAAGCTTCAGCGATGTCTGCGGCGGTGAATGATGTAGTGGTCATGGCGGTGGCCGGGAGTGATGTGCTGGTCCCAGGCGGTGTTGCTGAGCGAGCCACATTAGTTAAGTGGGAAGTGGCTAAGGGATCTGTCCCAATTGTGGATGGATCTGTAAAAATCGATGATTGCAGGGCTCTGACAATGTCTACGGCGGTGAGTGATGCGGTGGCAGTGATGGATCAGAGCAGTTGGTTTCCTTCAACGGTTATGAACCCCTCATTAGGGGATCAGGCTGTGTTGCTGTCAGGGGAGTCTTGTGCAGTGGAGATACGGTCTAAAACCATAGTGGTTTTGGTGAGGACTTATGCTGCTGTGGCTAGCATGACAGGTAGTGGAAACCCCAGCAGGTACCATGTATGGATGGAAGGGGATTCTTCCCGACGAAATTTCAAATCCATGCGTGATGGTGCTACTAAAAAAATTATGAAAAAAGGTGATACAACCCATGTGGTTGAAAATAGAGAAATAATACTGGATTGATTTAAGATTTGCGAGCATTCACTCATTTCCAGACTTGTTATTCCTTATGGAGGAAATCATTGGAAGAATTATTATTTGGTCATGAAGTTGACTTCTGTTTGGGGTTTTTCCGATTGGTGATGCATAACCATGGGTCAAGGATTATTTCACATTATTTGTCCATTAGAGGATATGAAACGACGTGCTTGGGGGATTGGATCAGTTGCGCTAAATCCAGGTATGATTTGTTTTCAAGAATGGGACTTTAGATTCCATCCTTTGTCAGTAAAACATACCACGGAACAAGTTTGGATTAAAATTTTTGGTCTTCACTGGATTTTGTGGCATCCTAAGATTCTTTTTTACATTGCCTCTGCTTTGGGAATTCCATTCAAAATGGATAAGACCATTGAATATGTGTTTTTTGGTCATTATGATAGGGACCTAGTTGAAGTTGATCTAAGTTATTGTCTAATTCATAATATTGTTTTGTCTTCATTGGATGACGACATCTCCCTAAAAATTGATTATCAGAGATTACTATATTTCTGCTCAGAATGTGATGTAATTAGTCATTTCAATGTTAAGTGCTAGAGAAACATTATATGATCTCTTTTCTCATGGAAAGGGAACCATGACGCCTCTTGTAAGAAGAATTTTAAGAAGCATACATTGCAGAATAGTGGTGCTAGAAATGACAAAATCTTTACTGATGCTGGTGTTCTACAAGTGGTGGAAGATATTCATTGTGAATTGGCACAAGATTCTCAGGTTGTTCAAGAGGCTGAATGAAGCTTGCCTATGCATGCAGAGGAAGGTAGGACTAACTTGACTAGATCTGAGCCAGGTTTGGCCCTAGTGTTTGTTCCTGAGCAGGGTGTTGAGGGCGACATGATCTTAGGAATAGAGAAGCATTACTTTTTTACTCCACTCGAGGGGAAACAAAATACAAGTGGAATTTCAAAGATTCAGGAGGAAATTACCAAATTAAAGGAGACACATGGCATCCATGGGAAGTGGGTTGATGTTGAGGATGATTCCCCAAGAAATTTATCTTATAGACAGACTTTATCCAAAGGAAAAGCGGTTGTCAATGATTAAGGGTTCCAACCTATAACTCCTATGAAAGAAAGCCCGAGGAAAAACTACTCACATATGATGCCAACTATGGTTACCTGACCCCATGGTTCTTTTTATTATGAGTGTGATTGGTATGATGATTATGATGCTGCCTACTATGGCTATTATTTTTGATGTTTTTTCTTCTGCTTGGCATGAGGGAAAGTTTTTGTATGACCCCATTCACCCTCTCTTTGTTTTAATTTCTTGTTAATAAAAAGGGCTCTGCCATAAATTTTCGATAGATTTTTAAAATAAAATACATAACATAATGAAAATTTATTTTATTGAAAATAAACTATGTCAAAGTTATGAAAAATTAATTATTCATCTTCTAAATATACTAAATGTTAATGGTATGCCACATTATGATTTTTTATAGCTTTATTAATAGTTCTATTATAAACTTATGTGGTCTTTTATGTTGTGTGTATTATAAAACAAAAATTATCGAACATGATTTTGATTTTAAATGTTCTTGAATTTCCAATCATTAAATTATAACCCCTTGATATAATTTCATCCTTGAAATTTTATTAGACAGAGGAAAATAATTTTTTTTTTATTTTTCAACCTTATATTCTCTAGTTCCCACATAGATTCGACATGATTGTTGTTCCACCATATAAAATTTCCTAGATGGTTTGTCTCATTCCATTTTACATTATCTATTCAATATAACATCTACATGGGTTTTTTTTCGAGTGGTCATGTTATAGTTGCACAACATCCATGTTTAGTACATGTGATGGATTCAGAATGCACTTTCATAAAAAATATTCATAGAAGGAATCATGCTTTTAAAATAGGTGATTATGGGATTCTATGAAATAATCTACGACCTCAACATGATTATGTACATAAAAGTGCGAAATGTATCTACGAATCATCTTCCTTTCCTAAATCCGAAAACAGGTTTCCATGGAGATATTCCGGGGAAAACATTATCAACAACTTCAAATTCATGATCTGTTCAATGATTTTAGGCATTGATATTCTATATAATCAACACAATTTTTATATTTCATTGAATGGTCTGATCATTCTCTTTTATTTCATTGAAAATATAAGTTCCTATCAGCTTTCTTTCCCAAAAACTAATCCCAACATTTTGGGGTCCTACATCTCTTCTCATATAGATCCACATATGGTTCCATCTGAATAATATAATATAAATTTATATTTAATTATAACATTATAAAGGGATGGTTTTTATCCCTATATCCTTTTAAATAAATTTAAGAATAAATTATCATATCCTATATAGTTTTAATGGTTATCTTAGACAGACTATATTTTTAAGGGTGATAAACAGTGCTGAATTTTATCTTAGTCCCAAAATCTCGAATAAGACATTTCCAGAATCAGTATGTAAACCTTTTATCTAAATAAAATACAATCAAGAGTGGTAATCCATGAATCATGACTACCCCATTAATTTGTATCATGGAATGATGATCCATTGAGAAATCTTCTCTGATGGAAATAAAATATACTGACCTTGTATGACAATTGACTATAACACCTTTTTCATAATGAATTTCAGAGGTTCTAGAGAGTCCAATGATGAAATCCATGTGTATGTTTTCCCAATTCCATATATGAATGGGTAATTGATACAACATCCCTTTAGTATTATATCACCCTACCTTAACAAGATGATATAATAAGAATCAATATATATACTCCATGATTTGTCACATCATATTATCCAAGTAGATGCTTTTCTTCAGATCACTATACATATTTTTTACAGTAGGATATATAGAGAATGATGAGCTATGTGCATCATTAAAATGTTCCTTATTCAGTTCCATTACATATGGGAAACATATCAAATTTCCAAATTGAATAATTCCATATTTTTCTAAGTTGAACTCTTGGATATTCACTACATTAATTTTTATCTCTACATCATCCTTCTAGGATTCCCTAATAATTAACTAAATATATGGTTGAGTAGAAACATAGACAAAATAAAGTTTTCCACCTTCTTATTAACTTTAATATTCATCCTTTGTAGATCCATGTGTATTGGGTCTTTTTCAATCCTCATCATGGTCAGTATAGCATGATAATTTTCAATCAAATCAACATCAGGTTTTTTTACCTTTATAGGGCGATGATGTATTGAGTTGTTATAAAATTTCATGATATATAACCATATCCATTGGTGAATGTTAAAATAAATCTATATAAATATATATTTTTATCTCTTGTGATCAATATATATATAACACTTTTCATTATAAAGTTAATGAATACAAATTTTCAATTCAAATATTACTGTAACTAATTCAGAATCATGATTTTAATTGGAAAGCTGTATAAGGTATTACATTATAATTTTTCACAAGGATTATTTTTAGGAATTTTATTGCGGCATAAATTTAAATTACATACATTTTACCACTACAAGGTAAATTAATCATAGGTGAAGTGACAAAAATTTACTTAAGATCCATAATGATTCACTCACATTATTTTGTCTATATGAACATGCCTATTTTCCCTGTAAACGAGGATATTGGATTTGAAAGATATGATAAATTTCTCACTAATAGTAGATAATATCCATTCAAACTAACAAAACTATTTATTTTAGACATAGTGGTCGGTTTGGTTAATTTATCAATAACATTAGTCATTATTAGATCTAGGATATACCCTCTCTTTTGATGACATGAATCAGGAATGATACTTTTTGTTCCTGAATTAACATTCTATATGTTTGGCATTAAAAGCTATCCTTTATTAGGTTCTTTAATATAATACTTAAGTGATATTAATTATCATCCTTTATTTTAAAAATATAAGGACATCATTTATACATAATACTAAAAATTAATCCATGTTGTCTCTAAAGACCGAATCCACAAGATTTATTGAGATAATAGGGGAACTAGTACATTTAAAAACATCATTATAAACCCATAGTGTCCATATATTTTCTAGATTACTTTCATTGTAATATAATTCCTTTTTACCCGCAGTTGATTTCATCTAGACTGAAATTCAATCTTTGATAAAAATTGCACTATTATGATTTGATCAAAAATGACACCAATAAAAGTAATAGGATAATTGTTTTAAATCATGTTTTTTTGATCACATGGAAATCAATGAAAAGATGAATTTATCCATCCATATTCTATAGAAAGGGGAATGGTTCACCCTATGGTGAAGAATTAGGGTTTATAAACCCCATGATTCTATTCTCTTTTAATTAGCTCATAAATTCCTCTAATTTAATGGAATGATGTTACGACCCATCTTGTGGGGTCTCGTGTCATGACTACCCAAAGCACGACTCGAATAGGCTAAGGGATGGTGAGTATCATAGAGTAGTCATATCCCACAAATGGGAGGCATTAGCCTAAAGTACCTATACACATACACACACACATCACCAAGTCATAAAATTCTAAAATGTAAAACAACTGAAAGGAGTCATTTTTTTCATCTAAGATCCCATAACCATAGTACAACAATAAGTAAAGGGAAACTGAAAATGTCCAAATACATGTCCATTATAATGAGTCTATATATATGTCTATCTGGAACTGAAAATATTCCAACCATCTTCAATGGAGATGACTATGAAAAAGGTACAATCCCTGAAAACACCTTCGTCTTCACATCTTTAGTTATGCTTCACCTACTCAAGGTCCACAAAGGCTCCATAAAAAGTTCACCGATCTGTACAAGACACGACCCATGAATGAAAATCCCATGTAGGGGTGAGTATAATAATACTTAATAGGACACCCCAAAAACATGAAGAATTATAACCCAAGTAGTCAGATCAATAAAAGATGCAACACTATATAACATATATAAAATGTATGGAAAAATAAGATAGAATCAAGAGAGACAACACACCATCAGGTGGTCATAACCAACTAGCAGACATAGTATTCTTCTCGAAGCACACTATTTTTGGGAGAACTCGGTCTTTGAGCACGATATCATCCAAGAAACTCAATGAGTATGTCTTGATCATTTACTCCCCACACAAAGAGAATTATTTTGTCATGGAAAACTGTAACATCCCAAGTAAGTAATGAATAATAGATATTTTATCTATGTCTTTTAATAATTAAGATAGTGTTATAGAGGCTTAAAATAAAAATAAATACAATCTTATGCATGGAATACACTAATATTCCTAAAAGATTATTTTACTGCCTTTTGATGGAAACCCATTTTTGAATCTATATTTTGACAATTTTATAAACTATGTTTGTCAAAATAAACTTATCCTTTATGATTGGGACATCAAAATTTACCTTTTGTGAATTTTTGGTATTTTTCTGACAATGTTCATTTTTTAAGGAATAGTGAAAAATACTGCATTTTACATCAAAACTACTTTTTAATATAATTTATTTATATGATTAGATTATGTTTTGAATTGGTTTTTAAGTTAAATTAGAATATATTTTTACAATTTTATCCAATGGTGGTCATTGGAATCAATTACACTTTGAAATTAGACTTAAACTGGTGTCAATCTTTTGATACTTATTGTTTTGTAAAAACACGCTATTTGCTCTGGCAGCGGGAATTAATTATTGAATTAATTAATGTGACTTATATGATTTGAATTTTGTAAAATCGACTTCATTTTTGAATTCGGAATATCAAATATAGCTTAGGGTGAATTTTTGGTAATTTTCTGAAAAACTTCAATTTTTGATGAATAGTGAAACCACTAAGTGGTAATCAAGCAAACTGATTTTTCAGTTAAATGAAAGTTTACCACTAATGTGTATTGAATTTTGAAAATCCGACATACATGGTTGTAATTAAGAAGTAAAATGTGGTTCAATGAGATTAAAATAATTTTTTTGGTGAATAGTAACTTATTAAGTTTTTAATCGCGATTAGTGGTAATTAGTGTAGTTTAAGGTATAAATAATACTTTAATAAAATGAAATGACCTAGACACATGTCCCAAACTCATTGGTTGTGTCATGGCCGACCATGAAATGCCATGGGTCAACTTGGGGACCCCATGAATTCACTTTTGTTGGGAAATGACATAAATTACTTTTTATTTAATGTTAAAGTGAAAATGACACAAACATAATATGTTTTACGAAAAAAAATATTAAGTGGGGTTATAAAAGTCCAAATTTTGATTATAAATAGTCATTGGAAAGCTAAAAAGATTTACTATATAATAGTAGTTTTTTTATAATTTTTAGACATTAAATAAATTTAATTATTTATGACATACTAATGATGCAGCGATGACATCATTATTTGACGATTTAAATAAAATAGAAAGATAATGTAAAATCTATGAACTACATATGTCCAAAACCAATTGGATGAGTGTATTTCGAACCCTTATCACCTTATCCACGAATTATATAAATGTGGGACCTTTTGAAACCGAAAAACATTTTTCAAATAAAGTAATATTTCTTACTTTCCAAAAGTGCCCCTCCTCTCCCCTTATAAAAGGCCCCCACCTCTACCTCATTTCACACACTCTTCAAGCCTTTGGATCGGCCAACCCCTGCCCATTTACTCTCTCCACATCCCTCTCCTCATCCTAGAGGATTACCTTTGGGAAGATTCCTTTCAGAGGAAGCCTTTAGGCTCAACTCAAAAGGAGTTACACTTTTAAAGGTAATTCATTCTCTCATGTTCATTCGTTTTATTTTGCTTCTCCAACCCCATAAAATATTTTTATTTACTTCTTTTGTAACAACACCAGTATCTTCAATATACTAGGATGTTTTTATAAGATATATTTGAGCTACACTCTCACACAACTACATCAAATGGTTAAAGAACATACGGTTTCCGTGGATGGCGAAATTCTGCCTCCCGAAACGATGATTGTTCAAGACTCATTAAACACCTTCAAAGGTGGCCATTATGATGTCACTATTTTTATATATGATATATAATATGTTTATGTTTTCCTTAAGCTTCTGGTTTTTCAATTTGGGCATACTTTTATGGTTTCCATTATTGGTAAAACACGATATCTTCATTTTAGGAAGTGCGGACTACCGCCCCCTAAAAGTGATTTGATTCGTTAATACCATATGTGGGATGTGTAAAGGATAAAGTTAATGATATAATATATGTTATTATACTGGAATTATAATATACTCTTATATCATTATGATTCCATTCCAGAAAATATGAAATAGAAATGGAAGTAGCGTTCATGCGTACGTACGGCTTACCGTCTCCATGAACGGTGCATTTCATTTCTTACCTCTAAATGTGATGTAAGATTATAAATGAATGTATGTACTGGATATACATGACATATATGATATCTACATCATGAATACCATTCTGGATATAATGAACCTTTGACCAAATTAACAACATGTAAGTATAAGAAGTCTATTTTTGACTTAAGAACCAAATACCGACAAAATGAACATTATTAACTTAAATGATTACATGATGTTAATAACATGGTATAAAAGGAATAATGAACTTGAAAAAGGTTCTTAAGCAAGTATGATTAACTCAAGTTTATTATTCAGGAGATTAAAGAATGGTCGGGTCAAGTCGGATACGAGGTATGGGACTTCGTCTCAATCTCCTTTCGTTGAGACATTTTTTATTTTATACGCAACTTTATTTTATACGGTGTATAAACCCCTTTGATTTTTACGTTTATTCAAAAGGAATCTTTTTTATACGAAGCGTTTAATAAACGAAAAAAGGGAATGTTTTTGTCGTACGTATGCAGCGACAACGACTTCTCCGCCGTCGTAACAGTTATTTGAGTTTCGGCTTCCTCTACAAGCCATACCTTCTTTTTAAAAGAAAAATAAATACCATGTTTTACTTTTCTTTTATTTTGTTATTGAAAATGGTTTTCACAATGTTTTTGTGTTGTATTGATATCTTGTGATTGAAATGTGGAAACGTTGTGTTTCCTTTATTCATGTTTTATGTGATACGATTATGTTATGGTTCTTGGGCATTACTATGAAGACGGCTGGTTCCGTGATAAACTAAGGGCGGGTGAGCCCGTTATAGCTCTCCAATGCATTGGGTAATGCGAAGGAGTGAAACATTAAGGTTTCTCCGAAGAGATTTTAGGGAATATACTTGATGGGTATTCCAAACGTAACCAAGAGGGTTACTCCCTACGTAAGAATGATATGAATGCCTCAAGTTACCTTTATGTCTTATGATTTCTATGATTTATTCATGATTTTATGAGGTATGTTAAAGTGCCAATGTTTTATGGGTAAAGTATGATTTCATTCTTATGTATATATGAACTCATGTTTCCTTTCCATGTTTTTTTATAACCCATACTGAGTTTTTATGCTCATCCCAAGTTTTTGAAATGTTTTTCACAGGTCAAGGGAAAGGTACATGATAAGATGATAGAGTCAAGGATGTGTCAAGAATTAATCCATGTTTTATTTTAAATGTTTTTCCATTGATGGGAATGAAGAATACTATCTTTATGTAACCACTTTATTTATATGTGGAATGTAATGAAAGTTTTTTGATCTAATTCTCTAAAACTCTAAACCCGAAAAGATCCTCAATGTGCAATCATGTAATAACTCAAGATTAAGTAAGGCTTAAGGCTGGGGCCTTATAGTTGGTATCAAAGGTCGGTTTAGATAACTTTAGGAGTTAGAATTCTATTAAATGATTATCAAAAAATATTTTTTTTTGAAATGATATAGCATTTAAAGATTACCATGTTGCTTCATCTAAGACATGTGTGTTCAGAATGGTTTTTCGAAGAGGAAAAAAAGAAGCTTTTTTTGGAAGGCATGCTGAGTGAAATGACCTTCCAAATCAGAATACTGAGATGATCAGAATCAGAATTGAGAAGTTTACTTCAGTGATGGCTCAGTTGAATCAGGTTATAAGTTTGTGGTTGTTTTCGCCGATGATATTTTGGTGTTTTCTAAAAGTAAAGAGGATCATGAAAGTCATTTAAGGGTTATCTTGCAAACCTTAAAAGAAAAGAAACTGTATGGGAAATTCAGCAAGTGTGAGTTTTGGTTGCAACAAATTTCTTTCCTTGGTCACATTGTTTCTAAAGATGGAATAACTGTTGATCTTGCAAAAACAAAAGTTGTGGAAGAATGGCCAAGACCCACAAATTTAACCGAGATTCGTAGCTTCCTTGGTTTGGCGAGCTAGTACCGAAGGTTTGTTAGAAATTTTTCACGGTTATCTAGTCCAATGACTAAGCTAACTCGGAAGGGTGTTAAGTTTATCTGGACAAAAGAATGTGATGATTGTTTTCAGGAATTGAAAAGAAAATTGGTGAATGCTCCAGTTTTGGCACTACCTTCCAGGAATGGTGATTTTGTTATATACAGTGATGCTTCATTGAAAGGACTTGGTTGCGTCCTAATGCAGAATGATCAGGTAATTGCTTATGCTTCACGACAGTTGAAAACTCATGAGGTAAATTACCCTACACATGATTTGGAATTAGCTGCTGTTGTTTTTGGTTTAAAAATTTGGAGGCATCATTTGTATGGAGTAAAGTGTGAAATATATACCGATCACAAAAGTTTAAAGTATATATTCACTCAGAAAGAGTTAAACATGAGACAAAGGAGATGGCTAGAATTAATCAAGGATTATGATTTTACAATTCATTACCATCCGGGAAAAGGAAATAAAGTGGCTGATGCTTTGAGTTGAAAAAGTAATGCTTCATTAACAATGTTGCGTTTGGAACGTGATCCTTTGGTTAAGGATTTGATGAACTTTGGCATAGAAGTTGTTGGTGCAGGATGTCCTTCTGTTTTGTTTCAGGTATCAGTGAGATCTTCTCTATCAGATAGAATCAAGCAAGCACAGAAGCAAGACAGTGAGTTGCAGAAAAGGGTAGAGCTGGTTCAGAAAGGTAAGTTTCCTGAATTCAACATTGATAATGATTGCGTTTTGAGATTTGGGAAGAGATTGTGTGTGCCTTATGATTCACAGTTGAAGAGAGAGTTGTTATGTGAAGCTCATAGTTCTCCATTTTCAGTTCATCTGGGCAGTACTAAGATGTATAGAGATCTGCAGGAGTATTACTGGTGGGATGGAATGAAAAGAGATATTGCTGATTTCACTGTGAAGTGTTTGACTTGTCAGCAGGTTAAAGCAGAGCGGCAGTTACCGAAAGGGATGCTTCAGCCTTTACCAGTGCCAGAGTGGAAATGGGAGAATATATCCATGGAATTTGTTGTTGGATTACCGAAGACATATCGAGGTAATAATGCAATCTGGGTTATTGTTGATCGCTTGACCAAATCTGCTCATTTCTTTGCTATACGAGATACTTTCTCTCTTGATCAACTTTCCCGTTTGTATCTTAAAGATATAGTCAGGTTACATGGAGTTCCTCTCTCCATTGTATCGGAACGTGATCCCAGGTTTACTTCTAACTTTTGGAAAGGCCTTCAGAAGTCGTTGGGTACTGAATTAAATATTAGTACAGCTTTTCATCCTCAATCAGATAGGCAGTCAGAACGAACAATTCAAACATTGGAGGATATGCTACGAGCTTGTTCTATGGATTATCAGGGAAGTTGGGACCAACATATTTCTTTGGTTGAGTTTTCATATAATAACAGTTTTTATTCCAGTATACAGATGGCACCATTTCAGGCATTATATGGGAAGCGGTGTCGAACTCCAGCTTTCTGGGATGAAGTGGGTGAAAGAAAGTTGATGGGACCAGAATTGGTAGAAGAGATGGCAGAAAAAGTTCAGATGATTCAGAAGCACATGAGAATAGCTCAGAGCAGGCACAAGAGTTATGCGGATAACCGGAGGAAGGATCTATTTTTCGAGGTAGGTGATCATGTTTTTCTCAAGGTTTCTCCTTGGAAAAGTGTGATGAGATTTGGTAAGAAAGGAAAGTTGAGTCCAAGGTTCATTGGACCATACGAAATTCTGGAAAGAGTTGGATCAGTTGCATACCGAGTGGCTTTACCTCCGAGTTTATCTCAGGTACACAATGTTTTTCACGTTTCGATGTTGAGAAAGTATATGCCAGATCCATCTCATGATTTGAGTCCAGAGGTAGTTCAGCTGGAAGAGAACCTATCTTATGAGGAACAACCGGTCCAGATTCTTGACCACAGGGAGCAAGTGTTACGGAATAAAGTGATTCATCAGGTAAAGGTTTTGTGGAAAAACCACATGATTGAAGAGGCAACATGGGAATCTGAAAATGCAATGAGGGATAAGTACCCCCATTTATTCGATAAGTAAATAAATTGCGGGGTCGCAATTTTCTAAAGGGGGGAAGGATGTAACATCCCAAGTAAGTAATGAATAATAGATAATTTTATCTATGTCTTTCAATAATTAAGATAGTGTTATAGAGGCTTAAAATAAAAATAAATACAATCTTATGCATGGAATACACTAATATTCTTAAAAGATTGTTTTACTGCCTTTTGATGGCAAACCATTTTTGAATCTATATTTTGACAATTTTATAAACTATGTTTGTCAAAATAAACTTATCCTTTATGATTGGGACATCAAAATTTACCTTTTGTGAATTTTTGGTATTTTTCTGACAATGTTCATTTTTTAAGGAATAGTGAAAAATACTGCATTTTACATCAAAACTACTTTTTAATATAATATATTTATATGATTAGATTATGTTTTGAATTGGTTTTGAAGTGAAATTATAATATATTTTTACAATTTTATCCAATGGTGGTCATTGGAATCAATTTCACTTTGAAATTAGACTTAAACTGGTGTCAATCTTTTGATACATATTGTTTTGTAAAAACACACTATTTGCTCTGGCAGTGGGAATTAATTATTGAATTAATTAATGTGACTTATATGATTTGAATTTTTTAAAATAGACTTCATTTTTGAATTCGGAATATCAAATATAGCTTAGGGTGAATTTTTGGTAATTTTCTGAAAAACTTCAAATTTTGATGAATAGTGAAACCACTAAGTGGAAATCAAGCAAACTGATTTTTCAGTTAAATGATAGTTTACCACTAATGTGTATTGAATTTTGAAAATCCGACATACATGGTTGTCATTAAGAAGTAAAATGTGGATCAATGAGATTAAAATAATTTTTTTTTGGTGAATAGTAACTTATTAAGTTTTTAATCGCGATTAGTGGTAATTAGTGTAGTTTAAGGTATAAATAATACTTTAATAAAATGAAATGACATAGAAACATGTCCCAACCTCATTGGTTGTGTCATGGCCGACCATGAAATGCCATGGGTCAACTTGGGGACCCCATGAATCCACTTTTGTTGGGAAATGACATAAATTACTTTTTATTTAATGTTAAAGTGAAAATGACACAAACATTATATGTTTTACGAAAACAATTTTTAAGTGGGGTTATAAAAGTCCACATTTTGATTATAAATAGTCATTGGAAAGCTAAAAATATTTACTATATCATTGTATTTTTTTTTATAATTTTTAGACATTAAATAAAATTAATTATTTATGACATACTAATGATGCAGCGATGACATCATTATTTGACGATTTATATAAAATAGAAAGATAATGTAAAATCTATGAACTACATATGTCCAAAACCAATTGGATGAGTGGATATCGAACCCTTATCACCTTATCCACGAATTACATAAATGTGGGACCTTTTGAAACCGAAAATAATTTTTCAAATAAAGTAATATTTCATACTTTCCAAAAGTGCCCCTCCTCTCCCCTTATAAAAGGCCCCCACCTCTACCTCATTTCACACACTCTTCAAGCCTTTGGATCGGCCAACCCCTGCCAATTTACTCTCTCCACATCCCTCTACTCATCCTAGAGGATTACCTTTGGGATGATTCCTTTCAAAGGAAGCCTTTAGGCTCAACTCAAAAGGAGTTACACTTTTAAAGGTAATTCATTCTCTCATGTTCATTCGTTTTATTTTGCTTCTCCAACCCCCTAAAATCTTTTTATTTACTTCTTTTGTAACAACACCAGTATCTTCAATATACTAGGATGTTGTTATAAGATATATTTGAGCTACACTCTCACACAACTACATCAAATGGTTAAAGAACATACGGTTTCCGTGGATGGCGAAATTCTGCCTCCCGAAACGATGATTGTTCAAGACTCATTAAACACCTTCAAAGGTGGCCATTATGATGTCACTATTTTTATATATGATATATAATATGTTTATGTTTTCCTTAAGCTTTTGTTTTTTCATTTTGGGCATACCTTTATGGTTTCCATTATGGGTAAAACACGATATCTTCATTTTAGGAAGTGCGGACTACCGCCCCCTAAAAGTGATTTGATTCGTTAATACCATATGTGGGATGTGTAAAGGATAATGTTAATGATATTATATATGTTATTATACTAGAATTATAATATACTCTTATATCATTATGATTCCATTCCAGAAAATATGAAATAGAAATGGAAGTAGCGTTCATGCGTACGTACGGCTTACCGTCTCCATGAACGGTGAATTTCATTTCTTACCTCTAAATGTGATGTAAGATTATAAATGAATGTATTTACTGGATATACATGACATATATGATATCTACATCATGAATAAAATTCTGGATATAATGAACCTTTGACCAAATTAACAACATGTAAGTATAAGAAGTCTATTTTTGACTTAAGAACCAAATACCGACAAAATGAACATTATTAACTTAAATGATTACATGATGTTCATAACATGGTATAAAAGGAATAATGAACTTGAAAAAGGTTCTTAAGCAAGTAGAGATTAACTCATGTTTATTATTCAGGAGATTAAAGAACGGTCGGGTCAAGTCGGATACAAGGTATGGGACTTCGTCTCAATCTCCTTTCGTTGAGACATTTTTTATTTTATACGCAACTTTCTTTTATACGGTGTATAAACCCCTTTTATTTTTACGTTTATTCAAAAGGAATATTTTTTATACGAAGCGTTTACTAAACGACAAAAGGGAATGTTTTTCTCGTACGTATGCAGCGACAACGACTTCTCCGCTGTCGTAACCGTTATTTGAGTTTCGGCTTCCTCTACAAGCCATACCTTCTTTTTAAAAGAAAAATAAATACCATGTTTTACTTTTCTTTTATTTTGGTATTGAAAATGGTTTTCACAATGTTTTTGTGTTGTATTGATATCTTGTGATTGAAATGTGGAAACGTTGTGCTTCCTTTATGCATGTTTTATGTGGTATGATTATGTTATGGTTCTTGGGCATTACTATGAAGACAGGTGGTTCCGTGATAAACTAAGGGCGGGTGAGCCCGTTATAGCTCTCCAATGCATTGGGTAACGCGAAGGAGTGAAACGTTAAGGTTTCTCCGAAGAGATTTTAGGGAATATACTGTGATGGGTATTCCAAACGTAACCAAGAGGGTTACTCTCTACGTAAGAATGATATGAATGCCTCAAGTTACCTTTATGTCTTATGATTTCTATGATTTATTCATGATTTTATGAGGTATGTTAAAGTGCCAATGTTTTATGGGTAAAGTATGATTTCATTCATATGTATATATGAACTCATGTTTCCTTTCCATGTTTTTTTATAACCCATACTGAGTTTTTATGCTCATCCCAAGTTTTTGAAATGTTTTTCACAGGTCAAGGGAAAGGTACATGATAAGATGATAGAGTCAAGGATGTGTCAAGAATTAATCCAAGTTTTATTTTAAATGTTTTTCCATTGATGGGAATGAAGAATACTATCTTTATGTAACCACTTTGTTTATATGTGGAATGTAATGCAAGTTTTATGATCTAATTCTCTAAAACTCTAAACCCGAAAAGATCCTCAATGTGTAATCTTGTAATAACTCATGATTAAGTAAGGCTTAAGGCTGGGGCCTTATAAAAACTATGATACAATTAGAGTGTATCAGACCCATAACTACGAGGGGACACCATGAACCCAATATAGATCAACCAACCATGTAGGGGATCATATTCTAATGATTCCACTAACCCTAATTCAAAAATCTACACTAGGGGTGATGGAGTATATCACTCTTATATCACAGAGGGATTCTAAAACTCTATCTCATACTCAGTATATAGAGGGGATTATAATCCAGTTATGTGGATGTAATACTACACTGAATAATTGAGAAAAGGACCAAGGGAATGGTATCAACTTATACTGGTCTAAACTAAAATCCCAATGTTGGTCTTAAGATGAACATATCAATGTCATGGTCTCAACACTGGAGATGGCTCATCGATTGGATGCTCTGTTTATGAGTAATGACCATTTGATCAAAACTACCCACAAAATAATTGGTGGCATGCATACTAACCATCCTGGAATGTCTACCTATTGCTGTGGTCAACCACCATAGTCGATCTGCCTACTGCATGGACTGGCCGCCCAAGGACATACTATTTTTGATAGACCAATTGCCACTCTGGGTCAGCCACTGTCTTTATACTTGTAGAAGTTCCACATGACACTTCACCTTGCGGTCGACCGCACTACATGGTCAACTGCAACAATCCACCACAAACAGGCTCCACCCTATTTTCCCCCGTTCGGAGCTGGGTGCAACCCATATCAGACCCGGGTCCTCCTTGCCTTACCCTACCCACATGCCTGACTGGGCCCGACCCAGTCCACATCCTCCACCACCATCCTGCATCTGTTACAATGTCCCATGCCTATTGTTTCATCTTTCACCACCGTACTCGCATCCCCCGCTACATCCTCCAACATTCGCACCTGCAGCATGCGGCTCCGCCAGTCATGGCACCACTACCACTGTCAGCCACCCATGCAACCGCATATATCGGCCTCCACTTTCTCACACCGATGGTCCCCTATACAAACAACCATTCCATTTCTAATTCCTATAAAGATAAACAATCACATATCTGATCTTCTTAAGTCCTGGTCTACACAGATCCAACGTTGGTTGTCGAATCGCCTCAGATCCATGGGTTTGATCGAGTTTGGATCCACTTGGAAACATCAATCGAGGAACTTCAGGGACCCAATCATGTGAAACATAAATAATGGAGGGGTAAATGCACAAGAAGAACATTTTTTCATCACTGGTGAAGCGTTCATGGGAAATGATCAAGATCGGAGGATTTTGGTTAGAAAACCATATTAAATCAATCCCAAATCACAATATGCATGATTCATGAATCAATATGTTCACGGAATAACCCTCATTCATCATAGAAATAAATATCAGTGAATAATATGATCAAATTAAAATCCATACCTCAATTTGGATCAATCTCTGAGGAATAATAATGTTACATCATCATCGTTTGTGGGATGTGTCAAGGTCGGAATTCGTCAATAGCTGATTCGAAGCACCATCATTTCACACCAAAGATGATTCTCCAGAGGGTTTTCCCCAAATCTCTAAATAATTCCATGGTTATGAGAATAACTTTAAATCTATGAGAAATAGTTTATCTAAAAATAGACATATCTCTACATCGATGTAATAAACTAAATTTTTCTATATTTACTTTATTCATTTAAAACTCCCGAGATGACTTTGGAAAATCGACCCACACCAACCAGTATTAGCTCATACCTAGGGTAAATCCACCATTCTAAACTCAATGGCACCCTTTTATTTCGAATATGGGCACTAGTTTAAGTTTTTTTCCAATTTATTAGGAAAACAATGTTTGTGTGGTATTAAATATTGTAGCATTTTTCAAACATTTGTTTCAGGCACACTGGGCCTCCGAATCGCATGTTCTTTCAGCACCTGGTCTCAAAATAAATATATAAAAAATCAAAAAATAATACACAGAAAAATATTATATATTAAATTATCCCCACCTTGGGGATTTATGTCCATGAAAAGACTAAAAATAGGTACTCAAATAGATAAAGGTACTGAGAAATAATATGATCCTCCCACTCACATTTCTTCTCTTGAAGATTCCCATGTTGTAACCATTCACACACTAAAGGAATAAATCTCCCACAAAGGATCCTATCCTGCTGATCCAAAATCGCCACTGGGTACTCAGCAATATTCGCTCTATCCTCAATGTCCATCTCACATAGATTTTGATGTGCGATGGGTCATGCATGAACTTCCTCAACTGTGACATGTGGAAGACATCATGTACCCAATCTAGCATCGGTGGTAGGGACAAGTGGTATAACACCTCACCAAATCTACAAAGTATTTATAAAGGGATAATTAACCTTAGAGATGACTTCCCCCACCATCTAAATCATGGTAATCCTAATCGAGGTGAATCCCAAAGGAACACATGGTCCCCTTCCTCAAACTCCAAAAGCCTCCATCACCTATCATCATCAGACTTCTGATGGCTCTATAATGTCTTCATCCACTCCTAGATGATTTGAACCTTCATTTTAGTACCTCACACCATCTTTGGGTCCATGAGTGCTGAAACTCTTGGGTCAGTCTAGAAATGTGGTTACCTACATGGTTTCCCATACAAATCCTCGAATGGTGCCAAACCAATGGTTGAATGAGAGATATTATTGTATCCAAACTCTGCCAGTGGTTGGTGATCCTCTCAACTATGACCAACATCTAAAATGAAAGCCAATAATATTTCCTACAAAATATGAATGTTCAGCTCAGTTTGGATATCCTTCTATGGGTGAAACGCTATGATCCAACATATATGGGCCCCAAATGACTACTACAATCCCTTCCAAAAATTGTATGTTTAGAAAGCATCATGATAAAAAAATAGGCATCTATGGAACTCAAAAGAGTATATTTATCTGAGGTTCATAGAGTCATCCCAATCTATATACAGAACTCTTATACCAAATATCTAGGAAGTGGGATGACTTGATGAGTTGTTCAATAGTCACCTAGATGGAATCGTGTCCCATGAATGTAATTGGTAAACACATCATGAATTACATCATTATCCCATCCTATATCCATTATGGCACTTCAAGGGGTTGAGTTAAACCCACTGGAATCTGGTGCCCAACTTTCACTTACTAACATGTAAGGCATCGAGAAACAAAATTTTCAACTCGCTTCTTCATTCATGGACTTCAATAATAACTTCAAAGGCCATGGTACATCTTTTCCACACCTGTATGTACCGCCAAAGTTGACATATGAAAATCCCTTGTAACCTCCTCCTACAGAACCATTGATTCTACTGTGTCCCATATGAAAATATTGACGTGATCTCTACCTTTTGAATATCCAGGAAAAGTATGACCTATGGACAACTGAGCATGTTGGGTCTCATAGTATGTATCTCCAAGTTATGTATCCCTGACACACTACTAGAGTTGAGGGGTGAAAACCATCTACTGGATGTAAGATTCTGCATCTCCATCCATAAAAGATATCTACAAGAAGGCCAACTATTGTAATTCCTTTTTTAGAAACTATGAAATGGATCTCCTAATAAGATCATATACCACCACATTCACCTTACTAGGAGTATATACAATCTCAAAGTCATAGTCTTGTAGGAACTATATCCATCACCTCTATCTCATGTTCATATCCTTCTAAGAGAATATATACTTGATACTCTAATTATCATAGTAGATGATAAAATTCTCACCCATATGGTATTGTCGCTACATATTCAATGAAAAGAATACTAATTATAACTCAATATCATATGTATTGTAGTTATTCACATGTGGTCTCAATTGGAATGAACCATAGAAAATCACTACTTTACTCTCCATTACTAAACAACCAATCCTAGACCCTGATGCATCAAAGAAAACTTCATACTCAATGCATTCCTCTAGTATCTTGATGATGGGAGCGCTCGTCAACCTCTACCTCATCTCTTAAAAGCACTGAAGACACATTTCATTCCACATGAAAGGAATCCCCTTTCATGTAAAAGATATCAAGGGTGGTTCACATCAAGAGAAGTCAACACAAACCTTCGATAGTACCCTACCAATATAATGAAACTCTGTCCCTCGATAACACTATTGGGTGGATCCAAGAATGCAATGCCTCAACCATCACTAGATGAACTACAAATCTCACCTCTAAGATGACATTTCTCAAAAAATGGACCTCTCAAATTCAAAACATTCACTTATAGAGCTTCTAAAAAAGTTGGTGCTCTCATAGTGTGTCTAAGACCTTCCTCATGTATCACGTGTGGTCCTCCTTAAACACTGAATACACTTGAATGTCATTGATAAAAACCACCATGAACTGGTCTATTTATGGTTCAAAGATCCCATTCATGAGTCCCATGAACAAAAATAGGGAAATATTCATAGAAAACCCCATCACCTAGTACACATCATGACCGTAATGACATCTGATGTTCATCTTTGATATATCATATCTTGTATTCAATGGTAGTGATATCCTGATCTATGGTCTATATTGGAGAAGCATCACACTCCTTTCAGCTGATCGAAGATGATTTTTTACCTCATTAGTGGATATTTTTTATTCAGAGTCACCTAGTTTAAGAATCAGTAATCCAAAAATAACCTCAATCTCCCATCTATCATCTTTGAAAACAAAATTGGGGATGCCTAGGGTGAAACACTAGATATCATGAAGCCCTTCCTCTACAAATCCTCCAACTGTATCCTCATCCCATGAAGCTATGTAGGAGCCATACGATATGTAGTTTTAGATATTTTTCTTTCTTGGGGTGTAGATCACTTAAAAATTCCATCTCCCGATGGGGAGTTAAACTTAGAACATCTCCGAGAATTGTTTTTTCATACTCCACCACCACGGCAAGAAAATGAGGACTCGTATCATCTACTACAACAAGGATGAGGCTAGAAAACATATAAGTAATTAGATACACCCTCCTATGTGTGAGTCCATCCTATGATACTTTGATTTTATTTTCTCCAACAAAGGAAAAAACTGTTCCATCACTTTGTACACACTAGACCCTTCTCATAAAAAATTAAATCTGAGAATGAACAGTGGATAAAAATTCCATATCAAGAATGACATTGTAAGGCATCAACATTGTTACCAAGAGATCCCAACTAAAAATCACACTTCCAAGAGTCTGGTCACACTATTGGATCCAATTTGTGATCATAAAATATATTCGAGTAGGAGTCTCCAAGCATAATGGTTGATTTAATGATTCAATAGGAAGATTCAAGTGTCGAACATGATTCTTGGAAAGAAATGAATCGATAGCACTTGTGTTTATGAAAAAGGCATCTAAGGTGGGAATGAAAAATATCTCAAATTGAATTATACATGGAACCTTGGGTAATGATATTTCATATCCCTCTACTAGCCTTGTCCATGTCCACTATCTCTCTGATCCATGCATTAATCCCCTGAGGGTGGTGGTAGTAACATGCCAAACTTTAGACCACATTCTACTACCATGCATGCCCATATACCACATATGTATCTCTATATAGAAAAATGATTTTCTCTATGTATCTTCCTTGATGGTCCCTAAACCATCTCCTGAAAATCTATATGACAGTTCGGAAAATCTCATGCCAAATGTGTTTGACTGGTGCATGAGTAACACCACCTATATAATTGATGATTTGAGCTACCATGGGATCCATGTACCACTGAACCTGATTCCAAGTATCACCTATTAAATCACCTGAACATCTTGGATCCCTGTGAGTGACGTTGAATACCTATTTTTGAGGTATCACCTACTGATTTCCATCTATTAGATCCCTCTACTAGTGTCTTCTCGGATAGTAAAGTCTCCACTAGTAGATATTGCTCAATTACCCCAGCAAAGGTAGAACTTATAAGGGAAACCACAGATGTCCAAATGTCCAAGTCTAATCCCTACTTGATGTTCCATTCCATGAAGAAATGGCCTCACATATTATCCAAGGAGTAGCATGACTAATCAGTAAAATTCACTGAATACTCATCCATGGTCATACTACCCTTACTGCAGATTCAAGAGATCATGTATGCATACTGATCGCAATGTGGTCAAATATAACTCCTCTCTAAGGAGATGCATGAAGCCTATATAGGAGAGAGTTATCTCGACATGTGACTGAGTCACTAAGCTCCACCATTTCCAGGAATATCCCTGAAGAAGTCTCGTAGCATGGACATCCACCTAGTTAGCATGCATCTTCAGAAGGGTGGAAACACAAGAGACTACATTTAGCCAATCCTCAGCCACCTAGGGGTATGGATCACATAGAAACCTAGGATTTCTCAATCTATAAATATCATGAAATGCACTGAGCCTACATGTATCCTCAGCTGGTAGTTCTGGTAGTAGATGTTCCTTGATGATAGATAGTATGGATAGTAAACCACCTGGAGGATCTAGCTTCGCTATTTTCCCCGGTACTGATGCCTCATCACTGGGTAGATCATCCTTGTGATCATGGTGTGGAATCCTAGCTGGCCATATACATGGAGGGATCCTGAAATAAATAGGATGTACTATGGTAAATAGAATAAATTTTGGGAGATGACTTATGAAGGACATGGAAGATTCAACCATTCCAATATGATGCATGTACCTGTCCTAGAGGAGGCCATTGTGTGACTACCCCCAACACCACCTCCAATAGGCCATGGGATGGTGAATATCACCATGTAGGCATATCCTAATAATAGGAGGCATTAGATTAATGTACCCATATATACACACACACATCTCCAATCCAAAAAATTATAAAATATAAAACAATGGAAATGATTCATGCATACAACCAAGATCCCACAACTAGAGTACAAAAGGATGTAAATGGAAAGTAAATAGGTTCAAATACAATACCACCACAATGAGTTTTTACACAAGTCTAATTGAAACTAAAAATGGTTCAACATGATCTAATGAAAGGACTAAATAAAAGGTATGATCTCAAAAAACAAATCGGTCTTTCAAGATCCAGCTATGTTCCACCTACAGCTAGTCCTCATAAGACTCTATTAAATGGTTCGTCATCTCCAAAAGATATAACATGTGTGGGAAAAGCACATGCAGGGGTGAGTATAAAAATACTGAGTAGTTCACATTGAAAACACAAAACAAAAAGAATCAAGTAGTCTGCTAAATAAATGTTCTACCATTATATAAAATATATATGAAGTAAAGAAAACCAAGATATACTCTTGAGAGACACCCCTCTATTAGATGGTCTTAAAAAACAAAAAACGATAGGATTCTGCTCGAAACATGGTGGTTTTGGGAGAAATCACTCCATGATCCATGATATCATTGGAGATAATCGATGAAGTGGTACAGCTCATTTGGGACCTTCCCAAAGATAATAAATTTTTCAAGGACGACTATGATATATAGAGAAGGGATCATGCCCAGAATTTTTGGCGGACACCATGAACCCAATCTAGATTTACCCTCTATGTAGGGGTTTATATTTTGATGATTCCAGAAAACCTACCAAGGGGTCCCACTAGATTGAGGATCAATACCCCGCTCGTGGAGGTGACAAGGATTCTAAAAACTCCACTAAGGCTGATAGAGGTTCTTATAAAAGTCTCTTAAAGGGATTCTAAAACTCCATCTAACACTCAGCCACTAGAGGGGATTTAAATATAGTGATGTGGATGTAATGTCAGATAGAAACCTTGATGAAATGACCAAGATAAACTTCTAAACGTATATAGTACCGAACTAAAAACACACCATTGTTCTGAAAATGTCCTTATTAATGATAATGTCACCTTGTTGTAGAAATCCCATTGATTAGACAATACATTCAGATGTTATGTCCATTGGAAAAGAACTTCCTACAGAACAAATGGGGTCCTGTAGACATAGATCCTTGGAGGAATTCACCTATTTGTCCACCTATCACTTTGAATAGTCTCTTTTGGAATTAACATCATTGTCTATCCACCTATCGTGAAAAGATGGACTATATGGTTGACCACATGCAGACTGCCTATGTGGCTGCTACACTTGCGGAAGCTTTAATAGCTGCTTCGCCTCATGGTTGACTTCCATGGTCGACCACAACTAGGCTCCACCAATATTGCTCATGATTTGACCCAGATCCGAGCGAATCCACCTCACCTAGCCCGGTCCACTGGTATGAGCTGAACTGATTAGTTTCTCCTACTATGTGTCTACTACTTCCATCCCATTTCATCTATAGAATTTCACATTCGTCGCTGGGTCACATCGACATCGCAGCTACCGTACATTGATCTGTCACCCATGGCACTGACCGCCACCATCAGTTTCCCATGCTGTCATGCACCACCTCCCACACACTCTACTGCCGCATCATGCCAGTTGACCATTCCACGAACCATTTTTCCTCCTCTGATCCCCAAAAAATTTAAAAAACAATTATCCATGTTCTTTGTGTCCCAATATACACAGAATCATCCTCGATTATCGATTCACCTTAGATCTGATGGTATGATCATGTTCGGAACCTCCCAAAAACATCAAGCTGAGAACCATGGGGTTACAACAGTGAAAATGGGATGAAATAATGGAGGAATGCACAACAACAATGTCTTATCATTGTTGTCAAAGAATTCTTTTCTAAAAATAATGATCTGTGGATTTGGGATAGAAAACCAAATTAAATCGATCCCAACTCACAGTGCACAAGATTTGTGAATCAATCCATTCACCAATTGACCCATGTTCATCATAGAAATAAATTTCATGGAATAATCCAATTAAATTAAATGGCCTATCTCAATTTGGATCTATCACCAATGAAGAATTATGTTACGTCATTGGTGTTGGAAACATTCGGCAAGATCAGTGTTCGTCAATCACTGATTCGAATCTCTATCGTCGCTTGCTCGAGAATATTATCTTGAGGATTATTCCAATCATCTCCAGAAAATTATAGGGTTATAAGAATTACCCTGACTCTATGAAATTTTTTTAATTTTAAAAATAAACCTATCACCGCATTGAATAAATAAAATAATTTATTTAATTTATTTTTCTCTTTTAAAATGCCTAAGATAAATATCCACAATTGACCTTCTCTAACCAATGATAGGTCATACCTAATGTAAATTAACTTTTCTAAAATCAAAAGTTCCCTAAAATTTCTAATCATCTCACCCATTAAATATTATTCCACTTTCTCAGGAAAACCAAATGCGCGCGCTCTTAAATATTTTATTTTTTTTTCAAATATTTGTTTTGGGTACACTAGGCCTCAGAATTAAAATGCATATTAGTGCATTGTATCAAAATAAATCCATTTAATATCAAAAAATACATTAAAAATTGTGATATTTTAAAAATAAATTCTATATGGATTCTTTGAGATAGGAAATAATACAAGGAGATATTTAATTTATAACTCAACCTCACATTATAGTGGAGGAAAAGAAAATTCATTTATAAATTCTTCAATATATTCCCATAATATAGGCATGATCTCAATATTGACCTCATCCTTAATAATATGATTTGTAAACCCCTTTTTGTTTATTATAAAGACTAATATTACAGGATTTCATTATGAAGAACTTATAGGATCACCCATTCATTAATACATGATAACTAGATTATTAGGGGTATTAAAGGTGATTTCCCTTTCCAGATAATTGATATTATATTTATATAAGTAATTTTAATCCATAACGATAATTTTTTCAATTTAAACTATTAGATAAAAACAATATTCCCTTTAATTATGTCCATAAGAATCTCTATTGGAGATGATTTTTACACCTTAGTTTTATTAAGAATACCACCATTTGTTTCATGGATAAATAGATATTCCATGTTTCATTTGGTGAATCAATATTCATAGAAATATTATATGATATGAAATAATGTAAAAAAAAGATATTCATGATTCTATAGTGGAAATTTATCAACCTAAATATTAGTGATTGCATGTGCTCCCCTGTTGTTCATTGATCTAGGAGGATGTTGATGAAGATTCCATTAAATAACTCTAGGGTTAGGAAATTGATTCATATATTCACAATACTATTATCATTTTAATCATTAAGGAGTGGGTGAAGCATTAATTAGGGCATTCCTCCCACCAATGATGTTATTCATCCTCTTTCGTTTAGTTTAACATTCCCGAGGTAGGTGGACTACTTTTCCAAACATGTAACACATTCCAAAACCTCTACAAAAATTAACCAAGTGTTTCCAACCACATATTTTACATGTGAATATTTCTATTCCTTTGTCCAAAATCACATGGGTCTCTATCTTCCACATCAACCTTTAGAACACATATAAAAACATCCTTATAGATTCAAAATTCCATTATAACTAATGTCATCAAAAGAATGGGTTTAAAGCCATTAAATATTTTATAAGTATTATATTATAATTTATACATTGACTCTGATGTGTACCTTTTGAGTCTTTCTATGTTTTCATCATAATATGTAATAAAGTCATCTTCCTTTTATGTTAATTCATGATATTATCATTCCATATTAGGGTGAGGATTTTAAGGAAAAATTTTATTGATTAATATTACCTTAAAATAAAACACTCTGTATAATCAAATACCTCTATTTTTTTTTCTATTCCTTATGATATTCCACCATTGTTCATTATCACGTTTCATAAAATAAACAACGAAAATTTCATTCTCAATTTTTGATAATTATAGGACATGAAATATATTTTCCATCGCATTAATCCATTTATTTACCATGAATGGGATAGAAGGTCCATTAAGGGATGGTGGATATTTATGACTAAAATATTCATTGTAAATATTCCCCCTTATTTATTTGTTCATGGATATATATTATTCATGTTATCATTCATAACAGTAGAGAGTTGAGTGAGCATTTTAATGAGATTTGGAACTCTAGTTCCCATCTCATTTGGATAAGAACCACATTTTCCATTAAATCTATCTTTATCTCTTTCCCTTCTAGTTATTACATATCATAGTTAGAGTAAATACCATGGTGAGGATAATAAAATTAATTAACATATAAAGTAGAATACAATGATAATAGAATAAATAATTGAATAATATTGTGTATATTCTCCCCAAACATCTCCCAACATTTTAATATAGGTTATCCTTAATTATTTTCCTACAAGGTTTTTCTTAACCATTATAGTTAATATAATAAAATTCATTTATAATGGTTTAAAATTGAATTTTAATTAACCAAATCGCAACCCCCATGTTTCACTATATATATGTTTTGTTAAACCTCTATCGTTTACTAGGTCATAGTGGAGTTTATACCAAAATTTCCTCTACAGTGTTATTACACCTAGGTATAGTCATGAAGAGCCTCCATTGACATTCAAATATATAGTTAGACGTGTATTTTATATGGAAACCACAAAATATTTTCTTTACCAAAATATCATGATGTTATCTTTAACATATCCTTAGGGTTTTTGCTAATGTGTTTTCAGACTAATCTATAAAATAACTAAACAATTATATGATACCAACAGATGTGACCAAAGATAAACTTATATAAATAATACTTTAATACCATGGATTAATTAGTCAACATTACAAAAATTAGCACAACTAGAGGACCTAAATGAGTCATGTCTTGGATACTATTAAAAACACATATTTTACATGTAGTAAAGATTTTTACATAATATAAATCCCCTCTTATAAATTTTATAATTCATAATCATCTTTAAATTAGGGGAAGGGAATAAATAAGAACTATAGGGATTAACTGATAAAAAATTTATAAAACATAAAAGCCTATAATTGTTAGGTAATAAATTATTTTGGAAGCATGTATAAGAAAAAATATATAATTTATAATAAAAATAATTAATAAGTGCTAAACAGGAGCATGAAAGATAGACAAATCATCTCAAATGATAAAATTTTTACCATAGAATGAAAAAAACATAAAGAATATAAAAAGATCAATAGAACAAAGGAAATAAAATGTAAAAATCATAGACATAAGACTTTTTATAATTTTGAACTAGGCTACTCTTTTACCTTTTAGCATATAAAATTACGATTAAAGATAAATTCAATCACAATCACCCTTTGTGAACCTACATACTCACTAACCTCTTCACATAGAATTTATATCTTGTGAGATATAATACATTAAAATTTTCCTTAGAGGGATATATAAGTTCAAACCATCTCATTGTTTATATAATTTTGTTTCACTTGAAAAATTATCCTTACATTATAGAATAACCCATTGAAATAAAAATGGGTTTGATGACATTATTTAGTGGTATCTTACAAAATAGTTTGAAAAATAAAATCAAATGATACCGAAAAATTTCAGCAAAATGAAATACAATATAATAGAACATATAATATGAATCATGGAACAATACTCATTGGGAGGTAAATATTTTAGACACATGGATGAAATTGTATGTAAAACTTAGAAATAATGAATTTCTTTAAAACCCTTCTACATTGTTTATAAAATCAAGTTTAAAAAAAAATTGAAATATTTTTCATAAATTTTAAATGAAACACATATAAAATTATGTGGACATAAATATGATTGAAATAATAATTTATTTGTATAATAAAATGTTGGTTAAAAGATAAAATATAAGGCCTGGAAATTGAAAACCTATTTTATCAACTAAATATATTTCTGTTGGTACCCACATCATTTATAGATATGATAAAACATTCATTTAAAAGTGTTAAATAAATATATAAGGGATAAAATAGATGAAACATAATATCCTTTGAAATATGTTTTAAAATTTGACATTATATGAAACTATGGGCATAGAGAAGAATTGTTCATTCTAAAATATAGGAATTATTCATTGTAACCACACAATTTGTGAATGAAATATTGATGAAAGAATACATGGATACAACACATAATTACCAAGAAATGAAATAGGTATTATATCCAAATATAATCATACATATGATTAGAATCAATTTTTATCAATCCCGTTTAATAAAGTGGAGTATATCTCAATGAAAGGTAAATGAGTTATCAAAACCCTTAGGAATTTAGTAATTTTTAATAGAAAGTCATTATAACATTGAAAATCATACTTATCTATAAATGATATGAATTAAATCAAAGATTATTCTAAAATAAATTATCACTCATTATATAAACTATATAAATAAAAAATGGGTGCACGACATTAACACAAGTCTGAAAGAAGAGAAATTGAGATGAAAACCCTTTAACATGTTCTAGATTTATTCTTCCCACATGCTTAACAACCTGAATAATTAAATTATTTTTATTAGATAACTTATTAGAAAACATATTATTTTGTAATTAATTTAATAAGAATTTTTCATCATGTGATATTAATTTATTATATTGGTTTTGAAATTGATTATGTTAAAATTGAATCTGTGTCAACTTATTTTGGTAATTATAGAGATTAATGATAATATTTTATTAATAAAATTAAATAATTAATATAACCATTCAAGAACAGAAAAAATCTTAAAAATTATTTTAAATAATTATTTTAAATTTATTTATGTTCCAATATTTATCCATGATGTGGTTTTAGATTATAAATTCAAGCGAGTGGTAAAACCGACCAAAAAATGAACATGTTATATCACAGGGGGTGAGTACGGTTGAGGAACTATATAATATCCTTATAAAAACATATATTATATTTCAATCTTAATATTTTTATTCATATTTTTTGTGGTTTTCATGACACAAAACTAAATATGAATGAAAAAAAGTTATGTTGTGGGGGTTGTAGTCCGCTCAACGTACGTTTAACGATTTTTTATTTTCAGTGGTTTGAAAGGAGTAAATAAATTTTTCTAATTAATATAATGAAATTTATGAAAAATAATTATATTAATCCCATTAAAGATTTTAATGTATATTATTTATGAAATATTATATTAAATGAAAGACTAAGGTAAAGTAATACCCATGTCAGAAGATTCAGTTTTATCTAGAAAAAATCCTTTGAGATGAATTCCTTAAAAAACTAAAGATTGTAAGAATATTAAGGAGGAGATAAAAGGATATTGTAAGATAATATTTTGAGAGTTCCAATGATAAATTAAAAAGTAATAGGTATCTTTAAGTGGTGTAACTTTTGGATATTTATAAGTAAAGATAATGGCAGTTTAGGAAGTAACCCATTGATTTCCAATAATATAATGTTACAATTTGAGGTTCAATGGCCTGCAAATAGTAAAATATGGAGGTGAAATTTGGTGTTTGTCTAAAATAAATTTAACCAGTCATTTTAAATTAAATTTAAACATAATATCCCATTTCCCCTAGTAAAATGCTTTTACCAATTTTTACTTCTTTTACTATGGAAAGTATTTTTTAGTTTTGTAATTAATTTTAATGAAAAAAATTAAAATTAACCATATTACCTATGATGAACCTTATAGTTTAAAATTATAATTTCATTCTATATTATAAAAACTCTAAATTTTTGAAATGATTATTCCGAAATAATAAGTCCTAATCGCATAAAAATGTTTGTAAGAAATGTTTTTTATGGAAAAATTCATATGTAAGACATAGTTATTAAAATTATAAATTCACATAACATAAACTGTTTTTTTATAAAAGCCTATAAAAAAGAATGAAGTGTTCATTTAAATAAAAAAATGAAGGTCACATTGAAAATACATTAGTAAAAGAAATGTCTGAAAATATTTTTATTTAAACTAACATTTTAATTTAGTTCTGAACATGTTGAACATATGATTTATAACCTCCCAGAATATATTATAATGTATAATTTTATTACCTAAATAAACATTTTATTACTTTGATGGGTTTTTTGTACTTATAGGACATAGTTACATAATGATAAAATCATTAAAATGATTATTTTAACCAAAAAATGTATACATCAACTAAAAATTAATCTCTTTAGAAAAATAATCAAAAATACATTCTATGTTTGTTTTTGGAAAAGGATTAAAAAATAAATTCTATTTTAATAAAAAAAATTCTATAATTTGAAAAAAAAAATTAAAAGAAAATTTTATTAGTTGGAAAACAAATTTTATTAAAAATAATATTTTTCAATATTTACACATATTTATTATTTATCTTATAAACATAATAAATTTTAATGTTTTACCATTTAAAATTTTATAATATATTTAATAATATTGTTATTATAATATGTTTTGGTAAATTTTCATTTGGTGTTGTGCATAATTCATGTTGGTGAATATAACATTAGTTTAATAGGCTCTACAATTCTTATTATTAATCCAAATCAGACAATGAGTATCATATCCCGAGTTTCAAGGATATAGGATCTGTGGTGTTAAAATCAATTGGGGAAATCATGGGTTGAAAACTACATGATGTGTGTCCCAATAATAAATGGTGTGAATTCATAAAATATCTAAAAAAAATTAAGAAACATCATCTTTATCCCAATAACACAAAAATAAACTCCGTTTTTAGCTAAACATCTATAGATAGATGAAAATATCACTCTTTGACCCTTTAATCCACCACACTATGATAATTTTTAACAAATAATAATTTGATCCCTTGTCATCCACCCGTTCATTGGACCTTGCCAGAAATCTGCCAAACTATCACTACAATGCATTCAAAACTATTATTCTCTAGTTAGCTTCTATTGATGGGTCATGAAGACAGAAAAAACTCAATCATAAATATAGAGGGAATAAATTTTAGATAGGGGTGGTCAGAGTACCTAAACAGCAAAATAAGGTCTTTTATTTAGGTTTAATGAAGAGAACATTAATGAGAGAAGAATAAAATCAGTAAATGGGGTGGAATAATCATTGAGTATTTTTCAAATATTCTACTAGGATTCATTTCACAGATAAATAAATTATCAAATAAGAATTTAATCAAATATAATTATTATGATTATTTTTCATCGATAAAAAATAAAGATAGAGAAATAATTTAGGGAATATTATTAAAATTATAATTCATAAAAAAATGTAGAGGCTTAACTTCCATTTTAACCACTTTCTAGAAATGATATATTTTAAAAAAATTAACTAACATGATAAAAGAAGAAATATAATTTAATTAAAAAATATTATTTGTTTCAAGCATTGAGAAAATAAAATACTTAAAATATGTAATTCGATTTCATTGAAAATTTTAATTCTTTTGATATTATAAAATCAAAATATAATCATAGTTGCACAATGAAAATATTTGGTAGAAGAAAAAAGTATTCCTTGTGTGTTCCCTGATAGAAATATAATAATTTAATTAATTATTATACTTTTCATCAATTTCTGATTAAAAATATTCATCTCATATCAAAATGATCATTATCAGAAAAATTATTTCTTAAATAAGTTATTTTAATTGAAATAATTCATCCATTGATCGCCAAACATAATATTTCAAAATGAAAACAAATAAATTCTGTTTCAACCATTTAAAATCCATATAAGTTTTTTTCCAAAAAGACAATCATTGAATAAATAAACATAAAATATTGGCGAATTAGTCATATTTTCGACCCCTCATAAATTATATTCATCTATAGCCTGTATAATGTTTATTTAAGTAAATTATGAAGGGAATGTGATCCATAACAAACCTAATTTTTTCTTACATAACTATTATGTTATTTTAATGATAAAAATTATAATAGTGATACAATATTGGATACAAAGGTTTAATATCTTAGTAAAAATAGGCTCATACATCACTAGTACATAATAAAAATATATCATCATTTAAATCCTTCTTCTTTATCTGCATAAAATAACTCATTTTCTCTTTATTACATATAATACCCTCATTATTTAAATTAAAGAAATGGTTGAGCTAAAATAACTTTAATGGGGGGAATGTTGTAGGAGGAATGAAGAACATAAACCAATAGTAAAAGCAAGATCATAATCAGAATAAACATAGAATATGTATAATTTCATCATCATAAAAATGGTGATACAATTGATGAATCATGGAATTTGGAATATTCATAATAATTAATCACTATAATATAGTTGGAAAATAACATACCTAGATTTGAACAGATCTTACATCTTGTATATACATAAAATAAGTGAATATACCATAACATCAGAATTATGAATAAAACTAGCATCATGTTCACACATAATACAAATAACCTCATCAGATATTTCAAATAACCTAATGCACTGGTGGGATAACTTGTTCTGATCCCAATAGTCTCAACATAAATTGATCATAATGATGAATGCCACATAACACAGAAATTAATCATAGTCATGGATAAAACCAATGGAAAGAAATGGGATTCACAAAGGTTTCATAAATAAAAGTTTCATTAATAGCCTTTAGGGTTCCCAAATGAAAAAGGAAAAACATATATGAGCATAAAACATCATTATTATTTAGTGGATAAGAAACAAATCAAGAGGAGTCAACATGATGTTTTTGGGAATAAAGCATCTTTGAATAAATATTTGTAATGTTGGATTATAAATTAACATTACATCAAATATACATGTATATCCCAGAAAAGTGAATTAAAATAATATTAAAAAGGATTTTAATTTATAGTAATATATATGATAAAAAACATGTGAAGTAGGAGATATCATAAAATAAAGTGTTGGATGTTATAATTCCCACACATTAAATCTAAATTTATTTTTTCAATTTTACATATACTGTATAATAAATGCAGGTGAATTAAAAAATGTAACTAGAAGAAATTTATATTAATTTATGGAACAATATATCCATTATAATTATTGTATTAAATTTTATAATATTTTTTATTCAATATAAATTATTATTATATCACATTTTCATTATATTGTCTAATTTTTTTCAATTTATCTATTTTGGTTCAAGGTAAATTATACATAAGAATATTTAATTCGATTTTCATAGAAATAAATAAATTTATTTATTTATATGTTGTTAAAAACATATTATTATCATCCATAAGTTCTGCAATAAGAATATAATTGGAATCTTTCTCATTGGTGGTTTACTGGATGGAAATGAGACATTATCCAAAGAGAAGGCACGAGGTAAAAATTATGTAATTATTTTAAAAATAACATTTTTATAGTATATTTAAATTATCAAGATCATGTTAAAGAATTGTTTAACTATTTTACGACCGTTTTTTTTGAAAAAAACAAGGATATGAAACTAGAAAAGAAAAATGAAATAAAAGGATAAAAGGATGTTACAACTTTCTTAAAATTGTCCCTTTTCTACGACCCTTAAATTATTGAAATATTTGAGTTTTATTACTACAAAACATCCCTAAATATATTAAGGCTCTTAATATATTTGATTGAGTTGGGGTTTTGGCATTTTTATGTAATGCGGGAGTGGTTTTTTGAGGGAGTGTTGAGGGGTTATTTATACTTGAGTAGATGAGTATTTTAAGGATAAAGTATTAAAAAAATTATTATATCTAAGGAAAACAATTAATTAGTAATATCATTGAAATTATGGAATATTTTTTAATTAAATAACATGATTTTAATCCTTTAAAAAACTTTATAATCCAAATATATTTTTACAATAATAAGGAAATGTGTAAAATAACATAATATTATTTTAATGGAATACTTTATTCATTGGACTTTTTAATGTACTTTTTTAGGTATGGGAAACATTTTTATCAAATTTAAATGACTCATTTATCAAAATATTTATTTTTTGGGTTTATGTAAAATTTCTAGGATTGATTATTTCAATATTACATCATGAATGATACAATTTAAAATACACCAGTTACAAAAAACTATATGTTTTTTATTTCCTTAAAAGTGAAGTATTTCATAAAATTTCTAAAGACATTAACCCTTAGGGAATTTATACATGGTTTTTATAAAAATGAATTTCGTTTTACTAAAATAATTTTCTTACATATTTAATTTTTATTATTAATTTAAAAATTAGAATTTTGGAGAAATAAATTAAAAGAAAGTATTTTAAAAAGGTTCTTATAGTTTATTTGAGACTATAATATTTAAATTTATTTTCTAGTTTTATAATATTAATATTATATTAAATTAATCATTATAAGTCTTATTTATATTACATTTTATTATTTTGAGTTCAAATTCCTATTCAAACGGTCATGTAACTATTCTCAATGGTTAGGTTACAATTCCTAACAACCAGGTAACAATTATAATGGTTACAATACTATTAGAATAGTCCTATTACCTTATATTAATTCCACTTAATTCCTTCATTCAACATGAACCTCAATTCCCCACAATGTTCTAAATTTCTATTTTCTACAATGTTGTTTGGTTTACTAATTCTATTCTTATTTTTTATAGTGTTATTCAGGGGAACAATAATTCAAGAAGAATGGAATAATCTAAGTTTTAGATTTTTCTTTTATTTTTAAAATTTTTTCCCATTTTAATATTGTTAATTTATTTAAGGGTTTTAACTCCTAACTAGTGTGAGAATATCCATCAATAAAATAACATTTTGTTATTTTATCAATGTGTTATTCGTGTATAATGAAATATAATATAACATAAAATTATTCAGGAATAAAAAATTACTTGTAAAATATGGGTTGTCACAGTCTTCTCCATTTTATAAAATTGAACCTTGATATTTTAACTCATATTTTCATTTGAAAATAGATGAGTTTAACTTTGTTTTATCATTTTCTCCAGTTCCCATGACATCACATTATATTTATTACTCTCCCACAACACTTTTACAAGGTGAGTTGAATTATGGAATAGAAAATTGTCTATATAGTTCAAGATATCATAATGTTTTTTCTCATAAGAGAGGTAATTCTATAATTTTGCCACCTCCATATTCAGAACATTTGAGGGATTGGGTATGTACATCCTTAGGAGAAATATGTGGAGCATCTCACGAAATTGATTTAGGTTTGGTGGAAGTGTTAGTTGATACACCACTTCTCAAATGAAATCAAGGATCTAAAAGATGATAATGTACCTGGATACAAGCTTCCATTCCCTTAAAAACCACATTAATCTCTTCCACGGTGATATTTGAAAGAAACGTTTATCTCCAACCTCAAACTCGAAGACCTTCAAATGGTTTTTATTATAGATCTTCTATCGACTCTGAGTAGTTTTCATATGGTGTTTTATGACTTTATCCTTATCTATAGTGTCTTTATAAGGATTAGGTTTTAATAAAAAAAATTCATTATCTTTATCCCAATATGTATGAGTTCTACATTGCTTCCAATATAGAGCATCATATGGAGTGATTTGGATACTTGAGTGGAAGACACAGTTGTATGAGAACTCAACTAATGGGATATATTGATCCCATACACCTTTAAATTTTATTGATAAATCTCTCTACATAGTCTTGAGAGATTTAAAATTCCTTTCAAATTGGTCATCTGTTTGGGGGTGATGGTCATACTGAAAATTAATTATGTATTCAAAGTATGTGGAATAATTTCTTGAATTTAAAATTCATCCTTGGATCATAATCAAAGTTGATCCAAAGTGGTTACCCATGAAGCCTCACTTATTCCTTTATGAATATATTAGTATATTTTACAACTGAAAATTATTCCCAAATAGTGATGAAGTTGGATGTCATGGTGAGTAAATCCACCATAACTCAAATCACATTTCATCCATTGGATGTATTTGTAAGACCAGTGAAAAAATATGTTGACATTTTCTCCCATTTCAATGTGGTTATGAGAAATGGTTACATTATCCCCTTGATGTTATTTCATTCCAATTAACATACTAATATACCACACACATTGAGGTTTACTCAATGATATCCGTCTTTATGATTCCCCACTATATGTTTTTCAAAGATCATGGTACATCTTGGTATATCTATGATGAATTTATAATGATGATCTATTTGAATTATCCAGTAGCTGTTTATTTATCTTAGGTGATATAGTAACTAATATTCTAGTTCCAAACTGAATTTAATAATCTTCACCGGTTTTCAATTCATGAGTCTAAACCTCCATTAATGTTTCTATCATGTTTTGAAGCTCTATATCATCAAATTTTATATCCTTGATAATATCTTGAATAGATGGTTGGGAAATAATTTGTGGAATTTCAGTTGTATTCCAGGTCATTATGAGTTCTAAATCCCTCCTTTTCATGTCCTTTAAGGTTGGGTATTTATCAATCCTCGTCATGGATAAAATTGCAGGTTATTTTCTACTAAGAGAATCAACTACCCAGTTCGCCTTTCCATGATGGCAGGGAATAGACTAATCATTGTCCTTGGTTAACTCTAACTATCTTAATTGAATCATACTTAACTATTTATGTGTGAATATATAATTTGGACTATTTTTTCACCATATATATCTCACACTTATCTCCATTGAGGCAGTTCTACCAAATCGTCTTGGAAAATATCACATCTTCTCACTCCAGATCATGTATTTGGTAGTCTATCTTGTGGATATTCAACTCTTGTGTGGCATAGACTATCACTTCATCATCTTGAATTAGTACACAACCCAATAATATTTTTTGAATCATCACTATATATAACTATACCTTCTCTCCTTGAACTTAGTGTGAGTAAATTCATAATTATTAGCATCTTATTGAGATCCTTAATTCTTTCCTCGTAGTCTTCCATCTAGACATTATTTAACCCTTTCAATGTTAACTTAGATAGTTTTACAATTAATCCTCATATGTTTCTAAACAATAATCAATTATTAACCATATAAACTATGAAATATATGTGTTTCAATGAACCTTGAAGTTATATGATTTTTATTGATTTTTTCATTGAAAGGTCAGTATATATTCTATCATTTGTGATCAAATTACCCCAGAATGTGACTTTTTGTATCCAAAAGTAAAACTTTCTAAACATATCATACATTTTGTCCTTTAATAATGTCTTCATTACAATCCTTAGATGATCTTCATGTTTATCATTAATCTTGGAGTAATTAATAATATCATCGATAACAACTATAAAAAAAATTCAAGGTGCTCTCTAATGTATCTGTTCCTCAAATTCATTATAATTTCATGTAAAATGATAAGTCCATAGGGCATCCCTATGAACTCATTGTGTCCATTCCTTATAGGGAACATTTTTATCTAAATATATTCATTTATTAACATCAACTGATGATGCACATAATGAAGATCCACCTTTTTTATGTATTGAGCTCCTCGTTGTTGATAAAACATGTTATCAATCCATGGAGGTGGATTCTTATTCTTTATAGTGATATTTTTAAGTTACCTATAATCAATAAATTTCCGCATTAATCCATTATTTTTCCAAACAAGGAGAATTGGTACACCCCAAGGTGATTCTACAGGGTGTATGAACCCTTTATCCAAATGATATTTTAGATTCTTTGATAATACCTCCAGTTGAATTGGGGCCATCTTATAGGGGTATTTGAAGACCATATTGGATCTATATATAAGATATAATAATAACTCTGCCTCATGATCCGATGGAATATAATGTAACTCTTCATGAAATACATCAGTATATTTCCATACTATGGTAATTTTCTCATGAATGATACATTCATTTGACCTGACAATTTCAGAAAGGCATGCTTTTTCACAGGGTATAAACACCCACACCATTGGGGGATTCTCAAAATGATATTCACGATATTTACTAAATTTATATATGATCATGGAATGGTTGTGAATATATAAAAAGATTTACATTTCTTGGATGTTTATACGATCTCTATATAATGAGTGAAAATACATTCCAGTGTATAATCTAATACACCATTGTCAAGATTTCATGATTTTATGGAAGACCATTCCTATAGACTCTAACAAGATAAGATTCAAACAATTGGGATTCATTTATCACACCACAATTTTTTTTATTGATATATATACTTCAACATGTTGAAAATTTAATTTAAAAAATCTAGTAAAATTTTAATATATGATGGAATGCATAAATCCAATATCAAATAAAACATTTTCTATTATTTATTGAATAGGAAAGGTACCATGTATGACATCATATTCACTTTACACTTTAGCTTTAGTGATGATAAAATATTTATATTGATCATTTGTATTATTGGTTTCTAATATTGATTACCCGCAATGATTTGTGGTTTTGTGAACTAGATTACACAGTTACCTTTCTCCATACAACTAGAGCATTGAACCAAGGGAGGTTCATTAGCATTTGGATTCCTTTCCTCAATTACATTGATTGAATTATTTATGTATCTTTGAAATTCATGATCGTGGTGGCCTTATCTTTCACAACTGATGTATTACCATATCCCTTTGAGGAAATTCACCTGATGATTCTTCCCGCATTTAGACATGTGGGTGTTTGAATCATTATTCCCCCTTTTTCATCTGATCCACCAGATTGGATCTCCATCAATAATTTCTTATCTCCATAACCATGGGACCATTATCTGAACTATAATTCTACACTTATCACACATCATAATATTTCTTTGTAACTCCCAATTTATATAATTAATAGATCCATTATACATCATTTTTTAAAACCAATAAATATTATTTATGTTTTTCCATTATTGTGGATAAAAAAACTTGTGTTTTATCTTGAAAAACATGTGAACTTTCCCTCATATGTCCTGATGGATACGTAATATGTCTTCTTAAGATCTATGAATTCTTTCTCTATAGTTTTTCAATGATTTGTAAAAAAAACTTACTAAGAAATAATAACTTAATGTCTTCCCACTATACTTCACTTATCCTTTGGTTTGGTATTCTTTATCAATGTAAAACATTAATCATACTATATATTTAAATAATAGATGACTAGAGAAGCATTCTATTTATTAGAATAGTTTAGAGAAAAAATGTTCATATCCATTATGTTAAACCATTATTTCACGAAATATGGATCATAAGATCCACTAAACATCAGTGGGAATTGTTTCACAAAGGACTCGATGACTAATTTCCCCTTATTTATGAAAGAAAACATTAGACATGATTTAGGTTATTATTTATAGCTTGAAAAAACTGGGTAAGAATCACCATGACATTTTAACTCCACCCCTTTGGCTTTGGGGATATCATATAGAAAATCATGTCCTTGTCCCTCACATAGGCAGTTAGTCTTATTTTTATTGGATGCCACTATATTCTAAAGTAGAAAAGGGTTTAAAAATCCATAAGTCAAAAAATAATTAATAAATAATTTACTCTTATGAAGAAATTAATTTTAAATTCATATCTTATAGGATTTCTTTATTTATCCTTTCTCCCAGATAATGCTACTTAAATCATGTAATTTAATGTTTTTCTAAAGATAAATGAAATAAAATATATAATTATTTGTCCTTTATAATTTTCTCTATAGATTTTGTGATTAACTATAAAATATCCCATGAGAGGTTCAAACAAGGGGATTAGTAAGTCACCCCCTATAGTACACCATGTTATGATCTTCCACTAGTACAAATTTAACCATTAACTGTTCTCGTAAAAGGGAATTTTTAGTGTAATAGAAGCACTGATAATGAGACAAATGTTAAATTGTTGGCTTCATAATCACTTATAAAAAGTGATGATTAAGGTCCACATTAAAAGTGCTAAAAAATAAAAAAATAAAGGGGGATTTATCTATGATTTTGTTAATATTGTTAAATGCCAAATTTATCCTGGATTTGTTAGTGCTGTTAATGGCCACATTTATCAACACTAAAAAATTATTGATAAAGGCCCAACTAAGAAAGTGGGGTATTTTTTTCGAATAAGTCCCAACTTTTATTAGCGCTCCCCACCCCCCTTAATCAGCTCTTGTTACCCCGTTTCCTAGGAAATCCCCCTAGTTATCTTATCTTTACATAATTCCACACCCCCCCCGCACTTGCCCCTGCCCCTAAAAAATTTGATCCAGAGACCTCCATCTCATATGGTCATGCCTTTTCCACTATACTATATTGTTTCTTTTCATTTTATGATATATATATCATTAAATTTCCTTATCCATGTATTTATATATATTTATATAAATATATGGTTAATTTATATATAAAATATGATTTTTTTGTGTATGTGTGTGTTTATAAATATATACATACATATACAATGATTCTAATCTATAAATATAATTATGCATAATTATTTTTATTAACATATATCATAATTTATAGATAAATATATATATATATATATTTTAATACACACACACAAATATATATAAACCTTATATATACATTAATTTTATAGGTACATAAATAATCATACATATTTATTAAAAATAACATGATATTAGGTTTTATTTATATAAGGTTAATATATTGATAAATATATTATATATATATATTTTTAAATATATATATATATAATTAAATTTTATGTGTACAAATATAAAAAATATGTATATATTTTTATATATTTGATTATAAATAATAGTACAACATGAAAGGAGATAAAAATTTAAAACCATAACATCATTATGAATGTAATTCATGGGAATAAATTTAGTATACAATATGAAAAGACAATAAGACCCCTTTAAATGGGGCTGAAAATCCATTTAATGTTAAAAAATTGAGGTACCCTGACTAAAAACACATTTTTGGAGGCCTTTTGGGCCAAATTCCCTAAATAAGTGACTAAGTATTCCCCTTATCCACTGGCGAATAGATATCATTTCAATATTAGATTTCATATGTGGTAGAGTCCAAACAAACACATGGAAGTTATAAACTATTGATGTTCGAGTTATGTTCTAAATTTATTATAGATATTTTAATAATTTTTATAATTTTTACATTTAAATTTTTATTGAATGACTATTACTCGAAAATAATTATAGAATTAAAAATTAATTTTTTTTAAAATTATTTTATAATCTGTTTTCACCTAATAAATTATATATTTAGTGTAAATTTCTATTTTTCATTATTGGAAACTTATTTAAGAAATATATATTGTATTTACGTCAATATAAATATATTTATATGTTAATATTTTTTCTTAATAAATATGAATATATGAATATATTAATTTATTATTTATAATGAAATATATTTTATTTTGAAATATACCATATATCAATTCTAGAAATAATTCACTGAAAAGTTGGTGATCTTTATGAGTTCTTCTAAAAAAGTGACGATAATGAAGCCCCATTTATTAGTGATTTTTTAAGAGTGGATAAATCCCCCACCGACTATTTATTAGTGAATTTGTACATGTTCTTATAATATTCCCCCTTTACCGATGCTTTTTTAATAGTGCAGCTAAAGGGGGGCCTTTATCAGTGATTTTTAACAAGCACTGTTATAGTTCCCCCTTTAACATGAAATTTTTTAGTGTGTTGGGACCAAGTTGGATGAAGAACAAAATAAGTATAGTTTTTTGTAACATATTGTTGTATTTGGTTTTTATAGAAGATAAATGGATTCACATTATAAAGGACTTGAACATCAGAAGATGATTTGTTGATTTGTATTTCGCAAATATCATAATTTAGGAGAACTTTTGATGCAAGCATTATAAATGAAATGTGGTGTAAAGATGCGGCCAATAATATACTATTTTGATTCAAAATAAAAATTATAGTGGAATATGGGGAAGTTATAGTACCTTCCATATGAAATCGAACGATGCTAAAGTTGATCGAACGAATGATACATATCACAACAGTGTATTTCATGATGAAATTCAGAGAATGGTTATGGAATGCAGTGAAGAGAGAAATAAAAAAGGAACAGACAATCTGGATATGGAAGAAAATAATGTTTTAAGGACGCTCCGTCTTCCAGTGACTGCCAGATTTTTGGGCCTGAAAATTGGGAGATGAATAATTGTGATTTCTGAAAAGCATGATGCGTGAATGTTTGAAGATGGATTGTTATGTTCTTTGCAAGAGGAGTTCCATGATCTGAACATCAAAATCTGGAAAAGGAGAGGCTTGCACGAAAGATTGGTTTTTTCTAGAGAGATTGGTTTTTGTGCGCATGATTGAAGGGTGTTTGGGATCATGTTCACAAGGCATGATTTGAGGTCCAAAATTCCAAAAATGGAAAAAGGCATAAAGTAAATGAAAGATACCAAAGCTGTGCGAAAGATGAGGTTGGTGAAAAAGAGGCCTATGCGCCCAATGTGACGTCAAATTATGGTTTGTCATGATACGTCAGGATCTTGCGCGACACATCAGTGTTTTTGCGTGCGTTGGTCGGCGAGATCTATAAATAAGAGGTTACACCCTCATATTTGTAAATATCTACACTTAGTGAAATCCTAAGAACTGAGGTACAAAAAAACAGTATGAAAATGAGAGTGTGAAATAAATAGAGTTTCATGCAAGAATGAGATGTTACACGCAAGAAGAGTGTCGCGCGCAAGATTGATGTTGTGTGAAAGTGGTGTTTCATGAAAAATGTCAAATATTGCATGCATGGCATAAAATTTTAGTGAAAGACACCTAAAAGGGTATGGGAAAGATTTTTGTTCGTCTCACACATTTAGTTGTGCGTAAGATTGTTCTTACTAGCTTCTGGGTAAGTAAGTAAATATTGTTTCATCACCGAATACACCTGTTCAATTGTAACGAATCATTGAAATACAATAATTCTCAATTTGTGTTACTAGGGTGTACACAGACGTGCAGATTGTTTTCCAAGTTCCACATGTGTGTAAGGTTATATCCTACTTTTTTTATTCCACATCAAAAGACTGTTTTCGAGTGGATTGTGTGTTAATAAATTGTTTTCATATCATACCAAGGACGTAGCTACTCTTGTTGAGCAGTGAAACTTGTATATATTGTGTCCCTATGGTTGTGTGTGTTCATTATAGAAGAAACTCTTTAACTGGGGGTGAAGGCTATTTAAAAAAGAAGGAAATACAAAAAGAAATATATATCACTGATTCACCCATCCCCCTTTCAGTGATACATGGATCTTGAATGGGAACTTCATAGTGTTGTTAAACACCCCCTTTAGTATAACTAAAAAATAATTGTTAAATACCCTATTTTTTTTCTACCGTTATCAATGGAGGGTTTAATGTGCATTAGCTAGTGTTTTTAAATCCTTAGTGCCTGATTATCCCAGTTTTTTTGTAGTGTTCCCCCTCACTACTAGGGTCCCTCTTTAGAAGTAATTTCTATGGGGTCCATTGATTTTATTCATCAGCATAACCTCCTCCTATCTTACTTATTCCCCCTACTACATCATCATAATGGAATCGTTTCTCTCACCTCCTATTGATTGTTGGGTTCACTCACTCCCGTGGGAATTCCATCTTTCAATTTTTCCTATTTTTACTTTTGGATGTTTTTTTCATTGGATGGTTTCGTTTAATAAGCAATATCAGGTACCAATCTATTGGAGATCATATATTTCCTATGTGGTTTCTTCCTCGCATTAGATTCATCAGTCATTATTCCTTTGATCTGACATTATTCTTCTATATTCCAAGCTGCTTGGTCTGGAGAGATAGATTGTCATGTTGATTTGGGGGGTGCTGGTTGAGGTGTCATTAATAAACTAGTGGGAGAAACCCACATTCTAATGTTGTTGATTTTGGATTTCCTAGTGATCTTGTTCTTCTGGACGTTTTAGGATAGAGGTGTTATTTTAGAGGATTTTTGGTTCACTGGGTGAGGTTGTAAAGGTATTCGTGTGCATTCCTAGAAAAGGTTATGGTTAATTTATAAGGTCATAGAATGCCTTAAACTAAACTCTGGATTCCAAATCTATCCCTACAACTCATTTTGGTCTAGATTAGAAGTTATTATGGTTGTTTTGGGATGTGTTGTTCTGGCAGTTGAAGGTGTACCAGGTGGCCCAACCATCATCGACATTCATTATATTTCTGATGGTGTCTCCTACATGATGTTCATATTGTTTCTATGATTGATTTTTGAGGTTATTAAACCTGAATGATGATTTTGGTACTAATTTCTGTGTTATTTTGGGTTCTTATTTTTCTTATTTTTATTCATTAGTGTTATTAATAGAATAACTTTTTTGGCTCAGTCAGTTTCGTCTTTGAATTCATTATTTCCTATTTTCATTCTTGTTGTACTATTTTTGTTGTTTTTTTATCTTTTTTTGAATATGGATGTTTTTGGTTGTTCTAAGGGTTCTCTTGATGAAATTTATTTATCATGTTTCATGGTATTGGTGGAAAATCAGTAAGCTGGTCATGGATTTTTGGAAATGGTTGTTTTAGAGGTTTTGGGGACAACAAAAATGATGGTGGACTACTTCACGGGACTATGACATAATGTTATTATTTTGGTTAGGCGATGTGACTATTATTGATATGTGTCATGTTTGAATAGGTAAAAACCTCATGGTTTCATATGTGAATGTGATTTAATTTTTCTTTTTTTAATATGATTTTGAATTTTGAATATTTGAAAATTATTTAGGGTGGATTTGTTTTTTTACTTAGGGTATCTATTTGTCTATAACATAAACATAATAAGGATTTTAAAAATATAAAAATTTGGATTAGGAGTTTAAGGAGGAATAGGGGACATGAATCAACATTCAAAGGTTGAGGAAAATAAAAATCATAATATCATAAATATATAATCACTATGAAAATCATGACGAAAAATTTTGATAGAGGAATGGAATGTGGAATTTTCATAATAATGAAACATCATAATAGAGTTTCCAAATACCACACATAGTTATGAAAATTTTGAGAAATGTGTTCAGGCATTACATGTGTGCATAAATAGTGACATCATAATTGTGAAAAAATCATTCATCATGTGCACACATAATACACATAACCTCATGTGATATATCACATTACAACATTCATTATAAGGATATATAATTCAAATCCCACCTATCACAACATAAACAGATCATAATCATACATGCCCCATAGAATGTAAAAAAATTATTGTCATGAAATAATCCCATGTAAAGGAATGAGTTTCATAAAGGTTTCTTAAATAATATCATCCTGAATTCTATTTGTGGTTAGAAAATGAATAAGGGAACCCATATATTTTCATAAAACATTTTCATTCATGAGTGGATAAGAAACAACTTGAGTGGATTTAACATGATATTTTGGAAAATAAACACTATTGGAAATAATCATTTTATTTTGGATTAGAAATCATTATTACAAGGTATAAACGTGTATATCATTTAAAAGAGAAGGTAAATAATATTATAATCATTTTTTATTGAAATTATAGTAATATCCATATGGAAAATAATTTTATTGAAAAGGTAACCCAAAATAAAGAGTTGGGGTTGAGAATCCCCTCATCTTAAATCCAACCTTATTTCATCAATTTTCCCCCTCCTATATAATATTCATAAAATTATATAGACATTTAAAGAAGTGAATTATTATAATTTATGTCACTATTGATCTAGTATAATTATTTTATTCTATTTCTAAATATTTAATGTTTACCAATTATTTATGTTATAAATGTTTCATTAAATTATTCTTTGTTGTTATAATTTATGTTTTTTAAGGTCATTTCTATTTATGTAAGATTAATTCCAAAATCTTAAAAATATATAAAATTATTTAATTAAATATTATAAAATATATATTATAATCATGAATAAGGGTGGTGATGAGAAAATAATTGAAAACTTCCCGAGGGGCGGTTAACCAAATGTTGATGAGACATTGTCCAAAGTGAAGGTGAATGTTATGTAATATGTGAATATATTTGAAATAAAAATTGTTTATTATGTCAAAATTTTCATGATCAAGTTAACACATAATTTAATTTTATAAGAAGGTTTATATAACAAAATAAATGTATGATAACAATTTTGAAATGGAAAATGAAACAAAAGGACAAATTGATGTTACCTCTTTCTTGAAGTTTTTTTTTATAAATCCCATAAATTATTGATATAATTTAGATTAATTATTATAGAACATAAATAAAGAATATAAGTGTATTAATATATTGTATTTGGTTTTATTTTATGATTTGTATTGTGATGGAGGAGTGGGTTTTAAGTCTAGTGGTAAGGGGTTATTTATACTTGAGGGGAGAGATATTTTAAAAATAAAATAATAAATAAATTATTTTATCCAAGGAAATCCTTTAAATTGTAATATTTTTTACATTATGAAATATATTTTTAATAAATAAAAATACTTTTAGACTTTAAAACATTTTAGAATCCAAATTTATTAATTTAATCAAATATAAAGGTGAAAAAATGAAAAATATTATTTTTCTGGAATACATTAGGCTTTAGGCTTTGGAAAGTAATTTCAAAGATTGGAAATTTTTTTAATGAATTTAAAGGAATCATTTAACAAATTAAAATTTTTAATCTATATGTTCGGGAATTTATTAGGTCATTATTACTTCATGAATTGTGTAATTTAAAATTTATCAGTTATGAAACAACTATAATTTCACTATTCACCAAAAATTTGAAGTATTTTAGAATGTTACCAAACAAATTTTGACTTAGAAAATTATAAGGATATTACATTAAAAACGAATTCTATTTTACCGAAATAATTTTATAACATAGTTAATTTTAATTATTAACCTAAAATTATGATTTTTTGTGAAATACATTAAAATTAAGTTTATTATAAAAATGAATATAGTTTTCTTTTGGTTTTAATATTGAAAGTTATTTTAGAGTATTATAATATTAATATTTTCATAAATTAATCATGATAAATTTTATTTATATAAATTTTTACTATTTTGATATCAAATTACAATTTCAATGGTCATGTTTCTATTCTCAATGGTCATGTTACTATTCCTAATAGTCAGGGCACTATTCCAATGGTCATATTACTTCCAATAAAGAGAAATTAATTCCTTAATTCAACATTCACCTCAATTCCTCACAAGTATTTACATTTACATTTTATAAGATTTCAGTTGGTTTAGTAATATTATGTTTCTTTTATATATTATTGTTCATAGGGGTGATAATTCTTGTAGGTTGGAATGATCAATGTTTTCAAATTGTACTTTTTCCATTTAAGTTTTTCCCATTGTTATATTTTTTATTTTCATGGGTTCAGTTTTTGACTAATATTACTATCCTTATTAGTGAAATAAGTTATTTATTTTTCTATGTGTTTTAGATGTATAATTCTATATAAAATTAAATAAATTTATTAAATAAAAAAATATAACTTATAAACAATTATAAATTACATGATTGAATAAATCAATATAAATTAATCAATAATAATTATAATAAATACTAAAAATATGAATTTTTTCTATATTTTGATGATTTCATCATGTTCCACTGTTATTGTTATCACCACCACCATAAAGAACAAAAAGAACAATGAGAAAATCATTCTTCATTGTGTGAAGGTGGATGATTTTATCAGTAGGGATCCTACCAAACGAGGGGGTACATAGAGTAATTTTTCTCGTTTATCATACCATATAGAGGATGGATTAGAAAGGTGGAGGGAAAATTATTCATCCCCTTAATTCCCATCACAACTGACCTATCAAATTATCCACATTAAATAATAATTAATTCATCCATTAATAATAATAAAACACCCTAAAATAGATTTATTCTCACCATAATATATAGAATTTGACATCATTAACATGTTATATGTCATTTTGATGGTACCATGACATATCATCTTTACATTTTAGCTCCCAATAAATAAAATAAAAAATAAATTTTTACTTAATTTTAAATCACAAAATTAATATGTTCTTATGTTTACAGATGTGACGTCCCAGACCTAGATGGATGATAATAGGATCCCTGAGCTCAGTAGGCCACATGGCCTCAAGCGCATCTTCCCAAACACTAGTGGCTACCGACTAACATCGATGGCCTAGGGTGTGTCCGTGGGGAGACTATGAAGTCATTACCAGAGTGTATCACAACAGATAAATCTAAACAGAATTAAATAAAAAAATAAATATAAATAAATATCATAAGAAGACAACGAAATAGACAAATAGGGATTCCAATTACATTATCATGTAGAATAATAGATGATGATATGTCAAGTCACAATAAAACTATAAAAAATATATACAAGATATAAGGAATAACATGTCCCATAAGTGTATAACAAAAATAAAGTAACTATCCCAAGCATGTAGAGCTCTGGCTTGGTCATATACTATCAAGATCCATCCTAACAGAAAGTAATAATGTGTTCAAAGATATATAATTCCCTTTGTGAACACCTGCATTCATGTAATCTTCTCCTATTACCAGACGACACTCATAGAGGGTGAGAGATAAATCTCAATAGGCCACCACCAATGGTGTCTATAACATATGGACTATTTAATGGAAATGTATGGGGTTGAAATCATTCATATATAATAAAAATCACTATAATGTAACTATATACCCATTTACCAATTTCAGCTCTAGGCTAGTGTCTGAACATATAACAAATAATTTATTTTATTATTACATGATTATGAATAAGTCACTTGTAATAAATAGTTAAGGTTCCAATATATAACAAGGTAACCTGTAATGATATTTAATAAGGATGTTCCAAGGTAATGACCAAGGAAATATAGACCTCAAGGGTCTCCAATTCAGTAATAATTATAGCTAGGATAAGGGTATTAATGTATTCTAAGGGGTATAATCCAATGAATTTCCAAATAAAGTTGCTAATGAGTCCAATGTGATCAACCAATGTAAAATGGGGCTATGCAGTGACTGGGCCCTATAAGTTATAACCCTAGAACACACTTTTCAATGCCGGATCCAAGGAGTTTATCCAAGGATTACTTTGATATTATTTGAGGGAATATATGGTGTCTTATCAGGCATTAAAGAATAGAAAACGATCAGAATATATGATGTTTAAACCTATGAAAGTTGTATTCATGAATAAGAATGGGGTTTCCGAGTGCTCTAGGAATTTTCTGATATGGATCCATGGAGAGATCCAGTCAGCCCACTCCTATTTGATAATGAAGTCATGTATAATTTCAATTGTTTTAAGACTTTTCATTCATTATTTTGACAATTCCATGTATAATGAACCTTTATTAAATACATTTAAGTAATATTCAATAATTAAGGTCCATTACATTACATTTCCTCAATGTGTTAAGGGGTGCTTAGGACCTGCAACATTATATTTAATTGCATTTAATATGGTCAAGTAATATACTTAGTATACTTTCCAATTTCTATATAAAATTTGATTATAACTTGAAGCACTTGCCATAGGCAGTTCATATGGTGACCATATGTGGTAATTTCCATTTTTCAATTCTCAATAAAAATCAAGCAATTTAATATAAAGAAACATACCCATAGAAGGGTCAAGCCAAGCCAGAATAGAATTGTGTCTCAAACATTTCAAATACTAGAAACCTAGTTTTTTAATAACATCCTACATCTGATGGATGCATTTTTGGGCATAACTACCAAAAATTAATCACATATTTGGAAATAACATAACCATACGATTAAAATTAAAATAAGCAAGGCATATAAATTCAATAAATGGAACTTGATGAAATCTGTGGACTCCACAAGAAAATTCCAAAATCTATAAACCTGAGGGATGAGTTATTGACCTCCCATCTTAGCCTTGTCTGAATCTCCTTGTTATGTCCCGCGTTTTTGAACCGAGGTTAAAATACGATGGTTTTAGAAAAATTTGTTTAATTAAAAGGTCAATTTTTTTAAAACAAGATCTGGAACTTTATTCCATGTGTTGGAACACCTAAAGGTGTCATTTTTGGACTTGCGTAATTACTTACTAATTTTTTTGGGTGTCCTAATGACTCTCGGGAGCACCGAATTCTAAAAAGGTCACTTTAATGGATCTACATGGGCTGCACACAATTGCATTCCAATAGGGGCAGCTAACCTAGATTAATATTTTATTTATTTTAATTAAATAATATTAAATGGGTTTTTTCAAGTTTAAATAGAGTAATTCACAAGTAATAATAATGTTCTTATTATTATTATGGTGTCATAAATTATTTTTTTTCATTGAGATTTTAATTACATGTTAATGAAGTCTAACATTTATGAGAATTTAATGTGGCTTTTGATATTCTCAAAGAAATGTTTAATTTAATGAGGGGTTTCATATTTAATGAAGCATTGTTATTAAATGGAGGTTTTCTGTTTATCAATGTTTCAAAATATAATAATAGTGAGATTATTATTATTTATGATTTATGAAGGTAATAATTATTATTATTACGGAAATTAAATTAGGGGTTATGGGTTGGAGTTTTTATATTATTAAAAATATTTTAATAAATTGTGGGTCTGGGATTAAAAAAACGAATGTTGGAATAATAATGATAATAATTTTATTATTATTATTATTATTATTTAGGTAAATAAATGTTAAAATAATTTAATTAAATTGTCAATAGGGAGTTTTATAATTATTTATGAAACGTTTATTAAGAAATTAACAAATGAAGAAGCATTTTTAATTAAATGGGATGTTTTGAACTTATTAGGTAAGTGTTTAATGTGTATAACAATAATAATAATAATAAAAATGATTATTATTGTTTTAATTAATACATCCAATTAATTATATTAATATTTGGGGAAAAAAGAGAAAAAAATAAATGGGTGAGGCATGACATGCAGGTGAGGCACACAACCCCCCAGTTTTCTTCCTCCTTAGGCAACACACCATGTGTGTAACACCCACGAGCTCCATCTTCTGTGGCTCCCTCCCTACAACTCAACCTCCAATAGTTTATGGCCCCTTGTCCATAGTATGCTGCCCTTGGCCAGACCCCCACGCAGCAGCACGTGACACTCCCAGGAAGAACATGTAGTGCACCACACCCTCCCCCGAACTCCACATTGGGCGTTACAATTCCTCTTAGAATCTTCATGAATATTGTCTACCTCTTCATGGTGAGTCCTTTTGAAATTAACTCGTGATTCACATACGCTATATGACACCTCTATCTCACCTTGTATTTTCATCCAAACCCATAAGGTTCTATTTTATCGGATTGTTGTGTTCTTCATATTTTTTGGATATGACAATGTTGTTTCGGGACCTGTAAATCCATGTTTCTGCATCCAATGCCAAGGGATAGGTGGATGAGATTGAATTTAATTGGATTAATTGGATTAGGTAGGATTTTAATCCCACTATTTGCATTTTTACTTGTTAAATTTTGGTCTGTTAATTTTCTATGAGTCCCTGGTACAAAGGTAGAGGTGATTTGATCATTACTACATTGATTCTGGGTACCCATTTAATATATTGAGAGTTTTTTTAATAAATATAGAAAAAGCACACACACACACACACACACACATATATATATATATATATGAAGGTGTGTGTGCATGCAACTGCAGACCAGTTGTGGATTGGTTTCCACTAAGTAAATTTAAGCGTTGTGGAATAAAAATGGTTCCACACTGAGGTAGGGTCCCAAATATCAATCACAATATTTAATAATTATAGATTCTTTAAATAAATTGAGAATGTGAGATTCTTTTATTATGGAACTACTACTTTTTCTTGAGATGATGATTAAACTTAAACTGCTAGTTAGTGGTAATGTCATGTCATGCTAGTCAGGGTTTGGCTTTTCATATGTCTGACTTTTGCTGATGATATATGATATGTCGATGCATGATTATTTTGATGTTATAAAATGCTGCCGCTGACTTTTGATAAATGAGGACTTGATCGTGTGTTTCTTTTAATCATGTATTGCTAATTTGGTTAAATAGATATGATTAAATAGTTCAATGATTTGAATTGAAAAGGATGGGTAATAGGGTAATTAATTGAGGAATCAATTATCAAGTCACGTGTAGCAAAAATTGTGGCATTTTTTAAATATTGAGAATATTGAATATTTTTGACATGTTCGGAATATAAATTGGACACTGGTAATAATTAATGGATAGAATAATTATTACATGATAAATAGTAAATGGATAATTAATTGATGAACTGGTTAAGAATATATGATTTAATTAATTATTTTTTGAATTAATAAATTATCATGCATTAATTTAAGATTTTGAATTGATTGTTTATTATGACTGTTGGCTAAGGGTACCTTTTGATGCGTGTTTAATTTCCATGACTTAAGTTTTTTGGGATAGATTTTTTTAAATATATGATATATTGCGTGAGATGTTCTCAAAATATCTGGTCCTTGTTCAACATGTTTGAATTGAGATGTTTATAATGTGCATGTAAATTTTCAAAGTCCTAAAAAAATAACTTTTTAGTAGACGGGTTCATAATTGTTAAAAATTTGTATAATTATGTGTTGAGAAAATTATTTTGATAGATTTATATAAATAATTAATTTTTAATTAATTATTAACTATTGATATGTTGAATGGTTAATTAATTATTTACTTATTTCACCAGTGATTTTAATTGTTAATTAGTTGTTAAATTAATTAACAGAATGGATTAATTAATTTATGAATTAATTAATGGATTGATTCAGGGGGTTGGACATGGAGTTCTACACTAATTATTAATATATATGTATGATTGATGAATTGGATATGAGACATGGAATGATGCTCCAAAAACTCATAGGGTACTATACATAGAGTTCTACACCCAGCTTTATAGCAAACATTATTTTATGGGATAGGTACTGATACTCCAAATACCCATGGGTTGTGAGACAAGGACTAACACTTCAAATACTCACGAGGGTTCTAGAAATGATTTTCTAAACCCATTAATTCACATTAGATTTTGGGTCTAAATAATCACACATGAAATGAATTAATAGGTTAATGAAAACTATTGTGACATAAAGATTTGTGAATTGAATATGAGAAAGGGTTCTGAGTTATCAATGAATTTCCTGAATCACTTTTAGTGGACACACCCAAGAGCAAATCACTATTTCAAGTGGATGGGCTCAGACTTCATACATGAAATATTAAATAGAATGTCATATGACGTGTTATCCAAGCCAAATAACAAGCTTGGATTTAGTCTTTTCTTTATTCACTTAGATGGACATTAGAGACATCTGTGGTGAGTGACATATACGGGGGAAGTCAGGCTCAGACTGGATCATGAGAATTATGTTATTTATCAGGGTTTAAATAAATGATAAATTAAAATGAATGTGTGATGACTATTGGGTATGCATGAAAAATATATAACGCAGGTTCAGACAGCAATTGAGAGCTAAAGCATGTACTTGGGTATATAGTTCCATTGTACTTCTTAAATTAATTATGCATGCTTTCACACTATTTAAATTTTTTATTGAATGTCTAGATTTTGTGTAGACACTGGTGGTTCCAGCCTACTGTGATTTATATCTCTCACCCAACATGAGCTTCCATTGCACTGGGGTACCTGAGTAGATTCTATTTGGTTGTAGGATTCAACTGCTAGAAAATTCTTGGGATACTGGAGCATAGGACCAAGCGAGAGCAAGAGATGCTTGATTTGAAAGCCCGTAGGGCTTGTTTGTCTTTTACTTGTATTTTACATGATTTATAAATCATGTTTTATTATTTATTGCCATCAATTATATTTCCATAACATGTCATTCATTCATCTACTGTATAATTGGAATTGGCCAATTTTATAAAATGAGTACTATTTATCTTGCACTATTTTGTCAATAATGTATTACTGCATGTGCTTTTGTTTTTTATTTACTCTGATATACTGTTGTAAAACTTTGTTAAGAGGGTATAGTCACCCAGTTGACTATCCTTATACCCTAGCTGCTAGTCGCCATCCTCTGGCGTACGGGGAGCAGCGCTTGGGGTCTTGTGGTGACCGATCCGACCACCGGTTCCTGATTGAGCCGGATCAAGATGTTACAAAGTGGTATCACATGGTTTCTTTTCCTTTTTTATTTTTGTTTCAGGTTGGTTGATAGAAGACTAGGAAAGTGTCAATGCATGGGTTAATAACCATACATGGGACTAATCAACCCATGTATGGGAAATAACCAAGTGGCTAGGGATGTGAATTGTTTTTTTGTTGTATATGATGTTACAATTGACATGATTTCACATTGGGTGACTATTGTATTTTCCACAGCTTATTGATTTTGAGAATTTTGAAAAAAAAAAAATTTCATGGCCTAATATTGAAAAGAAAGTTTCAGACATGCATCAAATTAGGCACTTAGATATTTACATGTTATGCATATAACATGCCATGTAAATGCATTAGTAGGATGCCTGCTAATTTATATTGTGTTTCTTGGGTGTAATGCTATGTTTTGATCTACTTTTGAATGACTCTTTTGATAGCATGATTTGGAGATAGATTTAACCATCTTGAGTGATTATATGCCATACTGCCTCAGTTATTAGCATATTTTGTTTTTGCCCCATGATTCTATGTTATAGGTTTCTATTGTGTTACTACTAATGCTAACATTGCTTGAGATGTTTTGATATATGAAAGGATTTTGATATATGAAAGGGATTACAAAGTTAAAATGTTAAATGATTATTTCTATGAAAATGAGAGCCAAAATCCATTGATAAGGTGTATGGGTTCCTTATCGATTGGTTGATGGTCACCCATGTGTTTGAACCTTATAGAACCATATTATGTTTGAAAATGGTTATAAATGTAAAACTCTTGTTCTTTGATTGAAATGAACTATTGTTGGGTTGCTTTTTAAAGAACTCGTATTGAATAAATGGAACCCTCAAAGGTCTCCTTCTATGTTAATGAAATTTAGATGCTAAATTCCATGATTAAATTTGAATAACACTAAATGTTAAATGATTAAAGAAGATGTTTGTGATAGCATGCATATTTTTCATGTAGGGAATTGTTTTGAAACCAAGTGACTTGTTATGAAAACGTACTTGTGTATTTGTTGAAATTCATTCAAATACTGAATGATTGAATTGAATTAATTAAAATGGATAAAAGAAAAAGGGGATTTTAAATCTTTTGATTTAGGTTTTGTGTGAACAGGAGAAAAGGTCAACGTTTTTTTCTTTTTTAAGGGGATATCCCATTGTAGGTAGTGCCCTTAAAATGATCTAGACTATAAAAGTAAGTTCATCCCACTACTCGGGAGGACTTCTTGGGACATGGCTGTTATGGCATGCTGATAGGTTTATGTTACGGATTTTATAATCAACGTTGGATGTGGTGATCATGGTTTGAGAAAAGTCACATGCATGTGTTAATGTGTTCTAAAATAGCACACTAGTGAGCGTCTAATCTTTTCATGTGACTATATGGAAAATCCTATGGTGGGTAGTGCTGCATCGTTTTTGATAAACCTGTCGGCATGAGATATCTAGATTTTAGAACAGAGTTTTCTGGAAGTAATTCAACTTATCTCTTTAAAAACCTTGGTTTATTCTCTTAGTGTGATCTTATGAATATGACAAGTATGTCCCCTATCTTGACCTCATCACGGTGATACTAATATAGGGGTTTTCTTATGTCGTGCATCAATTTAAATGTTGTTGGTATTGATGAGTGGTTGTTATTTGGGTAGTACACGTGATCCGTGGTTTCGTGGGGTGACTCCTTTATTCGGTTACGAGCATAATTGTTTTTAAAATAGCCTTGAAATGGATTGAAATGTAAATTTCATCGGATTTTCGGTATGTACTTCAATATACATGAAGATGGTTTTAGAATTGTTTTAAAGGAACTTCGTCAGTTAAAGGGGGAATGTGGGTTTTGGGGCCATGACTTCTTTCAAGGGAATCATGTGCAACCTGTTTTGTTTGTTGATCGACATTCGACTATTATATATGAAGAGGTGACTATAATGGACTCAGATATAATCATTGTTTCGATGTCTAAGCTATAAATTGAGCTTTGGCTCTGGTTTTAATGGGTTAATCGTTAGGCATGTGAGGGTTAAAGGTGTGTTTGGTGTTGGGAACACAACACAATAGTTATAACATGATTAAATGTCCTTGGTGTGTTTTTGTAGTAGTTATTGATGGATTCTGTAGGAAGAATTTATTTTAAGGTGGGTAGATTGTAAATTCCCATTTTTTTAACTAGGTTAAAATATGAAGGTTTTTGAATTTTTTTAGTTTATAGACAGGTCGGTTTTCTTAAACTGAGCTCTAAAACATTAATGCGAGTGTTTGAACACCTAAAGGGGTCGTTTTTGGACTTGTGTAATGACCTGATAAATTTAACAAGTGTCCCAATGAGTCTCTGGAGCAATGAATTCAGAAAAGTTCACTTTAACAGATCTGCATGGGCTGCACACTATTGCAGTTCATCCTATGTAGCTTACCCAGTTTAATATTTTATTTATTTTAATTAAATAATATTAAATGGGTTTTTTTTCGTGTTTTAATAGAGCAATGTACTAATAGTATTAATTTTTTTACTTTTATGGAGTCATAAATTATTTTTATGCATTGAAATTTTAATTACATGTTAATGTATTGTAACATTTATGAGAATTTAATCGGGATTTTGAGCTTATCAAAGAAACGTTTAATTATAAGAGATTTTTCAGATTTAATGAAGTGTTATTAAATAGAGGTGTTGGGTTTATCAAAAGTTTGAAAAATAATAATAAAGAGATTATTATTATCTTAGATTTATGAAAGTAATAATAATTATTATTATGGCAATTAAATTAGGGGTTATGTTTGGAGTTTTTATCATATTAATGATACTGTAATAAATTGGGCGTTTGGGTTTTAAATAAAAACAAGTTTCAATAATAATAATGATGATGTTATTATTATTATTGTGGTTATTTAGTTAAATAAATGTTAACATAATTTTACTAAATGATCAATAAGGAGTTTCATAATTAATTATGAAACTCTTATTAATAGAATATTAAATGAAGAAGTTTTTTTAATTAAATGGGGAGTTTATAACTTATTAGATAAGTGTTGAATGTATGTAATAATAATAATAATAAAATGGGTATTATTATTTTAATTATTACATCCAATTAATTAGAAGAATTATAGGAAAAAATATAAAAAATATAATAAAAAAGGGGAGGCGTGACATGAAGGTGAGGCACATGACCCCCCCTATTTTCTTCCACCTTAGGCGACACCCCAAGTGCGTAGAGCCCTCCTACTCTAACTACTCCGACTCCTTCCCAACAGATCAACCTCCATCAGTACATGGCCCCTTCTACCTTGCATTCAGCCTTCAGTCAGACACCCTCATAACAACACATGACACTCTTGGGTAGAACATGTAGCACACCACCCCTCTCCTAGAATCCACTTTGTGTGTGATGATTGCTTCCAGAATCATTACGAATATGTTCCACCTCATCAAGGTGAGTCATTCTGTGTTTAACTCGTGATTCCCATCATCCATTTGACTCCTCTCTGTCACCTTGTTTACTCAGATGAAAACTTAATTTTCAATTTTATCTGGTTGTTTCATTATTCTAATTTTTAGGATATGTGAATGTTGTTTAGGGAACCGTAGGTCCATGTTCCAGAATCCACCACCAAGGGGGAGGAAGATGGGCTCGATTTTATTGGGATATTTTTGTTCGGGTAGGCTTTTAAACCTATTGTTTGGTTTTTCACTGGTCAAATTAAGGTCTGTTAATTTTTTGTTAGTCCTCAGTACATTGTTAGAGGTGCGATGTTCATTACTAAATTGATTCTAGGTATCAGTTTAATGTGTTGAATGTTTTTTGATCAATGCAGACAACACACACACATATATGTGCATGTGAGTGTGTGTGAGTTTGTGTGTGAAGGTGTGCATGCATTCGACTACAGACCAGTTGTGGACTGGAGGCCGCCACATACATTAAAGGGAGAGGAATAAAAATGGTGCCACCCCAAGGTTGGGTCTCAAATATATATCAATTTATTTAAGAATTATAGCTTCTATAAATAAATTAAGAATGTGAGATTCTTTGATTATGGAACTACTAAGTTTTCTTTAAATGATATTTAAAGATAAACTGGTGGTTAGTGGTTATGACATATCATGCTTGTTGTGGATTGGCTTTTCAAATGTCTTATTATTGGTGAAAATATATGATATGTCGATGCATGATAGTTTCGAGGTTATTAAAAGATGTCGCCCACGTGAGATAAATGAGGACGTGATCATGTGTTGTTTTTAATCATGAATTACTAATTTGGTTACAGTGATATGATTAAATAGTTAAATTATTTGAATTGGGAAGGATGGGTAATAGGGTAGTTAATTGAGGAATTAATTATCAAGTCACATGCTGTAAAAAATGTGTCATTTTTTGAATATTGAGAATATTGAATAATTGGACATTTTCAGAATATAAATTGTAAAATGTTAATAAATATCAGATGAATTAATTATTAAATGACAAATGGTAAATGGATAATTAATTGATGAACTGGTTAAAGAGTTATTATTTAATTAATTATTTTTTTAATTAGTTAATTTTCATGCATTAATTTATGATTGTGAATTGATTGTGTTTACAACTACTGGACAATGGTACCTTTTGATGCATCTTTTCTTTCTATGTCATATGTTGTTTTGGATAGAGTTGTTTAAAAATATGTTACACTATGTGAGAAGGTTGCTGAATATCTTGCCCTTGTTTAGTATGTTTGACTTGATATGTTTATGATGTTTATGTAAATTGTTAAAGTAGTGAATGAATCCCAGTTTGAGTGGACGATATTAGACTTGTTAAAGAATTTATATTATTAAATGTTGAGTTAATTATTATATTGCTTTGATAATAATAATTAATTGTTAATTAATTATTAACTTTTGATATGTTTAATGGTTAATTAGTTGTTCACTTATTTTACAGAAGAGTTAAAATGTGAATTATATTTTAAATTAATTAATGGATTGGATTTGATAATTTATGAATTAATTAATGGATGGTTTGATGGTGTTAAACATTGCTTTCTTCACCAATTATCAATATACATGTATGATTGATGAACTATATGTGAGACATGGAATGATGCTCCAAATAATCACATGGAACTAGATTTGGTGTTCTACACCCATCTTGCATGCAAGTATTCTTTTATAGGATAGAGACAGATGCTCCAAATACCCATGGGCAATGATACATGCACTGGTGCTCCAAATAATCATGATGGTGATGGACATGATGTTCTACACCCATTAATTAACTTGTATTCTCTGTCCAATTGTACATACTTGAAATTAATTAAATGGTTAAGGAAAACTATTGTGGCATAAGGTTTTGTGAATTGAATATGAGAAAGGGTTCTGACTTATCAATAAAATGGGAGAATCTCAATTAGTGGACGAACCCATGAGTGAATCACTATTTCTAGTACATGGGATCAAACATTGTACATGAAAGATTAAATATAATTTCTTATGACATGTTATCCAAGAAAAAGCACAAGTTTGGATTTAGTCTTTTCTTTTTTTACTGAGATGGACTTTAGAGACATCTTTGGTGAGTGACTTATATGGGGGATGTTAGGATTAGGTCGAATCATAAGAATTATGTAATATATCAGTTTTTGAATAAATGATAAATGAAAATGAATGTGTGATGATTGTTTGGTATACATGAAAAATGTATAATGTAGGATGAGACATCAGTTGAGAGATGAAGCTGGTATTTGGGTATATAGGTACATTGTACTACTTACATAAATTATGCATGCTTTCAGAATATTTAAATTATTTTTTGAATGAATGTATTTGGGGTAGACACATGTGGTCCTGGCCTACTGAGATTTATATCACATTCCCTACTTGGGCCGACATTGCACTGGGGTAGCCAATAATATGCTATTTGGTTGTAGGATTGTGTTGTTATAAAAGACATGGGACATTGGAGCAGAGGAAAGAGTGGGAGCTCGGGATGCTCGAGTTGAAATTCCATAGGGATTGGTTGTCTATTATTCGTATTGTACATTATGGGTAAACCATGTTTTATTTTTTATTACCATCAATTATATATCCATAACATGTCATGCATTCATCTGCTATATAATTAGAGTTGGAAACATTTATAAAATGAGTACTTTTTTTCTTCTTCTGTTTTTTCAATTATGTATTACTGCTTCAGTTATTGTTTTTTATTTAGTCTAATATACCATTTTGTGACTCTGACCTTAGGGTATAGTCACTCCACTGACTACCGTTAGACCCTCGCTGCTATTTGACATCCTCTCTCATTTAGGGAGACACGCATGAGGTTATGTGGGAAACGGTTCGGCCACCGGTTCAGGGGTGAGTCTGGTCGGGACGTTACAATCCTCCTCTAGTATCAACCCTTGGTTTATTTAATATCAGTATAGATATAAGAAAAGAGGAAAAATGCTCGCACTTCACTAACATGGATGAGATAAATGGAGACAAAGAATTAATAAAAAGGACCTGAGTACTTACCGTTTCACATCCAACGTTATGAACAAAATCTCGATTGGATCCTGGATGTAGATTGTCATTAAATCCATAAATTAAACCTTAAAAGTGCTCCATAATGAGATAAAAATAGTTTAATCCCATCGAAATTCATATTAGGGGGATGGAGGTGGCTTAATTTGATCCTTAAAGAAAAAAACAGTAAAATTGCCCAAAATTTGGCATGTGTATGGTTTCACAGCATGGTTTGAAAAACCATGTGAAAACCATGGAATTGTACCTTGGGGAGAGGGGAATTGATATGGTTAAATTGCATTGTTAGGGAAAATTTGTGCCAACCATGTGGCAAGGATCTTTAGAAAAAGGAACCACCTGCCTAGTTTATTCTAACTATGCGGCCTTCCCACATGGTTTAATACAAACCATGTGCAAGGACATGTTTTTTCAAGAAGCTATGTTCTATGATCCGAAAGAGCCTAGGACACCCTCAAAACCCTCATTAAATCATTTTGAATCCATTTTATGTCCAAAATAATGAATTAGACTAAACTATAAAGGATCCATAACTGAGTAAAAAACCAGGTTCATATAGTTTTCCCCCATTAAAAGAACTCATTCACGAGTTCCCCTTCTAATGGTGGAGAAACACTATATGAGAAAAAATCTAGCCATTGGGCATGTACGTCTGCCACCTTCTCAAAAGTCTTATCCTACATGCTGACATTATACTATAGCACATGTACTAGAGGGACAAATGGGCCTCAGAGAGCCCGTTTGCTCTGGTCAATGATATGTTTTGGATACTCATCAAAGGTAGCGTCTATATCAAACTGAATTTCCTTGAGATCAAATGTACGAGATGGGTCAACTTGATATTGGAGATGCTGTGAAACATAGAATACATCATATGTTTCATGGTACATCTACGTTAGTAGGAATCAATAGGCGACTGAACCAACTCAATCTAGGAAATCAAATGGACCAAATAAAGGATGAGACGACTTCCCTTTCTTCTATAAAAATCTATTCCCTTGCCTCGGTGATACCTGAAGGAAAAAACGATCTTTGACCTCGAACTCTAGATGTCTTTGATGGCAATCTACATTATTTTTCTATCTGTACTAAGAAGTAGTATAATGTTTTCTTATTAGCTGAACTTTCTCCATAGTATCCTAAATGAGATGTGGACCTAGTATTGTTTCCTCACCTACATCCAGCTAGAAAAGTGGTGAACGATAGAGACTAACATATAAGGCCTCAAAAGGAGCCATCCTAATTGTCTCATAAAAGCTGTTTTTATTGGACAACACAGTGAGAGTGATACTCTTCTCCCATGATGTAATAAAGTCAAGGACACGTGGCTATAACATATCCTCTATAACCAGTATTGTCCATTTAGATTTTCCATCAATCTAAGTGTGAATTTTTTTCCCAACAACACTTGTGTTCCCATAGACATCTACAATACCTTCTAGAACTGTAATGTAAAATGAGAATCCCTATCTAATATAGTAGTATACGGGACCCCATGAAGTTTTATGATCTCATGGACATACAGTCTTCCCATATCATCAACTGAGAATGTATCTCAAATAGAAATGAAGTGAGCCAATTTAATCAGTCTGTTAATGAAAAACCATACAATATCCCTTCTTCTAAGCGACCTAGGAAAACCAACAAAAAAATCCATCGAAACAACTTCCCATTTCCATTATCAGACTACAATTCGCTTTAACAAGTATGTAGGTCTCTGGCACTATGCCTTCACCCGATGACAGGTGGAACACATACTAATAAATCCTTCTATGTGACACTTTAACCCAAGCCACCAAATATTGTATCACATATCTTGAAACAGTGTGGAGATGTTTGGTTGAACAAGCCACTATGAGGCATGGGAATCACGTACTCATCTCTCACATTTGTGGGAACCCGGAACTTCCCATGACTATATAAGATGTTGTCTCTATCCAAACACCAATCTAGAAGTGGTTTATCTCTTTATATACTTTCAAGGAGAACCAAGCATTCAAGATCTAAAAACTATATATTCTCCACCTTTTCAAGGAGGTAATAGGTAACTGATAATGATGACAAATAATACTAATTGTGACTATCATGAATATCTAGATGCATCTCATAGAAGAGGGACATTAAATTCTATTCATAACACACTTCCCATATGTCTTGTGTTTGGGTTTTATAACTCAACGCATCTGCAACCACATAACCCTTTCTGGGCATATAAGAAATCTCAAAATCAAATGATCATAGATATTCGACCCGTCTCCACTTTCTGATGTTTAAGTCAAACTATTAAAAGATATATTTGTGGCTCTTGGGGTCCGTGTTCACCACAATGTTCTCATGTAAGATATTTTTTCTCCCACAATATAAGGCATGGACAATAGCATGTAGATCAAGGATTTATGTTTGGTAATTTCTCTCATCATGCCTCAACTACCGAGATCCCTATGTAATGACTCAATCCCCCTACATCAGAAATACTCCTAGGACAATTCTTGATACATCACATAACATAGAATAACCTATATCTTTCTCAGGATGAATTAGAATAGTTGCTAATACAAGCCTCTCTTTCAACTCTTGAAAGTCTTTCTCGCACACTTCTGACTAAAGGAACATGACATATTTTTATATAAGGTAAGTGAAAGGTGAAGAAAGGTGTAATAATTCCTCTTTGAAATTAATGTAATATATAGCTAGCCCTGAGAATCTAGGTATTTCTATCACACTCTTAGGATTATCATAGGAGACTACAACACTAACCTTTTTAGGGACAACAGATACTCTTAATTCTAATATTATATGACCCAAGAGATGAACTTTGTTGATCCAGATGTGGTACCTAGAAATCTTGTATTAAATACGATGCTCTATCAGTGTACTCTAAATGATCTCAACGTGTTTAACAAGGTATTTACATGTATGAGAATTCACCAAGATATCTTCCAAAAATACCATTAAAAAAGAGTCTATATTGGGATAAAAGAACTATTTATTAGAGATGTGAAAACAGAAAGCATGTTCAAAAGTCTGAACTACATAAAAACATACTCATACTGATCATAATTGATATGTAATATTTTACGAGGTTTGTTTAATTGTATTACTTTCACCTGATGATAACCTGATCTCAGGTCGATCTTAGAGAAGTCCCCAGCTCCTCGAAAATAGATGAAGAAATCAACTATTCCAAGAAGTGGATACTAGTTTATGACTGTATGATGGTTCAACGTTATGTAATTCACACATAGACATATGGTTCCATATTCCTTATTGGAAAAAAAAGAATGGTTGAACCCCCATAGGATGCACTAGAACGTATAAAGCCTTTGGCTTTTAAATTCTCTAACATTCGCATGAGCCCCTAATGCTCTATAGGAACTAACGTATATGGAGGAATGGAAACTAGAGCTACAACTGGAAGAAGCTCAATTGTAAACAATACAGCTCTCTAAGTAGGTAAAGTAGAAAAATCATTTGGAAAGACACCCTTGAAATAATCCACTGATGGGGGGAACCAGCTTTTTGTACAATCTGATCACCTATGAGGATATATTCAAAATGGATGGTCACTCCACCTATCCCAAGATACTATGGTCCCGATCTACCTAGATTGACATCTCAGTCACCCTTATGTTGATATCTACTTCAATCTAGTGATGTAAATGAAACCACGAAATGATAAAATTCTAAAACAACCTAATACTGAACCAACCAATTCATCCAGAGAATGGAATTGATGTGTTTCATCTCTATAATGAGGATGCTTCATAAGAAAGGGTAACTTACAACCTCAATGGGACAATTCTTACATTGGAGTATTCCCTCTGCTCGTACCCCTAATAGTGTATCTGGGGTCACTACACCATATTCATAATGTATCTCTAATCCATGTCTTTCCATGAATGACACAAAGATACAATAGTTTTAATCACCTGTATCAAGTAGTGAAGATATTATATTAGATGCCACTAGAATAGTACATCATACTGTAGATGGTCCTGTAGCATGATCCTCGGGTATCAGTTGTAGTTCCTGAAATTCAACTTATCCATGACCCTATGAAATAGATGAACTATCATGATTAAAACTACACTTTTGGAACTACAGGTGGATAGGGGTCTAGATACCACATCCATGACCTCCTCCCAGTATAGTCCTATCGATGCTACTCTAACTCCCCACCTGACATGGTGCAATAGAACCCACTCCTGAAGGTGGAAATGGTGCAGATCCATTTCCTCACAAAGATGGTGGAAAGGTCCTCTAGAACATGTATAGATTCCCCATATGGATGAAAGCCTGACAATCCATTCGGTCTCTATCAGAATAGGGATTTAGGATCCCCTATCACCCACATTGATGACTCACTATAGAGATATTGAAATGAGAACTGTTGTTTTCACTTCCCTAATTAGAAACATCAAAGGAATGTTTCTTTCCCCCAGAAGAAATACTGGCATGCCACAACACTAATTTTCTAGGCCCAGTACTATTAGTTCCCTCAGTTTGATCTCATTGATAAGAGTCTGATTGACCATTTCAGAAAAAGTAAGTTGGAGAAATACATTTACCTATGTATGGATGGCATACTAAAGCCCATCCTCAAGATGTCTTGCATGTGGAAGCTCATCAATAGCTAAAAGTAGTGCATAACACTGTAACTCTATGAAACAATCAAAATACTCCATAACTAATATAGAACCCTATGAGAGATGAATGAACTCACTCACATTGTTATCTCTCAGCATCAGAGGAAAGAACCAATCATATAAGGTAGTCTAAAAATAAACACATAACATGCCCTGATGATGACCAACATGAGTAATCACATTCCACCAGGGCTTGGCTGATTCATGCAACATGTAAGTGGCATGTTTGACCCTTCTCTTTTGAGGAGTCTCCAGATACTCAAAGATAGACAAGGCGATCTCTAGAAAAAACTCAAAAACCTATGGAGCACCAACTCCTGAAATGGTAGGAGGATGTTGCAGCTGGAACTCGTGAGTAAGATCAACCATCATAGGTGAAACCCATAGAACACCCTTCATGGACGGAATTAGATGTAAGAAACTATCACAAACATGGGAATCAGTTCCCAGATCAGGTACATCATTTGGTGCCTCATGTGGAACTCCTAGAGGTAATAATAGTGCCTTAGGGCCCACCACGTATGGTTGATGATTGTTTCCACCCTACTGGAATATGATACATGGATTTCAGGGCAGAATTAGTCTATAAACTCCAAGAACACACAACAGAAACAGATTTTAGCCGATAGATTGCATCACTAGAATAAGTTGAACATAATAAAAATCACTAACCAAGGCATAATACCCCAACTACTCACGTAGATGGGAAGGTATCAATATGTTCTCAAGTACAATTTAAATTTCATTTTATATTTAATTACCAGGTTTACTCATTTACGTTTCATAAACATGATAAGGAAGGATAATGATTTGCTACCAATTCATTTTAAAAGTAATTTCACACTTTTTTATGGATGTCCATTCCCATATATTATGTTCCCATACACCTCATCAATGAAAATATCAACCATTTATTTGTAGCATAATGGATATACATGGTAAATTACTCAGCCCAAACCATAAAGTCCCATACACCTCATGAATTGAGATAGAAAATCACTCAATCACAACCATGTGTAATATAATCATAATCTAACTATCCCAGCATCACCCAACAATCTTAGGAATGTCAAGAAAGGAAAATCACTGAAATTCACCTATATGGCATGGAAATAATCAGGATATGTGAATCTTATGTTACTATAATAATGAATGTAATAATGGTCCTTGACCTTATGTCATCTGTCGAAGGATAAAAAAGAATCTCAATTTGAATAATAATAAAAAACACCACACATTATATACGTCACCCAATAGAGAAATAATGTCAACTTTAATAGTAAAAATATAACAACAATTACAGTTTGGGTAACATTACTTTTACCTCTAACATGGGTTCACGATGCCCAGGCATGACATATGGCCATGTGCCATGAATACATGATCTCCACTATATTGTCTCCAAATAGTTAAGCATGAAAGGTATGCCTTGTTCTAATAACACTATGTGACATCCTAGTCCCAGAAGCCACATAATTGGTGCCACGATTCTGATGGTCCACATGGCCTCAAGTACATCTACCTAAACATCAGAGGCTTCCAACTAGAATCTATGGAATATGGTGGGTCTGTGGGGAAACTATGCCATCATTATTACAGTGTAGCCCAACAAATAATTATAAATAGAGAAAAATAATGGAATCAATTTAATTAATCCCACGAAGAATAGAATGTAACAGATAAAAAATGAAAACAATGACTATATAAAAAAGAATAAATAATGATGATAAGTTAATTCAATTGAAAACTAGAAAAAATGGATTCAAGATAGAGGGCACAACATGTTCCATAAAAATATAACTAAAATCAAATAACTATCCCAAATATCTCATCCTCCATCTCATTCATCTTCTATCAAGATCCATCCTAACAGAAATCAATCAAGTGTTCGAAGTTGTATTATTCCCTTTGTTAACACCTGCATACATGTAATCCAACCTAAGTACCAAATGGCTCCCAATGTGGGTGTGAGATAAATCTAAGTGGGCCACCACCAACAATGTCTGTAATATATGGCCAGTGTAATGGAAATGTACGAGTGTGCAAGAATACATATATCATTTAATGTAGTATAATGAAACTAAATACCCATGTAGCAGCTTTAGCCCTTACGTAGTGTCTGAACATATAACCAATTCATTATTTGATTATTACAAGTTTATAAATTATCCACCTATAATAAATAGTGAAGATTCCAAGCTATAATGAGGAATCTTGTATTGATATTTAATAATGAAGTTCTAAGGTAAAGAAAAAGGAAACGTAAATCTCAAAGGTCTCTAACTAAGTAAAAATGTATCCTGACTATGGGTAAAATTATAATACTAGGAGAATATTCCAAGTCATTCCATAATAAGGTTCTTATTGAGTCCATAGCGATCATCCAATGTAAAACTGGGATATGCAGTGACTGGGCCATATGGGCTGTAACCATGGAACCTACTTGTCCATTATGGATACAAGGAGTATATCCAATGTTTACATTGCAACTATGTGAGGGATCATACAGTTTCCTACAAGGCATCCAGTGATAGAAAATGATTGGGAAATAGGTGGGTTTGAAAATAAAGAAGCCACATGCTCAAATCAAAATGTGGTTCTCCAGTGCTCAAGGTATTCCATGAATAGAATCAAAGTCGATCTTGAGTTAGGACACTCCTATTTGTAAATGAAGTCATGTATAATTTCAGTTTCTTCAGTCCTTTGTTTTCATTAGTGAGACCAGTCCAAGTATCATGTAGCCTATATTAAATCCATTTAATGAATTTTAAATAATTAAGGTGCATTCTTCTACCTTACATCAATGTGGTAATGGGTGATAAATAAATGTGACCTATTATTTATTTACAATTAATATGGTCATGTCATATACTTTGTATAATTTCCAATATCCTTTTCACATTTAATTATCCATTGAAGCACATAACATTGGTGGGTCGAGTTGTGATAATACATGGTACCTTTCCTTATGTAATTCATAATATAAATCAGGGCATTTAATTTAGAAAATATTACCCATAGAAGGGTCAAGCCAAGTCATTCCTGAACAATGTCTCAAACCTATCAAATAATAGAAACCCAAATATGGCATAACATACTACATTTGATGGATGCAGTTGTGGGTGTAACAACCAAAAATTAATTGCAAATTTTAAATGATCATAAACATATGTTTCTAATGAATATAATAATGGAATATAAATTCAATAAATGAACCCCGATGAAATCGGTGGCCCCCAAAAGATAATTTGAAAATAAATTAACATAAGGGATGATTTATAGACCACCCACCTTACACATGTATGAAAATCCTCCTCCAGTATTTTCACTTGGTTTGGATCATATCAGAGATGATATAATAAAAAAGATAAAAGCTCACACCTCGATAACTAGGTTGAAAGAAATAGAGATGAACAATGGCTAAAAAGGACTCGAGTACTTACCATTGATATTTCAATGTGAGGAATGGAAGCTCAATTAGATCCTGGAAGAAGGATATATTTGGATCCCTACTTTACTCCTTCAATGAGCTCTAAATTGTGTTGAAAATGGGTTAATCCTATGGGAATTTTTATTAGGAGGAATGATGAGGCTTAATTAGATGATGAAGGGAAAAAATAAAATTACCCAAAATCTAGCATGTGCATGGTGTGTCAATATTGTTTAACAAACCATGCACAACCCATGCATGGGTAACATGGTAAGAGAGGAAATAACACAGACAGGCCACATAGTTAGGGAAGACATATGACAATCATGCATAAAGGATATGCATAAGAAGGACCCACCAGCATGATTTTATATAACCATGTAGACATCATGCACGGTTTACAACAAACCTTGCATCAGGACAATTTTTCCCAAAAGATGTGTTTTGGGGCCCAAACAGGCCTCTGAATCCCTCATAAACTTCACTATCTCATTTGGAATCCAAATGAGGTCTAAAATAAATAATTTGAAATAATTTTAAAAGATCAATACTTGAGTGAAAACCGTGTTCTTACAAAATCTTTTCCATAAAAATTTAACATATCCATGGGAAAACACCCCATTATGAACAAAATCATTTTTTATAATTCAAATATGTGAATCAATTTAGGATATTTTAAATGTTCATACTCATGGGATACATATTTATTATTTTAATTAATATTATATATAATTTAAAATTCAGCTTTCTAAGAATTTTATCAAAATAATTCCCAAGGATAATTATAATATTCTAATTATTATAAAACCATGAAAAAATTATTTGAAGGTAAACTACTGGGGTAATTTTAACATTTTATCTTCTTTAAGGGACATAACCCATGAAACTCAAAAAATTAATTGAGTATAATTTTTGAAAAAATTCCTACTTCTATAAAAAATAATTTGGAAACCTCATTCTGATTTTGAGTTTATGGTGGTTCTTTGAGACACTATTAAACAATTTTTGGATATATTGTATTTTTTCAATATTCATTGACGCCAATATGTATTGATAATATAATCATGGAATATTTTTTGAGTACACAACCCTATATGATGAGAATATAAATATTAAGTACCCAATCATGGTTGTTAATACATGTTGAGTTATTAATATTGGATTAATATTTAAGAAAACTATAAATTTTGGAATAATATGTGTTTCTACAATTATTTATTTATTCAGGGATATTAATTCTGAGATATTTCTTATGGTTATATTTTATGGATATTATTCATTTATTGAAGTTTGAAAAAAATGGTTGAAGATTCTAGGATGTTGTATCTTGTTATTTTATATGAAAATATAAAAAATAAGATAAGTAAAATAAAAGGGATATGGAGAGATTGATATTTTATAATTGTTTATATATAATATTTCTTTATATATGAAAGTTATAATGGGTTTAAAACCTGCTAAGTATTTAATATGTTAGATACTTTTAATAAGAATAAAATTGGATTATCTTTGAGGAACAGTCCATATAAATATAATGAATGAATGATAACATTTATATATATTTATATTGGATGATGATATACTGAATAAACATAATTGAAACTAAAATTCGTGTTGTATTGAGTGTAAATTATATTTTTATTAAGTTTCATATTTAATGGAGTTTTTACATGTCAAAATGCATTGGAAATTATGTTGAACTGATTTATTATGGTTTAACAATTTATTTTTTTGTATGAAGTTATTCATGATGGATTTAATAGGATAATAATGATTTGGGTGATGTTTAGAGTTATATAAATTAATTTTGGATGTCGTGGGTTTTATATTCTCATTAAAATGGTAAAATAAAACAAAATATATCATTAATATAGAATTCAAAAAATATTTTAAATATTTAACAATGATATATAACATCTTTTATATTATATATAAGATCTTATAATTGATATGAAGGATATTACAAATCATACATAAGATTAATTGAAATTTATCATTGTGGTACATAAGATAAACTTGGGGTATACATAATATATAATTTGAAATAAATTATATCCCCTTCAATATTTCAATGAATACATAAGAATAAATAAGGGAATATGCAAGATAATGTATGAGGTTATTGAATATATGTAAGATCCAATTTGATGATATAAATAATTAACCTGATTATTTTTTCGTCTACGTATGATAAAACCAATTATTATATAAGACCAAATACTACTAGGTTAATAGTAATATATTAAATTTAGGGATGTTGAAGATATTTTTTAATGATTTAAATACATTTATTTATTTTATAATTACAAATTTAGAACTTTTTTTACCAATATATATATAAGGTGATTGTGTAATGAATGAAGCCTTACACTCTATCTAGTTGTTCCTGTGTTCTTGTATATGTGAAAAAAATATTTTGTGCTTTATGGAAATTCAAAGAATAAGTGATGATGTATTTCTTAGAAATAAATGATGATAATTTTAGAGATTTATTTAAAGTATGTGTATAGAAAAGGCAAAATATTAATGGGGTTTCAAATATGGGTATTTAATTTTATAAGTGGTTTGGAATTACTTTTTTATTATTATTTAGATATGATTTGTTATTTAAAATGTTTAGTTTTAAAGAATAATACATTAATGTATCTTCCTAAAATACTCTTGAATTTAATATTTCAGAAAAATGTCTTTGACAGGATAAAATGTGAATTAAGAATCAATATTTATATATGAGAAGATCATGAGGCCAAATGAGTTGGATTTTTGATATTCAGATTATGATAAAAAAATATTAGTGTGGTTATTCTCATATTATAAAGTAGAATAAAAGTTTTAAACAATGTATTGATATTTATATATTGATGTGAACTTCCTATTGAATATTATTAAATGAAATATATTTTAGTGACCAACACTTCATTGATTATTTATCCTTTATCATATAAAAAGAAGAGATAAATCTAATGTTGTTAAATTATTATACATAATATATTGAAGTGGGATAATAAGAGAATATAATTAGATATCAACACTATTACACTTTATTATTTTATTTCTTGAATATATTGACGATGAAGAAATAATGGAAAATTGATCATTTCTAGGAAAGTTTTAGAGTTAAAACATGAATATTACATTATATTTGAGTAAGGATATCAAATTAATTCATTCTAGAATATAAATGAGATTCATTATAGACCATAATTTTAAGAGGAGTAAATTGAATCTAGTAATCGGTGAATAATTCAGGTTGGTTATAGTCACAGAAATCATCAAGTGGATGCTTGAAAATTCCATTTCAGTTTGAAATGTATTTTCATCGGTGCTATGTTTAAATGGTTTGACCCTTACCCTTTCCCTTAGTAATTAAATATCTTCTTTTTGTGGGGGGGGGATAATAACAACTATACACTAAGGAGTAGCTAAAACATTATGACTGAAGCTTGTAAAAATATTTATTTCCCTAGGATTTCATTTTCTTGTTTATGACCTCACATGCGAATCTTGAGAGGTAGTGAGAAATCTTTGAGTGATATTTATTCACCTTAATAAGTCCATAGCTAAAAATAAAAATATTTTAATGTGTTAAAAAGTAGGCCACACTATTTTTCTACCCTCTCAGCGTAGCTACTTTCATCCTAGTGGAACAAAAATTGGTATATATCTTAAGATTCTACCTATAATTTGATTCTAAACATATGATGTTTTGATGTTTTCTGTTTCTCTTTCCAAATTATGATAAAGTGAAAACCTTTAGAAGATTCACCTATTGGTAATATAAATCAAATATCTTCGAAGGTTCTGAAGAACATAAATAATAAAGAGATTAAAAATATAATGAAGGAAACTATCCTATGTAAACAGGAAGAAATATATACTTCTATATATTATAATCATAAATTAATCATACCTTTCATAAAAAGGGAAGAACTATGGAAAATATACTAGTTATAATATGTAGAAAATTTATAACCCAGAAGTTTCAAATCCTTCACATGAATATGTTGTAAATGATATCTGTTTTTAATATTCTCTTATGGATAAACCATGTATATGTAGGGAAGATCGTTTCCCAAAGTATTTTTTTGGTAATTCATATGTGTTTTTGAAAATTACCCTGTCAAATTTACACAAATTGATTGTCACATTTATTTTTGTAAATTTTATAAACATGAAGGAGGAGATCTACCAACTTAAATATGATTCTGGATGACTTATGAAAACACTTGAACCAAAGGTATGGAAATTTATAAGTATCATGAGAAAATTATATGTCAAAAGTGTTATCGATGTTGTGCATGTGTAATAGTATTTTAGAACTGAGAATGAGTTTCTCCAAAAATATCAAGAAAAATATGATGATATGAAAGGGTTATTTGAGAAGATATTTGCATTATATTAATTGATTGTTTCCATCGATGATTAAATTATGATCAAATTTAATATGTTAAAGGATATTTATAATTATATTTTAAATTAAAATTAGATACATAAAGATGATATTAATATTATTAAAAGACAATTTAATGAAAGAGTGAATATTATTGAATTTCATAAAAAACAATTAATCTAAATAGTTTTGAGATAGAAGTAAATATGATAAATCTTGATGATTTATAAGAAGTGTCCTCAATGGTAGCCAAGAAAATGTATAATGAAGAACATTATATTAATGATGATATTAATACTAATGTCCATTATAATGGGTAAATAAAATGTTGATACAACCCAATGTTAAGTCTACTAAAATATTCATGAAAAAGGTACCATTTTCTTTATTATTTTTCTTTAATACTATTTTTATAATATAGTATGTCCATATACGTGTTTGAATTTCATATTTATTTTGATTTTTTGATTTATTGGGTGGGAAAATTGTTGAACTCGACATCATAATTCAATTAAAAATGATGAAATACATCAAAAAAATCAATGAAGACTGCAGCTAAGGAGATATTCCATGAGATCATGAGGGATCCATGATGGGTCAAAGTGTCTTTAGATAAACTTAGCTGTAGCAAGCCACTATCCTAATAGTGGCTGCATATTGTATCCCTGGAGGTTGTTGAAACAACAAGATAGCTATTATCCTAGTATTAGATAGATGGTAGACTTTGTAAGGGGTAAATTTCAATTTTCCCCATCGAAATTTTAGAGGGGTTATCCCTCTAATTCTTCTCTCATTGCTCTCCTGTCTTGAAGGTTTTATCCCCCTCTTCCTACTTCAAACCCCTTCCATTAGGGTGTGTTTTCTTATGTTTTCAATAGATAATGAGAGTTGTGACTACCACGATTATACAAATACTCTATATTGTCCTCTTTTTCATTTATTTTGGTATTTTTGGGTTTAGGGATTAATTTATGATTTCATCATAACTTGGAGAAATCATCTATTTATATTGTACATTTTATACAACCTATGTTGGGGACAATAAATAATGTGGTTTTCCCATAATTATTCATCATTTAACTAAAGGCTCATAGTTCCATGATTTTCTATGTTTTTTCTTCAAAAATAAATTAAAATTCTAGTTATATTAGAGATTATAATTAGTTATTTCACCCAAATTAGTTATGGGGGTGTGATACAAACTATTTTGGTTTCATTGGATGTGATTTGGGTATGATGATGACTTTTAATGAGATTTTCAGTGACTGTTCTTAAATGAGTTAAATATGATTGTAATTTATAATTTTTTTAAACAAATTAATTAATTAAAAATTGAATATAATTTATTATTGTGGGCATGTTCGATTTATATAGGATCTAGGTGATTATTTTTCCTTGGATGGGTCTCGACAAGCCTAGGTATAACCACTTAACCCATAAATTAATTAGCATAATGGATTTAAATTAAGGTATGTTGACACAATATTATCATTATGGATTTTATGTACATTTTTTATGATGCATGGGATGTGATATTTTTTATTAAGGGTGTTTACCTATTTAATTAATATATTTTAATGGTTAACTAATATTTTAATTAAATAGGTGTCCCTTGTGTTATATGGGCCCTTGGGGGTGTGTTTTGTGTGACTGTGAGTTCATGAAATTATCGTGTGATCCCTTAGCTACACGTAATTATATATGAGGGATGAGCTAGGATGGTTGGGTGGTGGAGTCACTGGGAGGAAAATTAGAATGCTTTGTGGACTTTTTGATAGATAGATGATAGTGTGGAGAGTTTTCCCATCTCATAGTGAGGTGTTTTGTATTGAGTGGGTATGATTTGGTAGTTGAAAATGTGTTGAGTGCTCGGACTGGACTAATGATGACCTGGGTTTTGGGATGGGCCTTCAGCCATCTCTAGGGAGTGTTGTCATTGAGGCATGTTATGTTAGGCCAGTGGGGTCATGGGATCAAGGGACCTAAAAGACCCAAATGGGTGCCTTAGTGATATGTTGACCCTAGATATAGGATATAATGGTGCATGCATAGAGATGGCAGTGTGTTTTATCTTAGAGACTATATCAAACATGTAAGAATGGTGGGATGAGATATTGGTGATGGTTGGGTGTTTATGACTAGACATGGATATTTTTTATTATTCATTATAAAATGTGATTTACCAGGATTCATAGGAATCTTCCATTAGGTATTGTATTTTTGTAATTTATTGAGATTCCAAGAAATCATCTATGTGGATGGATGAGGCCATAAGATGCATGATACTTCTAGGATATATTTATGCAATAATTTTGAGGGCAGATTCCTATTCTTAAAAGTATCCAATATATATGTTTGATGTAGTCATAGTTTCCTAGAGGTGGTACCTAGGCTCTAGTATCAGAGTTATGAGATAGCATGCATGTCATAATGAACCATTTTCCTTGGACACTTATTGTTAAAGTGACACGATTAAAAATTCCCAAGATTTAGATAGTGATAACTTTAGAACATTGAAAATGAAAGGGATTCCCGAGAATTAAATGTTATAATGAGGTTACAGGTGGGTACATATCACTGATCACATATGATTGACCTTTTTGGATCCCCTTAATTAATTCATAGGATAAACCTTAGGACCAAGATAATGAAATGGAGATGGTTCAATTGAGTATTCAAAGATTATTTTAATACTTGGAGTTAAATAATTAGATTCATCCTGGAATTCATTTTTTATTTCTTGGGTCTATCTGGAATCATCCATATACGAATGTATAGGATTTCCTAGGACATACCTATCCTTGGAATCATATGTGATCCTGACATCTAGTACACCCATGTACTATCATGAGGTTGATCCTTGAGAATGTGGGATTCCAAGTGACACTTTAGGGACTACTACTCATCATGGTTGACACATTACAGTAGGATCCCCATATTGTGGAAAGAGGTTCCCTTTGAGGTGATTCTCAAAACCATAGAAATTCCTAAAAGGGTCAAATATGATATTGTTGATTGATGTCTAAAACATGATGATTGATGATGGTTATTAGGAATATATTAGGATCTATTCACATACCCTCTTGGTGGTTGCGACACTATGTTTGGAATGGCTCCCACAACGTGCATAAATAAATTTTTTCCTCGAGATAGAGAATGTGGTGTTCGTTGTATTATTTATTTAATTAGAGTTGTAATTTAATTTAGAAGAGAAATTCAATAGAACATATCACTACAATGATCTTATCGTAAGAGACCACATTTTCTATTCCTTAATGAGTTATATACTCACACGTTTCTTAGGAGACCATGGGAATTGGATAATTAATAATCCCTCAATGCTCTAAATTATGTGTTTGAGTTGAAGAAATTCAAGTGATATCAGTATATTGTTGGGGGGTCCGGGAGTTAGGGGTTGGAAATCATGATCATCCTATTCAGATATTTTATTCATTTTATATAGGTGATAGACATAGTTGGATATCTGTCATGTATTCCCATATGTCACCATTTTGTTTGTTATCACATTTTTCTGTTATTTTATTAACTATGTACTCTGATGTGATGGATGTTTATGATGTTTAATTATTTACATATAGTTATGACTCTGATATGTAATCAAATCATCTTTAGGGTACCTCCTTAGATCACTGCTTTCGATCTATATCCTATGTCATTTGGAGAGGTACACCATAGTTCATGTGGTGGTCTCATCAGGTTATTATTTGGAGTGATCTACTCTAGGGAATTATAATGTGGTATCAATGGTTTTTTTCCTTACAGTTGGGTTTATAATATATATGAGACATAGAATGTTTTATAGGATCATGATGTACCTAAAAATGGTGCATCATAAATGTTATTTTTGACGGGAAATCTATGATATTGGGGATGTGACTTTGGTTCTTCATATGTGATGTTACAAATATATTATTTTCTCTCATGAGGAATACATGTTGTTGGGTTAATGATTTATTATGGATTTTTCACTTGGATCATACGGAAAAGTAAATACTACATGCATTATTCTCAGCATGTAGTGATTTAAATGCATTTATGATTGTTAGTGTGTTCTTTATGTCAATGAAGACAAATGAAAAATTGTTTACTGTTTCCAAAACTGATCATAAATTTTTTTCTCATACAAGTACATGATGTAATTCTATACAAATAAGTGGACCTATATGTATATTTGTTTCTAATGAAAATTCATGAGGATTATATGGCGAGATGATCGATGGTGATGATGACCTCTTGCAAGGAACATGACATGACCCTAGTGGGTTAGTCAAGACACTCAATTTCATGGTGATGAACACCATATGAGTGATTAAGAAATGTGTTCAATTATTTAATGTTTTTCTAACAAACAATATGGTGTTTTCTAGTACATATTGGAATGAAATTTTATCTAACCAATGAACATGATTATAGTTATTTAAAAAAATTATTATAAAGATATCATTTTTGTTAAAATGATACATAATTTTTATATATGTTTGACCATAGAGTTTGCATTTATCATGATAGATGTTTTGGGACGTTGATATAAGAACACAAATGTATCCCATGAGTTGATGATTTATTTTAGTTTTGACTTATGTGAGGTATGATTCTTGAGCTAGTTGGAAAGACCCAGTGACCCTATTGGTATCAATCAACATTTTTTTGATTCAGGGACATGTGCAATTGAGTAAAACTCATTAATTGGGTTATCCAATACTCATGATTTCCATAGAGGAAGAAACACGTGGGAAAATTCCTTATGTTGGGATCGATTCAAGGGAGGTTCAAACAGGTTTATGGAAAATAAATGGTTTTCAATTGGTTTTTTATGAGAAAAGAATATTAGGTGTGGAAACATTTGGTATTGTGATCATCTTTGGGAGGGTAGGACTATTTTTTTTTCTATTCCTATTAGATTACAATATGTTTAATAGCATGATGAATGTGTGGGTAGGTGCTTGTTACATGGTATGACACTATATAACATCAAAAGGCATATTTAATCTTGACATAATTTATGTGCATAATTTTGAATAGGAGTAAATAGGGATATATTGATTTTATGAGACTAGCATGCTTATATAGAATGGTTAGTGGTTAGGAACTTGAGCCTTGACTTGTTGTGGTACAATTCTTTGGATTGTGAGTTAGGTTTTATGATAGGATAATTCCTGAGAATATTTCGACTATTTTGATTGAGAATGAGATAGTGAAAAAAAATTTACATCATTCCTTTTGGGATATAACATGTTTGGAGGCATTGTATGAGGATCAATAATAATTATTAATAATGGCGTGAATAATTTCTCATTCATTGTAAAAAACTGAGAAATGTACCTCTATGGTGGAGGGGAACTGAAAATAGATTGGTATTGGTGGAATTAATAATCTTGGTCGAACCTGGTCAAGTATTGAATAGATGAGGAGCATGGATCAAGGGGAGTGACACATGTGTTATATAGGGTCCATCATTAATTACACTTGAAGATTGATATGGAAATATATATGGGTTTGGGATTCCACTATATTCTTTTAGAGGGAGTGAACCTCCTTTTAGATTGAAGTTTTGGAAATACATTTGGTGATGTTCCAATAAATTAGGGGGAGGAAACAATTATATTTCAAATTGAACTTATGTATGAGTGAATTTGGTTACGTCTGATTATTTTTTCTAGTGGTGGAAAAGCAGTAAGTTGTGGAGATTGAGAATTTGGTCTTATAATATGACGAAAAAAACACAATCCCATGGTTGGGAGAATGATATTAGTCATGGTTTTAATATCTCTCATTATATAATGGTTTAAAGCTATGTTATTGATTTGGAGATGATAATTTTTAAATTATGATGTTGGAGAGTAAATAGATCTGAATACATACTGACACCTCAATGAATGCACTGTATAAATTCATATTTTATATTGGATGCAGTCTAAGAATTAGTATCCAACTTGAGATGAATTTTGGTGATCTGAGCATGGTTGGGATAGTGGTACATTGGTTGTCATTGTATGGTAGAACATGAATAATCGTTTGGTCCAGTTTGAGGATTAACCAATGGAAATTCATCAAAAGTTGGGTATAGGATTTGGTGGATGTGTTTGATGAAAATAGGATGCCTATGGAATTAAAGGATTCATGATCATGTATTATGAGAATGTATAGGTGTGCGTAGCTGAAACAATATTGGACAGGTCGGATAGGGGTGGTTCGACCATATATTTTACATTCATTTTGATAAGGTTGGATCGAAACAACATCTTGTGAGTCATTTGGATATGATGGGCATGATTTAAAAGTTGCGTGATGATGATCAAGGAGAATAATGAATGTTCAAGTGGATTTATTAGAAATTTAAAACACATTAGATTCATTTTAAACTCAGAGATAAGAGTTTGAAATAGATTTTGACAAGTGCTCATGCATAAGATGAAGTGTGGTGCATCAAGAACTATGTCGAGTGTATTGGTTGACCATTGAGGACATATTTTGATAGAAAATTATTATGGTAGGGGGATATGAGGGTCAAAAATTTTCTCATTAGATATTACTTATGGGGGATCACCATAGTATTGTTAGTTAATTGGATGATTATTTGTGGTTATCTTGGGTTTTGGTAGTTTGGGCACCTTGAAAGGGATGAAGCGATTAAGGAGTTCATTTAGAATTATAGGATATAATGTGACCATTTGATTATGAAATGACAACCCAAAAAGGTCATGAATCAATGGTAGCGTTCTTGATGGGGACTCATGGTAATGATAATTTCTATAATGGAGATATTATAATACCCCATGCCCATATGAGTGTTTTAATTTAAAGATAATTTTTTATTTTTTATTTAGTGTGAAATTGAAATTTTGAAATCAAATTCCTAATTCAATTTTGAAGTTTTTTATACCTCAAAATAATGTTTTTGGAAGGGTATTGAGGCTTAGGAGGTGTGGTGGTATCCACCAGTGGAGCGTGGCGACACCAATAGTGGTGCACGGAAGCATGGCCACCCTTTGGTATGATCCTGTGGAACAGCAGCCGCGGGCGGCGAACAGGGCCACTGACTCGATGGATGGTGGCGGGCTCGACTGGACATGATAGGAAGCTATGTCACATTGAAGGAAGCTACATCACGTGGTATAGGACTATAGTCTAGCTAGACCATGGCATGACCCTAAAGAAACCACCATGGGGTAGTCACGCAGTGGACTAATACATTGAACATAGTGTACACTTTGCATTGACAATGCCCGTGTCCCTGGTGAACAAACCATTCTTCTTGATCGGACCGGAATGGAGTCAATAAATCAGGCCGAAAGTGGTCTAGACCAAGTGGGATGGTCAAACCCGATAAGTCGGGTTAGGTGGGACCTGAGTCAGGTTGGTTCTGTCCAATCGGGTCAGACTTTCCCTAGACATAATCAACCCCTTTGTACTTAAATGTCCATAACTTATAAAATGAAAGTCTATTTGATGAGCCGTTTATGGCATTGGAAATCTCACAATGAACCGGTCATTTTTGGATACTCTACATGAAAATTGGTGTATGTTCGAGTATGGACTATTGGGTAGAGGAGTATGTGATCTCATAATGAGCATGCTAAGGATGGAATCCTAAATCATTCCCATAAAATCCACTTTAACATTCATTATTTTCCTTGAACATCATCAAGAAACTCCGAAATCATGCCCATCATATCCATCAGAGTAAGGTGAAACCATCCATCTCCTTTAGAATTTTCAAAATACATACATTTGGGATGTCTTGTAATAGTGTAGGGCTATCCTCATTAATAAATTTTCAAAAGGTACATCATGAAACAATTATTCAATGTTATTTCATTAAAATTAAATTAAATTTGATTCTTTAAAGGCGTTTCTTGTTGTTTATTTATCCTATAATAGGTTTTAGGGTGTAAGAAAAAATCATACTTTTCCATTAGATGTTGTTATGAAAAGATGAGGTTTTTGGGTAACCTTTTTAGTGACTATTCCAAAATGATTTAAATTTTATTAAAATTAATAATATTTATTTATATGGATTAATTAATAATAAATGTAATATAATTGATCAATATTGGAATTTTGGTTTGAGATATGTTTTGGGTGACAATTTGGGATTGGACAGGTCTCTACGATCCTAGGTGGTGTAGCATGAAAGTGACCTTAAATAAAGGATAGTCTTCAAATTATGTTTATTGGTTATTATTAACCCTATAGAATTTATTCAATTTATTTATGATTCATGGGACATACAGTCACACCACCAAGGGAATTGGACTAATTTATATAAATTCATTAATAGTTTATTAACTTTTATAGTTATTTTGGTATACTCTATGTTATCTTGACTTAATATGGGTATGTTTTGGGTGAGTGTGACTTCATGAACCTAAATGAATATCCCTTATAAATCCCCTAGTAGTGGTGATTGATTGACTATAATGGTTGCCCAGTAGAGAGACTGGTAAGACCATTGGAATCCCTTGAGGATAACAGGTTAAGGGGAGGGTTACTGGGTGAGTGTTCCCTTCACTTAGTGATATATTTTTCCTAAGTGGGTAAGATTTGGTAGTTTAATATGGGTTAGGTATCTAGACCAACCTTATTATGACTTTAATTTTGACACAAGATTTATTTAATCTCCTAGTATTGATACCACTATGTCATTTTCTGGAGGCTAGTAGTGCCATGGTATGATAACACATAGAGGAACCCAATGGGTTTCCTAGTAAAATGATGACCCTAGTGAGAGGGAGTTGTTTCTCTTTGTAGATATTACAGTAGGTGTCACCCTAAAATCATTAAAGAACATGCATTCCTGATGAGAATAGATAATTGTAATTATCATGGGTATTCATCAAAACCTAGATATGTTTTTATTTTATTATTTTTCATGATATATGATTTTCAAGGATTCTTGTGAATTGAATATTGGGCCTAGAATTATTTTTATTTCTAGGGATTCCATGGAATCACTTATGGAGATGGATGAGAACTTGGGATTCTTGGAACGTCTGGGATCCATTATCATAATTACATTGTCAGAAAATTTATAATTTTAATAGCATCTAGTGTATAAGATTGATGTAGTCATTTATGCCTAATGGTGATACCTAGGATACAACATCATAGATATAAGATAGCTTGTGTGTAAGAATTTCTATGCTTCCTGGGATTTCATTATTATGGTGATACCATTGTGAATACCAGGGGAGACCAAGATTCAGATGTCAGTAACATCAGATGATTTAGAATTTAAAAGGCTCATGTTATTCAAATGGTGGTTTGAGGTTTTGGGTGGGACTATATCAACAAGAATGTATACTTTACATCCTAATTTTGACTAATGTATTTCCTCTATCAATGCATTGTATACCACTAGGATCAGGATGATACACCAAATATGGTTCAGCTGTGGAGCCATATATTAATGGATGCCTAGGTTTTTTATCATGGTATTTAGGAAGGTATTAATTTTTAATGTTTAGGTCACATGAGAATCAGTCACATATGGACATATAGGATTACATAGGAACTCCCCTCTAGGGACTCAAATAGTGGTCAAACATGTAGAATGCCATTGTACTACTATGGGGTTCATTATATAGGGCTCAAGAATGGGACATTCCAAGTAATTCCAAAGGTCCTACTACTCATCATTATTGAGGAATGAGTATATATGCCTATATTATGAACATATGTTTCCCCTAGTTTTATGGTCATCATTAGATACATTCAATCACTTTTCATAGTAAACATGGTTGATCGAGGTCTTTAACCTGATGATCAATGATGGTTATTTGGATCCGCATGAGATACATGCACACTCCCTCTTGGAGGCTATCATACTGTCATTGGAATGACCTCCACAATGTTAGTAGAGAAATTTCAATCCTCAGGATGAAGAAAGTATTTTTGGGGGGTTTTATTTATCTATTTAGAGTAGTTATTTAAATTATCAGATCATGTCATATGTACATATCAATGCATTGATGGTATATTATGTGACCGCATTGGTGGTCCTCTATTGAGTTATATACTCAGTTAATGATTAGGAATACATGAAACATGGGAACCATGGATTATCTCATTTGGTTTTAGGTATAGGCTAGGTTAAGGCTTAATATTATGTGTTCATGCGGGAGTAACTCGAATGGGATCTGAAGATTAGAGGTGAGTCCAATAGTTGGGTGCATGAGCTTATTATAGTCTTATTTTTTATTTATTTTTTATTTATTTATTTTTTATTTGTGGGATACCATATGGGTGATCTATCATGTATGCTCATATGTCCCCATTTTATCAGGTATCCAACATTTCGTGCAATTTTATTATATGTATACTCTTTTATAATGGATTTATATGATTTTTAGTAATTTATAACTATTTGTTACACTAATATAGGGGGAATAACCTTCCCAAGGTACCTTGTTATTCCACTTCAGCTGGATGGAAGCCTCTTTCATTTGTGGAGGAATACATGAGTTTAGGTGGTGGTCTAGTCTAGATACTATTTATAGTGATTTGAGCATGAGTATTAAATTTTTTATAAAATAACATAGGTTTTAATGTAAAATTTGGGGAAAATGGTATGAATAAATGATGATAAATCCACCACCACACTAAATCTAGATGAAATCATGATCCTGAAAATTTTCCACCTAAAATAATCTTATTTAGATGATAAATTATACAAAATAATCAATATATAATGAAAAAATTATTTTTTAAAAGTATGTGAAGATGAGTTGGTGGATACTACTAGTGTAGTGGATGATTAAAGTTCAAGGGTAATCATTTTTTCAATAATATTTCAATCCATGGAAGACAAGGAAATCCTGTATTAATGGAGAGAAATTCATAGTTTATTTAAGGTACATATAATATTGTTAAGAATATATGTAGATCAAGTACATTTAAATTTCTTGAAAACTTTTGTTAAAATTATAATTAAATTGGTCAAATCTGAAGATTCATGCTAGTTTAAATCAATAAATAATGCGCCAAAAGAATTTCAATAATAAAGACCACAAAATTTGAAGAAAAACTAAAAGAGAAAAGGGTAGATGAGTTTTCATTAGGTTATATGAGAATGAAATGTATTGAACAAAATAAAACCAAGAATAAAATGAAGGATACTACTTCAAATAGAATAATCTACTTATTTTATGGGTGATAAGGATGGAATATATATTATTACAAGAAAGTTGTGAGGGTTATTGTTGGTGGAGGTAAGCATAATATACAAAAAATTGAATCAAACCATGAAATAATTAATAATATTTTTTTTAATTCATCAATGAAAATGAAAAGTAATTCTATTTTCAAGAAAAGGTTACAAATGAATGTAACATAGAGATTCTTGAGAGGTTTTATGGGAGGTGAAATAAATATTTTAATATTTCAAAATATTTTTTAATTATATTGTCAACATCAATGAATATATTGAATTAAAATGAATCTTACACAAATAAGATCGCATTATTTTATGGTTAAAGTGAAATTTGTAATTCTAGTGAATCATATTATTCAAAATAAGAAGATGAAAATCCCTCCCATAGAGTCTACTAATTTAAAAACTACATTAGAAATAATGAAGAGTTCTCTAAAACCAGTGCTAAAATAATGTAGTTTCTTAGTTTAGAATCAACTATCAACCAATTTTATATCACCAATGAGAATATAAAATCCATTATATTACCATATATTTTGTTTTTTATTTCCATTTAGAGAAATAATGGCGATGCAATTGGTGGTAGAGCTGGTTTGATGAAATTGATGGGAAAATAATAAATTAAAAAAAGTATCCATCTTGGATTTTATCATAATTTTTTTCCTTGTAGTTTTTTTAAGAAGATATAAAATTTACTGGATAAGCTGTTGGATTGTAACCTTTAAGAGGAGATATTCTGAGAAGGTAATTAAAAATTTGAAAGAATCGATCTTTTTATGTGAGTCAATAATTTAAGTAATGTGGTAAACAATTTCATAAAAAATGTTTATTATTTAATTATCAAATAATAGTTTTCAAAGTTTTAATTTTAAATTTAATGAGAAGAAATATTATTTAGAAATGAATTGAAACTGACAGAATTTTTATGGAATATATATATTTTAATATGAAGTGTTGGGTGGTTGATTACATGCTATTATTTTTACATTGTGAATTTATCATATAGAAATAGAGGTGCTTAAATAGTAATTAAAATTTGGTTTTAGGCTTTTTATATAGTCTCAAAAAGTTGAAGAGAATAATAAAATTAGATATAATATATTTACATGAGTTTTATATATTGGTATTTATAAAATATCGAAATGAGGAGAATTTTGAACCCATTAGTGATATGTTTTCGTTGTTTTCAATAAGATTTGATATCAATATGTGTTGATGAGAGATTATTAGAAGGAATTTTGAGTAACCAATTATATGAATTGAGAATATAAAGAGTAATGACCTATGTAAGGTTTTTAATAAGTTTTATGTTTTCAGTATCAGATGAATATTAGAGAACACCTTGAAGCATAGAAGAACCTGATTTTTTGATCACACCGTAATTAATTGTTTCTTTTCCACCATTATAATAGTTCTACGAATTTATTTTGTATTGTAAATTCCAAATAATATGCAAAATTTCTCTCTATATTTTTTTCAATTAATTAATTTTTATCACTTTTAAAAAGGATAACATTACTTCTTTCAAGAATTACATTGTAGGAGAAGATGATTTGGATATCCCATGATGAAATTCATGAAAAAATCCAAACTATACAAGATCCCAAGAATATATATGGACTAAAATGAATACTGTCATAACCCATCACCCGAGACCTATATTGTGACTACCCCAAGACCGCTTCACATAGGCCAGGGGCTAGAGACTAGTGCTGAGTAGGAATATCCCACAAAAGAGAGGAATTTTCCTAATAACCTATACAGATGCACTTGTCTCCTGGAAAAAAATATTGAAACTAAAAAACCATGGTATACAGACATGTATCCCACTAAGACAACCACTGAGTGTAATAGTACAAAAAAAATTAATCAAGCCCAAATATAATCCCAATAGAAATAGAAAAGTATTGTCTCCTATACCTTGTCTGTAGAAATCCCTACCTCATGGGTTAGTACAATGAGATGTCTGAATGTTGCTGAAGTTCACCACATCTATCTGGTCACCCTGATGCACCACATGTCTCCAGCTCACTAAGGACTTCGTCAAATCTATCGATCATCTACACAAGACACAACATGTTTGGGTGGAAACTTGGAAGGGGTGTGTAAAACAATACTCAGTGGGGACCACAAACCATAATGGTATGCCACAAAACAATACACAAGGATGACTACTAAATAGGTACATGTACTGTAGCCTCTAATATGTAAAATCAATAGAGTCACTAGAGTCTGGTCACACCAGGATGCCTCTACCAAGAAAGTCTAGACATATCCAAATCCATCAAGACAAACGGTCTCTATATAATAACTAATTTATGCCCTCTTAAGAGGACAACTCTACGTCTTCACCGGAACCAACTCCATGCCCTCATAGGAGACCAACATTGTGCCCTTGTATAAGATCAAAATTTCTCCCCCATAGAATACCGAATTAGAACCCTAGTAGGAGATCAGCTCCACCTCTTCATAGGAAAAAAATTATATTCCATCACATGATACCATGTATGCACCCTCACAGGAGACCAACTTTGTGTCTTCTCATGGGACCAACTCTTTGTCTTTGCCGTAGCCAGTTTTAGGATTCCATCCTTTGCATGCTCATTATGAGATCACCTACTCCTCTACCCAATAGTCCATACTCGAACAAGAACCAATTTTCATGTAGAGTATCCATAAATTACCGCCTCATTATGAGGTTCCCAATGCCACAAACAGCTCATCAAATGTACTTTTGTTTTGGAAGTTATGGCCATTTTAGTACAAAGGGGTTGATTAAGTATAGGGAAAGTCCGACCCGGTTGGACCGAACCAACCCGACTCAGGTCCCACCTGACATGACCTATCGGGTTTGACCATACCACTTGGTCTGGACCACTTCCGGCTTAATTTATTGACTCCATCCTAGTCCGCTCGAGAAGATTGGTATGTTCACCGAGGACACGGGCATTGTCAATGCAGAGTGGACACTATGTTCAATGTATTAGTCCATCGCGTGACTACCACATTGGGGTTTCTTCAGGGTCATGCCTTGGTCTAGCTAGACTATATTCCTATACCACGTGATGTAGCTTTCTTCAATGTGACATAGCTTCTTATCATGTTCGGTCGAGCCCGCCACCATCCATCGAGTTGGTGGCCCTTTTCGCCACCCGTGGCTGCTATGCCATAGGATCATACCAAAGGGTGGCCATGTTTCTGTGCACCACTACTGGTGCTTCCGCACTCCACTAGTGGCTCCCCCTTCAATGGAACACCACCATATCTATGGTGGTCCATTCATTGAACCACAAACACCATTATAAAACTCCAGTCGTCACCATTAACGTCGTGTGTTCGAAAACATCTCACCATCACTTCGAGGGTTTAAACACCATAGGAAACACCCATCATAACACACCACTACCTCGAGGGTCTTTTGATGATGACATCTAGAATGTGGAAGACAGATAAGTACAAGAACACCAAAAGAATGGACCATGGTTTTTTTGGGTCATCGTTGGTTTGTTCATGTTAGAAGAACTATGAAAGAGAAACCAATGAATGTTTAAAAAGATTCATCCCCTTTAATCTTTCACTTTTAAGCATCCATCAAGAATGATCAAACAATGAATCAACCTGTTCGTGGGTTGGCCCATGTTCATATTTGGAAACCAGAATGGGGAAATGAGTTATATAGAAAATAAACTCCCTAAGTGGAAAGATGATTTGTTAGATGAGATATTTCACCATTGATGGTGTCCCATCAATTAATTTCCTCAATCATTCATTCATTTTAATTGTTGAGAGATATTCCTTCTCAATTCCTCATGGAAAATTTATGGCTCTAGGAAAAATTCCTCTGAATTATGTATTGTAACACTATTCCCTGCCTCTGATTAGTGGAGGGAATGCATTAACATGATTCAACATTTTAAACATGTTTTATCATTTTCATGACTCTGCATTGTAGTGACGCTTAGTCACCGCATCATAGTTCTACTGAGTCACTGTGTAATGTTTAATAACTAAAATAAAATAACTTTTTAAGTATATTTTATTTTTCTGAAAAAACATCTATAAATTAACATTAGCATCTGACCCACTCTGATTGATGTTAGGCCCCTCATAAGGTAAATGTTTTGTTATCAGCTTAAATGTGGCCATGGATTTCTAATCTGGGTGCCCGTTTTGAAGTCACTAAAATTGCACACGTGCAATGTTTTTATTAAAATAAACATAGTTCAAAAATTTGTTCTAAGCACCTTGGGCCTCAAAATAATGTGTCATTTTAGCACCTGGTCTTTGAATAATCCCATATAATTCTAAAGAAATTTACATGGAAATTATGGGAAATTACATTCACCAAACTTATGGATTTACATCCCTGAAATCCAAAGTAATGGATAAAAAACAAATGGTGATACTGAGCATGAATCATACCCTCCAGCTACCATGTTCTCTTCCAGATATTCTCATTCTTCTACCTAACATGCACTATAGTAATTGATTTCCCATGAGGTTCCCCTATAATTTATCCTATATCTCCACCGAGAACACTGGAAAGTCACTCTGTCATCAATTTTGAGCTCACCCTAGTCAATGGCATGTGATGGGTTGTGTACGTATATCCCCAGCTCAGATACATGAATGATTTTGTATACCTTCTCTAAATATTATGGTAGAACCACATTTTATACCACCCCACCCACTCTACATCATATAACAAAATGTCCAAGGAACCTCTAAGATAACTTGTCACCCCTACCAAATCTCCATATCCCACATCGCAGAGAGACCCAAAGAAACACATGATCTCCCTCCGTGAACTCCAAGGGTGTCCATCTCTTATCAGCATAAAAATTATGATGGATTTGTGTAGTATTTATACACTCATATATGACCTTCAACTTCTATTTAGTAGCCTTCCCCAACTCCAGGCCCATAAGCACTAACTCTCCAGGGTCAGTCTGGAAAAATGGCGACCTATAGGGTCTCCTGAACAAGGCCTTGAACAGTTCCATACCTATGGTGGATTGGTATCTATTGTTATACAAAAAATTCTCCATGGGTATGTAATGCTCAAAAATATATCCAAAATCGAGGATGCAAGCATGTAGCATGTCCTCTAGGACCTGAATGGTTCGCTCTATCTGACCGTCTGTCTACGGGTGGAAATTGGGGTCATATGAAGATGAGTCCCTAATACCTCTTGAAATTCCCTCCACAGCCGGGATATAAATAATGTGTCATGATATGATAATATCATATATGGGACTCCATGTAGTTGAAATATCTCCTTCATGTAGGGGAGTCCCATGCTCTATACTAAACCCTATTCTCGAATCACTAGGAAGTGTGCCGACATGGTGAGTTGGTCAACAATCACTCATATGGTATTGTCCCCCCTAGCCCTATGTGGTAAAACTATATTGAAGTCCATGGATATTCCACCAGAAATCTACTCTGCACCTTTAGGGGATGGTTTAATCCCACTGTAACTTGGTTCTTGGACTTCACATGTTGAAAAGTGAGGCATCTTAAGACAAAAATTTCCACCGCCTTCTTCATCTCCAGCCACTAAAACTAACGTCGGAGGTATCGGTACATATTTCCCATATCTCAATTTAAATCCAAAGGGGATTTATGGAATTCCATCAACACATCCTCTCGTAACATCGCCGACACAAATATGTGTCCTCCAAAAAATGGCATGCTCTCTACCTTGTGAAAATCCATCAGGGGTGTGCCCTGTGGACATCTGAAAACATGTTGTCTCACAGTTGTTATCTCCATGTTATGCCTCCCTAACTCATTTTAAGTGTGGAGGGGTATCTACCATACAAACGAGATAAGATTCTACATCCCCAACAACAAAGGATATCTAAAGTGAGGCCAACTGCTTTGAGGCCTTGTTCAATAAATGTGAACTCGATCTCTAGATAAGAGCATCTCCCACCACATTCCCCTTCCCAGGAGTATAGAGTATCTCAAAGTCATAGTCCTAGAGGTACTCTATCCAAATACTCTATCTCCGGTTTAGATCATTATGAGAGAGGATATACTTGAGTCTTTTGTGGTATGAGTAAATGATAAACCACTCTCCCACAATGTAGTGTATCCACATCTTCAATGTGAATACTACCACCAACAACTCTAGATCATAAGTCACATAGTTCTACTCATTTGGTCTCAACTTACATGAACCATAGGAAATCATTACACTCCCATGCTTCCAAAATATTATAATCCCAATCCCTAATGCATCGCAGAACAATACGTACTCCATACCCTCTTCTAGAAATATTATGACGGTTTCACACTTCAAACTCCGCCTCGACAATTGAATGCTATCCTGGATCTTTTCCATCCACATGAAGGGTTTCCCAATTCATTTCATGTTCTTCATGGATGCTTCCCTCTAGAAAAGTTGTGAACAAACCTTTGATAGTTCCCAACTGACCCATGTAAACACGTCTCCAAGGTAATGTTCTTCAGTGGCCCCCAAGCATGTACCGCCTCTATCTTCGCTTGATCTAATACAACTACATCCTCCAAAATTATGTGTTCCAGAAAGTGGACCTCTAATTTCCTGAATTGAAAAATTAAGATCATCTCATAAAGGTGGTTCTCTTAAAGTAATTCCAGGACTATCCTCAAGTGTATCGTGGGATCCTCCTTCGATGCCATGTACACCAAGATGTCATCAATAAAGACCACTACAAACCAGTCTAGATAATTCTAGAATATCTTATTCATGATTTCCATGAACATAGATGGGGATTTCTTCATGACAAATGACGTCACTATGTACTCACAGTGGCCATAGCAACACCTGAAATCCATCTTTAGAATGTCCTCATCCCACACCCTATGCAAGTGATAGCCTGATCTGAGGTCTATCATCAAGAACAATCTCGATCACTTAAGCTAATAGGAGAGGACATCAATCCTCAGTAGTGGATACTTATTCTTCACAGTCACCTGATTCAGAAACTGAAATTCCCCAAATAACATCAGGCTCCCATCTTCTTTCTTGGAATGAAAATACTGGGGATTCCAATAGTGAAACACCGGGTCACACAAAGCCCTTCCACTGTAAGCCCTCTTACTGTACCCTCATATTAAAAAACATTGTATGATCCATCCAATATGCTGATGTAGATATCAATTTTTTCCCATGGTATACGTAAATGCAGAATTCTACCTCCCTGTGAGGAGGAAGTCTTTGAAAATATTCTGGAATGATTCCCTCATATTCATCCACCACTGTAGGAATCTGAGGACTCATCTCATCCAATGAAGCAAGGATCATTCTAGATAACTGATTTGTGAATGGTTTCACCCTCCTACGTGTGAGTTCATCCAGTGTTTCTATAGTTTACTTTTCACCGATAAGGGAAAACCTGGTCCCATCTTTGCGGACACACTACACTACGTGCCTAAAACATTCAATATGAGCATGAACTGTAGATAACCAGTCCATGCCTAGAATGACATACTAAGGCCTTGAAAATACCACCAAGAGATCCCAAGGAAAATTACTTCCACCAAGAGTAAGGGAACACTATCAGCACTAGTTTTTGATTGTTGAATCTCCTCCCATAAGAGTCTCTATGCGTGGGTTTCGACTCAACATTTCCACTAGAATCTCCATGTCTTGATCAATGGTCATGGAGAGAAAAGGGTGACTGTCACCAATGTATATCAAAACTAATACTAGTCTGGAAATGGCACATATAGTACCTCTAATTATCTTGGGAGTCTTAGCATTTTATGCCTCAATTTCCTGGAGCTTCCCTTTCCCATGTCCACCAGCTCCTTGAGCTCAAGGTGGACCACCTGAGGGAGTTAGTGGTAGTGCCTCAAACATCCATCCACCACCCACCGCTCGTCCCTCTCCTCTTCCAAATATTCCACCTAGTTTACTGACCTATTTCTTTCTTTGTCTCTACCTTGGCGATCCCTCGACCGTCTCTTGGTCTATGATACGACTGGTTAGAAAATCCATCACCACTGTCCATAAAAATAGTAGGTGTAGCACAACACTTCTCTTCACAGATATGCTCTTCCTTGGAAGACTCGCACAACAGATTCCTTGTCCTGGGGTCATCCACTAGATGGTCTGGTCCACTTGGACTTTTGCATTAGCTATCAGCTACCCGCTACTGATGAATCAGCTACCTAATTGTCAGTCTTAGCTCCCATCTTCAGTTCTTGGTCCACAATAAATCTCTCTTTCAATATATCTATATCTAGAACCCTAGCATGAATAGGGATGCTATGGGAAATCTTTTACACCCTATTCATCCAATGTGTTCCCTGCTGAAATGAATGGGCCCTAAAGAATGGGTCCCACACCATTTGTGTAGAGTATCAACAAAAATCTATGAATCTCACTCAGTACTCTACCATCATATGATTGCCCTGCTGTAGATGCAGGAGCACCTATATACGTATATTCTATAACGTTACTAGAAATAACTCTTCATTGAAAATATTCTCACTGTTTTCCTAGGATAGGGTTGCCTCATCACATGTCTATATCGTCAAGCTCCAACATCTCTCTACCGACCCCTGTAGAAGTCTTACAGCTAGGACCACCAAATCGTCAAGAGGCTTCCTTACTAATAGGAAAACCCAGGTAAATACCTCCAAAAATACTCCCCTACTTGAGGATATCTCTCACCTCCAAACCTATGAGTTCTTTTTCTCAAAAACTCATGAAACACACTGATTCTATATGCATCCTCTACTAATAATACCGATAGGAACTACTACTCTCTGGGTGGTTGCATTACTAGTACACCACCAGAAGGTGCTATCTCTGGCAATGGTCCCCACACCGATGTCTCATCGCTCAGTGGAAAATCCATACGATCATCCCCAGAATCCTGGTTAGAAACCTATGTTGAATCATTCTAAAATAGAACATGATGTACCACAATCAATAGATTATACCTGGTGAGATGAATCTAACTCAATAATTAAATGATATCACACTCAATTACTATATGATGTATGAACCATGGGTTTCCCCAGTAACTAGTGTTTTCATGTATCGAGTTGGAATTCATAATTCAAGGTCATTGTGTATGGTTGTGTCATCCTCTTCACCAACCCAGAGTTCCTTGGCCTGAAAGACGAACATGAAACACCTAACACTGTTTCCTCGAAACAAATGTAAAACCCACCTCCCTCTAATACCACTCTTTCATGACCCGTCCCCCGGGGCCTGTTTCGTGACTACCCCAATCTCACATTCTATTGTCCAGGGGCTGGTGACTAATGCTGAGTAGGAATATCCCCCAAAGAGGAGGCATTTTTGTAACAACCTATACACACCCACCCATGTCCAAGAAAAAGTACATAAACTAAAAACACTGAGTATACAAACATACATCACAATAAGAGAAAAACTGAGAGTAACATCCCAAAACTAAAAGGTAAACGTGCCACAATACAAGCCCAATTATAGTAGAAAACTACAATCTCATGGACATCATCCACAGAAAACCCTACCTAAAGCGTTGGTATAGTGAGATGTCTGAATGTTGTTGAATAATACCATGTCCTTCGGGTCACCCAGAAGCACCACCTGTCTCCAGACCACCAATGACTTTGTCAAAGCTATTGATCATCTCCATAATACGTGACACATGCAGGAATTTCCCATGTAGGGGTGAGAAAAATAACTCATTAGGGACCCCAAACCAAAAACCTAATCCACAAAGCAAGGCACAAGTAAGACTACCAAAGTGGTACACAAAGAGTATTCTTTATGAAGTACAATCAAAAGAATCACTAGAGTGAGATCACACTAGGATGAATATACCAAGTAATTCCATACATATCCAAATTCATCAATACATATAGTATTTATTAGAGACCTACTCCTCTCCATCATAGGATCCCAACTCTGAATCTTCACAGGAGGCCAATTTTTCACCCTCATAGGAGACAAACTCCATGTCTTTAGTGGATAAAAAATCAATTCCCTCGCATGAGACCAACTCCTCACCCTCATAGGAGACCAAATCAGTGTAATTATAGGATACAAACTTAGCACCATCATAGGATACCAACATAGAACCCTCACAAGAGACAAAATATATTTCTTTATCAGAGACCAACTCCGCGTCTTAGCTAGAACAAGTCACAAAATATTTTTCCTTAGCGCACTCTCTTTGAGAGAACTTACTCCTCAATCCAATATTTCATATTCCAGCCTACCCAAAGGGTCATTTAGTGTATATTGAAAGGACCTTCTAATCATGTGGGTCCCAACACCACAAATGACTCCACAAATGGACTTATAGTTTGTAAGTTACATCCATTTAAGTAAAAAGGGTTTGGATGGGTGTCGATCCGGTCCAACCCGTGACCTGACTCACCAGAATCGAGCAACCCCAGTTGGGCCTGTCCTAGCCTGCTTCCATAATAGTCTGCCGGCACCAGCCGAGTCTATTCAAGCTGGCCAGTTCGTTTTCCCGAGACACGGTGGGTTCCAGGTCCCTGCTTGGTCAATGTAGAGCTGTCAACATGTTCAACGCGGAGGGACCACCATGTTCAATATGATGGTTGAGCTATACCATTCCCCACTGCTGCATCCAATCGAGCCCTCCGCCAACCATCGAGTTGGAGGCCCTGTTTGGTTCCCATGACTGATGTGCCACATGTTACTCCCACTGGGAGGCCATGTCGCCATGTGCCACTGCATGTGCTACCACATGCCCCTGCCAGAAACTCCCCCTTATGTGGGTCACCACTACTAGAATGTAGGTCCATTTTTAGAACGAGGAACACCATTGCAAACTTCCAATCATCATCTTAACTTCTATGTGTTGCAATGTATTTTTCTATCACTCAGGGGTTTGACCATGCTCTCAAACACTAGAAAAAACACTCCACAACAACGAGGTTCCACCGATGAAGAGTGAGAGAACAGGGATGAAAGATAAGTTTAAGAACAACCTTAGAATGGATCACATCCTTTTTCCTGTCGATCTTGCTACATTCATGTCAATTGAATTATGAAAGAGAAACCAAAGAATATTTAACAAGATTAATCCCTTTTAATCCTACAATTTTTGACCATCCCACAAGAATGATCAAACCATGGATCGACCTTTTTGTGGGTTGGTTCACATTAATCATTGTAAACAAGAATGGGGAATGGAATCATGAATAAAATAAACCCCTACGAAGAAATTGGATCAGTAGGAGGAGAGAATCCATTGTTGATAGTGACCCATCCATGGATTACCTTGATCCATTGTTCATTGGAATTATTATTTAACCACTACCAGTGAGGGAGCTTAATTATCCTTACATCAGGGAAACATTAGGAATTTAAGAATAACTCTCAAGAATTATGAATTCTAACGATGGTACCTCGCTCTAATTAATGGGGGAACCACATTAATGTATTTAAGTGTTTTAAATTCATTTTTGCGCCACTATAATATTGTATTTCAGATCACTGAGTCACTGCATCTTAGTGGTGCTGAGTCGCTACGTATCATTGATGAAATAAAATAAAATTAATTTTTAATTTTATTTTATTTTTCTTCTAAAACGTCCATAAATTATCTTTTGTAGTTTACCCATGTTGGATGATGTTAATCCCCAACTATGGTAAACTCATTGTTCTGAGCTCAATGGTGCCCTCATATTTATGATCTAGACACCTGATTAGAAGTTACTAAAATATCAAAAATTCACTATTTTTAATAGACATAAAAATAGTTAAAACATTTATTCTAGGAACCCCAGGCCTTAGAATCACATTCTATCTCTGATCCTAGTCACAAAATATTTCCATATAATTTTAAATAAATTTACATGGAAATTCAGGGACATTACACATATTTCGGCTAATGTTTGCATCTAATTAAGGTGAAAATTGGTATAATAACACCAAAACATTTGGGATACATTTATATAGAAGTATTGGATTCCCAATTTCTCGATTTTGAGGCCCAATATAGTAAATAATTGAATAGAATATTCATTGATCTTAATCTTGAGGTCACTTCTGTAATTTTAGAATTTCTCAAGTTATAGGAGAAGTTCCACCCAAGCCTCCTCCTCTTATCGATGGAGAGTTAAAAAGTGTATGATAATTTTAAGTGAGATACAGACACTCAGATTGGGAGTTATAAACCATTATATTCTGCTATTTTGGTGATATTTGGGTATGAAACATTTAATTTTTTTAATCTTATCATTATTCTCCATTTAATGAATTATTTTGGTTTAATTAAGTGAAAACATATTCATTTAAATATTCATTGAGTTGAGATTTGATGTGGGTGTCATGGATTGTTCTGATAGGAAAACATAAGAAAACCTTTCACATTCACATGCATGATATTTCATAATTAATTATCATCCCTTATTCCATTCTTGTGTCCAAAACCTTGAAAACATGATTTTAGTTTCATTGTTGGGTTCTCTTTGCATTATTTTATGAGGAAAATGTGGAATGAAGATCTTAACAACCCTCAACTAAAGGATTCTATTAAATAATGTGTTTTTATCAAAAGAATTAACTAATTAAAAAGTGTAGTGAACTTGAAATGAAATGATTTTGTCGTTAATCTAAAGTCCCATCATTTTTTGTCAATAACAAAGATCTATGAATTAATTTATATTATATTTAAATTATTCTAACCCCCCTACATCCTATTTTATATTGATAAAATTATTGGCAATAAATAATATAAACTCAATAAAGATCCTTCTGGGATTAACTAGTAACTACCCTAGAATATAAATAAAATTTGAAATATAATCAATTTATCATAATATATTGAAGTGGTCAATTTTTGGCACAATTATTGAGGAGCACTTTGGTTGTTTTTCTCCATTTTTTATATGAAATTTGGGTATTTTGTCAATATTTGTGAGCTTATTTTCTCTATTCACTTTTAAGGTTGATTTATAAAATATTTCTTTTTTAGAATTTTTGCATGATGCAATCATCATCAGCAAAACTACTTCCATTCGAATATGAATGGAATAGGATCATTCGTCATCAACGAAATGATGTACCAAATGATACCTTGAATGAGTATACCAAAAACAACAAAACACTTCTCGATACTTATTATTCTTTTAAATAATTAGGAAGAATGAAATAAATATTCAAAATATGTCTAAAAATTATCGGATATTAAAATAAATAACCTCACCTTATGTGGATATCAGACCCACATATATTCTTATACATGGAATAACACCTAATTTTGAAATAAAATCTACAATCATCCACAGAGTACCAAAATTCTTGGGACCGGAAGAAGAATACCCACAAAATCACTTAATGTAATTTCATAATTTTTGTTATAAATTAAAACGTTTAATTATGGATGAATAGTTGATAAAGCTTAATGAATTCACATTCTCTTTAAAATAAATTTAAAAATAATGGTTATACTATAATATTACCCAATTAGAGGCCAGGAGGACATGAAAAGCCTTTTCGTAAAAAATACTCCATAGACTCTCAGACTACAAATATAAGGAACCAAATTTTTCGAATATGACAATCTAATAGGGTAACAGTTCATGAATATTTGGAATATTTCAAAATTCATTGTCCAAGTTTTCCCGTCTGTCGAATAATTAATAAAATATTTATACAATACGTTTATTAATTTTTAAATCCAATCGATATTAACATGGTTGATGCAACTGCCGATGATTCCCTCATAGCAAGGACCTCAATCGTGGAAAGAAATTTCACTAAAAACATGGCATAAAAAACTCAAAAGTTGGGTAAAAGGTCTAGTGTCATTATTAGAAGTGTCCATGAGGTATTATTTACAAATTCTAAAAGGTGGAAATGAATGTTTAATAGTTTAGTATCCTGCTCTAACTACTTTATCTTTCATAATTGAAATCCTAACCTCCTAATCTAATTAACTGTGGTACCCATTCCATCAATACCCACTATTCTAACCAATTTTCTCAAGGCAAGATCCCTACCATCTATCCAACTCTACATGGAAATAAAACCAAACCTATAAGAATGGGGTAATACAAACGATTCTCAAAAATAATGGAAGAACCTAGGGCAGAGTAATTTTCCTCCACCACCACCCATAAACTATATAACACCACAAATTCCTTTCCAACAACCCCCCTAAAAAACCAATGTTTAGTATTGAGGAAACAATGAATAAAAAAGATAAAAATATTCACCAATTCTAGAAAACAACCCAAGAATCTATATAAAAGTTGGTCAACTATAATCTTGGTTACTAAAATCCAATTTCAATGGTCTGCATGACAATAATCCCAACTATTTTCCCATCCCACGGAAAATGTTAATGTAAGTGCTATCACAAATTTTAGTGAAAAATAACTTTCTCCTACAATAGATTCTAAAAAATAGGCATGCCCTCCTCCTTAAAAATCTCTTCCTCTACCCCCAATATATTTATGTGAATGAAAAAACAACAAGGGTAAAAAAGTTATAATTGAGGATTCCCTTTCACAATTCATTCCTCTTATATTTCCTTAAATACTCTCTAAATCAAAGAGAAAATTTATTATTAAATTGTTAAAAATGTCATGCATACTTTCAAAAAGGAACAATTTAACATTAATTTATAGGATTAATATAAAAAATAAAACTTTATGAAAAATTTAATATATTACATTATACCCAAATATATATACTAAAATGGAATGATAGAGTCACCCACAGAAGAAATGTCATAGCCTTGATACAGCCAGCAATGTTGTCCAAATACAAGGATCTGATAACTTTTATGATATATTTCACCATAGATGAGACTTTAGTTTATAATGAAATCATCCATTTAATAATATTGATTAATATTATTTATACTTTTATATATTCTTCACCATAGTTTAGAGAGAATCAAACAATGTATATCATTGTGAAACATTCCAATCAAAGCACAACACAACCAATATGAATGATTGAGGATGTCCTCATGTGGGTAATGAATCACATATTTTTTTTGTAAAATTTTATGTTCATAAGATGGATGATAATAATACCTATGTACATTCTCCCTTCACACATATATGTAAATCCATTAAAACAAAAAATATAGTCATAAATGATCATAATGGTACACTATCCATCGATTTTGGGAGAGAAAGTTGTGTTTCAAATTCCTTGATGTTATGAAGAACCCTATTGAAATGAAGACCGCATTTAATATCTAATAGATGTAATAAATCTCTAATATCACACACAAACAATATTATCTCCTCATCCCATACTAAGATTCAATTTACACATCTTCAGTCATTTTTTATTTGGGTTTTGATTCATCTTATGATTTTTGTATAGGTTTGAAAAAGTGTTAACATTGTTTTTAATAGATGATTGTTTTCTTACTAAGGTACTCATTACCATTGATGATTCTGAATGTCCAATTTCAACTGATTATCTTTCTATATATAAAAAACATGAACATAGAGATAGTTTAATTGGCCTAAATCCCTTCCCAAAATCCAGAAATCACTAGAATTGGAATTTAAATCACAATTATTTATTTTAAAATATTTTTATATTGATGGTATTGGTGAATTACCTATCATTATTTCCAAAACCTCTCTCCAGATCATGAATAAATAATTATAAACCTTTTAATAGAGTTTATAAATATGATAGTATAGACATTGGATGATATTCCAAATATTATCCCATCTATTTTTAAGCACCATATAATTTTAGATACTGAGTATAGGATCATATGGAAATATCAAAACTAGTTAAAACAAACTCTCCATAATGTTTTAAAATTGGATGTTAAAAAATTAATGGATTCTATATTCATCTATCCCATGTTTGATAGTAAATTGTTTATCACAGTACAAGTTGTTCCTATGAAAACTAGAATAATTATACTATAAAATGAAAGAAATGAATTAGTTTTTATATATGTGGAAAATACTTATTGAGAAAATATTGACTACAATTTAACAAATCAGTCCACATTAAAGTATTTATTGCCTCTAACTTTCATTGAGAAATTATTATAATTAATGGCTAGTAATTATCATTATTTCTCTATGATGTCTATTCGGTTTATTTTAAAATCCATATAGAGCATACATATTAATGAAATAAAGTATTTAACTAAATATTTGGAAATTTTTTATATAGTAGGATACCATTTGGGCTTTCTAATTATCTTGATACTTTTAAGAACTTTATGTTGAGTATATTTTCTGAGTACCTTGATAATTGAATGGTAGTTTTTATGGATGAATTAATATTTTATGAATCGTACTTGGATAATTTTTTGTAACACCTTGGTTATATCCTCTTCCATTCCATTAAAAATGATCCTATATTTAATTATGATAAAATCATTTTCATGGTAGAGAATGGTATATTTATTAGATGTGTTATTTTGAGTAAGATAAAAAAAGTTGGGAAATAAAAAATTAAAATAATATACCCCCTTATAAATCACAAATGTGTTCATGAGGTGAGATATTTCTTGGGTCATTCTGGTTTTTATCACCGATTCATTAAATATTATAGTGAGATTGCACTCACCTTTTCTTAATTAACACAAAAAATATTATGACTTTGTTTTTGATGAAAATTGGGAGGCTCCATTTAATTCACTAAGAATTAATCTCACATCACCTCATATAATCCAAGCACTATGGTGGTATATCCCCTTCAAACATATATATGATACCTATAAGATTGCAGAGGGGTTTTTTAACACAAATGGTTGATAAGGATCCTCGTGCAATTATATATTCCTCACATTCACTTGAAAATACCCAAGAAAACAACATTAACACAAAAAAAAAGAACATCATTATATCATATATTAATTTTAAAATTTTCATTCAGGTCATATTGTGTTAATAAATATCATGTTTTTAGATCACGACATCCTTTATTTTCTCTTCAGAAAACCTAAAGTTATGCCATGCCTCAAATGGTGGATCCTCATCCTCTAGTAGATTAACTAAGAGGTCTAAGATAAGAGATGTGTGAGAAAATTTATAGCTGACCACATTAGTAGGACTTCCCCATCATTAGAATTCTATGTTGTGTCATCCCTTCCCATTAGAGAATTATTACATGATGCAAACCACTATTATACAGTGGACCTAACCCCTTGGAATGCATAAATTGTGAATTTTATAGTAGCATATAAAATAACCCTTTATTTTATAAATTCACAATATCAAATACTAATGAATGAGACACCCTAATTCATTTTAGATGACCTATAATTGTGGATAATTTTTAGTTATAATGTTATTTATCAGTGTACCTGGTCATGATTTCACATCTGTTTTGAGATTCATCCCTACTCAAGCTTATGGGAAACATTATCTATCAATGAAAACTCAAAAGTTACCTAATTCCAACATTATTCAAAAAAATAATATAGAGATTCCAATCATTTTTTAATTTCATGAACATGATTTAAATTCATAGGGAATATCCCTAAGAGGAATGAAATTCCCCAACAACCCATGTTATTTTGTGGGGTCTTCGATGCTTGGGGCATTGAAATATGAAAACTATATCTGTAAGTATGGGTTTGTTCATAAATTTTACACTTTGTATCATCATGAAACTTATAGTTAGGAAGGAATTTCAAATTGATAAGTTAACATAATATTGGAAAATTGGTAGAACCCAATAAGAAATATTGGATCTTGTGCTTCGATAATGAACTTTGGGTATACCGTACAACTTTAAAAACCCCAATCAGAATGTCACCATATATGATTTTGTTGTCGAAGTCAAATAAAATCTTTATGGAGGTATACCTCTATGCATACTGGGCTATTAAAGTATGTAATGTGAGCCTCTCAGATGCAGGTTATCATTGGATGTTAAAGATTCTAGTGTTAGAAGAAATTTAAAGAGACTCATATGGGAGCTCCTGGATCTATAAAGAGATAAATAATTAGTCCCATGACCACCTCATACTTAATCATGAAATCCATATTGGGTAAAAGGTCCTCCTTTTCAATTAAAGGCTTGAGTTACACCCATGTTAGCTTAGTTCTTGTTGGTTCATCCCATATACTATTACTAACATCTATCCATTTGGTTTTGTAATGGTTTAAAGTGATAAAATCAAAAAAACAATCACAATCAAAGGGAACCATGTTGAAGGAAATTAAATAACCTATTCTAGATTCCATATTAGAAGAAATACACCATTTATTAGAAAACTAGTCGTAAAATCCACCAGGATTTCACCTTGAATCCCAAATTCTCTATAATTACATTGATGAAACTACACACTCTAGGTGTGTGTGGGGGGGGGGGAGGGGTACATTATTGGGTTAGTTATGATTTTCATCAACTTTATTGTCATTTAACTTTTTATTTTTATGGTAATTACACCCCCAATTTCTCTTTTTAAGCCATAATACGCATTTTTAGAGCCCATATAATCTTAAAAATTACATATAATATATGTCAAATTCCCTAATTTCAAATTTGTTCTAGCATTTAAGTAATATTTATTATGCTATAGACTGTGTGTTTTTGAATTAATTTGACATTAGTGTGCGATTTTTTTAAAGTGTGAATCTATTGATGATATTAATGCTTATGTCCTTATGAATCTTTTAAGATGATTTATACAATATTTGTGAGTAGTTTATGGGAATCTTTTGTCACTTAATATCTTAAAAATCTATAAACCCAACCATGAAGTGTAAATACACCTTATTTAATATATATTAAATATAATTTAGATTAATTTAATATCATTTATCAAATATTTTCCAATTTTTTATTTCATTATATGATATTTCTCATTACAATACCAGATTGACCTATGCATGTGATCATTTCATCCAAATGTTATACACCCTCAAATAAAGAAAATAAAATAAACAAACAAAAAAAGATAAATAATGAAGGGAATGATGAAATGTAGTACGTATGGGGATATATTGGTTGGGAGAATATTTTTTGACTTATAGTTATTCTTAAGTAAGTGGGTCATGAAATTTTATTCCAAATCGTGTAGAGAAGGTTTGGTGGAATGAAATAATTATGTTGAGATTTTTTGAAATAACTTATATTTACTGGATAGAAAGTGGAATGTATAGAGGTGAAATTTTTTCACATACACATGGATAGTTAGATATATGGTTGAATTTTTAATTCCTTTATTAGAATGGTATCATACATCTCCTTGAACTTCTCTCTATTAAGATATATGAGTCATATTTATCCATGATCACTGAGAATAACTTCTTGGTACGGTTTTATTATTTAATAAAATTACTTTAATGAATTACATTTGCATTGAAGGTAAAATATTCCAAATTTTTTCAATTTCTCTGTGCACCATTTTTAGACATGTGACTTTTCATAGTAGTGAAAATAGTTAGGTGTGGGTGTTTGATCCCATGGTGATTCAATGTTTCATTTCCACCGTTATACGAAAATTTTAGAATGATTTGTTATTTTAAATTCCAAATAAAATAACGAAATTTACTTCAATTTTAGTCTAATATACTAATTTAATCTTTGGAAAAAAGTAAAATTCCCTTTTTTGATGATTACTGTGTAAGAGGATGTGATTTGGGGAGAAAATGATGAAATTCATGAAAACTGTGCCAAAATATGCAAAATCCTAAGCATATATGTGGACTAAAATGTATACTATGGCTAATATGTGCATCCCATTAGGATGAAAGTTGGTATAATAATGACAAAAAATGAGGGACAATTTTTTCTAGAAGACCAGGAATCCGGATTTAATATTTTTTTTCCCAAAATATTCTATCATTAACGATAATATTCACTATAAAGAGTTTTCAATTCACTTATATAATTTAGACATATACAAGGTTTTAGGACTCAAAATGATGTAAATATTTCAGAAGAGATAGTAAATAGGTTGGGAGTCCATTTTTTTAAAAAAATGAGATAATTATTTATTCTTTCTCAAAACAATTATCCAAGTGGTATCTCAAAATATAGGTGTCTATAACCAATTACACATTACCTAAAAATTGGAACCATTGTAACAACATTTTTAAATTCTAATAGGGGGAAAATAACTTCAATTTTGATTACTTGAAGACGTCATATCCTTGTCCCAGAATTTTTGGGGGTCCCTATACTCATAGATGGATCATAGATGAACAAGAATTTCAAATCGATCCTCCTCATCTTGATGGTGAGATAAATGGTAGACTATCATTTAGAGGGAGCTATACACATTTAGAGAGGGAGCTATATCACATTTTATTCTACTAGTATAGTTTAACTTATGTTCCAAAAACTTCATTTTAGTTTTATATTAATATTATTCACCTTTTAAAGGATGTTTTTTTTATAATTAAGTGAAACAATTTTCATTTCAATTCGACTTAATTTGATTTTTGATGTGGGAATATTAGGTTTTTTTATTTGGAAACATATGCATCCCTTTTCAGATTCACATACATTATATTTGACTATAATTTAGAATCCCTCAGTCCATTATAGAGGTCAAAACCATTACCACATGTTTTTTGTTTCATGTTTTGGTTATTTGTGTATAATTTTAAAAGGGAAAAGGGGAATTGAGATCTTGACAACCCCCAACTAAAACCATCAATTAAATCAAGTGTATATTTTAGAATTATGAACTTACCAAGACGTATAGTGAACTTCAAATGACCTCCTATCTCAAAGTTATAATTACCCCACATTTTTTTAAACTATAAAACTCTTTAAATTATGTCATTTAATTTTAACCTCTTTTATAAACCCGTAATTTTATGTTTTATTCTAAAAACATTTTTGGAACTACACAGTCTAGGCTAATTAACTCTCATTTAGATATGAACTAGGTTCATCCCTAGACAATAAATAAACATTAAAGAAATAATAAATTTTACATTTAAAGAAAATGAGGTTAGTTTTGACCATTTTTCATTTGATAAAAATATTAATAGTGTGATTCTACCTATGATTTTATTACATGTAGATTATTCATTTAGTTATGTTTAGTAAATTGGTTCAAGATTCCATGATTCTAATACACGTTATTTCATAATAAATTCAAAATGATGAGATATATAAACTTAATAATAGATTATGAGTTTAGTGGATTATAGTTCATTTTATATAATGTGTATCTATGAATTAATATGGAAGTAAGTTGATAAGTTGTTGAGTATCTAAGAAGATTATTATTTTAAAGAAGAATAAAATTACCTAAATATTTGAGGAACCAATCTTATGAATATCACACACGATGGTTTGTATTTTTATTGTTATATTTCATGGATTATGATGTGTTAAATAATATAAATTAAATAAAAAAATTTGTTTAAATGATTAGATGTTTTATTTTGACGAATTTTTTAGTTTAATGATATTTACTGATTCTTCATAAACTAATCATTAATTATTTATGAAGACTAAATAATTTTATAAATTTATCTAATTTGATTAAATATTTAATTAAGGGGTTCATAATGATTTCATGGACGTTGAGAAGGTTGGAGATTAATCATAGATGTTTTGAGTTAGGGATTTTCAAAAAAATACTAATGGTATATCTGTGATCTCCAATAAATAGAATTAAAAAACTATTATAAAGAATTAATCAGGATATGTAACATCATTTCTATGATAAGTAATATCCTCTAAATGGTAATTAAAATTTTTAGATCATATGTAATATTAATCTAGATTTTTTCCTAAGATACATAATATTATCTTGGATTATATGGAAATATATAAAATCCTCTTCGATGTTTCAAAGAAAATTTAAGAATAGTTGGTGCATACATAAGATCAATATTGAGGTTCCAAAGGGTATGAAAGATATTTTATAATGATAAAAAAATACACATGATGATTTTTGAGGCTTTGTAAGACACACCAAAATGTCACATAAATTTAAAATATTCCATGGAGATATCCATAGACATTAAATCAGATCGATTGTGAGATTTTATTCAATGATTTAAATATCATGATAATTTGTATAATCATGATTCATGCTAATAATATTATTGATATGTGTAAAATGTTATTATTCTTTGAGTTAATACTTTCAAAATAACTCGTTGTGCATATGTTCATGTATATATAAAAAAGATATTTTATTTTTAATGAGAATTCAAAAAATAAGTTATTGAGTCATTATTAGAAATAAATGAGGAGAATTTAAGAGAATTATTTGAGGATGATATAGAGAAGAGGCTACAGTTTAATTTTATTTCATGTTATTAGATATAATATTATAGAATGAAAAGAATTATTATTTATTATTTTACAAATATGATTGATTGTCTATTAGACTAAATTTCAAGGAAGAATTTGTCGATGTATCTTGGATAGATACTCATGATTTTAATGTTATTGAAAAATATATTATATTATCTAAAATGGGAATTTAATATCAAGATTTATAGAGGGGAATATTATAGATCCAAATATTATAGTGATTTCATATTAAAATTTTGAAAACAATATTTTTGGTATTATTATGAGATTATAAATTAGACCAAAATTTGAATAGAAAGTATTGATTGAGAGATACCAATGTTCAATTATTGTTGAATATTATTTATGAAATAATATTTGAGATACATTCATGGTTTTAATTATATATAGATTATTATTTGAGAAAAATATATTAATCTAATGTTTTTGTAAAAAAATAAATTATGCATTGAATAAGAAGAAGAAGAAAAGAGACTGAAAGATCAATAATATTGATATTTAATATTCTACATGTTGAAGATCTTCAAGAATAATAATTTAGATATCCTTTATGATTTATGTGAAAATTTGAGATAGGAATCCATGAATATTATTACATATCTAAGGAGAAAGATTATAACCATCCTATCTAGAAGATACATAATATTTCTTTTTAATCATACCTCAAAGAAGACCCAACTTAATATGGTAATTATATCCTGGAGATTCATGGTTTTTGTTTCTATGAAGCCTCACGTGGTTACTTTCTCATGATAGCTAATGTTATGAATGTAACATGGTTTGTATATGCATTAATGTTCTTTGTTTTTTGGATCTAACAACACTTGTTAAATAGTAGAATCCATATAAAAACACAATACAAGTTCAAACAATGCGTGATAAATGAAATCACATGTATATAAAAAATAAAAAAAACTATAAACGTGCTACACTATTTATTCTACTACATCATTTTTAATAATCATAATAAGGATCTGATAAAGGTCACAAATAGATATACAAATCTGATCCATCCTTTGGTGGTATATATAGGTTATAATAGAACCACCGATCATATGAGTGGGATCATCCTTTCATATATGATATGCTAGTACCTTATTGGGATAATGATCAAGGATAAAGAGAGACTTAGGAAGGAGCTAGTTTCAACCAATAATTAACAAGAAACCATTCACCCACCATCACACTGTAATATGAATTTCAAATCCATCAAGGATTTTTCTCATGTGAACTATCATTTTCTCATGCATTATAACTCATGTGTAAATTTTACTCTTCAATTCATGATTTATTTTTATAAAATCAACTCATCATACTTTTTCATCGTAAAAATGAATTATTTAATGATGAACAATGTAGAATACTCGCTAAATTGTTAAATATTAATTTTTAGGTACTATTTAAATTATAGAAATTAGAATGGTATGTCATAACATTCCTTATAATATATCTTTTTATACAATACAACATACATAGGAAGTACATTTTGATATAATCCAATTGAAATTAATTATTGAAATATGTAGTGTCATGATTTCTCATTCCGTGACTTAAAATATACCTTAATCATATCAAATTATTGTTCTAAATCTAGCGCATGGTAAATGATTTTTAGGAATATCTCTTTAAATTTCATTACTGAACTAAAACCCAAAAAACATTGTGCAATTTTAGTTTATAATATGTCATATTTAATAAATAATGAAATCATATTCATGTATTATTTTGTAATATTCCAAAACATTTTTTGAAATCCACTATAAACTTTACTATGTGTCAAATCATATGTAATACCTTGTGAAATCCCATCTAAAATGATTTTCAATAAATTCTAAAACACCTTTAGTGATGATATCTAATCCAAACTCAATCCCTATTTATTCACACACAATGTTTTTCACATAATAAATTATATAATTGAAAAATAATTTGAATTACCTGATCCATAAATGTAAGCAATGACATGCCTCTAGTAAATAATCAATTATACTCTTGGTATAAATGTATATGGTGTAATATCAATGAAACACATGTATCTCAATACCTATGTCCACCAACTATGTGAAAATATAGAATATATTATTATAAAGTTCCTTCTTATAAGGAATATAATGAACATGGGAAAAAATGTGTGTCAATCTCATATATCTAACTTATACTTTGGTTATAGAATGACCAAGATGATGAATAAATAATTTGTCAATAACATTTATAGATGATGACAAAAAATTTCCCTCACCAAAAGTTATAATCTCATCATATTTCCTTTCTAGGTATAGTGAAAACCCCACAGTATATCTTAATAGATGGTCATGAGGTCATGCTTTTCATATGAGGGGATCAATATCATATTTGTTGAGCTTCAACTGATGACATGATCAAAAAAATAACAAACCAACCTTGATCAGCAAATCCTCAAGGAATTTGTTAGAAAGGTATCAATATAAAAAGGTTCTTGTACCAAGTATCTTGCTAGGCACAGGGTCTATGGATTCCAAATATGATCCATAAACCCATAGTATACAAAATAAGTAGTATATAACACTCTTTGTGGTATACTTAGTTGGTTATCCACTGAAAAAAATAATTTATTTACCTCATGATCATATTAGATATTTCCATAAAGGAATTATTCTCAAATTAACCTTAAGATTTAATCATAACATAAAATACTCCATGATGTATATCATTTAGGGATAACTCAAATTTATACTTCGAAAGGTCAATTATCATGACTCTTTATAAAATGTATATCAAAATAAACACATATTTTTCCGACATGAAAGAGTGAGAAAGTTGATATTTACATTTATATAAAAAAAGCAATATTATTAAATAATGTTCATAATATATATCACAACCCTATATGTGAATATTTTTATCATATCATATATTATAAACTACTAGATTGTCCTTATTTTTGCTAAACTTTTATGGATTTTGTTAAATCATTAATTTTATAAATAATTCCTTCCACATTATTATGTTTCCATCTGATAAAAACCTCCCACCAAACTATTTAGTCTATAATTTATATTTTATAACACGATGTAATAAAATAATAACATGTTTATTATATATAATATGTGACATGAAACATTGAGCTTAAATAACCCGTGAAATATATTTCTTTATATTTAATCTCTTTGACAAGGTGTCGAAGAAAGATCCTCAATACTAAATGAACCATAATACAGTATATAGTAATAAAATATATGTTAAAATGGTAGGAATGAATATTACTAAATAAAATATAAACATTATGATTATAAATTAATTATTCATAAAATTAGGATCATTTGAATGAAAATGAAATGTTTTCTGACAAACTTCATTTTTTCTATACAATGGATTACCCATAGTTTAACTACATAAATTAAAAATTAATTTTTAATGATTTTATAAAATTATTTGATAAATTGAACTTATTTTTGGAAATAATTGCATCCAAATTATCTTAGGGTAATTTTCAGGGATTTTTTAGATATATTTCTTTCTTCTATGAATAGATAAAAATAGTGATATTTATTGAAAACTGTCTTTTCATTTAGAAAATTTAAAACGTAAAATAATATTTTACACTAGTATAAAATTAAAATTAGTTAAATTATAAAATGTTTTAACAAATTAATGTTATTGAAATAAATTTCATATTAGATTTTGATATTAAAACCTTCTATAATTAAGAGAATTTTCTCTTTGGAAACTCACTTTTTTATTACATATGTGGGTATAATTTTAATGTGGATTCGTCCACATATATGAATTGAATTTGGAAATTAGATTCCATATTTGAAAACATAATAATTTATATTATATAATAATTTAATTTTTTTTTTCATAATGAATATTTAGATTATTATAAATTAATTACCGCGACTATTGAAAAACGGGTTTACTGGGAGTTAAACTAATACATTAATGGTAATAATTACCTAGTATAATTGTCCAAAATACCTTAGATAGATATATTTCTACCTTATAACGAATAATATTTGATAATGAAACAATTTTTTAGGATTTTTAAATGATAAAAATGTTTTTATAGTTGATTCTTTCAGAAAAATCATATATTCCTTCCTACAAATTAAAGAAATTAACCCACTATCCTCCCCTCTAAACACTTCCTAAGCTACATTCTTATCAAAAACCATCCCGAATCAATTCCTCACTCCCCAAAATCATCCTAGATCATTTTTTGTGATCATAAATCTATCCTAGGATGGAATTTGTTGAAAACGAAAAGAAGTTGTTTGAAGAAGTGGTAATGTTAAAAAATGAGCATTTTTATTTTGTTTCTTCTTTCACCTACATACAATCTTACTAAAAAATGATTATATAAAATAGTTATAATCTGAAATATAAATATGTTTTATTATTTTAATTTCATTATATATACCCATCTCCTCTACCATCAAATAGAAAACAAACTTGTCGATTGTGTGTATGGATGACTACCGCCTCATGAACTAATGTAAATCGGTTTCCACCACCACCATTAAAAGATGGATATAATTATGGATTTATATAATTTATATGATAATTATGATATTTTTATTCTTATTTAATTAAAATGTCACATACTAATTATTACTATACGTGGTTTTTTAATTAAAATAATTTCTCTTGTGTGTACAGTAGACTACCGCCTCGCGAATCGATGTATTTATTTTTTCACATACTCTTTACATGGAATGTAATAGGGATAAATTTAATGAATATATGTTATAAATATGAAATTAAAACTATTTTTTTGGAAAATTAGTATACCAAATACTTACCTACCCTTTCACCTATTAAGTAAATGATTATAATGTCTCTCGTGCGTACGTACGACCGACCGTCTCCACGAAGTGATGCGATCCATTCTCATGTTCAAAATTTAAGAATGATTATAAAAATGTATCTAATGGGATAAATGATATTTATGAAATTAATATAAATATGGACATGATGCATATATATCCTATGCAAAATAACTATAACATTCATGATAAATCACGAATGACAACAAAAGGAAATTAACACCGGAAACGATGAAAATAAAGAAAGATCATTTGAAAATAGATGGTATGATGCTATAATAGAATTATATATGATATTATAAATATTAATATAATTATGTTATAAGTTAATAATATTCATAAAAACATTATATAGGAGTTCAAATATTTTTCAACTAAAGGAAAGCATGAGGTAAGGTATTTATGTCTTAAATTCCATTCGTTGAGGGATATTTAATTTTTGGATTGTAATTTATTATATATGTTTTATATACTTCCACATTGACATGTAATATCACAAATCAATAATAATTCAAGGTATATTAAGATTAAATTTTAAATTTTTCATTCGAGATGATTTGAATTGAATATTACAAAGTTGTACAGAATTTCATAACACAATTTCCTTTCATTGGGTTATATTACTACTTCATTCTCTGGTATTATAAGATTATATGTGTAATGTATTTTTAATATTTTATGTTGTATATATGACTATTTTATGTGGAATTAAATTTTTTAAATATAATTAACTAATCTGTAAATTATCACTTCAACTTTGTGATCTTTTTAATGGTTTACTACACAATCAAATTATAATCAGGATTATTTATGCTCAAATTTATATTGGAGAAAATGTTTTATTCATTTATTAATAAACACATTTAATTTTTTTATCTTCAATTAATTAATTATTTTTCCATGTAATAGAACCATTTTCCACTCAATATTACATAAAATTATTGATAAATGTTTTTAAAAAAATCTACTTTTTTTTCTCTATTCGGTCGAAAATCATTTTTCTTCCAAAACCATATTTCAAAAATTGTTTTTCAAAAAAATGGTAACATTATCAAAATTATTTATTAAATAATAGTTTCAACATGTTTTACTTGTAACATATTTTTTGAAAAAAAATAGTCATGTAGTTTTTCAAGCAATGCTTGATAGGCCATTACTGAAAATCTGAATGAGGGAATTATTTTAACCTATAAAACATGTACCAAATTTATTAACATTATAACTAATAACTTTTTTAAAGAAAAATTTATATTTATTAATGATTATTTTAAAATAAAAGTATTATAATTTTTTTAACTGTTAGTTTTTGAAAATTTTATTTTCAAAGAGAAAATTATATTTTTTAAAGAATGTTTTTGAATATATTTTTATGTTATTTATATTTATAAATAACAACAACCCTTTATTTTAAATTTAATAAACTAGGGATATGTGGTATTTATACCATTATTATAAATTCTATATATTATTAATGATTATTTTTTTAGAAAGGAATTGTCTAAATTCTCTTTCTTTATTAATATTTTTTAGTCATTAACATTCCCTTGAAATATTCACTTTCACGTGATAATTGGACATTGAATTTACCTTAAATAACCATATTATTTATCATGGTTATGTATATTTCTTAAATCATAATTAATTTCTACATATGGTGTTATACATTTAATGTTACCTATTTTTGTAGGGAAATGTTTATAAAACTGTAATGTCTACTCAAAATGAATATTTGATGATAAGGCGCATTATTTAGTAATTAAATCAATTATTTGATATAAGATGGTTTCTTTGGACATGAAATGATTTTTGGGTCTGGGAATTATATAGCCCCTCGATGCATCAATAGTCTCATGAGGAGAATTATAAATATCGTATTAAATAGAATTGTACTTTTAGTTTTGAACAGTATTGTAAAAGTTCTTGATGGTAGAGACATTATGATTCCTAAGATCCTAATATCAAGTAATTAAGACTTTACATCATTAAAATTTATCTTAATATTATCCATGATATTTTAAAAATTATATTATCACTACATCCATGTTATTATTATTATATTATTATGTGGCATGTGTTTTTGATTATTTACTAGGATATATTTATTAAAACTTATTTACTCATAATAGTAAAGTAATTTAAATAGAATTTTTGTTCTGTTATTTAAATTTAATTATTTATTACATTTTATCTAATCAGGATAGTCATGTTATTGATTAAATGGAATGTGTGTTCAGATTATGACATCGAAATATTAATTAATAATTATCAATTCATGATAGTTAATTTGTTTAAATTTTGTGAGTTTTTTCTTATTTACACTTTATTATTGTTTATGTTTATTGATTAATGATATCATCTACTTTAAGTGACTCTTTCTGAGTATTTGATCTCACTCTTATTTTGTTTCCTTTTTGAAGAATCTATGAGGAGTAATAGGAATGATATAAAATTATATACTAGAGGGAATAAAGATATTCTAAAAAAATAGTAATTTGTTATTGAAATATAATATGGGAATCATTTATGTATATAGTCTACCAAGATTAATAACCAATTCAGTCCTTTGAGATACGATTCCACGTATCTTATGCCAATGTTTTAAAGCATCCACTAGCTCTGGGTTAGAAGACTTATAGTAATTATAATTTCTATCAAGTGAAGTTTATTAGAATCCTTATGAACTAGGTTTATGAAATTATACATTACGGAACATGAACATATTATATACTATGAGGATAAGTATATAAGAACATACTAATGTTTTGGAATGGTAGGGATTATTTGGCACTTCAATGACATCCATCACTATATGTATAATACTTGTGGATGTTGTTTTTAAATAGATATATATAGGAGAAATAACTCTATAAAAGGAACATAAGGATTGACTTGTGCATTACCTAGTACACAATAATATGCCTTACTGCACACCTGGTATGACACTCTCATGGTATACAAATTTTATTATTCACATTTTCATTACAAACCATTATGAGGGATTTGAAATGATCATGAAAAGAAATGAGCAAAGTTTAACCAATGTTTTCATTCATACAAAAATTGAATCATGATTAATAAATCCTAAAAATTATTTTAATTTTTTCTCAATATGATTATTGTTTCTCACACTATGCTTTATTGGTATTTGTTAATGACTGTTACACAAAAGAATGATGTTAATATTGAATATAAATAACAATGTGGTGACTATAAGAAAACCAATGGGATGATGATCAGAGTGAAATATATTCATATTATACTTAATCATTTATCCTAGATTATGTTTAAAAATAGATACCTTAACTAACTCTTGGACTACCCAATGTAGAGAAAGATTGAATTTTCTAAGACCACAAATTTTGGAGACCTTGGAGGAAAAAAGGGTCAATATTCAACCTGATAGAAGTGTGGGGAGATACACCCAGGAATCCATCTCAAGGAAAATGAATCTATTATATGTGTGGAAAATAAGGTCATAAAGCAATGAATTTCCAAGAAAAAAGAATATTATTAAGGAATGGAAAAAATTTATTCCCAGGTTCCCATTTATAGTTTGTTGTCTTCAATGTAGGGAATTTCTGAATTATCTAATTCAATTCCTTCTTTCAAATGTTAACCCCTAGAATAAGGAAGGACTTATGTTAAAGTAAAAGGGTTGAAGTATTTATATATTGGGACTGAATAACATTGTTTTTAAAGGTTTTTGAATAATAATAATATTTTGGTTATAAGAATAATGAATCATCTAAAGATTAATAAATTTGGAAGAATACATGTTTTCAATAACATAGGACTTATAGATACCACCATGGTATTATGGGTTTAATATTCTTCATAAGTTAAAAGTACAAAAAACCATTTTTATGTATTATGTGATGGGATTCTATGATGAATAAGGATATTTTGTGAAAAATTTATGGAAATACAACCTATTGGTTTAGTATATGATTCACAGAAAAATTTATTTAATTAGAATACCATTATATTTATTCAGCATAAGTATAAAAGTATTGGTAACATTTATGGATTTTATTATCATTATTTTTATGTAATTATGGGTTATTACCCATTGGTAACATTATAATAATTATATTAAAATTTATTTAGATAAATTATAACCTGTAATCCATGTGACAACACATCGCATCTGTCATGGTCATGGGGATTAAACCCACAGTCGTTGGGTGATAAGGGTGCTTCAACTACCATTGAACTGTGTGATATTCTGGTTAATATTTCATTGATAATACTTCCTTAATTTTATGAATATATATTAATGTTGAACTAGTGATGTTACTGTTGTAGTTTATATATTAATTTATTATATTGGATAACTTTTGGAAACCATATTTGTTTTTGAAAATGGTTAGAGAATAAAGGAAAAAAATTTACTCTTTTTTAAATTATATGATCCATTGAAAGTGAGTTTTACTACTTCAAGCATAAAAAAAAATTTCTATTTTTATTTCATAGGGTAAGAGAGGAATGAGAAATTAATTAATGCGTAGAAAAAGGATGAAGTTGTGATTATGAAATAAAAATATATCATTAACTATATTTTTTTATATTTTTATATAGTAAAATAATTCCTCAACTTTGGTAAAGTGATATTAAAATAAAAATTAATTCTATTATCTCTATATTTGACAAATCAAATGGAATTTTAAATCATCAATGATTAATGTTTTTGAGTTCTTTAATATTCCATTTATCCTTCACTTTCTTGTGATCAATGACCATTATCACTATATATAATTACTTATGATTTTCTCATATGTCCATATCTTCACATTCTACTAATGTTTTCATACTTAAAAACTTAGTAATGTGTTATTCCATAATATCATTATATTTCCCTTTGCAAGGACCTGACCCTAGTTTCCCAGAGAAGGTTCCTTATTTTATTACATTGGAACATAAAATAGGATGTTTTATCCTAAATTAGTGAATAGTTTTGTAGCATGGAAAAAAAGATACATACATAAGATCAACATTAAAAATTTAAAAAAATACAATATAACAACTTCTTTTGAATCACACATAATATACATGATTATCCTTGAAAGTCATTCATAATATACTTATTCACAACAATGGGAAAATAAAAAATATGAAAGGGGTGATCTTGGATGATCAATAAGGATATATAATAAAATAAAAGAAAACATAAATAGTTGGAATGATGAATAACTTGAAATTCATGCCTTTAAAAATATTTTTTAGAATAACATGGAAGGAATAAAAACAGATAAAATAATTCCATAAAACATAACAAAATACATTTCACTAGTCGAATAATCCCATCGAAAATCAATAACTAGTTCTATAGTGAGATAATTGATAATGTCGATCACTCTTAAATATACCATCAAGTCCTCAGGCAAGACATCTGAAAATGATTAATGCATCTACCAAAACCATATTGGAAAATTGTAAAGTCCTCAACCAAGTCCATATATATATAGTCTTGTGAGACCCACAAATCCATCAAGGGGCTATGACAGGCCCCACTATCACCTAATAAGTCCAATAAAGTCCTCATATTTATGTGGATAAAAATAAAAAACATATTCATTCATAATCAAACTATCATATGAAATTTAAATAACTTTCCCCAAACATTAATCCTAACCACTAACCATTTGGAGCAATATGGTGAATGATTTTAAGATAAAAAATTCATAGTAAAACTAATAATAAACCATTATACAAAATATTTTTGATGATATAATAAATTATTAATCCCAATAAAACATAATAATCCTCAAGAGTCTTGAAATAGATGAAAATACTCTAATAAAATCATCTAGTAATTCTTAAGATAAAAACACTTTATTTAGAAAAGAAGAGTTATTTAGGAAAAAAATATTGTATAAAACCATAAGTGATGTAATATTTCATTTTCATAATAAAATGAGTTATTTTATAAAAATAATGGAATTTGAAAATTGATTATAGTGTGCCCTTGGAAATATGTAAGAATTTTGAGAAATTCCCTTGATTCAGGCTTGTATTTCAGAAAACAATTGAAATGTCATTCTAAATCATGTTACTACAAATAAAAGATAGATGGATTGTTGTTGGTGAAAAAATAAATAATATTCAAACATAATTAATGTAGAGTTCATAAGAATAAATTATAATTTAATTTAGGTTAGTAGAGAATAAGAGTAACCCGAATGAAAATGGAGGTTCATATATAAAACCTTTATCTTATTTCCAAATATGTTCTGCTCATGAACATAAGGTCTAGGAATATATAATTAGGCATATTAATAACTTAATTAATAAAATAATATAAATGTATTTTATTTAGTATAATTTTATTTTGTTCATTTATTTTTGTTTTTATGGGTTATGAGATTCAATATCACTGTTTTGAGTGCTCATTTCATTAGTTTTCCTAATCGGTTTGTTTGTATAGAAGTTAATGTAAAATGATAATTTAATTTCATAATTGATGTGATATTTTATTAATGTTCTTATGAAAGGTAAAATTATCATATAAGTCATTTGCTTACTTTGGGTGAGTATGAATCATTAGATAGAATTTTAATGTTAAATGCTTGGACTAATTTGGTGGTTTTTCGATCACCCCAAACTCATTTTGTTTTTGTAAATTAATACCACATGTAAAAAATGATTATATAAAAATAAATAGGATATATTAAATATATGATTATATGGTTCAACCATAAAAATGGTTTCATCACCATAATTTAAAATGGTAATATATATTGAAAGATCGTTGTCCTTGAATGTGATAAATTAACACATCTCAGGTGATGTTTTCATTTATAGTGTAATAGTTGGGGAAAAGAGTAATTATGATGAATTATTCCATTATCACAACAAAATTACAGTACAAGTAAGGTACTGGAGTTCTCAAAACATTTTTTGGAATGGAGGTGGGGAAATAAAAAGAAAGAAAATAACTTGAAATAAAATAAAAGAAATGAAAAGAGGAATTTACTTCTTGAATTTATCTTCCTTGAGAGCCGATTAAGGGGAGAGGATTTAGTATTTTTTTAGAGTAAAAAGGGTAAAACTAGTGGGGAGTAGATTTGGAGGAGATCTTAGAATAATTTTGACAAGGAACAAGGCTTGAGAGGAGTGAAGACAAGAGAGAGTGAGAGGTGGTTTTTATATTTGATTAGATGGTGGTTTTCCATTATATTTCAATTCTGGCTCAAGACTATGAATCGTGTTGATTGTTGTGCCTATAAATTTTAATAAGTTTAATTTATTTCAAAGAACACATCATTTAAATTAACCATGAATCAAACATGATGCAAAAATTCATTTGTTTTCCATATTCTCTAAATTATCAAATTTCTATATTAAAAAAAAATCATGTATTTTGATAAAATACCAATAATTCACCCTACACATTTTTTGACATGTATAATTAAAAAATGAACTCCATTTTATAAAAATAAATTTCTATATAAGATAAATTTTAATTGTCAAATAAAATCGTTAATTATTGGAAATAATACTGATTTGATAATTAAAATTCATTTTTGAGTACATTCAGAAATTAACTAAGTTCTCATTAAATTATCCTAAATTCATAGGAAATTTTCTTTTAATAAAGTAAAATTTTTATGAAAATAAATATTATTTTAAATGAATTTTGTTAATTTCAAATTATAGTTAAATATTTATTTTTCACAAAAATATGAACTCTTAATTATTAATTATTAAATATTCACTCTTATTTATATGTTGCCTATGTTTTATTTATACTAAAATGGTTAAAGTTACTATTTGAAAGGGTAAATTAGTAATCATAAGGGTGTATTAATATTCATAAGGGTATGTTACTATTCACCAACATTGTGTGTTTATCCTATCAGACTCTAAATATCTTGCTGATTGAAACCGTGTATATTAGTTTTTTGAAATTCAAATCACAATAGTGGAAAAATTATTTCTAATGGCCATATTATAACTATCTCCTATAAATATCAATGTGTTAGTCTCTCATACACATAGTGTTGAATGAATTATATAATAAATTTATTTGTGAAACCTTGGGGTGTTATATTATTCCCCCTTAAAAAAATTTCTTCCTCAAAATTATCCGAATTTTACCTCAAAAAAGATTTGGGTAGATCTTCATCATAAGTTCCTCCAGCTCCCAGATTGCCTCTTCAGTTTTATTATTTTTCTAATGTACCTTTGCAAATGATGTTATCTGATTCTTCATCACATATTTTTTAGTGTCCAGAATCTAGATAGTCTCTTCACTGTATGAAATGTCAGGTTACAACTCTATGCCTTCCGAAGTGAGGAAATGTGTTGGGTATAGCATGTACTTTCTTAATAATGAGACATATAACACATTTTGTACCTTATAGATGCTAGAAGTAATATCTAAATGATAATAGTCATCTATAATTATATCTAGAATTCCTAATGGTCCTATGTACCTGGGGCTCAATTTACCTTTCCTTCCAAACAATATAACACCCTTCCGCGGAGATAATTTCTGGAAAATGTGATCTTATGCCACAACCCATCCCTCGGGGCCCGTGATGTGACTACCCGAAGCCTGCCTTCCATAGGGCAGGGGATGGTGACTAGCACCAAAGTCGTATTCCCTAAAACTGGTATGGAATTGCCTTTATAACCTCTGAACTCACATAACCAATAACCTAACAAGATATGAACACTAGAAAACTATTTAGAAAAATAGAGTGAGTACAGTAAGTAAAAGGGGATAGAATACAAGCCCAACTGGAAAGTACAAGAAACTAAAAGGTACAAGTAAACTAAAACAGCTCCTGTGAAAACCCACCAAGGATCCTACCTAAAGGGTAGGTACATCTCTTGAACGGTCATCTCCACAGTACGCCTCATCTAAAGTCAACCTCCAAGATATCTCTAGTCTAGGTACTCTCGCCTTAGTCAGCGATGTGTGTCGTCTGCACCTAACACAAAAATGTACAAGAATATCCCGTGTAGGGGTGAGTATAACGATACTCTATGCGGACCTTGAGATCCTCATGGTCTCACAAAATCCACCAATTATAAACCACTAAGAATGTAATCAACGGACAACCATACTTAGGTATATGACCATACATATACCTAAGTTATCAAGTATACCCATCTCAATCATGAAGAAAATCATCATTGAACTGAAAATCCAAGAGCTCAACTATTCTACAAAAGAAGAAATATCATGAAGGTATGTACCACACATGTACACTACAGAGAAGAAGAACACTGAGGTACTGAATTAGCTTACACCATGTATTTCTTAGGTATAGTAGTCGAGATGATTAGATGTAATTATTGAATCGTCTTAATCTGTTAAAAGGCAGACCCATGATGGATCCCTAAACATCATCAGATCCACACAATATCATAGTACATCGTCCAACCCACACAGGATCCTAGTACCTTGTCAGTACGTCATTAGACCCACACAAGATCCTAATACATCGCCAGTATGTTTTCATACCCACATAGGATCTCTAAGTGCTGACTCACACATGATTTCTTGGTGCTGACCCACACAGGATCGCTCGATGCTGACCCATAGAGGATCTCTTGGTGTTGACCTGCATATGATCGCATGGTGTTGACCCACATATGATCGCTCGATGCTGACCCACATAGGATCGCTCGGTGCTGACCCACACCTGATCCCTAGGTGCTGACCAACACAGGATCAGTCGGTATTGACCCACCCAGGATCAAAATTCATTTTTCATGTCAGTCCCAGCTACTTGGTTCCCTTACTAATCTTGCTCATCTGCGGGAGGTTCTGCTCCTCAATCCACTGTTCAATACTCCAACTTCCACGAATCCCCACAAATATGTATCCCAACGGACCTCCATGTAATAGGGGTCTCAATGAAATAAATGGTGTGTCAGTTGGATGCACGGTCTATAAGTTATTAGTCTTTTAGTCTCGAGGGCCTCGTTGGATTCATGTTCCTTCCAACCCGGCTATACCCCAACTTTATCGAAAACTCATGTGGGGTATACCAAAAGGACCATCTCGGTCCAAGGTTTTTGGTACTACAGAGAGTTCGTGATTTTGACATCATATAGGGGAGATATGTCAAATATAATATCTCACAATAATAAAATTAATATTATTATTGGCTGTTCTGTGAACCAGATCCAAGAACCAGAATTTAGTATCCAACATTATACCTGAATCGACTGTATTAATGACAGGATCACATTTCCCCTAAAGGCATGTCAATTGGACATCGCACGCAGGAGTTATGGTGGTTCGAAGATTTAATAATCCTTTTAAATCTATTATTTTTTGAGCGCTTCGGGTAACCGATCCAAAAGAAAAGAAAAAGACATCCAATATTGGACTCGTAATTTTCGTCTCGAAGTCAAGGTGGCATTGCCACCGACAGTTATGGAAACTGATGTCACACAGATAAAATGCGGACGAAATAGGGTTTTGAAAACCATAAATAATAATAATAATAATAATATATTATTATTATTTTATTTCATTGAATTTTTCTCTATCTAATATCATTTTATATTCACGCACAAGATGGGTATCCCGTTTTGGTACGTGTGGGTCCAAATAACACCTATATCTCTTTTTTATATCTAATTTTCTTTTAATTTTATTTCCTACTTATTTGTTCCTCTCTGTAATCTATTTTTATTCTTCCACGTTCCCCCCCCCCCCCGTACACGAACTGGGAATCCACTATGCCTCCCCCTCACACATGGCCTAACTCCACTGCGCTTCCTACTTGCACCGCCGCCTAATCTACCTCTTCGTTTGATGAAGCTACCTAGCCCCACTTGCTTTGCACGCACCACCTCCACTAGGCCTGCCAGACCGTCCTGCTCATCCTTGTCACTCATTCCTTGGGCTATTGCATCTTTTTTCTAACCCCAAAAAATAAAATGATCACATATTCATGATTCTCAGGTCAAGGTCTCTGTGTCCACATGTCATGATCAACATAATATTACATTTCTAGCGCCAATAAATATTTGGCCGCCTTATTCCGCGAGCCATTACGGCTTCGTTCAAGCCTGAAAAATTAAAAGACCATATCTTTATAATTTTTACGACGCGTGCTTGACATCAATATATCGCGCCCATAAAAACTCTGTGTTTCCAGTGCCAATAAATATTAGGCATTGAATAATGCATGATGAATGCGCAAATAATAAAAATGAATGAGAAGCATGGATTATGTGCGGGATGATGGCCATTTTCATTTGTCCATCGTCGTCGTGAATTTAGGATATGGAGAATCAATAAAACAAATTAAGACATATATAAAAACCCCTACCTCTATTGTCCGTTGGAGGTTTCATAAGGAAGAAGACGAAGTCGATGAGATGGTGACGTCAACATTCGTTGCTCCCACAATATGTTTCCGATTTGGGCTCAAGCGTCGTCCTCTTTCTCCAATTCGGGAGGACTCTCTTCATTGTAGTGGATGTTCTTCGTTGAAGATTCTCCTTCCACGTTTTCCAGAGCTCTCCCTTTTTCCAAAAATCCTCCAACCAAATGGTGAAGTGCTAAATAAGTTTATTAAATATACTAATTGAGTTGGCACATCAATGAGTTGAAAACCAAAAGTTATCTCCCATTAAAGCGGGAGTTCAGGGGTTAGGTGGTTCCCACCTTTGAATTTAAATTTTGGGTTTTTAGTTCGGGCGGTCCCCACCACTAAACATCAAATAGGATATTTTAAACAAAGTAAAACAAAAGTTGTTCATTATTTTATTTTTATTCTTTTAACTATCCCATGAAAATCAAGAAAACTAAAATTCACCCCCAACCTACTAAGATCATGGTGAAGGTCTTCTTAAGCGAATATCAGCATTGGGAGTTCAACTATACTCTCAGATTTCAATTCTGAGCACCGGTTCAAAAGTCCTAAAATGCCACTTGTCCGTTTACTAAAAGTACCAAAAAATGTTCTAGAAATTATAACAATCACCTTTGACCCATGATGGTCGAGGTTAGGCTATTCCTAAGTGAAAAATGCCCCATCTAACCCGACCATACTCTCAGATTTAAAATCTATGTTACCATTTAAAAGTTATGGATTTACAACAAAATAAGTGTCACTTAATTATTATTTTTACGGCCAAAAAATAACTCTCCCCGGTGGCCCGCGCCGGCCAAAGTCAGTATCTGCTTAAATAAATAATTTCCTCATGAGTATAGTGGTGGTCTCATATATTCAATTCGAGCTATTTTTTGTGAGTTATAAGAATTTGAAAAATAAAATAATTTATTTAATTATTTTATTTACGGTTATTCCATTTTTATGTTTTATCATAGGACGCCAGCGCCGACTAAACATAAGTGGCGCCTAGGGAAAACCTGCCATTCTGAATGCAACGGTGGCCTTGGATTTCTCATCCGAGTTACCATTTAGGAGTTATTACACTCTTTCAAGACAACTGATTACACATGCTAATTTAAACTCAAGAAATCTTCGACAGATCATTCCTGGAACTCCGGGCATCTAAATCACACGCCGTCAAATTTGGAGTTCTTGAAATAATTCTATATAATTAAAAACATTATAAAGAATTTTCGAGAGATTACATTCTCCAGAACTTAGGGATTTATGTCCCCAAAACCCACAAAAAATGGAAAATAACCAAAAGAGGGGACTGAGCACAAATTTGAGCCTCTTGCTCCCGTGTTCTATTTTGAAGGTTCCCATGTTTCGTATGTACACACATGAAAGGTATCGATTTCCCACGAAGGAATATCTCCTATCGATCCTCAATCTCCACTGAAACCTCCGTAAACGATGCCCCATCATCTAAGTCTAGTTCGATGTGGTCGATGATGTGTGATTGGTCATCCACATATCCCCTCAGCTGGGATACATGGAAGATATCATGCAACCTCTCTATCTATGTTAGAATAGTCAGGCAGTATTCCACCTCACCTTCCCTCTGAAGGATTAGAAAAGGACCAATATAACTCGATGTTAAATTTCCCCCTCATCCAAATATTCATAGTCCCCATCGGGGTGAGACACATAAGAAGACATGGTCTCCCTCCTCGAACTCCAAGGATCTCTGTCCCCTTCAACATAAGTATTATGCCACTTCCTTATTCATCCATGGAAACTAATACTGACATTGGATGTCTTGGTACATCTTTACAGCTCCAGGATAAAACACTAAATGGGGATGTATGGAACTCCCTCAACACCTCCTCCCGAAGCCTCACTGGTACCACAGTGCATCCATTGAAAATTATGTCATGCTCCCCACATTTTTTTTTCAGTAGACCATCCTAAGGATATCTAAGCATGCCAGGCCTCGCAATCAATGTCTCAAGCTACGAATCCCTGACATGCTGCTGGAGTGAAGGATTGACATTCATATACTAGTGGTAAGAAACTTCATCTATATTCACGAAGGATATCTGCAGCGCGACTAGCTACTCTGATGCCTCACTCATAAATTGTATACCAAACCTCATACTGAGTGCTTCTACTACCACGTTCTACTTCCCAGAAGTATAGACTATCTCAAAGTCATAATCGTGGAGAAACTGTAGCCACTCTTATTGGGAACTAAAAACTAAAAACTCATGCTGCCACGACAGTATGGCTCGCCGAATCATGAGCGATCGGCCACACCCTCATATGTAAGATTTTATCATATGTTACATGGGTTTCCTTTTATTTCCGACTAAGGAAAACCTCATCCCAACATTGTAGATAAACCTATACCTTTTTCCCTAATATATTCAATATGATTTTGAACTGTGGATGCCCAGTCCATTCCCAAACTAACGTCGTAAGGCCTCAAAAATTACACCCAAAGGTTCCAACCGAAACTCTCAGCTCAAGGGTAAGATCACACCGTCGGCATAAGTGTGATTATCATGTATCCTCCCAAAGGTATCTCCAGATGTGAGGGTCATGTCAACGATTTAATCAGAAACACTTTGTCTTGGAAAATATTCATGGAAGGAATGATTGGTACCTATGTCTATTGATACGAAAACTAGTAGTAGACACAAACCGTACGTCTAATAATTCATGGAGTCCATAGGCTAGCCTCCTTGACTGCATACAGCTGCTCCCTTCCCCTGCCCTCTAGCTCCCTATGCCTGGTGGGGACCACAAGGGGGGTTGTAATATGTCAAAATGTACACCACGTCATGATGCTCCCCTAGATCCACTTCCACGTCTGCTACCCTACAGATTAATCTATATCTATCACTTCCTCTTCCTGAAACATTATACACGCCCAATTCTCTGAGACATGGGTTAGTTTTTTGATTTCATACTACTAACATTCACTGGCTGCATCCGTTCAACCAATGAATATTCAACCACAAGGGTTCTCTCTAGAACCCTAATATAAGTATAAATGCATAGAGGAGTATTGCTAGCTCGTATATCCCTAAATACACCTCACTCAGAGGTCTGAGATCTGAAGAACTATATGTACTGTATTCATCGAGTACCTAGGATAGTCGGTACGCCTTGATTGACACTCATCTACAGACATGTCGTCCTATGGAAGCTGTAAGAGATCTAGAGAACTCTCAGCCACCTCCTCAAGCCAGTACTTAGCCGCCTATGAGTTGGGCTCACCTCGTAACCTAAGGGGTATCTGATGTTGAAACCCATGTAAGGCACTAAGTCTACATCTGTCCTTTATTGGTACCGCCGGTTGTAACTATTGTCCAACATGCAGTGATATAGCTGACACACTACCTGAAGGTACTATCTCGGGTAATGGTCCATGTAACAAAGCCTCATCACTATGCATATCATACTCATGGTCACTCATTGAAAAATACTAGAAGCTAAGATCACAATCTGCTCTACTAGTGTCTCAACTAGAAGGAAATCTCTAGTAATCGCCTCCATCCAGCCCTCAATTGTGTGGGAATCTGTCTCGCCTAGAAACCTCGGAGGCCTCTGCTGCTGGAACTCGTGCAACATGCTCAGTCAGTGTACCCTATCTGTCATTGCATCTGGTGAGATCTGCTACCCAATGGGTGGTGGTGCTGCTGGTACACCACCCGAAGGTGCCAACATAGTAAGAGGTCCCGACACTAGAGCCTCGTCGCTCGATGGGCCCTCATCGTGTACTCTCTCAGAAATCCTAGCTGGCGGTCTACATAGTGGAATCCTGATAAGGAATAGGTACACCACAGTCCTTTATTAATACGTAGTGATCTGACTCAAGAAAACACCACAAAACTTTTCAAAACACACACGCAAGTAGTGTTTTCGTGCACTGAGTCAGAAATCAGAAGTCAGGGTCTTGGTGTATGTATACGTCAGCCACCACACCAACACTGGATTACCTAAAATGATAACCACACTCAGTACACATAACACTATTTCCATTAAATATATCGGAGTCCATTGTTCTACGGTAGAACCGACTCCTTTGATAACAATTTTTCATGACCCGTCCCCTGGGGCCCGTGCCGTGACTACCCCAATCCCACCATCCATAGGCTTGGGGCTTGCGACTAGAACCAATGGTGTATTCCCTAAAATTGGGAAGGAATTTCAATTATTACCTCTAAACTCACTCAACCAAGAACACATAAAGATACAAACACAATCAAACTTTATAGAAAAATAAAGTTTGTACAATAAGTAAAAGGGGTTAGAATACAATCCCAACTGGAATGTACAAGAAACTCAAAGGTACAAGTAAACTAAAATAGCTCCTGTGAACACATTCAAAAGATCCTACCTGAAGGGTAGGTAAAAATCTCAAACGGTCATCTCTGTATTATGACTCATCTAATGTCCACCTATAACCTACCTTCAGTTGAGAGACTCTCGCCTCATTCAGCGTAGTCCATCTTCTGCACCAAACACAATATGGTGCGGGCGTAGCCCATGCAGGGCTGAGTATAACGATACTCAGTAGGGTGCCTGAGACCCTCATGGTCCAACAAAATATACCAAGGATAAACCACATAAGCATGTGGGGGGGGTTTGAGGTAAATTTCAATCAATCTTTATTTCTACGATTTGAAATGTTTGAAGTATTCAATTTCCAAAATGTTAATTTTTAAACATAATAAGTGAGTATTAAAAATTAAAAAACAAAATAAAAGCCACCATACACATATAATAAATCAAGGATGGGGTATTACACTCTTTATAAGAAATTATAATTATAATTTATAATATAAATTTAATGCAACTTAAAAAAATAATTGAAGTATCTGTTATGATATGTAGATTGATCAATTAGAGAATTTCACATTCAGAATCCCATATCATGTGTTGTGGATGGAGGATATGGAAAAAATGGTTATTTTATAGATGAAAACACAAAAAAAATGAGAATTAAGAAAAGCCACCACACACATATAAAATAGGGGGTTGGAGGTAAATTTCAATCAATATTAATTTATACAATTTGAAATGTTTGATGTATTAAATTTCAAAAATGCTAAAATTTTAACATAATAAATGAGTACTAAGAATAAAAAACCAAAATAAAAGCCACCATACACATATAATAAATCAAGGGAGGGGTATTCCACTCTTCATATAAAATTATATACTTTGAAATTATAATAGAAATTAAACTTGACTTAATAAAATAATTGATATATTTGTGATGAGATGTAGATTGATATATTAGAGCATTACACTTTTTGCATCCCATATCATGTGTTGTGGAAGGTGGATATGGAAATAAATGGATAATAGATAGATGAAAAAACAAAAAGAATATTTGTTGAATTTGTAGGTATAAAATAAATAAACAATATTTTTTTAATCTTTTAAAACATAATTCAGAATACCATGGTTTCTAATAAACCACATGTTCCTTGTACATCGCCAGTACATCATCAGACCCACATAGGATCTCCTGGTGGAAACCCACACAAGATCGCTCGATGATGACCCACACAGTATCGCTAGGTGCTAACCCACACATGATAGCTCAGTGATGACCTACAAAGGATCACTCTGTGCTGACCCACACAGGATCACTTGGTGTTGACCAACATAGGATCACTAGTTGATGACCCATGCAGGATCGCTCGGTGTTAACCTACATAGGATCGCAATTCATTCTTCACGTCACAGCCTGATATAGGGTTCCCGCACTAAGCTTGCTCGTCTCTTAGAGGGTCTGTTCCTCAATCAACTGGTCGATACTCCAACTGCCATGAAGCCCCACGAAAAAGTATCCCAAAGGACCTCAATGTAATAGGGGTCTCAACGTAATAGACAGTGCGTCAATCGGACGCCCAGTCTATAAGTTATTATCCTTTTAGTCCCAAGCGCCCGATTGGATTCGTATTCGATCCAACCCGGCCGTACCCCAAATTTATCTAAAACCCAAGTGGGGTATACTAAAAGGACCATCTTGATCCCTAGTTTCTGGTGCCACATACGATTCGTCATTTTAACACCATATAAGGGAGATTTTTCGAATACAAAATCTCACAAAAATAATAATAATATTATTGGGTGTTTCGTGAACCCGAACCACAAACCAGAATGAAGTATCCAACTTTATACTTGAAACGATCATTTTAATGATAGGATCACATTGCCACTGATGGATAGTCAATTGGACATCGCACATAGGAGTGATGGAAGGTCAATGATTTAATAATATTATTAAATACATTATTTTCCGAGCACTCTGGGTACCTGGTCTGAAACATTGAAAAAGGCACCCAATATTGGACTCATAATTTTCATCTCAAAGACAGGGTCGCACTGCCGAGGACGGTTCGTGAAACCAAGATCACACAGATAAGTTAAAGATGAAATACGGTTTTGGCAAACATAAATAATAATAATATTTTTATATTTTTATTATTTCAATTAATTGAAAGTTTCTCACTCCAATCATATTTGAGATTCACGCACAATATGGGTATCCCATTTTGGTACACGTGGGTCCAAATAGCACCTCTCTCTCTTTTTTATATTTATATTTATTTTTATTTTCTTTCCTATCTATTCTACCTCTCTCTAATATAATTTTTATCCTCCACTATTTTTCACCCCTATACACGAACCGGGAATCCGCTGCTTCACCGCCTCACACATGACCTGCCTCCACCGCACCACCTACTCACGCTACTGCATATTCTGCCTCGTCTTCGGCTGAAGCCACCTGGCACCGCTTACTGCGCATGCACCGCTGAAACCAACCATGCTGGACTACACTACTCCGCTACGTCACTCCTTCCATGGTTTGTTGAATCTTCATTATAACCCCAAAAAATAAAATGATCGCATATTCACGATCCCCAAGTTGATGGCTCCACATCCATATGTTGCACTCAATAGAATATTGCATTTCGAGTGCCAATAAATATTTGGCTGCCTCCTTCTGCGAGTCATTGCAGCTTCATTCCAAGACCAAAAAAATTAATCGATCACATATTTGGGAACTTTTTGTCGAGGGATTTGCATCTATATATCGCGCTAAGAAAAACTCCATGTTTCCTACGCTAATAAATATTAGGTGTTGAGGAATGCACGAAGAACGCACGAAGAATGAAAATGAAAGAGGAGCATGGTTTATGTGCAGGGTGATGGCCTTGTTCATTTGGATGTCGACATCATGAATTTAGGATTTTAAGAATCAATAAAACAAATTCAATCATATATATAAACACCTACCTTGATTTTCCATTGGAGGTGGTGCGAGGAAGAAGATGAAGTCGATGAGATGGTGATGTCGACATTCATTTCTCCCAATGATGTTTCCGATCTGGGCTCAAGAATCATCCTCATTTTCCAATTCAAGAGGATGCTCTTTGTTGTTGTGGATGTTCTTTGTTGAAGAATATCCTTGCAAGTTTTCCAAATCTCTCTATTTTTCGAACAATCCTCTAACCAAATGGTGAAGTGCCAAATATGTTTATTAAATAAACTAATTGAGTTGACACATCAATGGGATAAAAACCAAGAGTTATATCCCATTAAAGTGGGAGTTAAAATGTCGGGTGGTCCCCACCATTGAATTTAAATTGTTGGTTTTAGTTCGGGTGCTCCCTACTACAAAACAAAAAATGAGAGATTTTTAAAAAAATAAAATAAAAGGTGTTATTTGTTTTATTTTTATTATTTTAACACTCCCATGAAATTCACGAAAACTAACATTCATCCTCAACCTACTGCAGTCAAGGTGAAGGTATCCTTAAGCAGATATCGGCACTATGATTTCAACAGTTCCCACTGATTTCAATTCCGAGCACCATTTCAAAAGTTATAAAACGCCGCGTGCGCGTTTACTGAACGTTCCTAGAAAAAAGATCAAAAAATTTAACAGTCCCCCTTCACTCGCACTGATAAAGGTTAGGCTATTCCTAAGTGAAACACGCCCCATAAAATCAAACAGTACTCTCATATTTCAAATATGAGTTACCGTTTAAAAGATAAGGATTTTACAATAAAATAATTCTCCCCTAATTATTTTATTTTTAGCTAAAAACTAACTTTTACTCTTGGCCCATGCCAGAAAAAGTTAGTATCTACATAAATAAAGAATGCCCTCACAAGTACAACAATGGTATCAGATTTTTAATCTGAGGTACCGTTTGTGAGTTATAAGCATTTGAAAAATAAAATAATTATTTTAATTATTTTATTTACGGTTATGCCATTTTCGGGTTTTCTCACAGGAGGCCCGCGCCGAATAAACTTATGTCATGCCAAGGGTAAACCCGCCATCCTAAATGCAATTGTATCCTCAAATTTCATTTCTGAGTTATCATTAATGATTTATTCAACTTTTTCAAGAAAACGACTGACTCACGCTAACTTAAACTCAACCAAACTTCGATGGATCATTTCGGGAACTCCAGGACTCAGAATCGCGCGCCTTAAGATTTCACAGTTTTGAAATAATTCCATATAATTAAAAATAAATTATACGGAATTTTTGGGACATTACATCTCCCTCTTAATTGAAAATCTGTTTTCTCCATTTTTTGAATAAACCACTTTATGGATCGGTGGGAACCTCATAGTACTAGATACCACATTTCAAAAACCACTAACATAATCATCATAAATGATTAATATTTCACCTATAAACATCAAATTTCAAATTCAAATTTCAAATTCATGAAAAAAATGCATCGTCATTACCTCTGGCCATGATCCACCTCAAGCCATGCCCACTAAATCACAAAAAATGCATCATAGTCACCACATCAACAGAAATTCGCAGCCACCAGAAAGCACATCATTGCAATTGTAGTAATACGAATACCATTGAAATGGAAGGGGGAACTTAGAATTGAAATGATGTACCAAACCAGAACCTTCCCAAAATGACTCACCTTTGTCATCATCATCAACACCAACATCGGGTACCAGTTAGAAACAAAAATCCACGACACCCGAAATAGATATGTCAAAAAAGTAAAAAGCTTTTCCTGGTAAAATAGACTCAGGATGCGTCTGGAGCACCGAAGGCCACTGAACCAGACATCCTAGAAAATCATAGATTCCACCACTCTATATCCTACTGGCATAGGAGCCATGGAACTTGAGGTCAGAGTATGGTTGAGAAACTGGAGACTTCGAACGATGCCATCAACTAAGGAGAAAAAAACCAGTATCATGCATAACAAAATAAGTCCAACATCGGGAGAACTTGGAAACCCATTAGCTGCTGAAAAAAAATACCCAAAACCTCGATGAACTGATGCTCCATATTCATCCTAGATAGGAGATGGGGAATATGAGGACAGAGCAAGATTTGAATAACCAAGGACTTCAGTAGTAAACTGCTGAAGCTGGGAATATCGAAGGACCATCGGGGGAAATCCCATTGCAGCAAGACCTAGAGGGAAGAAAGGAAAGGGTCACCATGAAAAATGAAATAATGAGAAATAATAAAATGGATGAAATTAAGGGTTAAAAGGAAAGAAGTAGAGGGAAATCCATCCCCGTGAAGAGGGTAGCAGAAACCCTAGGAATGGGATTAAAGAGAGGGACCAAGAGAATGAGGTTTCATATATTTGTAACATACTAATCCCGCTTTTGAAATTCCAAATCCTTCATTTCATTATCATTATATCTCTTTTTCATACATTATGGTGCTTTGGTATTAGGTTGAAAAGTCTTTACCTTTTATATTATTTCCTCCATAATAATGGGGCCCACAAGCATCCTTTCACCAACAACATCCCAACATGTTGGTGTATGATATCTCCTCCCATAAAATGCTTCATATGGTTCCATTTGAATACTATAATGGAAATTATTATTTTACAAAAACTCCACCAAAGGTAAATACTGATCCCACATACCGTGAAAGTCAAGCAGGCATGATCTCAACATTTCTTCTAATGTTTGGATCATACTTTCTGATGACCCGTAACTTGGTGGGTGATAAGAAGAACTATAATGAATCTCAATGTCCAAATCTTTCTGATGAACTTTCCATAATTTCGATGTAAATTGTGGATCATGATCGAACACAATTGAGAGAGATTCTTCGTGAATTCTCACAACTTCATTGATATAGAGTCGTACAAGGTTCCTCAATGGAAAATCCTCCCTTATAAAGAGGAAATAGATAGATCTCGTAAGTCAATACACAATTACCAATATTGAATCCTTCATTTTTGGAGTTTTGGGTAATATAATGAAAAAATACATGGTAAAGTCAAACCATTTCCATGTAGGAATATGTAGTGGTTACATGAATTCTCTAGAATGATGTCATTCAGGCTTCACCTATTGAGAGACTAAAAATCATGATACATAATCGAATATTTCACTCTTCATGTTTTCCCACCATAAATGTTCTATAAAATCCCTATACATATTTGTAATTCTATAATTTATAATGAAAATTGAACTATGGTCAACATTCAATAACTCCATTTTTTACTTTGGGTATAGCGGGAACCCAATGCCTCTTCCCAAACATCAAAATTCCATCTTCATATATGAATTATAGAAACATCCCATCATTCACAACATTAATTTTCTTTGGAATATTCTCATCATCAGGCTGAGAAATTTTAATCCATTCTATTAAATAAGGCTGGGAATCAAATAAAAAATTTAATGATGTTACTCCTTCAATGATGATCCCCATTTCCATCCATTCTAGATCAATGTACATAGGATCCTTGTTAATCTTGATTTTGGTTAGAATACATGATCTTTCCTACTCAATGCATCAGTTACGTTATTTTCCATTCCTAGGTGGTAGTGTATGGTGAAATCATAATCCATGATTAGATCAACCCATCATATTTTCCTCATGTTGCATTTTTTTGGGAGAATATGTATTTCATGTTCTTTTGATCATTATATATCTCACATATTTCACCATAGAGATAATGTATCCATATCTTTAGAGAATAGATTATTGAGGAAAACTCAGGATAATGATTTGGATAGTTATGTTAACGAATTTTTAACTGATTTGATGCATAGGAAATAACAATATCATTCTGCATAAGGACACAACCAAGTCCATTCTTTGATACTTCATTTGATATCACAAATCCATCATTTACTTATGGTGGATTTAGGATCTGATCATTCACTAATCTCTTCATTAATTCTTCAAAACATTCCTCGCATTCTTTTTTCCATATGAACATAACCCCATTACGAGTAATATTGATTAACAAGATGGATAATCTAGTGACTTTATGAATTAAAAACCAATTATAACATGATAAACCAATAAAACAACATACCATGGTTATGTTTGTTGGTGTAGACCATTCATGAATAGCCTTTTTCATTACAAGATCAGTTAATATTCAATCCATAGATATAATGTGGAATTGAAAGGAAACTTATTGAATCCAAAATTCACACTTGTTAAACCTCACATTTAATTCTATTCTTCTACGAGTCTTCAGAATAATGCGTAAGTGACTTTCATGATCCTTGTATCTTTTGGATAATAGTAAGATATCATAAATAAATACCACAAAAAAGTCATTAATGTATTCCCTAAAAACCATATTCATTAGATCCATAAATATAGAGGGATCATTAGTCAATCCAAAAGGCATTACTGTAAACTCGTAATGCCCATACCTAGTTCGAAATTCTATATTTGTAATATCATTATTCCTCACATGAAACTAATGATATCCAGATCGAAGGTCAATATTTGAAAAATATTGGGCTACATGAATGTAATCAAATAATTCATCAATGAGAGTTAGGGGATACTTGTTGTTTATTATTATAGTATTGATCTCTCAATAGTCAATGCACATACTCATAGATCCACCTTTCTTCTTAACAAAAAGAATAGAGGCTCCCCATGGAGAAACAGTAGGGGGAATAAATCCTTTATCACCCAATTACACTAGCTTTTTTATTTCTTCTAATTATATAGTGTCCATTATCTATGTATTATTTGATATATGTCTTGAACTGAGAATTAAATCAATAGAGAACTCAACTTCATACTCTAGAGGATTTCAAGGTTAATCCTCTAGAAATCATAAACTTATTCTTTCATAATAGGTTCATCCTATATTTGAACAATAAATTCCTCACCCATATATATTTCATTCTATTCCTCCCCAAAAATTGAATTCAGTATATCTACTAGGGGTGGATCTAAATGATAATCAGATTTCACGGTTTCTTCTCTAAATATAAGGGATTCTACACCAATATCAAAAATTGTAACTTCATTTTTCTTACAGTAGATTTTTGAATCATAATTTAAAATCCATACCATACCAAGGACTATATCAAAGTAGATCATGGTTATGACTATATGTTTCGTAACTAAGGCATGTTTATGTGTTATAAGGGGGTTTTATTAACACATATTTGTTGCAATGATACTTCCCTAAGAAGTTTTTACTGACAACTCCATTATTAAATAAAATTGGAAATTGTCCAATTTTCTTGGAAAAAATGGATGATATAAAAGAATGTGATGATACATAATCAAATAATGAATTGGATATGTTTTATTAAATGATTAAATTAACTACCACCACATCATTCGGAGCTTCAACCTCAGCAGTTTTGACAGCATAAGCATGGCCTTTGTCTCTTGTCCTTTTCTGAGGCTCGTTTCCTTGATGATTTGTAAAATCATTAGCATAGTACCCCATGTCCCTAAAATTATAGCATTGAATGTTTACAACTTATTTATTTCCCTTGAAATCACCAGAATGATGCCTTTTCAATCCACACTTATAGAACACACATTTCCCATTTATGTAGGCACCAGGGTGTTCCCTTCCACATGTATTGTGTGTTGGAAAATTTACCTTTTTATTCTTCCCATTATCCATTTTATCCTCGTCCACCCTCTTATTTTATTATTTACCCTCAAATCCAAATGATATAGAGTATTATTTCTCTATCTTGATAACACTTTAGAAAATGTATTCATATTATGAAAAATTTTGGGAGACTTTTGAGCTTCAGCAGAATGGGTTTAAACCGTCAAAAAATAGATCAATATTACCCCATGAGTTAGGTATATAATCAAAAATATTCCTTGATAACCGTGTAATGCTGGTTTCATACATTTCAACATTTTCATCCTCTTTCAATCTGAGACACATGAATTACCTCTCCATATTTACTTGTTGTTCATAAGGAAAATATTTTTCATGAAATATTTCTTTGAAATCCCTATATTCCGTTTATTCCATTTCCACCTACTCCTTTGTGAATTAAATTAAATTCCACCAGTTATATATATCTCCCAATAGATGAGAATCTAATATAAAAACCATATCTTGTTTGTTACATCCCAAATCCAGAAATATATTCCTGAAAGGACTTATCCACTACTCCTCTGTTAGTGGGTTTGTAGTCCCATAGAATAAAGGAGGTTGTTATTACATAATGTGTTTTAACACATCTCCACCATTTTGTGGATTACGATTCTTTATACAGGTAAGGTTAATATTCATAACCTAATTTAGTCATCCCAATATAGTTATAAGTTGCTCAACACCATTCATAGCTCTATAGCCAACATCATTATCTCGTATTGGAGGGAAATACCTATATGGGATATGAGAATTCATGTGGTTTCCATTCATTCCACTAGGTTCCATTTCTAAATAATGGAATACACTATAAATGGTTATGATTTATAATGTATAATCATAACATAGAAAAATAGTTAGCATAAATTTAAATCTTATCCATAATTAATATCATAATCATGGTTTCATTATGGAAAAATTTACATTTAATTACTTAATAATGGTTGTAAAGAAAATGTTAATTATATTAAATATATCATTAAGGAGTGTCAAACCAAGTGCATAGTAAGGCCCATTTTTATATACTAGGATTACTTGAGTCAAGACCTAATCTACTTGTTGGTGTTATTAGTCCTAGGTACATCTATTCTAGAACCACATCCACATGTATTATCTAGACCGGGAGGAATTTTCTAAAAAGATCCATATAATTTATTCCTTACCTAAATTCTAGGATATTATTGTATGTTTATAATAAAATATTGTCTTAGTGTTTTGTTCCCTCATCTAAATATTCTAAATCTAGTTTAAATATTTTCTACTGAATTTCCTCTAATACCAACTATGAAGACCCAAACCTAGTTTTCCAAAGCTGATGACATATTTTATTACAGTGGAATATAAACAATGATGTTTTATCCCAAAGGAATGAATGGTTTGTAACTTTGGAAAAGAAAATACATACATAAGTTCAAAATTACAACATGAAAGGAAATAAAACATAAAAAAAATCTTTTCAATCACACATAATCTCCGAGATTATCCTTTCATGTCATTCATTATATAATTCTTAACAAAATGAGGAAAATTAAACATGAGAAAGGGGGGATCTCAGATTCGCAGAATGGGTAAACAATAGAGAGGAAAACAATATAAGCACTAGGAGTGATGAATAAATAAAAATGCATGACTTTAAATCAAACTTGAGTATAATATTACAGGAATAAAAACTTATTAAATAATTCCATAAAACTTATCCATGGATATTACAGTAGTCAAATAATCACATGGAATATCAATTTTAAGTTTCATAATGAAGTAATACTGAATAATGATGATTTTGAAATATATTGTCTTTCACCTTTTAAGACATCTAAAAATTATTTAAGGTTCATCCAAAACCATATTGGAAAATAGGAAAGGCATCTTCCAAGTCCATATCGGTTTTGTCTCATGAGACCTATCGATGCATCGAGGGGATATAGTGGGCCCCCCACATCACTTACTATGTAAAATCCATTTTTCTTATGTATAGAGATTATTATAAATACCATATATCCTCCTACTTAAACTAAAATATTAAATCTAAATAACTTTCCCCAAAAATTATACATAAACACTAACCCTTTAGAGAAATATAGATAATGGTTTTAAGATAGAACATCCAATGCCAATCTAATTTGTAACCATTCAATAAAACATGTTATATGATATCAAAAAATATTAATCCCAATTATACATAATAATCTAAAAGAGTGTTTAAATATATGAAAATAGTCAAATAAAATCATTGAGTAATTCATGTGATAAATATTATTTTACTTTGAAAAGAAGAGTTATATTGGAAAAAATAATTGTATAAAACCATAAGTGAAGTGATATTGAATTTTCATAAGAAAAGAATTTATTTTAGACAAATAATGGATGATAAAAATAGATTATAGAGTTCCCCTTAAAATAGGTAGGAATTTGAGAAATTCCCTTGATTCCAGCTTCTATTTCAGAAAGAATTTTTGAAAGGTCCTTTTGACACATGTAACTTCAAAAAAATGGTAGATGAATTATGGTGGGTACATATATATAGAACATTCACACAGAGTATATGCAGAGTAAATAAGAATAAATAATAATTTAACTATGGTATGTAGATAATAATAGTAACCAAAATTAAAATGGAGGATCAGATACAAAACGCTTAAATTATGACCGAGTATGTTCAGTTCATGATCATAAGGTCCTAGAATATGAAACTATACATATTAATAAATTAATTAAGAAATTATTAAAAATTTACTTGATTTATTAAAATTATATTAATTTCATTTTTGATAATTTTTATGGGTTAAGATATTTAATATCACAGTTTGTGGGTTCTTGTTTCGTTAGTTTTCATGATTGGTTCTTTTGTATTGAAATTATTATAAAATGAGAATTGAATTCTAGAATTTATGTTATATGTTATCAATGTCCATAAATAAGTTTAAATGATCATAGAATTCATTTGGTTACTTTGTTTAAGGATAAATAATTAGATAAAATTTTAATGATAAATGCTTGGATTAATTTTGTGGTTGTTCGATCAGCACGAACATATTTTTCTTTAGAAATTAACAACATTTATAAATATTTATTATATAAAATTAAATATGATATATTACATATATTACGATCTATTAAATCCATAAAAATGGTTTCATGACAATAATTGAAGACACTAACAGATGTTGAAAACTCATCATCTTTGAATGTGATATATTAACACATTATGATAGTGTTTTTATTTATAGTGAAAAAGGAGAGGAAAGAAGAAATGATTATGAATTATTGAATTATAATAAAAATATAAAATAAATTTAAGGTATTAGAGTCATCAAAACATATTTGGTATAGGAGGTTAGTAAAGAAAAATATTGAAAGGAACTTCAATTAAAATAAATGAAATGAAAATAGGGAATCACCTCTTGAATTTATCTTCCTTGAAAGGCTCTATAGGGGAAAGGATTTAGACTTTTGAATAGAAAAAGGAATTCTTTACATGGAGAAGAGATTGGGAGAGGATTTTAGCATAATTTAGACAAGGTACAAGGCTTAAGAGGAGTGAAGAGAAGCGGGAGTGATTGTTGTTTTTATAGTGGAGAGAAGAGGGGTTTCCTATTATTTTAATCCTTATTTAGTTATTTTGGCTCAAGACCATGAATAATAATGGATACAATGACTCAAAATAGTAATAATTTCATGTGTGTTCATACTAATGGTAATTTAAATCATCCATGACTCATTAATGATGCAGAAAGTCATTTATTTATAATATTTCTTAAATTATCGAATTTCACTATTCACAAAAAATTCATGGATTTCTGGAAAATACCAAAAAATAACCCTACCCAGTTTTCAACATGTAGAATTAAAAAATGAAGTCCATTTTATTAGAATAATTTTATAATAATAGAAATTTATTTATTAATATAAAATAATTATATACATGATAAATACTTCTTTCAAATTTAAAACTCATTTCATAATACTCTAAAAAATTAACATATGTACCATAAAATTATGCTAAATTTATAGAAATTTTTTTTAGAATAATTTTTATGAAAATAAATTTTATTTTAAATAAATTTATTAATTTATATTTTTTATTAAGTAATTATTATACATAAAAATATCAACACATAGTTATTAAATTATAAAAAAAAATTTACACTCCTTTACTTATTGCCTAGATTTTATTTATACTCACTTGGGTGAGGTTACTATTTTAAAGAGTAAGTTATTAATCATTAGGGTAAGTTAGTATTCCCCAAAAATTAATGTTGATCCTATCAGACTCTAAATATCTTACTAATTGCAACTGTGTATGTTAGTTTTTCAAAATTTGAATCAAAGAAGAAGTGAAAAAATTTCTAACGGCTAAGTTATAACTCTCTCATATAAATATAAAATGTTTTGGTTTTTCATAGAATATGTATTTAATGAATTATTTAAGAAATTTTTTTTAAAAACTTTAATTGATACACCCTTCCTCTCTTATTAAGAAGATTTCTTATTAAATATTTTTACGATGAGGGGTTTCTAGAAAAGTATTTTCAAATATCAAACCCTTCATTTATATTCCCAAGATAAAATTGAATGGACACAATTTAATTTAGGTGTGGAAAATGTAATAATACAAAATTATAAAATAATAAAATTTAATTTAATTGATTATGAAAAATTTAACACCAAACATAATCAATCAACAAAATATATTTCATTAAATTTAATATCTTCGATAGGTTGTTGAAAATGGAGACTCGATCCTAAATGAACAGTAATATTGTATATCATTATAAAATATCAGTTAAATTGGTGGGTATTAATAGTAATAACTAAATTCTATAAATTATGGTTATGTATTGACTATAAATAAAATAATAAACATTTAAAAGGAAAATAAATGTCTTCTAAAAATTTTTTTTTTAAAAAAATTGGATAAATCACGCTTTTCCAACAAAATATAAAACAATATTTTAAAAATGTTATAAAAAATATTTGATTAATTATAAAAAAAATTAAAATCTGAATATAAAAATTCTCTAAGGTTTATTTTTAATTTAATTTTTCATAAACACATCATTTCTGATGAATAGTGAAAAATATTTATATTTATTAAAAACTACCTTTTCAATTAAATAATTTATAAGGATAAATTATATTTTAAATCGTTTTCATAGTACAATTAGTTCAATTATATTAAAATTTAACGAATTTTATTCATTTTAATCAATTTTATATTAAATTTAGATATTATAATCTTTTATACTTATGATAATTTTCTCCTTGGAAACTTGCTTTTTCATCACGCATAGGGCTGTAATTTTAAATTGGATCTTGGAATGTCTATGAATTGAATTTGTAAAAATGGATTAAATATTATTAGTCATACTAATTCATATAATATATTAAAGGTAAATAAATTTTTTCCATTATATATAGAGAATAAATTAAAAATTATTTACAGTGGTTAAGGTAAAAACTATTTTACTGTGGGTAAAAATAAGAAGATAATGGTTAAAATGTCATAAAAACAAGATGAATTTTTTTTACGGAAATATTTATACCTTATAATCTAAAATAATAAATGATTTCCCAGATTTTATATTTTTTATTTATAAAACTGATCTTTAATTAATTATTTTTTGAAATTCTATATGTGTCCTCTCCACCACTTGTAAAAGTCATCCTCTCTCCTCCCATATTCACTCTTAAAAATCCATTTTTGTTGGACAATAAATTCCTAAATAACTTTTTTAATCCTATTCCAACATCCTATATAAATTAGTTCAATCAAAAATCCATCATTGATAAGAATTTAGTGCAAACCTGAAGAAGTTGCCTGAAAAAGAGGTAGCATTCTAAAACGAGTGTTTATATTTTTGTTTGTTCTTACAAATCCTTAAAATATTATTAAACATGGAATATATAATACATATACTATAATTATATAATGGTATTTTGTTATTTCATGTTAATGATATATACACATCTTCTCCTCCATCAAATCTGAAATGAAACTATTAGTCGTGTGTACGGTAGACTACCACCTTGCGAACCAATGTAACTCATTTTCCATCACCACCATTCAAGGATAGATATAATTATGGTTTAAAAATTTTATATGATACTTATTATATTATTATAATTCATTAATTATAATATCTTATATAATTTCTTAATTTTCATTCCATTTAAATAATAATAATGTCCCTACGTGTGTACGGTAGACTACCACCTCACGAAGAGATGTGATACGTTTTTGCCTTATAATTTACATAGACTATAATAATGATAAATTTAATTAAAATAATATATATATATATATATAATTAAATTTATTTTTTGAAATTAATATATCACCTACTTCCTTACCATTTCACCCGTTATAGAAATGATAATGTCACTCGCGTGTTTGTACGATCCACTATCTCCACAAAGCGATGTGATAAATTACAAATGTTTGAATTTGAATAATGATTATCAAAATTTATCGAATGAAAATAATATTTATAACATTAATATAAATATTTTTTTATACATATCCTAAACACAATAACATGAGTTATCATGACAAAACCTGTATGAGAAACCAAGGCTGTTAAAACCTAAAATAATGAAAATAATGGAAGATCATTAACAAATAGGTGATAAGTTGTTATAAGAGGATCATATATGATATTATTAATATTAATATATTTTTTTATAAATTAATATGAATGTCCAAACAATTATACATGAGGTTAAATCTTGTTTAAATAAAGAAAAGTGTGAGTTATTGGAGTTTCTCTCATTTTTCATTCATTAAGGCACATTGTAATGTTTTGCACCTAATTTATTTTATATGGTGTATATATTCCCCCTTGGACATTTAATATCATGATTAATTAATAATTTATTTTATATTATATTTAAATTATAAATTTTTTATCCCATGGGATTTGACAAGGAAATTACCAAGTGGTAAAGAATTCCGTACCTCAATTTACTATAATTGTGTTATATTACATCATCATTTTCATTGATATACTATGATTATGCGTGTAATGATTTTTTAATATATTATTTTATATAACCACTTGTTTTATCTGGATTTACATTTTATACACATAATTTATTCAATGAGTAATTATCACATCAATGTTATTATCTTTGGAAGGGTTTATTTTATAATCTAATTTTAATCGAGATTATTTATGCTTGATTATCCATTTAAGGAAATTATTTTAGCATTTTATAATAAAACACTTTAATTTTTTTAGGATTTTTTATTTAGTAATTTTTCATGTAATAGTTCCACATTTCCACTACTTGGTAGTAAAAATGACTACAAAATATTTTTCATAAAATCCGACTTAATTTCTCTCTTCAGTCGAAAATTATTTTGATTCCAAAACCATGTTTTAAAAAAACGGTTTCAAAAATGTTTTTAACTTTATTAAGATGATTTATTAAAGAATGTTTCACCCATGTTTTATTATTTCATATATTTTTTAAATTAAAATTCATGTCATTATTCAAAGAAATCCTGATTGGATTTTAACGAAACAGTTAATGTAATATTTATGTTAACGTGTACGATATCTATAGAATATACTGCCACAATGTCCAAAAATTATTTAAATATAAATTTATCAACATCAGATGCAATTTTAAAATAAATTTATTTTCAAAATATTTTGTGAACATTCAATTTTGAAATGATATAATTTCAATTTAATAGGATACTTTTCCCAATAATGTTATTAAATAACTTTTTATTGTATTTATATTAATTATTGAAGAAAATACATTATTTTACTTATACACCACTAGGGATATGTTGTATTGACACCATCATTATTATTTATATGTATGTTTGATAAGAATTTTAACTAAGTATAGTATTGAAATTCACATTCTTGATTCATTTTTGTAGTCATTATCATTCCCATGAATTATCAATTTTCCTGTGAGCATTGAACATTAAATTCCCCCTAAATATATATATTATTTTACATGAATAATTTTATTTATTAAACTATTTAGAATTTCGACATATTGTTTTACGTTTGACGTTCCAATGATCAATACATCGATTTTCTAGTGATTTCTGAGAGGGAGATCCATTAGAGATCCATGGATCCAGATGATCTCTATATAGTGTGGGAGAGAGGAGAGGAGAGAGAGGATACATGAATTGTGTTTGGAAAATGCCCCCCTCTTCTATTTATAGGCCTCAATTAGAATACTTGGTATCGCCTCGTCGGCCCCAAATACTTAACGCACTATCAATGACAATTTAAGACTACAAAACGGAGCCATAAATATTATTATAATTTACTTGAAATATATTAAAATATATTACATTATAATAATTATGTCATTAACCTAACTCGATGCTCCCATCAATATTAATTTAACCTTGAATAATTTAATATTCATCAATTAGTATTTTCTCATTTATTTACTTTAAACTCGTAAATACATTTAATAATTAAATTCAATACTCATTATTCTAAACATGAATAATATGAATTTATTTATTTCATTGGTGATTTTTTTAATTTGGAAAAATCTCGGACCCCTGTGGCGGGGCCCACCATGTCCAAAACTCCTATTCAATTGAATAGGGAAGATTCATGAATACACTATTGTGCGTGACCCTCTAGGCCCATATATCAACAGCTGTGAATAGTATTCACTGACCAAGTGGAGTATCTAGAAACCCATCATGGCCCCTGGAGAAATAATTATTATCACAGCAGCGACAACCAACCTACAAACATGCACTGTGTAATATAATCTCTTTGTCTGCAAAATCTCATAATGCATGATGCACTCACATGTCATCACCCTTTTCTTACATTATAGTTTTTTGATTTAACTGGATAGATTTACCCTTGATTTCCATGGCCATGGTTTTATAAGGTACTCCCATCCATATCAATATGACCTGAGATATACCACTTCCATAACCCGGAAGCGAAAAATCCTTTCCTGACCATTCAACCAATGTCATGCCACCAATGACGCACCTGACAAAAACTAACTCACCACGATTTCATCGACATGGTTTTCATCTTGCATCAAAGTACATAATCTTGTGACATAAATTGGTAATGATATCAAGTCAGGATAGCATTACACGTCATCATAGATAGGAACATCCAATGACACTGAAAACATGTGGTGTTCTAATTGGCGGGTCAATACTCATGATCTCACTACTAAAGATTACCAAGTGTGAACATCATGAGAATAAGTCTCAGTGCTTATGAGACCCCATCACCTGAGGGTCATACATCTACTATGTCCAATTAGTAAGATGTATCTAGCCCATAGAGCATATATATTTAAGATTAATGTCATAGTATGTAGAGGTTCTCATTAAAGCCTGGGAACTGCAATAATCTTTCGATACGACAATTAATCTTTGGACATTATCATTTCAACAGTGGATGAATAAAATTATACACTATAATGGTAAGATGAAATCATACATATCTTACTGTATACACGATATGGTAATCAAAAGAACTGAACAGTTGGGTCTAGGGAACCCACAATTTCAAAACTCCCACTTGCACTAGAGCCATCATTCTAACCAAACATGTTAGTTACTCACATGATGAATATCATGTTTTGATGTGTTATGTCTTTATCAAATGGGTCTTCCATGGTTCAGCTGTGTCACTATTCTACTATAGCGATCTCATCCCTTTGAGTAAAACTACTCAAGAGATTGTATCATTTGTATATCTCACTTTTTTTCCACTATCATAGCTTGGAATATTGGCTAGTAAGAATATCATAATATGCATTATGATAATACTTTTCTCACTAGGTGCAATTAAAATAACTAGAACGATTCATTGCATTTAACTGTTTCATAGATATCTTAGAAGCTACAATGTACTCGGGTTTATAGGTATGGCCACCACAGGCTGATATGAGCTTGACTCGCTCATCGCCTTTAGGCTAACTACAATAGTAGTTCACATTTATCAATGGAAGACTAGTTCGCATCCCCAAAAACTAGTTTCCTTTCTTCTCCACTTACCAGGTACATATCTTTTGTACTTTCTGAAGTACAATTAGATTGTTCTGACTTCATCCCTTACAGTGCTCCTGGATATAACTAATATTTTCCTATTGTAAAATATACCTTAGAAAAATCAGTTCTCATATATATCATGGAATACATGATTGATCCATTGCTTCGACATATGGATTTAAACTCAACACATTAATCTATTCCCATGTCACAGACATGTCAACATGGTGAGATTATACCCTATGACATAGGCAACAATTTATCTCTTGAATTGTTCCAACAAGTATTTTTTCAATAAAATGTCACTATTTGTAAGATTGACTAGGACCAAGAATCCTATTGATTCTCCCACTAAACTCCCGTAGACACATGGAATCCTTTTTTTTCAAATGTGTTTTCTACGATCATGTTGCTTACATTAATCCTAAACCATATTTTAGTAACTTGCAACCTTTATTGGCTTTCTTTGACATGACCACCCCTTTTTGGGTGCATCGTATACACACTATCCACAATCGGTGGTCATGACATCCAATGCTAAAAAAATTGATCATAGATATTAACTATGATAAGTAAAAATCTAGAGGATTTAGGCATAACGACTTGGTCAAACCAATTGAGCCTTATTGGTACCAAGCATGTACTATCCATGGATTAACTTAATTGAATACCAACCACAATATTCAAAATAATATCCCCTTTTCACTTTGATAAATGGAATCTATTAATTGAATTTTAGTTAGTCTTTTCAATTTTAGATAATTTCCATATACTTCTTACTTGTAAGAAATATTAATCACTTTGAATGATAGATCACCAACCGTAGTGAATACAAAAACCATCACCATGGTTTTATCCTTCCAACACAGTATATGTCTTTGGAACATTCTATGTTCCACATGCTCTTGTGGAACTAGTTCCTATGCAAACTAATTGTGCATTTTGAGAATTGACTAAACACAAGCCAATATAGCTCCCACTATCTCTAATGGAGATGTACACCCTTATATAGAAGTTTAGTCTATTTCTTGACTACCTACTCTTCTATATTAGGGATTTTGGTAACATCCTAAACAACTGTTAGGATTATTACACTAAATGCATAATGTGCTTGTCTTGACATAAGTTTGTTTTTCTCCTAACAAAATCTTTTCATCCAAACACATGTTCTTGTGACATAATGGGTTTACATCGTACTATGACTCGTATGATATCCATTTTTCATTATAGTTGGAATATGGTTGTGGGATATCACTATTATTTTCAAAGAATTTCATAAGATATATTGGAATTTTCTGCTTGTTCCAACATTGATATTACTTACATCAATACTTTGATGTATAAAATGTGCATTTAAAAATTACTCCATGATGCATTTTGTTGATCAATGTTGATATGTAAGACTTCATCATCAATCCTCCCCATTAACATCAATGTCATGTTTTTGATAAGGTAATGTGCATTTAGGAATTACTCCATGCTACATTATCATAATTGATGAATGCTTGGTCGAGATATTCTTTGGTATTCCAACCCAAAGCAACTCATATGTCCTTACCATGAAAATACTTCACTTTAATATTCCTTAATTACATAAAATAATATTATTAAGTATATATACCTCTAAATTATACTTGGAATAGTTCACACTTTTGTGTTGAACTATTTCGAAAATCATTGTGACATACCGTTTTTTTTTCTAAAGGCTCCAATGTCCAAACTAAAAACATCGATAATACCAAAAGTATTTAGCCCTACCGATCCTAAATACCATAATTGGTATATTCATGACATCCATTTTTAGTATTACTGGAAAAGGAATTATCCTTCCACAACTCTGTATAAGTCTTACATTTTTATTCATAACTAATTGCCAATGATTCATATATCACTGAACTAGTGATTGAGTTTACCAAAAACAACATTCATTCCAAAAAGTGAATGAATGTATCCTTGCATCCAAGGACACAAGAGATTAATGTTTGGGGTTATACTCAACAATATTTCAACATGAATCTTTCACTTGGAAATTAAAGAAGTCGTGTACTTCTCACCACTAGCCTAGGTATCACCCTTTCACAGCCACTTGGAGAATACACCTAACTTCTAATAAATTTTCTATACTAACTTTTTTATCATATTAAAATACACATATGTTACCATCATATTGTATTTAATACCCAATTAGTAAAAGAGAAAAATTACATTGATGAATATGCCTGATGTAGAAGCGACAACTTGTTCTTTTAAATATGGTTATTGCTTTTAAAATTCCATAGTATTATTTTAAAATATTCTATGAAAATAACCTATATTAATACTTTATTAATTGAAGGATGCCACGAATGTTTCATTGGAATTAAATTCCTTCACCTTTTCAAATTTTCTATCAATTTATCCGCCATAATAATTAATGCTTAATCATATTTTATTCTTATTCCCATGTCAAACCTCACCTAGATAGGTAATAAAGAATTTACTCAATACTTGTTCATTTTGTAACTTAAAACTACACTTGATTAATGTGGTCAAAATGATATTTAAAGATCATGATGGATATTTAAATTTAAACATGATGGTGTAAACTTATACTTATTCATATCATTGCTTCGCTTTCTTCTTGAAAACTTCTCGGAGATGAGTCTTTATGTTATATCATCCATGTCCCGGTGTAACAACCACAACTGACAATGGATGTTGATGAAAGAATAATTATATAACTATCATATTATTTGTACATTAGTATCCTGTAAGAAATTTTCACACTCTCTTCATGAGGTAGTTTAACATTGTTTTGGACACTGACACCTTCAGTTTCCTATATCATAGTATTACGTGAACGCGCCTGTAATATTCACGGACACTCGTGTCACTGTGGGAATTTACTTTATCCATTATAATATTGATGTTTTAATCTTGTGGTATAACTTTCCATTTTTCTAAAAAAATTAATCTTTGCAGATGAGTGCCTTTTATCTAAATTACAGGTTTATACATTTTGATTAATTACATAATTCATTTAATGTATCCCACTATTTTATTGGATTCTAGGAACCCTCTGTGCTAGAATTGTAATATTCTGTCACTTGAGTATTCTAGTTGAAAGGATCCCGGAACCACCCCTCATAGTCTACAAGCTAGGTCTAAGCCACTACTTAGAGGGTTCTAGGTAGGATTTTGGTTGGCCAACCGCTTTAACATTTGGTTCCTTGATCTTTTGAGTGATGTCCCAGCTTCTTTAAATCAAAATTTGATTTACTCAATGCTTTACTCTAAAATGATATCAAGTTAGCTATGGATAATCTTTAATACCACTTTAGTAATGTCAACACATCATTATTATTTAGAATATCCATTAGTAAGAGTAACTATCATCTAAGGCATGACAGACACCTGAAACAGTTGGTTTTGTCCACATTTGAAAGAAGGAAGGCTTTTTAGACTCAATATATCTTTGAGGGTTTTATTATTTTAGTGTGATGAAATAAATCATTTTTTTTTAATTTTATAAGAACGTACTATGTGATCGTACTCAGAACTAACCATCAAAGAAATAGAAATTTCATCGCATCAGATGTTCATTTTATCATGCATTCTTTTTTTATTGTTATACTATGTGATCACGCAATAAATTACACATCCACAAAAATAATAAACCATGCAGGAATAAAATGAATACCTGACCATGAGCCGGTTCTAATGGTTGATCTGTTGATTGAATAACAGACCAACCACAACCCTATGGGTAAGTACATTTAGTCGCGTGGCTTAAAACTTGAAAAAAACCATCTTCTTATCCAATGCAACCAAATTTTGTATGGTGCTTCGCCGTTACCTGGCATAAAGTTCTTCATTTGTCATATCGTCATTATAAATCATTACTCACACACTAGAGAGTGGGTCTTGGGTTAAAAATGTACAAATATGAGAATGAGCGAGCCTGCCCTTATACATATAACGACTCTGAGATGACACACATATCACCTTTTTAATTAAAATAATTATTACATAACCACGTGCAATAATTAAATATATAATTAAATAAATAAACCACCAGGTATGTATTGGTCGGACACGATCTCATGATCATCCATATATGCATTAAACCTGCTTATATTAAATAAATGCAGAACTAAAAATTAAAATTTCATTAAAAATAAAATTGAGGCCATTAATTTTATTGAATTAAAATTTCCCTCTCATTTTAATTCAATATTAATACGTCGTTCGGTCCCATTTAATTAATTTAATTTTAAAACTAAAATTAAATTAATTAATTAATTTAATTTATCACCAAATAAATTAATTATTCCGCTTTAAATATAAAATAGAGTTAATATTTAATTAATTTAAATATGAATTGAAATTATAATTGTTAATTTAATTAACTATTTATCCAAATAAATTTACCCAAGCCCCATTTACCCCGAGCAGGGCCTGTATGGGTCATGGTGAACCATCGAAGGCCCATTCCAGGCAGCGCTGACCCTGTCCGCGGTTGTTCTCTATCGAGAAGATCCGCTAATGTTCGTTTCTGGCTGGACAGACCCGACCGGTCACCTAGTAAAGAAAATTCAGTAAGTGAAAACCAAAATGAACCTGAAAAAGGGTACCTCATGGTGGTGCATGGGTCTCCACTGGAAAGTGTTGAGGAGGTGTCCGGGGAGGCTCGTGTCAGGAGGTCGTGCATCCTAGGAGCTCGAACATGGAGGCATCGGGACAACGGTGCCTGGTGTGCATCTAAGATGCAGCCATAGGGCAGCCCGGTGCGCCACGATGTATAGGCAAAGGGCGGGGGGATTCAGGCTGGTCTCAGTGCACCTACAGGGAGGCGGTGCCTGGGAAGGTTCATGAGCTGGGGTGTTGTGGCCTGTAGGTGTGCGGCGCCTAGTGTGCTGCTCGGGAAGACCATGAGGTTTGGTCTGGTGCGCGGTTGTTGGTGCATTAATGGCGGAAGAAGCTTGCAGTGGGCGACCTACTGGTCCTAGGAGGTGGCACCAGCGCCTATTTCTATGGGGCTGAGCCGGAGTATGGGGTTCCAAGGTGGCTGCTATAGCACGGAAGAAGGGAGGAGGAGACCTAACAGAGGCTGCCTCATGATGGGTCTGTAGGGAAGACAAACGAGGCGGCCCTTTGGGCTGTCGTGCATGGAGGACGGGGGCCGCTCGACCCCCACAAACAAAACATTTTTTTTATTTTTTTTGCTGCGCCACCTGGTATTTGAGTCAGCCTCCAACCCAAATTTTTTTTCACAACCTGCACATGCAGGTCATCGCCCCCACACCCTTACTCATTTTTTATTGACTTGCACAGGTAGGTCTTCTCCACTCATTTTTTTATAAACATGACCCACTTGGGTCAAGGTCACCCATTTTTTTAATCTAAAGACTATATACTAGGCTTAGAGAATAATAATATTATTTTATTATAATAATATTATCATTATGATAAATTAAATAATATTATTATAATAAGATATTTTAATAATTATTATTATAATAATCCAATTTTATTAAAATAAAATTATTATAATGATAATAATAATTATGATTCTTAAGAAGAATCCGGTCCCAGAAAACACTATTCTGGTGATCGGAATTCCATTTGGGTGATGGAGCTCTTCCAATTTAAAACATCGGATTACCGAATATTGGTCATATGATATTGAATTGAGATATGGTTTGTGGAATTGGAACCAGAACGACGCCCTCTTCATTAATCAAAGAAAATTTATTTTATTTTTGCTAAAAATCAAAACATGCTACATCTGATACCACTTGTTGGAACCAGGCGTGCAGCAGAAGCTCCAAACAAGTGAGTTTCTTAAAAAATTTCCACTTTCGTTCGACGAGAACTTGCTGATGTCAGTGTAGAGCAGCCCGGTCAAAGCCGAGGACCACTTGTTAAGTGTTTGATGCACAAACATAAACCATTAAATACCTGGTTTAGATCTGAAGTCGTGCACGATGTCTGCTCGTCATTGGTGATCGCTGCTCGAAGAATCTGAAGCCAAATTCCTCTATATCATCCACTCGCGTATCAAGGAATTCGTGGGAGCACCGTTCGTCATAGTCCGGGTGCTAGTGCGGAATACCAACAATACCTTGGACGTTCTAATGATCACTGCATCGCTTTTCTAGCGATGCCCTTGAGAGAGATCCATCCAAGCTTCTTGGATCTAGAGAATCTCTCTTTAGAGTGTTGGAGAGAGGAGAGGAGAGAGAATATACAAGAATAGTGTTTGGAAAATTCACATCCTCTTCTATTTATGGTTCACAATTAAAATACCCGGTATCGCCTCGCCGGCCCCGAATACGTAATGCACTATCAATTAGATTTTATGACTACTAAACTGAGCCATAAATATTATTATCATTTACTTGTAATATATTAAAATATATTACATGATAATAATTAAGTCATTAACCCAACTCGTCGCTCCAATAAATATTAATTGAACCGTGAATAATTTAATATTCATCAATTAATATTTTCTCCTGTTTTTACTAAAACCTCGTAAATACATTTAATAAATAAATTCAATACTAATTATTCTAAACATGAATAATATGAATTTATGTGTTGCATTGGTGATCGTTTAACTTTGGACAAATCCTAGACCCCAGTGGTGGGGGCCGCCATGTCCAAAACTCTTATTCAACTGAATAGGGAAGATTTTTGAATGTGCTATGGTGGGTTACCCTCTAGGCCCTTATTTCAACAGCTATGAATAGTATTCACTGACCAAGGGGGGATCTAGAAACCCATCATAGCCCCTAAAAAAAGAGGGATTGTCACAACAACGACAACCAACCTACAAACACGCACTATGTAATATAATCTCTTTGTATGTAATATCTCATAAAGCAGGACCCACTCACGTGTCATCACCCTTTTCTTGCATTATAGATTGTTGAATTAACTGAATAGATTTACCCTTGACTTCCATGGCCATGGATTTAGAAATGTAATATCCTCCATATCAATATGGCCTGAGATATATTACTTCCATAACCTAGAAGTGACAAATCCATTCTCGAAAATTCAACCAATGCCAAGACACCAAAGACGCACCGGACACAAACTACCTCTCCACGACTTCTTCACCATGGTTTTCATTTTACATCAAAGTACGTAATCAGAAAACATACATTGGTAATGATATCAATTCAGGAGACCATTACACATGATCGTAGATAGGGACAGCCGATGACACCCAAAACATGTGGTGTTCCTATTGGCGGGTTAGTGCTCATGATCTCACTACTAGAGATCACCAAGTGCGAACTTCATGAGAAGAAGTCTCAATGCTTATGAGACCCCAACACCTGATGGTCACACAACTACTATGGCCAATTAGTAAGATGTATGTAGACCATAGAACATATATATTTAAGATTAATGTCATAGTATCTAGTGGTTCTCATTATAGCTTGGGAACTGCTATAACCTTTCGATATGGAAATTAATAATTGGTCATTACCATTTCAATAGTGGACGTAGAAAATTCTACCAATAATGGTAAGATGACATCATGAAACGCTTACTGTATACATGATATATTAATAAAAAACACTGGATAGATGGGTCTAGGGCACCCACTATTTCAACAGAAGGGGGATGTATATACACCGTATAAAATAATTATTGTTTATGACATCAAGATATGACTCAATGAATGGAGATTGAGGTGAAGTCCCTTACCTTGAGTATGACCTACCACACAAGTATTTATCTTCCTGGATAATAAATTAATGTCAATAATTTAATTAAATTTTCAATTTTTTCATGTTTATATGAAATTTTATTTCACTCATTACAATTTTGTATACAATTACTTAATTAATTAAGTGAACATCCGATATTTGGACCACATTCAGCTTATGTATCAAAATGAATGAGGTAAGTTTACAGTGGTCAATGGGACATGATTAAAATATTTAAATATTAATAATATTAATGTAATTATAATATTTATACATTAATTATACATTTAAAACTAATCATAAATAATCGTAATGAAAAATGATCCGATGTTACAATCAGGGACACGATAGGTCATACGTATGCATGAGTAACATTCTTGTTTTTTCTAGATCATTATAGAAGGATGGTAAGTAAAATTTATATTTATAGATTTATAATTATATCATAAATATAATAATATATAATAATATATAATTATATATAGAATACTTGTTATGTTAAAGGAATCACATCACTTTGAGGAGATGGTAGTCTACACGTATATAAATGAAATTATCACCGTTTCATTGTGTGAAAATGTAACAAGGAAAATGATATATTATATTTATAGAAAAGTAATTATGTCATGAATATCATATATATTTCATATATATATATATATCAAATGTTTTTACTAACTTCATACTTAATACATTTCATGTGATTTGACAATGAATCACATCACATTGAGTATGATGTAGTCTACATGTCCACAAATGACATTATCATATTTCCAAGAAATTAGAAGAATGATGTTATGTGTTAAATAAAAATTATAGAAGTAATAATACATCTTAAATATCATATATATCGTAGAAAAACATTATTTTCATCACAATTATCAACGATGAGATTTGGTAAACAAAAAAATGACAATATTTCATGGGGTGGTAGTTTGTCCTACACACACACAATGAGGCTTATAGAATGAGTGATGGGATTTTGGGAGATAATTCGGTCTGGTTTTTGATGGTAAAAATTATTTTACAGGTTTCAATAAGTAATTGGGGTTTATTTCCATTCTATAAGCGGGGTAATGGAAACACTTTGAAATTTTGAAAACAAATGTGTGCTCCCTAGCTTTTTAGTAGCCAAGAGGCTTCCATAACCCACAAAATTTTATAAAAGATGTAATATGGTCTAATAATGTATACAAAATTGGTGTTGAAAAAGTTAATGTTCATTTTTAAACATTGTGATTTATGTTTAGTCATTAAGTAAACTTGTCTTTACCTTAATCACTGTAATTAATTTTAATTGATTTCAATAATATTTTTTGTAAAAAATTATCATTACATAATTATAAATTATAAATTATTCAAAATAAAAATTTATAATCCATTCTTAAAAATTAAAATCACATAAGGGGTTTGAATTTATTTAAAATTAATCCCGATTATTGGATAAGATAACAGGTTTTTAAATAGAATAGTTCAAAATTTTGAAATGTTTTATATCCAATTTCACTATGGAATTGATTAAAATGATATAAAATAGATTTTTTGATATATTATTTAACTAATTAAACCTTGAAATCAATTTTAATTATAATTTATCTACATAAATAAATTACACAAAAATGAAATTTTCAATTATAATCTACTATCATTCACTATTAATCAATATTTTAATGTTCATATAAAAGTACGAAAAATAATACAATGTAAAAATTGATATTAATATTTAAAAAATATTTTATTTTTTCATATAAAATCAATAAAAGTTTTAAAATTATTTGTTAAAAAAAGTCTTCCATTTAAATGTTGTAAGAAAATATATTAGAAAAATTTATCTTTTTATGCTTAAAAATTAATTTATTCTTGGCTTATGACAATAAATGGATAGTTGATAATTTAATTTTTAAAGAATAATATTTTATTGTTATATAGTAGTACTTGAGCTTTCCTGTAACAAATTACCTCAATGGAACTCGATGGTTCTTGAAAAAAAGACGAACATGGTGTTGCGTATGATGTAAGATAAACTATGCATTCTGGGTAACATAATATATTAAAGAATGTAAATTAATTTTAAAGATTATATTTCATAAAATTTCTTGTTTTTACATTTCCAGGTTTTAGGGGTATCATCTGGCACTTATCACATGGGGAATCTTATCCTCATTCGATGAGGCTTCTTACACTTACTGCACAATGCTTCCTATGTTCATTAGAAAGGGTAATGACACAATTTATTATCTTGTAAAAGTATGTTCTCTGTATGTATTATGATTTGAGCTACCCAAATACATCCCACTTGTATTACATGGGGAATCCAATGTCCCTTAATAGTGTAAAGATGATGTTTAACTTCATGTACAAGGAAACTACTTTTGGGGATTATGCATTGAGCTTGCCATTCTTTCTTCCTTTTGTTGAGTAATGATGGAATCTAAACCAACAAATAGATAAGGGAATATCATTGGGGATTTAAACATGAGGTTGAGGCCCATCAGAATATTTTGGGGGCAATCTAATGATCGCTACTTGTGGAATATTATAGTAGATGCATAAGGAATCTCATGTTTGTCACAAGATCCATCTAGTTCGTTTCATAGAGATTATATTATAGATTAACATCATTTATTGAGGTTGATAGATGTTGTATCATGATCATGACATGAGACATCCTATGCAAGATACATAAGGCATCTCATTCATACCAGATGAGGAATCCTGAAATTTTCATATAGATTAAAATAATGTTTTAACACTGTATAGTGAGGGCTACTAGGTAGAATATTCCTTGTAATGGATGGTGTTGGACTTATATATGAGAGGAACTTTCTAGTTCAACCTCACATAGGATTCTACTGGAGGGGTTTTAGGATTTTCTTGAATATTATTTCAACTCAAGGTACCTGAGTAAACCAAGAGTGGACTCTCAAGTCGTGGAATGCGAAATGGACCAAGATGAGTTCTTCAACTCAATATATTTCACATATCTATGAGAATTAAGTCAAATAAATGCAACACTTAGGATAAGAGGTGGGTATGTATAGATCACAATATAAAATTTCAAAAACTAGCTGAATTTTTTTTGTGAGTCCCCATTTTCATGAGGGTCAATGATGGTAGTGATGGCCCCAACAAATGTCCTAGGACCATATCCTGATATTGATCCCGACCAGAGGTGAGAGGGAATAACCCCTATGGTATGGATCAAAAAAGTATGTTTTAGAACACTATTTTTTGAAATTATGCAGTATTTTGGGTGTCTGCGCACTATTTCACATAACTAAGAATTGTGTCACACAAAATTTGATGATTTGTGAAAAGGATTTTGTGTGATTCATGGAATATGATGATTATTTTTTGATAACACAATGGTACACAACATTTCAGTTCTTTTCAAATAGAGTTGGACTTTTTTTATAACGAGGATCTCTATGGTGAAATTTTAGAGAGAAAATATCAAGTAAAATTCCCACCATTAAATGAATTTGTGAATTATTTTAGGAAATTTTTATATTTACGGTTTGTTCAAAGTGTGTAACCTTGAGCTATAGAAATATACCTCTGACACACCACTCCTAGAGCTCCTCCTAAAAAATAATTTGATGGGGCCATATTTTGAGTAATTTGGGATCTATCAAGTGAATTATTGATGTATCACAACACTCCATGTGTTTGAGTTAAAATTCCTTTGTCTTTTGGAGGTAAAATCATGTATGTGTGGAAATTCTGTGCTTGACACCGTCTTTCTAATGCAACTAAGTTCCATGACTGTTAATGGGTTTCATACACTTTAATAAAGTTATACACAATTCCATAATGTTCTTCTATATCATCCAAACTATCTATTTTTAGAAGTCTAACATTAAATGACCATAAAATTGGATCTATATATCCATTTGGTCTCCAAAATTATTCATATAAAATCATGTGAAATGAGCTACACTCCCAGATGCATTCTTCTACATTTAGTTCATTCTTGAATAAATTTTTTAGTACCATCATATATTTAGAGTTTGAATTTGGTGAAAAGTAATTCCTAAAAACACATTCTTTAAATAATGTTATGATATTTGTAAATAATGGAAATTTGAGCCCAAAATATATCATTACCTTCATAGTTATTGATTGTATCAGGTCAGTTTCCTATGACATGACACTTCCAATGAATATCTCTAAATTTAAAAATGTTTTCCATGTTTCCCTCTTAATGAAATACTTAACTGATCATTGAAATTTACTAAATGAAGTGGTCATACCAATAGATCAATATCTCTCTTATAAGGAACAACCGATGGAAATTCTGTATTGTAGGGATAAAGTGTTACAAAACATGGTCGTATAGCTGATAAATTCTTTTATGGTGAAATCATTAAATTTTGTATGCAAAATTGGAAGCTGAGAATGTAACAAGGAATAATTATCCTCAATTTTTTATTTTAGTGTCATGTAATTTCAAGGGAGAAATACAAATAATGGGGTAGAATACAACAACATGATATTTTATTATATATATTTATCTTTAAAATAAATATATTTGATTTCTTTATTTATATAAAAAAATTATTATAAAACTACCATGGAAATATATTAAAATATAATTAAATAATTTTTTAATTCATAATTCCAACATTATCTTGGGTTGAATTTTCGTGAATTCTCAAAAAAATGTTTATTTTTAAGTGAATAATAAAAATAATCATATTTGTTAAATTTCCCATTATTTTATTTAAATCAAATAATTTAAAAAGATTAATTTAATTTTTATTACTTATTAAAGTGATATAATAATAATTTTATGTAAATTAGGATAATTTTTTATATAGTTTTTATATAATCCTACTTATAGGTTTAAAAATTCATTTTACTTGAAAATATTTTTTCATCTCATTAGGATGATTTATTTACATGTTAATTTATAAAAATTATAGGAATTTAGTTTTAAAAATGAATTCTATATTTTTAATGAAGAGTTTTATATTTCTTAACTACGAAACTTCTATTTTTAAGCATTATGATTAGTGTCCGTGGTAAAATGTACAGTCTCAATAAAGGGAAATTGAGAAATTAATGTTAAAACTTATGTGATAATGAATTAAAAATATATCCCAAAAAATCAATTATTTAATTGCATGAGTCTATTTCATCCATAATCATATAAAATTCAAAAATAGTTCCTTTTGTTTTACTATTTTATGTGGGCGGTGTGCGTGTGTGTGTTCGAATGTAATTGTACCCCAAAGCACATTATATATATATAGTTTTATTTTTTTTTATTTTTCGACAGTGGTAAATGAAAATAAATCTTGATTATAAATTATTATTTGAAATATAAATGATTCATTTACATCATGGTTTTTTATTGTTAAATTCTAGTGATCGAATAATTACCTTAAATTATTAAGAAACTGTTACATAGTATTTATTATATTAATAAAGAATTTGTAACATTATTTAAAAATATGAATTTTAATATAATTTTGATGAATTATTTAATTCCTTGAATTTTAGGGATAAATAAAACATATTTGTTTTTTATGTAGGATTATATTTGAATGTCATTTTCATTTAATTTTTTAAAATTAAAAATAAATAAATTGTGTCAAAATGACATTAATGATATTTTATGAAAATATTAGTTTATTATGTTTTTAAAAATCGTAAATAAATTAAAATTGATGATGGGTGATAATATAAGGAAAAAACTTCTATAAATTTCCCATTAATGGGATTATTCTCTTATTATGGTTACATTATTTTCTTTTTTTGTGTAAAAATGAGGTTATTAGAGAAATAGTCAAAATAGTTAACAAGTGTTAAAATAATGAGATATGCATGAAAAAATCACTTGATGTTATCCAATTATTAATATATGAGAGGATTTATAATAATAATCCTATTCTATTTGAGTTTTATAAAATTTGATTCAGTTAGACAATTAATATAATTTATATTAATTTTATACATTAAGAAATTCCAAGAATTCCCCTCCCCTCACTAATAAAGGGAACCTCCTGTCACTTTTTTTTACACCACTTGGTGAAATATAAATTTAAGAAAACAAAAAAAAATTATATTCTAAACATTCTTATACATTAATTAGAGGTTATTGTTTCCTAGAACACCATTACAATGATCTAAAAGATGGGATCTAAAGGAATCCTACTAAAGAATTGGTAATCACCATTAACAACTATTTCATGTTTTATTCTTCATATAATTCCTATAATTATATTTAAACTACAAAAAATATATTACTATTATATCATAAATATACTTATATGTTTTTATGATTTCAGTACAACCATTTTCCACCTATTAACTATCCTACATTCAGAGAAAACATTGCTCGTGCGTACTTATGACTTAATATATCCATGTAACAGTGTAATTCATTTTTAATCACCACATTATTTATAAGTATATAAAGATTTAAATAATGAATAAATATGTTATTTATGACCTAATAATTCTTATTTTATTATATTATCATATCAACCTTTTTACCTTCCAATCTATTTGAAAATGATAACGTCACTCATTTAAATGTGTCAATCACAACCTCCACAAAGTTATATGATTCATTATTTTTCCTTTTTATTTATATGTTAATAACTATATATTTAATTAATATATATGATATATAATGTATAATAATGATTCTATAATTTTTAAATATTATTTACATTCCTTTCATTCCATTCATCGAAAAGTGAAAACAGTATTCATGCGTACATATGCCTTTCTGTCTCCATGAGTGGGTGTAATTCATTTTTCAATATTTAATTTTAATAATATATATATATATATACATTTATATGATATTCATATCATGATTGTAATTCCATTAATTATGGAATCTTAATCAAAGTACATGTATCAGAACTGCTAAACTAAAATTCCCACCCAAAAATAAAGCATTTAACAACTAAAATAAAGATTATAATATAAAATTGTTATAAAATGGGTGATAAGATGTTATAAATATGTAATATATGATATTATAGATATTAATATGGTTTTTAATGTTATTATAAAATATATAAGTTCATTTTATGAAGGTCTATATCAATTTTTAAGAAAGTAAATCTTTAGGAAAGGCGTTTCTTAAAAAAATTCAATTCATTGGGTTATACTTCTACCTCATTAACTATGTAATACAGTGATTATGTGTCAAATGACCTTTGATTGTATTATTTTTTATTTCTACATGATATTTTTTGATTCCAAATTTTTTTATATAATCACATCATTCATTAATAATAATATCAATGATAAAATTTTTGTAAGTTATTTCATCTCAATTTGCATTCTATTGAGACGTATTCTGTATTGTTGACCTATTTATTTTAACAATTATAATATACTAAATAATTTTTGTTTTTAAAATTAATATATATTTATTAATATTTATTAATATTTTAATGCAATATTTTTTATTCGAGGGGATACAGTTTATAAGTTACCAAAGAGTTAATAATTCACTTTACAAAATCACTTTTTTGGGATTTATATTTTGTTTATTAATGGAATATAATAATATAACCGTATTAGATATCATATATTTTCCTATCCTCTATATATTTAATTTTTTTCCATATTTGTTTCCTTGTTTTTCACAGTTTGGAACTTTATTCAAGAAAATAAATTTCATAAATAAAAATATGATCTTATTTCTATCATAGCCATGTATATTTTTCTTCCATGTCCATATTTTTTAAAATTGTATTACAAAATTCCATTTCATTTACTGAAATGTTTTATTTTTTTAATTTAATTTTTTTTAAAATTTTAAATTTTTTAAAGTAATACTTCTAATGTTTTACTATATTTTCATTTTCAAAATTGTTTATAAAAATTCAAATGTAATTTTTGTGTTGTATACAAAATTAATAGATTTTCCCTCAATAATTACTAATTTTCACTATTTTTCTTATTTTATAAGTTTTTTATGGTTTTAAACTGAATAATATTTAATAAAATATTATTTTAAACAAATAATTTATTTATAATTAAGCTATTATTATCCATGATATTGATATATTAATATTATCCATGTATTAATTTAATGTTCAAGTTGTTGATTAAATAGAATTTGTTTTATTTATTTACATTTCTATATTGTTTATTCATTATTTACTCATGATATATTATATTGTATGATACTCTTACTGAGTATAAAATATCACCCTGTATTTTTTTCCTTTCCCAAGGATATATAAATGGATATTATGAATAAAATTCATGATGAAATAGTATTTCATATGCTATATATTTTATATTTCCAATATAATTTTGTAATCATGTATTTATTCCCTTTTCAAGACTACAAAAGTATTCAGCTTTTTGGGATGTGATCACTTGTATCTTATTCTATGGTAATATATTAGACACCAAAAATGTCTTATTGGAGTTGTGATTTCAACAGATTCCCTTTTACATCAACAATTCCAAGTAAAAATATTAGAGGGTGGTGTATCAAAGTTTTAATCATATCATCAGTAAAACTGAGGAATTCAACATGGATGATTTGGTTTTCAAGTCACATCATTTCCAATATTACTTCACAGACCTAGATGTTGTATCCTGTAATAATTTATCACATAACTACAAGATGAAGCCAATAATTTGAAACTTTACGGAAACAACATGAAAATTTATTGGCTTCATGGTCCATCAATGTGGACTTGAAATTAACATTGAGAAAACTAATGAAATGCATGATATTTTAACAACCAGAGACCAGTACTCCAAGATCTTATGTACAAATCATAAAAATCACATTCTGTATTTGAAACAGATAAATATGACCATTTTTTTCAATACCAAACATACATTGTAAAAGTGAAATATTTTATCACTTACATGCCCAAGGATATTTTAGTTTTAGAGTTTTAGAGAATTAAAAAAATTAAAAACAAGGGTATTTAGAAAAATTGTTTATAAATATCAACAAAATATTCTATTATTCTCACCATTTCATATTCCAAGATAATAATTGAACATTTCAGATAAAATTCCTCACATTTGAAACCATTAAAAACACAGATAAGTTTGAATTATTTTTCCTAAACTAGGGAAAATGAAACATAAGAAAGTGTGATACTAGATTCATAGTAAGTTTATGAATGGGAGAGGTTAATTAAATATAATATGAAAGAAAATAATATAAATACAGTTATAATATCATTACAATAACTTGAAACATTCATTACAAATATTAAAATGATTCTAAACATGATTTATGCCATTAAAATTTATCATTTTAAAATACATGAATTGTAAGAATGAAAAATAATCATAACTCAGTAATGAACCATTAGTTCATGTCATAAATATTTTTAAAACCATTATAAGTATAAAAAAAAATTAATATGTCATGTTTAAATAACAATACCTTTGTATTGGGAATTAATACCAATTTCCCATTAGGGATCATGCACATCAAATTTTATCTTATAAAAGATTAATCACTTTGACTTGTCTCCCATAACGGATCGAACACATAATTTTTTTTACCATAACTATCTCCTAGTGTTTAATAAATGTACCAATTCATTAGAGGGAGATAAAACTCCCACCCTTAAAATTATAAAATCCATACATATTTGTATCACAAGATCATAAATCATCCACCATATCAGAACAAAGGAAATGAAATAGATTTCATAAACATTTCATTGTGGTATAAACCTAGGACGCATGCTTAATAAACATTTCTCCTCATAATAATAATATATCCAAATAAATAATAATAATGGTATCCATATATCATAAACCTAATAAATAATATGTCGAATCAAGGTCTGTTATAGTAGATTAATATAGATACCATTAAAATATCATGAAAACCCTCTTGATGAAAAAAAAACATTTCAATGTTAAAAATAACTTTTAAAAATCCAAAAAATGTACATGTAATAAAGAAAATATTTTATTTGAAATGATTTAGGTAAATTTTTAATGTAATCGTAAAATAATTAATGTTTCTTGAGGGAAAAAATTATGTTCATTCTGTATATATATAAAAAATCCATTCAAATTTATTTTATAAAAAGTCAAAAAGTTACATGTTCAGAAAATGATAATAATATTCCCTATAAAATATTTATTATATATTAAATAAGGGGTTAAAATATCTTCAAAATAATATTATAATCCTGAAATTATTCTTTATAACATTTTTAGTACATATGGATATAGAAGAAAATATTTTAGATCAAAGACAGAAATGAATTTGATTTTTTCATAAATACAATCATGTGATCTCTTAAGTGATTAATTTTCAGAAATAATAACATCGTTATGAATAACTAAAGGATAAATAAATGAAATTTTATTATCTTAAAAGTATTATATAATTTCATCAACATAAATCCATGTATTAAAAATCCCTATTGAAATATGATTGTAAATTAAATCCCTTACTAGTTGGGTGTCTTTTGAATCCTAAGCCCCACGCAAAAACTAAATTCAAATGAATCTTTAAATAAAATGAATAAAAATAGATTCATGATATGATATATCAAATGGGTAGTATATACAACAAAAAAAGAAATCAGTGGTGAATATAGTATATATCTCATAGAAGTAAAAGTGAAGCAAGATACCCTTATATTGAGTTTTCCTTACTTCAAATGCACTTTAACCACCAATATTAAAAATTTTAATTCATTATAATTCTACACCAGAGTCATTTTCATACTTATAATATCATATATATTCCCTTTTTAATATTTCAACACTCTATTTTATCAATTATTCCTTATTAAAATTTATATTTTTTAGAGTTAATTATTTCATTTATCATGAGTATTTCAGTTAACTAGTTAGGGTAAATGTATATTTATCAAGGTAAAATAACCTAAATTATATAAATAATTATATATATAACATATATTTTCATTATATACATATTTAAAGTTATATAAAATCATTTATAAAAAAATAATTAAACCATTAATGGATATTTTTCAACATGTGAAACAAAATTAAGGTAAGTATTGATTAAAATTAAAATTAAAATTAATATATCAAATTATTATAAATATTAATAAAGTTAATCCTAATTTCCATAAAAGTATAATATAAATGAAAAATAATCACATCACTTTCTGGAGGTGGTAGTCCATATTTACAAACCAACAACGTTGTAATTTTCCATTGGATTGGATTTTTATAATACAGACATGATACAATCATTAAAGAATTATAATTATGTGATAATTGTCATTTAAAAATATTAAACCCATCATAATACCCATTCATAAATCATGGTGATGAAAAATGAATTGTATCGCTATGTGGAGACTGTATTTCAAACATATATACTAGAGATGCATTCACATTTCATTTGATGGAAAAGAGGGTGTATAATGGTATTTTCATAATATTATTAAAAATTTACCCTATTTGTGAAAAAATATTTTCTTTTTATTTTATAGATACTATAAATTTAGTTGAAGTAATGAAGAGTATAAAAGAAATTTATCATTTATAGAAATTACCTCTTTTTTGAAATGAGTCTATATATCTCTTCTAATGGGATATAGAGTTGTATTTTGGGATGAAAAGAACCTACATAATGTCAATGGGGAACATTATAATATAAATCGATATTTTTTTTGATATATAAGGATATATTTTTTGTTAATAAGTGATGTGTGAGGTACCCATTTATAACCGAGTTCAAGGGAAATTTTGAATTTTCATAAAATATTAAATTATAATAAGAGTAATCTTGAGAAAAAATCCAAAAAATGGAAATTTATATAAATATAAGATATAATAGGATTGTAATACCATAAATAGTAGAATTTAGAAAAAAAAATTATGTCATTTTAAACCTTTTCATTCTGATATACCCTTATTTAACAAATTTTAATGTTTACTATGTTAATACCTTTTTTCAATATTAAAATGTATTAATTTATACTTATACGGTAAAAATATAACCATAAATTGAAAATGTAGGACATTTTAAAACATATAATATCCACCTTTTATTATTTAATGATTTTTAATGTTTTTAAATAATTTAATAAAATATTATTTTGATAAAATATCATAATTTAAAATTGTGATACTATTAATTTCATTTAACATTAAATTCATAAGGATATTAGAGGAATTAAAATTAAATGATTTAAAACATCCCTAAAATTCCCTATATGTTTTTAAAATTTTTGGGTTACATGAACTCATTCAAATTATATCACTATTTAAATTTTTAAAAACATTTATTATATTTTTAATTAAATGGAGAAATACTGCATTGGTATTACATAAGAAATTAAATTCATTATATAATTATTAAATGATTAAAATAAAATTATAAAATAAAAATAATTTTATTTATATCAGAATAGACACATACATTATTTCATAACTTACTTTTTCCCTATTTAAACACATAAGAAATATTAAATGCAGTGAGAGATACATTTTGTGACTTTGTTTGATTTCAATAATATGCGATTCATTTTCACAAAAAAACAACCATTAAACAACCTAATTTACAAAGTAATGTGTTAAAGGTAAAATTTATTTCATAAAATATGAATTATTATTAATAATCATCTCCATATCACATAATTTTTATTTCGATTAACCAGATCTATCCATTCATGAGGTGATAAATTTAATCACATTTAGTATTCATATTGATAAAAAATTATAGGAGAATACTTATCAAATTTTATCCTAATTATTATAAATATTTAATTAATTTTATATAATTCAATACCAATAAATTGTAGGAAAAAATTTAATTTAAGTTATTAAAATATTAAAAAACTGATTTTAAAAAAATAAATAAATTTCAACACAAAATAAATGATTTATTAGTATTCCATGAATAGTAAAAATATTATAGTAATGTTTAAACAAATTACGTATTATAATGTATATAAATTTCATAAAAATTGTTCACCAATAATGATCAATATTTTTACTAATATAAAAATACATTATGCACATAAAATAGTTTTTTCAAAAAAATGCATTTTTGTTTTAAAAAAGTTTTTATATGAAATAAATCATATAATTTCTTAGATATAAATTAATTATATTATATAAAATATAATATAACTAATTTTACTTTCAAAACATTTTAAAAAAATGGAACTTTGCACATTCTTGAAACAAAAATAAATATTTCCATAAAAATCAATATTTTTCACTATTCACTTGAAAATCAATCATTCTGAAGATTCTTAATCAATAAACATAATATAATTTTAATATAATTATTTTAAAAATTATTTTCATTTTTAAAAAAATCTAAGATATCCATAAATTAACCATACGATTTTCTTTCAAAAATAGATAAAAATATTTTTTAAGAAAAAATATTTTTGAAGAATAAATGACTTTACAAAAAATAGATTTAATATTTACTAATTATTGCTCATTTTCTTATTTAATTGGATAATTATATATATTCTATAAATTATTTAATACTATTAATATCTTCTAATTTAATTTTTGGTTTATAACTGTCACAAATAATAATATTTTAATATTATATTTTGGTTTGTTTAAACTAAGTCTTGTGTGTAACATAAGCTATGGAGGAAATAAAATTATTTAATGAGAAATAATTTTTAAAATATTAGGTTATTAATAATATTTAATTCAAATAAATCATTTAGAGTTGATTGGACCTCAAGGTTTCCTCTCCCACATTGAGTTCTTCATTGAAAACCTCACTTGAAAATGTTTTCCTTCATGAAATAGATGAATAGTGGATAAAATTATATTTGGGATGAGTATTGTCAAAAATATTATGATGATATTAATCATTATACATTTCTACCATTGATTTAGATGCCACATAGATAAGTTAAACCTCTTATCCTTAATGTTATGACCATTAAGTGATCCCTTCATACCCACCTTACCTAGTGAAATAATATTGGAGAGGATAACAACCTAATTTTATCTTAGTAGTGTATTTTTGGAGGGTAAAAATTGATTCACCAATATCAAGAAAAGTAACCTTTCACATATATTTTTGGTATAAAGGCTCTTTCATTTTCCCTAATACCATGAGACCCAGTTTATGTCTCTTATGGATCTATTATAATATCTCATTAGTTATCATATGTTGATAAGAATATTAATGATATGGTTTGTCATATTTCATTAATTCATCATCAATATTATATCATTAAAGTAAATAAAAATAAAAGAATATATATATTTTCTATCAGTGCATCCAACTTTTTAAGAATATCCATTGGTTGCAGAACACTCTTGTGAAGAATTGTTCTCTATTAATGAAACTTTATATATATTAGAAATGTATTCTGATTTTGATTCCTCATGTATGATTGGGAAAAGGATGGGGATATAAAGATCAATTAGGTTACCTTGGGGATTATTTACATTTGTTTATTGAAGTAAAATTTATATTAATCCTTCCTACTCTTGGTGGGTTGAAAAAAATATTATATGGAGTACTAATATCTCATCATATGTTTGGAATTGACTTTACTGATATTGATTCCCCAATAAAATTTCAAAGAAAATTCATAGATAATAGTTAGGAAAATAAATTGATACGATATAATCAATAAATAGGAGTTAATAATTCTACATGATTATTTTTTTGGAATTGATTTAATAATTTTTTTCATAACTAGTTTTATATCACATTTTACATTAATTTAATTCTCAATTAGATACACTTGATAATTTATCATATACCCTCAAAAATCCATTTTTAAATTTTCCCATCTAAAATATGGGAGCCAGGATAAATTATTGATATGTGTATTATATTTATTTTTATTCACTCATTAATGTAATTTCTATGTTAATGAATACTCTATATGTATTAAGGGCCCAAACATGAAATATTGTGGGGCTGGAAAAGATTATGAAATCATTTTCTAGGAATTTAAACAGGATGGCATAATCAATTAGGCCTTATGAAAAAGAATGGAGTGGTCTTTAGTGGAAGGTATAGTAAAACTATGTAATGTGGAAATTATAATGAATATAATGAACGATAAAATGGAATGGGACATTATTGAAGGAAGATCCTTGTCATCTAGATTCATGAAGTATAGGTACGGATCGAAATGGTGAAATTCGGGTCATATCATGGGTAAATTATCTAACCTAGAAAGAATAAGGGTCAACCTTTTATAAATTTTTAAGGAGTATGAGTGGTTGGTGGTCAAGAGATGTGAAATAAATTTTTAGAATGATAATTGGGTATGATTCCATTTGTATATTCCTAGATGACCAGTTATGGAAATTATCCTTCATCATTCCAGTTTACACCCAAGAGTCTTATCAACCTCCTAGGATGAGGAGAAAAATATTATTTTTGGATATGATATTTCAGGTGGACAATATGAATATGTGTGATTACACATTTTCATCTTATTTTAACATCATCTCTTAAGACAAAAGCTTGTAGATGAAAGGAAAAAGGGATTTTTCTGAAAGAGAGACTGAAATATGGTGTGAGAAAATACTATTGAAAATGATTTTTTCTTTTTCTAAGAGTCTACAATAGAGAAAATAAAACTAGGAATTTTTTTGAAAGAAATAGTGTGTAGTTATCTTCCCATGCCTTATGTTGTGAGAGTCCGAGCATTGAAACTACAAGGATTCTCCTTTTTTAGAATCAATGTGTTACTTTTTCTTAAAATTTTTTTAGCAAGAAGTTGGGTTTTTTCTTTATAGGGTAATAACAAAAAAACGTTTTTGTTCTCCCAGTTTCATGAGACCGAACATCGATCACAACCTGTCTGGTTTTGGGGAATTACCTCTGCTTATGTGTGTTGGGTTCTGTGGGATATTTTTAATAGTTTAAGATAATGTATGAAATGATATTTTTTGTTTCTTAAATTCCACATATTGTTGTTGATATAAGAATATATTATACTTCATCCTATAGTTAAAAGATTGTCTCCAATTACAGGATGATCTGCAGGTCAGTGACACCATCAGAAGGCTGGGATCTTGCTCTATGAAGAAGATAGGGCAATTTGAGGCACCCCTATATTGGTTTTACACTCAATGCGGATGTATCCTTCAACAATGTTGTCATGCGAGGATGAGGCATAGTTCAAGATAATATGGGTTCAATTTTTATCATCTTCACAACTTACTTTGGGCTAGGTAATCCCATTGAATTGGAAGTTAAATCATTACAAACCTCAAATGAGTCTAACTCCATACTTTTTTATAGTTCCATAAGAAGAAATTATAATGTCCCATGGTCTATGGTGCATGAAATTTAGAAGTGCAGGTCCCTTATAGTAAATGACAAGGATATTTATAACGCATGGAGGGTGAGGAAATTCATGGAAAACAAGCTTTCAAGGGAGAAACAAGTGGTAGTACAATTATATTTTGTTATATAGTCTCTCTTCCAAATGATTGTAATATAAATGTAATTGATTATTCCCAAGGTCATCATCACTTTATACCCCTAACTACAATATTATAACAACAATTAATTTTATAGTGATTACATGGATTAAATTTATGTACATGTGGTCACCTCAGGCCAAATAGAGTCATCATCCTCTATATTTGACATAATAACCAACTAATTGTCTCCCACATAGAATAATATTGATCTATAATGGTGATAATTCACCAATTATTATAAATTGTATTACAATATTATTCCTAATCTTCAATAAATTCCACTATAAGAGAAGATTTTATGGGATTCTATATATATGAAATGATGGAAGAGATACCCTCACTATCATGCATGAATTCGATACTAGTACTTATGATTCTCATCAAATGAGGACCACGATATTCCAATATATTTTGATACATGGTTATTTCCAACCATTAATGATGTATTCCCATATAGTTATCACCAAAATGTTCCATTTATGTTAGAAAATGATAATTTCTTCCTTCAATTCCTGATGTTATTATATTCTACCACATAATCCTGTCCATTTTCGTTTTGGTGGATATATTCCATGGATCAATACTCTCTAGCTATTATACGGTAGTTAAAGATTACCTTTAATTCTACTAAATTATTTTATCAATGTTTTTAATTTATACCCTTTAAATAAGTGGCAATAAAGGATGTGATCAAATTTGTGAATTTTAAAATTATCACCATATTTATAGTCACTCACATAATATTGATAGAAATTAATAGTAATTTTTGTGTGTACAAGATAAAAAGGTTATACAAGAATCATAACATTTATTCCAAAAAAACTCATATTACTATTATATGGATGTATATGGATAGGTAGACTCATTCTATAATAAATTTCCAAATATCCTTTATAAAATAATATAAAATGATTAAAATTCTTGACCAAAAAAATCATTCATGTTTTATGGGATTATCACACCACTACCCAATATTATAGAAAAGAAACCTCTTATTCACTGGTTTACGGGGGAAAATAATCATTTCCCTTTGATTTTAAATTACCTTCACTTCACATATCGATTTGTGATCAACTGACTGAATGAAAATGATCATGAATATTTCCTAGAAAATGGGAATTACTTGATGATAAAATTATTATACACCACACATAACATTATGATAAACAAACAATTTTTTTCAAAATCATTTTAAAAAAGGTTTAAAATTTTGTAGTTTGTCCAAGGTGAAAAGGTGTTGGCCCTTAGAACTTCGATGATATTAGGGAAGAAATCCTCAATGTTAATGAAAAAATGTGATGGACCATACATTATACACATGGCCTACTCTAATGGAGAATAATCCCCAACCATAATGGATATACAATGTATCAAACCACCCAAAGTTGCAAAATTCCTAAATTAATATATTATATGACTCTAAATGAAGAAAAAACCATCACTACATGACTCAAAACTACATAGTAAAAGTTACTCATAAAAATATATTAAAATATAATATAAAAGATCAATCCTTCATGACTTATATCCAACGTGGAATGGTCTATTCCATATTTCCAAATCTTATTACAAGATATCTTGATCCATGAATGAGTTTCCAGTGTATGGTCTCCTCATCCATATCATGTTCCAATCAATAACCCTATACTTGGATTAATAAATTCCCCTTCCTTCAGAAACTACATGTATCTTGAATCCAATTATTATGAGATACATGGTGATTTATGGACTATTATTCTGGTACAAACCATAATTATTCTTTTACAGTATATTCCTTACCATACTATGTTGTTTAACCCCTTACCAAACCATGTATAGTTTTGTTCTTCCTTCTCTCACCATGGTTTCCATTTCTACAATATCATTTTCCCTCTTATGCATGTTCCTAATCAATATAGATACATCACTTCATAAATATTTATACGAATTGACTCGTGATATTTTAGGATATGTAGTGAGGTTTAGATTTCCTTTCCAAGGCCTATATATAATTTCCACTACCATCCAACCACTCCAATCCTATAATACCTTTATTCACATAGAGTCATTTGACTCAACAGTATGACGATAATTTTTTAAATAACTACATGTGGATTGATTATTATTTACATAGGATAAATAGTGAATCACAAACCGTATATCATGGGTCCAAATAAAATCATACACCTATATCTATTCATAATCTCACCCTAGTGAAGTGATCTTTATTAATTCCCGATAAGCATTATCCTTTATCCTCTCAATAGGGTTCCCATTTATGTCATCCAACTTTCTCACCTAGTATCTAGGATATCTTATTTAAATTAGGTTTTACTCCAATAGCCTTATTCTAGAAATATAATCCTTATATTCTCACCTATGAAAGAGGTAGATATATGTACATGCTACACATACAAGAACTATGTGTGAAATAATTCTTGTAATTTTTTGATATATATAGATGTATCAATGTCCTATATTGCACTTATCCAAACATCATCAACCATTTTATTTATCCATTAATGCATTGAAATGATCTAATTTTGGCCAATTTCAAACCATATTGTTTTAATTACCCGTAATATACCCTTTACCATATATTATACTTTGTCTCTTGAGTATCAAGATCACGAAAAAACTCACATAGTAAATAGTAATTAGTATGTCTAATTACAAAGGAACCCTTTTTTCTGATAACATATGTTACACATATATATGGACCGCCTATAAACAACCACATGTATGATAAACCCAACTATCATTAAACACATTATAGTGTAATCTATCATTCTAATGCGTTTAAAAAGCATCCCCGATGTACCTATTAATGATATGGTAATAGAACCATTATTTGAATTCGGTCAACAATTACTGTATAAATTTTGTTTAAATAAATCATATACTAATTCAAGCTACTCAATTTGAAATTTACATCACCAACTAGCCCAATTTTTAATGGTTTCAAAATAGTTCTGATTCTTAATCCTCAATGGTATTGTTGAGTTTATATCACCTTGTGGTTACCAACGTTGATGTTAGATTCAATAAATGATGTATGACCATAAAATAATTCTATATGTGGTCCATATTTCAAGACCTAAAATTTAGGAAGGAAATATACATGGTACTTAATAGGTTGAGAAATCAAAAACCATATCCTAAGAAAAATCCAAGTTTCTTCTTACTAATCTTTCCATATCTTAGGATAGATTGACACAAAAGAGGGGGGGGGGGTGAATTGTGGCCTTTGTTTTTAAATTCATTATCTTTTGGACTCAACCACTTGAACCTATTAAATTTCTTGATCCATTTAATATTATCTCAAAATATAAACATATATAAAATATTAATATTATAGAGAGAAACAAAAATGATTTATAAGGTTCAACATAAAATCCTAATAATTATCATAGTGGTTAGGTTACCAAAATCAAATTCTTCAATATAGGCAGAAGTTGTTACTGTATAATTTTTCTAGTCACCCAAACTGCCATATTCTAGTAACTAGTTAGACACCCTGATTAGAAATATCCTCTTTTATAATTAGTTAGTAACCCAAATTGTAATATGCACTTCAGTAATTGGTTATACCCCATAGTCATAAGCTCTTATTCTTTTTTTCCATTTGTAGAAAGACTTCCTTATGATCCAGGATCTATATACAGTAATATATCAAGATATTCCATCATAATTATAATTTATAAATAGGTACTATTGAATAATTATTTTATGTCAAGGTGTCCAGGTCATCCCAGAAACATGAACACCTAACTTTCTCAAAACTCCAGTTCTATATAAGAACAAGTTCTCTTAAAGACATCAAATACCTGAGTAAAATAGGACTCTACTTCTTTGAATGAATTTTGGGTTTTTAATCCTTATCTATCTTCAATAATTTTTTAATTAGTCTCTCATAAATTCTTCAACATGATTATTTTAAATTTATCAATTATTGTCAAATTATTTCTATTGTGACCCTACAATTTCTTACATGAGTATTACATCATTTTAAGATAAATCACATAATTCTGATATAGTATAGGATCCCAAGGTTTTTTTATTGTGAAAATTAGACTCAAACATAACTTTTAAATAATAAAAAATAATATTTTATTTAAATACTTATTCATTATCTTTACAAAATCAGACATTCTTCTTTCTACATGTAATCACCTGAGGATATACATCAATTAAAGTGGTGAGTTATAGTCCCAACAAGTGGATGAATAATGGAAATAAATCAATATAACATTAGTGAAAAAAATTATCAGCATATCATAATAATCGTATCATCATTATAATTAATGTGAAATATTTTAAAATAACATGGAATGCGGAATATGCCTAAAAAACATCATATAGTAGTAGTCAAATACTACAAATAGTTGTGAACAAAGATATGTCATGTTCACACAAAATATATGGCCATAGATAATAATGTCATCATTGTCAAAAAAATAGAGCATAATCTTAATGTATAATACACATAATATCATGAGATACATTACATTACCCAATGAATTGGAGGGATATATATTATGGCCACCCCTATAAAATCATAATATTAACATAATTATGCATGCCACATAGAATTTATAACAGTTATAGTCCTAATTTAACCCATTTAAAAGAATGGTTTTCATAAATATGTATTAATAAATAATTTCATGAAAACCCCTGGGGTTCCAAAATGAAAAAGGGCAAACTTATTTGTCATAAAAATAATCATTTACGTGTGAACAAGAAATTGATCAGGTGGAATAAAAATGTGATTTTTCAAAAGAACTGTATTTTTGGGAGAAATTTTATTTGGATTATAAATAAAGGTGGAAAAAATTTATCGCCAAAATAAAATTGATGAATAGTGAATATATTTTTAATGAACAATAAAGGAATATTCATACAAAAAATTATATGAAAGAGGGATTTCCTAAAGAAATGGTGTTGGGTTTGAGATTACCCTTACCTTAAATCATGATTTCTTTTATTTCTTTTCATCCTTCTGAAATCTATTATAAGGTTTATTAAAATATTCAACCGGAGGTGTATTATATTATTTTATGGGACTATTAATTATTTATAACAATTGGGTTATATTTATTAATTTTCAATTTTTATGTTGAAGCTTTTTGATATCATGCAATCCTTAAAAATTTACTATTTCATATTAATTTACATATTTTGTTCAATGTAATTTATTAACTAGTAAATTTAATTTTAGAAGATTTATGTGAATATATTTATACAATTATATATTTTTATAAATTTATTATATCCATTCAGATGTATTTTGATAAAAAATAAATTTTAAACATCTTTATCGACGGTTAACAGAACATTATCAGGAACATTGTCCAAATGATGAGAATGAGAGGTATAAACCATAAATACTTCAAAAATATAATTATTATTATAGTTTGAAGTAATTAAAATAATTTTAACATACACTATTATTAATATAATATGATTTTATTTTTAAATAAATAGAGAATGGGAGGAAGGGAAGGGGAAAACACAAAGAAGAGTTGTTGAAAACATACACTCCTCTTAGTGTTGCTTCTCTTTTATTTCACTAGAATACCTTGATTATTGGATTAAGATTGCTTTAAAATTCCCTTATGTATTAAAAGAGGCTTAAGAAAGGGTATTTTGGAATATATTTCTCTTTGTAAAGTATAGGATGGGTTTCTTTTCAAGGGGAGGGAGATGGGTTACTTATATTTGAGGAGAAGGGTACATTTAGGATAACATACTATATCCATGGTAATCCTTGTAAAAGGGATGTTTTGAAAATACAAATAATATATCAATATATCATAAGGGTATTAAAAATTTAAACACTTTATAATTATAATTAAATTTTTTTTAAAAAAGAAAAGTGTAAAAAAATAAAAATATATTATTTTCATGGAGAATTTTTTACTATAGACTTTAGAAAATGATTTTTAGGATTGAAAATTTATTTTATTTTATTTTATGAACCCATAAATTAAATTAAATATATTTTTTTCTATACCAAGTGTTCTATAATTTTATTTTTTAAATATTACATCATTAATGATGTAATTTAAGATACACAAGTAATGTGAAAACTCTATTTTTACTATTCAGCTAAAAATTGAAGTATTTCAGAAAATAACCATGAAATAACCCATGGAAAAAAGTTTATGTTGATATAAATACTGATATTAATTCTATCAAAGAAAATTCATGACATTTTAAATTGAAATTTTATATATAAACATTTGTTTTTTATGAAATCTTTTAAAATACAATTTATAAAACCATGTGATTTAATTTTCATTAAGTTATTTAGTCATGATATTTTTTTATATTTATAATATTTATATTTACTTAAATTACTCATGGTAAATATTATTTATTTTATATTTTATTATTTTGACGTCAAATTACTACTCCAATTCAGCAGGTTACCATTCCCAACAGTCATGTTACTGTTCCTGATGGCCATGCTGCTATTCCAAATATCATATTACTATTATAATAGTGACATTTACTTCTATAAATTCAAATTAATTCCTTCATTCACTATTCAACTCAATTCCTCTCACGTTTATATATTTACAATTTCTATAATATCTATATGTTTAATAATATTTTGTTTCTTTTATATAGTTTATGAGGTCCAGCGACTCTTCAATCAAAACAGATTAAGTCTAGGAAATCCATATTTTACCATTATACTGTAATCAGTTAATATTTTTTGTCCAATTTTTGTGTTTAGAATTTAAATTGGTTATGTTGTTTTCTAATTTAACAATATTTATTAATGAAATAACTTTTTTCTGGCTTATTTATATGATTTATTTGTACAATAAGGTCTTTTATAATGTAACAAACATTTATTTCAAGTGGAAAATATCATTTATAATCTCTATTTCCTTACATTATTTTCCCATTTATAAAATTTTTCACATATATTTCAAATCATATTCTCAGTTGATAATAGGTGAGGGTACTATGAATTTATCATTTCCTTTGGTTTCCATATCACCTATTCATAATAATGGTTCCACCACAACACTATGATATGGTGAGTTGTTTTCTTGCATTCAAATTTGTATTTATGATCAAATATCTTCACAAGATTCTCATTAAATGAGAGGTTATTCTCTAATAGTATCACCTCTATATTCACTACATATGAGGGATCTGGTATATACCTCCTTGTGAGAGATATGTGAAACACATGAAGAACATGATCCATATTTGGGGGGAAGTGAATGTGGATAATAAACTGATCACATGAGATCAAGTATCTTAGACAGACCCATGTATCTTGGGCTAAGATTCCCATTATTCACAAACAACACGAATCTCTTCCATGGTGACATTTATAGGAAAATTTAGTCTCAAATATCAAACCTGAATTCCCTACATCATTTTCCATCATACCACTTCTAACGACAATGAGTATATTTTGTATGTTTTTGGATTCATTGAACCTTATAAATAATATATTACACAAGATTAGTTCATGGTACCTTTTGTTCCACATCTTGATACCATGAAGTGTAATTTCTATATCGATTACCATGTGGAGCTTTATATGGATCCATATGAATAATCGAGTAGAACCTATTGTTATAGTAGAACTAATAAAATGGGAGATTTGGTCCCATCCTTCTTTAAATTCCATTGATAAGTCTCTTAGAATTTACTCAAACGTATGAATAGTGCTTTTAGATTAGGCATCATTTTGGTGGTGATTGTTCATACTGATATATATTTCTAGTACTCAGAGCATGTTGAGGACATCTCCTAAATTTATAAGTGAACCATAGATTATGATCAGAGAGAATTAAAAGTGGATCCCCTTACATTCTCACCAAAACCTTGATGTATATAATGGAATTTTTTTCCAACCTTAAGTCTTCTAAAATGGATATGAATTGGATATTCTTTGAGAGTTGATCCACTATAACCCATATCAAATTGTATCCATTGGATGTATTAAAAAGACTAGTGAAAAATACCATAGTGAAATTCTTCTATTTTCACATGGGTATAGGTAATGTTTTCATCATCACATTATATTTTAATCAATATAGATTAACCTGTCGACAATGAAAAACATGGAGGTGTACTCAATGATCTCCTTTATCATATTTTCCCACCATAATATCACTCAAAGATCACAATACATCTTGGTATCACCAACATGGATGGAGAAATATGATCTATACACTTTATCTAGTATCTATTTGTTTATCTTATGTAATTCATGGGCACAAATTCTTATTCCACGTCAAATGACACCATCCTTATCAATGCAGTACCCATGTAACTTCCCTTATTTATTGCTTTCATAGTATTTTGAATCTCCAGATCATCCCTTAATGCATTTTTTATCTTATCTTTGATAGATGGTTTAGAAATCATTAGAATGTTAGGATTTATTACCTAATTTTATTATTTCTAGATCGATAATTTTCATATCCCTGAAGAAAAGGTATTTCTAAATTCACATCATCAATAATGTATGACTCTTTTTTCTTTTAAGAGAACTATCTGCCTTGTTCGCCTTTCCCGGATAGTAGTGGATAGGGTAATCATAGTCCTTTATTAGTTCTTAGTAGCTTCTTTCATGTTTCTTGAACTCCCTATATTTGAATATATAATTTATACTCTTATGATTTGTATATATGTCACATTTATCACCATATATTTATGTCTGCAAAATCATCATGGTGAAGTTCATAGCTGATTGCTCCTGAACATGAATCAAGATGTTCAGTTCATAGATCATAAATTATCAGAAGGCATAGGCTATAATGTTATCATTATAAATGATAACAAAACCAAATACCATCTTTAAATAATTGTTGTATTTCACATTAACTTCTCTACATATTATTTATGTGAGTACAGGAATACAAACTATCCTCTTCATGAGTTAAATATTTCCTCAAAATCTTCCATCCAGGAATACATTACCTCTTTTGTGTTAAATTTGTTAGTTAGATGGAAAATTGTGAGAAATTTCTCACTAAAATTCGAGAGTAACCCATAAATCTAAGAAAACTATAGTTTTTAATGACACATGTAGGTATGGGGAATCCCTCAATTACATTTTTCATTAAATGGTCTACAAAAATTCCATCACATGTGATCAAATCCCCATGAATGAGACTTGATACATCCAAAAGTCATACTTTCTAAACTTTGCCTACATTTTATCCTTACATAGTGTTTCTAGTATAATCATTAAATTATATTCATGTTCATGTTTCCCATGGAGTAAATGATAATATCATGGATAAAGAGGACCATAAATTTTTCGAGGTATTCTCTATACTATATATTCATAAATTCCATAAATATTATAGGTGAATTAAAAAGTATATATGGAGTATATATGAACTCATAGTGATCATACCTTGTATATGAGGGTGCCTTCTAAATATATTCTTTCTCCACCTTTAGATGATGATATCCAAAATGAAGATTCAGCATTGATAATTACTTATCTCCTCATATTTGATCGAATAAGTCATCAATAAGTGGCAGGGGAATCCTTTTCATTTTTGTGATCTTATTTATCTCCCAATATTATATATATTTCCATATTGATAAATCCTTTTTCATTATAAAGGGAACTAGGGCACCTAAAGGTGATTCACTAACTTGTATGAACCATTTTCCCAATTTCTCTTCTAGCTACTTCATTAACTTCTCCCTTTTGTTATGTTGAACCTATATGGGAATTTTGAGATAAGAGTGGATCCATGTATAAGATATATTTATAACTCTAACTCATGATCTGGTTTATTTCTAGGAACTAATTTAGTAAATACATCATTAAATTACCTAAAAATGGAAATCTACTCACGGTCGTTACTTTACTTTCACTCAACCATTTGGTAATGTTAGGATTCTTCAAAGGGTATCATTAAGCACACAGTTGAGTGATTTTACAGAAGATATTTGTGATCTTCCTTGAATTTTTATTGGATCATCAGATGGTTTGGAGTATAAAAAGATATTACCCTTTCCTAATATTTTTTGTGTTCCCTATATAATTAGATCAAATCCATTTTCTATATAGAATAAAATTCCTGAAACAGAAGGATTATGTGATTCACTTGAAGAATGTTCCCATGTAAACAAATATGAGAATAGTCTAAAAAATTAGTTTTAATGATCAAACCACTATGTGTTTTTATATATATCTCTACTTATAGGCTTTATGTATTCAAAAAAAATAATTATAGGAAACTATCAAGAAATAAAATAATTTTGTAGAACCATAATCAAATAAAACTATTTCCATTATTGAGTAAATAGGAAGTCTAACTCATATGGATTCATTTTCATGATCCACTTCAGTAGTGGTGATGGAATAATATTTTCATTTATTCAATGTATTTTGTGGATACTAGAGATGATTACCCTTAAGGACCCATGGTTTAGTGCACTGGCTAGCATAGTCCCCTTCCTTCTTACAGTTGATGAATTGAACCATGGGTGGTGCGATAGGTGGTTTTTTATTTTATTCCATCACATTGGTTGGTTTCTTCATGTATCCTTGACATTCAAGAGCTTGGGGACCTTCCCTACCACAAATAAATCATTTCCCCTTCCCTTTGAGGCAACTACCATATTTTTTCCTCCAACATTTTTGACATGTGGGTGGTTAGATCCTCTTTCCTCCATTTTCATTTGACCCACCATCTTGAAAATACATTATTATCTTCCTATATCAATAACCATGGGAACATTAAAAAACTCCATCTCTAATTTTATAAGACATACAACATTATCTTCATAACTCTCAAACTATCATATATTTTGATCCTTTCTAAGGTGTGGTTTTAAACTGAAAAATATATATATATTTTTCTATCATTTTTTATAAAAAAATATCATGGTGTACCTTGTATAAATTGTGATGTTTTCCTCATAATTCTTGATATATTCACATTCCTTTTTCGTTAGCAATAAGAATTATCTCTCTATCCTTGATTGAATATTTTGATATAAATACTTGTTAATAAATATTTTCATACTATCTTCCCACTCCATCCCTTTCATTTCAACCTTCATCTTGCAGCTTTTTATTAATTTCAACAATTGATCATATTTTCCATCTAAATTATATATGGATAGAGTCACATAATCCTTCTTATAACTGTGGGTCATATATATTATCTTCCCTATTGAGTTAAATGACTATTCGGTGATGACTATTTTGGATGACCAACTGAATATTGGGGGTCATTTTCATTTAAAATACTTAATATCTTGTTTCTCTTTCATATGGTATGGTATAAATTCCAAATGGTTTAAGTTATTTTCATATCATTAGGGAGTTGGGTAATAACCACCATAATGTTTTGAATTTAAGCACCCATGGCATTGGGGTTGTCATTTAGAAAATCATTTCATCCTTCCATGGACATGTTTTTGGATAGGTTTCCCCTAGTACCAAACATTTTCTAAAATATAATGGGTTTGGATAAAATGTAAGTCAAAAAAACATGCATTAATAATTAATTCTTCAATATCATTTTCTAATCATAATTCAATAATTAAATAAACCATGCTATGATACTGACTATAGTGACCCTAAATTTTCATACATGACTACTAAATCTTTATTAAGATAAAAAACATAATAGCGATAAAATATAGGAACCAAATGTTTAGTGTATTGGGAAAATTTGGTTCATAAATCACGCATCCATAATGAAATATAACATTTATTTAAATTATTCTTCTTTATCTATCTAAAAGAATATTTTCTATTTAGTAAATGTAATCACCTGTGGATACGCATTAATGAAATGTGTGGTATAAAATCCTGGTAATAGGGGAAATGAGGGAAATAAATCAGTAGAACATGGGTGATAATAATAATAATCAACATATCCTAAGAATATGATCATCATCATAATCATGAGGGAAACATTTGATAAAGACATGGTATGCGGAATATGAAAAAAAAATGAAACATCATGTCATAGAGGTCAAATAGAACATATAGTTGTGAAAAATATAGCATCATGTTCAAGCATCACATATGTGGATATATTAGAACATCATCATTGTGATCAAATCTATCATCATTTTCACAAAAAATATACATAATCTCATGATATAAATAGAATTACACAATGAAATTATGGGGTATATAATTCGATGAACTCCCATCACATCATAATATTTACATAATAAGTCATTACTCAGCGAACATATAACAGCCATAGTCAGGAAATAACCCTTGGAAGGGAATTATTTTTGTGACAACATGAAAATTTATTAATAAAATTTCATTTATGATTTAATTAAATTCCCTATTATTGTTATAGAAAACAAATTAACTTCTTTGGGGTTTTATATCATATTAGAAATAAAATACCCTTCAGAATCATAAACATTTATAAAATAGTCTTTGAGTAGTGTTCATATGATTATAATAAATATATAGTTGTGATACATCCAGTTGAAACATAAAAAAGAATAAATTGACTCAACTGACATGATCGTTCACTATGAAGCCCATTTATCAGACATTCAAAAGAACATAGGATCACTCTTATTTTTCCTTGATGAATGAAAATATGAAATCCAAAAAAATAAATCTTGACTTGAACTTTTTATGGGAGAAGTTCAAACTCATGGAGATCAAATCCCAAAATATATATGTTGAACAACCCCATAACAATCTCACCATCACACACCATATCTTTACATAATTTTATGGTGTAATAAACAGATATTTAACAATACCCTGATAATATTTGTATTTATATTTTATATAATAATGAATATATTTACATCTTATTTCCATTACTTTATATATGATTTCAATGTTGAAATAATAAAACACAAATCATATTTTTGTTTAACATGAATTTTCAATTTAGATATTCCTTTTCAGTGAATTAATGAATTTTAAAAATAAATTTTATTTTATTAAAATATTTAAATTAAACAATTTTTACTATATATATATGACAATGTAATTTTTTTTAATTCAAATGTATTTATTTTTAGGGGTTCAAAAACTATAATGGTTAAAAAACCTATCATTTTTCAACAAATGATGTTTCATGTTTTAAAATTAAAACAATTACATATTTAGATAATTATTCTAATAAAATGAATATTATTTTTGGATTCATAACTTTTAAATTTTCCAATGGTGAATGTTTCATTATTTTCTGAGATAATTGAATGTTTGGGTAAAAATTAAATATGATATAAATATACAGAGTACTATGACATCATAATGACCTAAAAATTATGTGATAAATGCTATAAAAAGTATCTAAGACCAAATATATGTTTCCACTTTAAAATAATGTTATTTTTTTTATTTTATCAATTTTATAAATCCTTTATGAATCCTCAGATACCTATGTTATATTTACATTTTTAAAATCACTTTTTTAATAACATAACTCACATACACATCACCAACGGTAATATTTTAAAAATTTCTGACATATAACATATAAAATAATTAAAATAATTATACTTTCTAAATCATGGTAAAAAACCATGGGATGGTTTGTGGTTTTGAATATTTTATATTATAGAGTCTATAACCTATGTTAGGAGAATTATAAATAACTCCCCCTATTTCTCTATATTAACCCACCTAGGCTCCCATTACTCTTCATTAAAAGAAATTAGATAATATACTTATTCTTCTCTTACATCTCTATAGTTCTTCAAAGTTTTCCTAGGCTCTCAACACCCCTCCATGCATTTCGAATTACCCTCTTAAGGTAAGGGACCTCTCTCTCTCTATTCTCTTCAATTGAAGCACATTCTTTGTATTTATCCTTTTGAATTTCAATTGGTTATGTTTTTTAGACTTTATAAAGATCCCTATAATTTCCAATTTATTTCATAATAATGGTAACTCACAAACCCCCTTTAATTATATCATTTAATTAAGTCGTTACAATTTTTAAATTTAGCTAGGGATCCTTTCTTCACCCATTATTCAAGAAACTTCTTTATTTAATTCATTTTATTTACAATTACTAGGGATGGGATATATTTATCCACATCAATTTTACTTTAAATTTTATTTAAGAATTATTAGATACCCATTTCCATCTTTTTAAACCATTTTATGAATCTTTTAGTACTGCCACTATAAGGCCCCAGCCTTAAACCATACTTAATCTTGAGTTATTACAAGATTACACATTGAAGATCTTGTCGGGTTTAGAGTTTTAGAGAATTAGATCATAAAACTTGCATTACATTCAACATATAAAAAAAGTGGTTACATAAAGATAGTATTCTTCATTCCCATCAATAGAAACATTTTTAAAATAAAACATGAATTATTTCTTGACACTTCCTTGACACTATCATCATATCATGTACCTTTCCCTTGACCTGTGAAAAACATTTCAAAAAAACTTGGGATGAGCATAAAAAGCTCAGTAAGGGATATAAAAATATGGAATGGAAACATGGGTACATATATACATAAGGATGAGATAATAATTTACCCATAAAACATAAGCACTTTAACATACCTCATCAAATCATGAATAAATCATAGAAATCATAAGACATAAAGGTAACTTGAGGCATTCATAACATTCTTACGTAGGGAGTAACCCTCTTGGTTACGTTTGGAATACCCATCACAGTATATTCCCTAAATCTCTTCGGAGAAACCTTAACGTTTCACTCATGCGCGTTACCCAATGCATTGGAGAGCTATATCGGGCTCACCCACCCTTAGTTTATCACGGAACCACCCGTCTTCTTAATAATGCCCAAGAACCTCAACCTAATCGTATCACATAAAAAATGCATAAAGGAAACATAACATTACCAACTTTCAATCACAAGATATCAATACAACACATTGATATAAAAACATTATGAAAACCATTTTCGATACCCAAATAAAAGAAAAGTAAAACATGGTATTTATTTTTCTTTTAAAAAGAAGGTATGGCTTGTAGAGGAAGCCAAAACTCAAATAATGGTCACAACGGAGGAGAAGCCGTTGTCGCCACATACGTACGAAAAAAAATACCCTTTTGTCATTTAGTAAAACACTTCGTATAAAAAATATTCCTTTTGGATAAACGTAAATGTCAAAGAGTTTTATACACCGTATAAAAGAAAGTTGTGTATAAAACAAAATATGCCTCAATAAAAGGAGATTGAGACGAAGTCCCATACCTCGAGTCCTACTTGACTCGATCGTTCTTTAATATCCTGAATAATAAACATGAGTTAATTTCTACTTGTTTAAGAACCTTTTTCAAGTTCATTATTCCTTTTATATCACTTATTTCCATGTCATGAACACTAAGTAATTATTTAAGTTAATAACGGTCGTTTTAACGATCATTGGTACTTGAGTAAAAAATAAGCCCTTTATAATTACATGTTGTTCATGTATACATTATATCAAGAATGGTATTCATGATTTAGATATCATATATGTCATATATATCCAGTACATGAATGCATTTATAATATTACATAATCATTTAGAGGTAAGAAATGAAATGTACCGTTCATGGAGACGGTAAGCCGTACGTACGCATGAACGCTACTTCCATTTCTATTTCATATTTTCTGGAATGGAATCAAAATGATATAAGAGTATATTATAATTCCAGTATAATAACATATATAATATCATTAACTTTATCCTTTACACATCCCGCATATGGTATTAACGAATCAAATCACTTTCAGGGGGCGGTAGTTCGCACTTCCTAAAATGAAGATATCATGCTTACCCATAATGGAAACAATTATGGTATGCCATAAATGAAAAATACAGAAGCTTAAGGAAAGTATAAACATATTATATATCATATATAAAAATAGTGACATCATAATGGCCACCTTTGAAGGTGTTAAATGAGTATTGAACAATCATCGTTTCGGGAGGCAGAATTTCGCCATCCACAGAAATCGTATGTTCTTTAACCATTTGATGTAGTTGTGTGAGAGTGTAGCTCGAATAAATCTTATAACAACATCCTAGTATATTGAAGATACTGGTGTTGTTACAAATGAATTAAATAAAAAGAGTTTAGGGGGTTGGAAAAGAAAAATAAAACAAATGAACATGAGAGAATGAATTACCTTTAAAAGTGTAACTCCTTTTGATTTGAGCCTAAAGGCTTCCTTTGAAAGGATTCTGCCCAAAGGGAATCCTCTAGGATTAGGAGAGGGATGTGGAGAGAGTAAATGGGCCAGGGATGGCCAATCCAAAAGCTTGAGGAGTGTGTGAAATGAGGTAGATGTGGGGGCCTTTTATAAGAGGAGAGGAGGGACACTTTTTGGAAATCATGAAACTATTATTTTATTTTCAAAAGTTTTTCGAATTTATAAGGTCCCACATTGATATATTTCTAATATAAGATGATAAGGCTTCGAAATATTCCCATCCAACAGTTTTTGGACAAGTTTAGGTCTTATATTTTATATTATCGTTTCATTTTATTTAAACGGTTCATTAATGAGGTCATCGTTGCATCATCATGATGTCATAATTAAATTACTTTATTTAATGTCTAAAAATTATAAAAAAACTACTATGATGTAGTAACTCTTTGTATATTTCTAATGAATATTTATAGTAAAAAATCCGACTTGTATAACCCCATATAAAAATTATTTTAGTAACATAACTCATTTTTGTTTCATTTTTTCTTTAATATTAAATAAAAAGTTATTTATGTCATTTTCCAACCAAAGTGGCTCCATGGGGTCCCCAAGTTGACCCATGGATTTTCTTGGTCGGCCATGACACAAACAATGAGGGTAGGACATGTGTCAAGCTCACCTCATTTTGTAAAAACATTATTTTTAACTTAAACTACACTAATTTCCTTTAATCGCGATTAAGAACTTAATAAGTTACTATTCACCAAAAAATTATTTCAATCCCATTGAACCACATTTTACTTCTTAATGACAACCATGTATGTCAGATATTCAAAATTCATTACACATTAGTGGTAAAATTTAATTTAACTGAAAAATCAGTTTGCTTGATTACCACTTAGTGGTTTCACTATTCATAAAAAATTGAAGTTTTTCAGAAAAATACCAAAAATTCATCCTAAGCTATATTTGATATTCCGAATTCAAAAATGAAGTCTATTTTAAAAAATTCAAGAGATATAAGTCACATTAATTAATTTAATAATTAATTACCGCTGTCAGAGCAAATAGCGTGTTTTTAAGAAACAATAAGTATCAAAAGATTGACACCAGTTTAAGTCCAATTTCAAAGTGAAATTGATTCCAATGACCACCATTGGATTAAATGGTAAAAATATATTCTAATTAGACTTTAATAACAATTAAAAATATAATCTAACCATATAATTAAATTAACTGAAAAAGAAGTTTTGATGTAAAATGCAGTATTTTTCACTATTCATTAGAAATGAACATTGTCAGAAAAATACCAAAAATCAATCCAATGTAAAATTCAATGACCCAATCATAATGAATATGTTTATTTTGACAAATATAGATTATAAAATTTTCAAATTATTTATTTAAAAAGGGTTTGCCATCAAAAGGCAGTAAAACAATCTTTTATGAATATTAATGTATTACATGCTTAAGATTGGATTTATTTTCATTTTAAGCCTCTAAAACACTATCTAATTCATTAACAGACATATATAAAAATATCTATTATTCATTACTTACTTGGGATGTTACATCCTTCCCCCCTTTATAAAATTGCGTCCTCGCAATTTATTTACTTATCGAATAAATGGGGGTACTTATCCCTCATTGAATTTTCAGATTCCCATGTTGTCTCTTCCATCATGTGGTTTTCCCAAAAAACCTTTACCTTCTTAATCACCTTATTCCGTAACACTTGCTCCCTGTGGTCAAGAATCTGGACAGGTTGTTCCTCATAAGATATGTTCTCTTCCAGCTGAACTACCTCTGGACTCAAAACATGAGATGGATCTGGAATATACCTCCTCAACATCGAAACGTGAAAAACATTGTGTACCTGAGATAAACTCGGAGGTAAAGCCACCCGATATGCAATTGATCCAACTCTCTCCAGAATTTCATATGGTCCAATGAACCTTTGACTCAACTTTCCTTTCTTACCAAATTACATCACACTTTTCCATGGGGATACATTGAGAAAAACATGATCACCTACCTCGAAATATATATCCTTCCTCCGGTTATCCGCATAACTCTTCTGCCTGCTCTGAGCTGTTCTCATGTGCTTCTGAATCAGCTGAACGTTTTCTGCTATCTCTTCTACCAATTCTGGTCCCATCAACTTCCTTTCACCCACTTCATCCCAGAAAGATGGAGTTCGACACCGCTTCCCATATAATGCCTGAAATGGTGCCATATTTATACTGGAATGAAAACTGTTATTATATGAAAATTCAACCAAAGAAAGATATTGGTCTTAACTTCCCTGATGATCCATAGAATAAGCTTGTAGCATATCCTCCAATGTCTGAATTTTTCGTTCTGACTGCCCATCTGATTGAGGATGAAAAGCTTTACTAAAATTTAATTCAGTACCCAACGACTTCTGAAGGCCTTTCCAAAAGTTAGAAGTGATCCTGGGATCATGATCAGATACAATGGAGAGGGGAACTCCATGTAACTTGACTATCTCTTTATGATATAAACGGGAAAGTTGATCTAGGGAAAAAGTATCTCGTATAGCAAGGAAATGAGCAGATTTGGTCAAGCGATCAACAATAACCCACATTGCATTATTACCCAGAGATGTCTTTTGTAATCCCACAACAAAGTCCATGGATATATTCTCTCATTTCCACTCTAGAACTGGTAAAGGCTAAAGCGTCCCTTTCTGTAACTGCCGCTCTGCATTAACCTGCTGACAAGTCAAACAATTCACAGTAAAATCAGAAATATCTCTTTTCATTCCATCCCACCCGTAATACTCCCACAGATCTCTGTACATCTTAGTACTGCCAGGATGAACTGAAAACGGAGAACTATGAGCTTCACATAACAACTCTCTCTTCAACTGTGAATCACAAGGCACACGCAATCTATTCCCAAATCTCAAAACGCAATCATTATCAATGATGAATTCAGGAAACTTACCTTTCTGAACCAGCTCAACCTTTTTTTGCAACTCACTGTCTTTCTTCTGTGCTTGATTGATTCTATCTAATAGTGATGATCTCACTGATACCTGAAACAAAACAGAAGAACTTCCTACACCCACAACTTCTATGCCAAAGTTCATCAAATCCTTAACCAAAGGATCATGTTCCAAATTCAACATTGCTAATGAAGCATTACTTTTTTGACTCAAAGCATCAGCCACTTTATTTGATTTTCCCAGATGGTAATGAATTGTACAATCATAATCCTTGATTAATTATAGCCATCTACTTTGTCTCATGTTCAATTCATTCTGAGTGAATATATACTTTAAACTTTTGGGATCGGTATATATTTCACACATTACTCCATACAAATGATGCCTCCAAATTTTTAAAGCAAAAACAACAACAGCTAATTACAAATCATGTGTTGGGTAATTTACCTCATGAGTTTTCAACTATTATGAAGCATAATAAATTACATGATCATTCTGCATTAGGAAGCAACCAAGTCCTTTCAACGAAGCATCACTATATATAACAAACTCACCAATCCTGGAAGGAAGTTCCAAAACTGGAGCATTCACCAATCTTCATTTCAACTCCTGAAAACAATCATCACATTATTTTGTCCAGATAAACTTAACACCCTTACGAGTTAGCTTAGTCATTGGACTAGATAACCGTGAAAAATTTTCAACAAACCTTCGGTAGTAACCTGCCAATCCAAGGAAACTATAGATCTCAGTTACATTTGTGGGTCTCGACCATTCTTCAACAACTTTTGTTTTTGCAGGATCAACAGTTATGCCATCTTTTGAAACAATGTGACCCATGAAAGAAATTTGTTGTAACCAAAACTCACTCTTTCTGAATTTTCCATATAGTTTCTTTTCTTTTATGGTTTGCAAGATAACCCTTAAATGACTATCATGCTCCTCTTTACTTTTAGAAAACACCAAAATATCATCAATAAGCATAAACACCATTTATCACCTGAATCAACTGATCCATCACTGCTATAAACTGCTCAATTATGATTCTGACCATCTCAGTATGCTGATTTGGAAGGTCATTTCCCTATGTATGCCTTCTTAGAAAAGCTGTTCTGTTTCCTATACGAAAAACCATTCTTAACACAGAAATATCTTAGGTGAAGCAACATGGTAATCTTTAAATGCTATATCATTTCAATCTTACCATAAATTAACTTATAATTTAACAATTTTCAAACTCATAAAGTTGTCTAAACCGACCTCTGATACCAACTATAAGGCCCCAGCCTTAAACCTTACTTAATCTTGAGTTATTACAAGATTAAACATTGAGGATCTTTTCGGGTTTACATTTTTAGAGAATTAGATCATAAAACATTCATTACATTCCACATATAAACAAAGTGGTTACATAAAGATAGTATTCTTAATTCCCATCAATGGAGACATATTTAAAATAAAACATTGATTATTTCTTGACACTTCCTTGACACTATCATCATATCATGTACCTTTCCCTTGACCTGTGAAAAACATTTCAAAAAAACTTGGGATGAGCATAAAAAGATCAATAAGGGAAATAAAAATATAGAAAGGAAACATGAGTACATATATACAAAAGGATGAGATCATAGTTTACCCATAAAACATAAGCACTTTAACATACCTCATCAAATCATGAATAAATCAAAGAAATCATAAGACATAAAGGTAACTTGAGGCATTCATAACATTCTTACGTAGGGAGTAACCCTCTTGGTTACGTTTGGAATACCCATCACAGTATATTCCCTAAATCTTTTCGGAGAAACCTTAACGTTTCACTCCTTCGCGTTACCCAATGCATTGGAGAGCTATTTCGGGCTCACCCTCCCTTAGTTTATCACGGACCCACCCGTCTTCATAACAATGCCCAAGAACCTCAACATAATCGTATCACATAAAACATGCATAAAGGAAACCTAACATTCCCACCATTCAATCACAAGATATCAATACAACACATTGATATAAAAACATTATAAAAACCATTTTCGATACCAAAATAAAAGAAATGTAAAACATGGTATTTATTTTTCTTTTAAAAAGAAGGTATGGCTTGTAGAGGAAGCCGAAACTCAAATAATGGTCACAACGGTGGAGAAGTCATTGTCGCCACATACGTACGACAAAAACATTCCCTTTTTTCGTTTAGTAAAACACTTAGTATAAAAAATATTCCTCTTGGATAAACGTAAAAGTCAAAGAGGTTTATACACGGTATAAAAGAAGGTTGTGTATAAAACAAAATATGCCTCAATGAAAGGAGATTGAGACGAAGTCCCATACCTCGGGTCCGACTTGACTCGATCGTTCTTTAATATACTGAATAATAAACTTGAGTTAATTTCTACATGTTTAAGAACCTTTTTCAAATTCATTATTCCTTTTATATCACTTATTTCCATGTCATGAACACTATGTAATTATTTAAGTTAATAACTGTCGTTTTAACGATCATTGGTACTTGAGTAAAAAATAAGCCCTTTATAATTACATGTGGTTCATGTATACATTATATCCAGAATGTTATTCATGATTTAGATATCATATATGTCATATATATCCAGTACATTAATGCAATTATAATATTACATAATCATTAAGAGGTAAGAAATGAAATGCACCGTTCATGGAGACGGTAAGCCGTACGTACGTATGAACGCTACTTCCATTTCTATTTCATATTTTATGGAATGGAATCATAATTATATAATATTATATTATAATTCCATTATAATAACATATATAATATCATTAACTTTATCCTTTACACATCCCACATATGGTATTAACGAATCAAATCACTTTCAGGGGGCGGTAGTCCGCACTTCCTAAAATGAAGATATCGTGTTTACCCATAATGGAAACAATAATGGTATGCCATAAATGAAAAATAAAGAATCTTAAGGAAAGAATAAACATATTATATAACATACATAAAAATAGTGACATCATAATTGCCACCTTTGACGGTGTTAAATGAGTATTGAACAATCATCATTTCGGGAGGCAGAATTTTTCCATCCACGGAAACCGAATGTTCTTTAACCATTTGATGTAGTTGTGTGAGAGTGTAGCTCGAATAAATCTTATAACAACATCCTATTATATTGAAGATACTGGTGTTGTTACAAAAGAAGTAAATAAAAAGATTTTATGGGGTTGGAGAATCAAAATAAAACAAATGAACATGAGAGAATGAATTACCTTTAAAAAAGTAACTCCTTTTGATTTGAGCCTAAAGGATTCCTTTGAAAGGATTCTGCCCAAAGGGAATCCTATAGGATGAGGATAGGGATGTGGAGAGAGTAAATTGTCTGGTGATGGCCGAGCCAAAGGCTTGAGGAGTGTGTGAAATGAGGTTGAGGTGGGGGCCTTTTATAAGAGGAGAGGAGGGGCACTTTTGGAAATCATGAAACTATTATTTTATTTTCAAAAGTGGTTCGAATTTCTAAGGTCCCACATTGATATATTTTAAAGATACGATGATAAGGCTTCGAAATATTCCCATCCAGTAGTTTTTGGATAAGTGTAGGTCTTAGATTTTATATTATCGTTTCATTTTATTTAAACTGTTCATTAATGAGGTCATCGTTGCATCATCATCATGTCATAATTAAATTAATTTATTTAATGTCTAAAAATTATAAAAAAACTACTATGATGTAGGAAATCTTTTTATATTTCTAATGAATATTTATAGTAAAAAATATGACTTGTATAACCCCATATAAATTTTTTTTAGTAACATAACTCATGTTTGTGTCATTTTTACTTTAATATTAAATAAACAGTTATTTATGTCATTTCCCAACCAAAGTGGCTCCATGGGGTCCCCAAGTTGACCCATGGCTTTTGTTGGTCTTCCATGACACAACCAATGAGGGTAGGACATGTGTCAAGCTCATCTCATTTTATAAAAGCATTATTTTTACCTTAAACTATACTAATTACCTTTAATCGCGATTAAGAACTCAATAAGTTACTATTCACCAAAAAATTATTTTAATCCCATTGAACCACATTTTACTTCTTAATGACAAACATGTATGTCTTATTTTCAAAATTAAATACACATTAGTGGTAAACTTTCATTTAACTGAAAAATCAGTTTTCTTGATTACCACTTAGTGGTTTCACTATTCATAAAAAATTGATGTTTTTCAGAAAATTACCAAAAATTCACCCTAAGAAATATTTGATATTCCGAATTCAAAAATTAAGACTATTTTAAAAAATTCAAGACATATAAGTCACATTAATTAATTTAATAATTAATTTCCGCTGTCAGAGCAAATTGCGTGTTTTTATGAAACAATAAATATCAAAAGATTGACACCAGTTTAAGTCCAATTTCAAAGTGAAATTGATTCCAATGACCACCATTGGATTAAATGGTAAAAATATATTCTAATTACACTTTAATACCAATTAAAAATATAATCTAACCATATAATTAAATTAAAAGAAAATGCAGTTTTGATGTAAAATTCTGTATTTTTCACTATTCATTAAAAAATGAACATTGTCAGAAAAATTCCAAAAATTTATCCAATGTAAAATTCATGTCCCTATAATAATGAATATGTTTATTTTGACAAATATAGATTATAAAATTTTCAAAATATTGATTTAAAAAGGGTTTTCCATCAAAAGGCAGTAAAACAATCTTTTAAGAATATTAGTGTATTCCATGCTTAAGATTTGATTTATTTTCATTTTAAACCTCTAAAACACTATCTAATTCATTAATAGACATATATAAAAATATCTATTATTAATTACTTACTTGGGATGTTACAGCCACTATGATACCAAAATTTCAATGTAATTTATCCAAGAAAAACATTTTCATTGTGAATTCCATGACTATTTATAGTCATGGTAATTCACCTAGACATACCTATAATAATTGATTGTGAAATTACATTTATAAATTCCATACAACTACATAGTGGAATTAAATGTGATGAAATATGATCATATGTTGAAAGATCTATATAGCACACATATGCATGTACATGATATTAAAGCGACAGGTTCATCCATAATTGTATAGTGCTAAAATTTATTGGGTAATATTTTATTCTTAAGAAACATCATGAAAGGGATTTGGGATTTAATATAAGAAATCATGGTACTATTTCCACCATGTTATGTTTTCATGGTAGTTATCCATCACCTCTGATTACGATGTCATGTTTAATGATTTTCCACATTCTCATGATTCTATTATGTTATCAAGACAAATCATACCTATTTTTTAATGTTTATGATTTTCAAAACTATTGTTTACCATTGAAATTAATATGGACTAACATGAAATATATTCTTCATGTAATTCCATGTTTATTTCATTAATATTATTTATAGCTAACCGCTTTCTTGTGTATGTCTTTCGGTTATCCCATGCAGTTTTAAGTACGGTTGAATATTATAACCATGTTAAGAAAATTTTCAATAATTTAGACATACCACCTATTTTTAAGGTGTAATGTAATGTACCTAATTACCCATATATAGTAGATTTATCAATCTTCAGGGTTTTAATATTTTTCTTCTTATGTAACAAATCGTGAATTAATGTAGAGTACATAAATGGGTTTTCATGGTTTTTATTAGTGTAATTTTTAGTTATTTTTTGGATTAGTACTAGTAAACTCTATACAAAGCCTTAGTTATAATACTAAACATAATAAAGTATCCCAATTTTTTTGAAAAGAATATAGTAAGTGGTTTCCAAGAAAATCTTAATACTATAAGTGGATGTACCTCTGACATAGTTGTACATTGTGGCAACACCCAAAAAAACTATATTGATCGAGACTTGATTGGGAACTGGTGCATGAGAATAGGAATTGCTACACAACTAGTTTGAAACTCGAAGGGATATTGATTAGCAAATTCACAAACTAAATACAAATAATTATTTGAGGAAAAAATAAATTTCATAAAAGTTATGTTAGGAAATATATCATGGATAACATAGGGATAAGCCTAGAAATTCATATTTTAAGGAAATACATTTCATTTATAAATTATCCCTTTAATGTTATTGGGTTCCCATTTATGTGAATAATAAGAAGAAAATTATCACCTCTATTTTTATTTTTGAAAATGTAAATGGAAAGAATAATAATCAAAAAGTTAATTTTAGGGTCATCGTCTATATTTATTTGAATTCCTTCACATCATTAATGTTTAGTAGAACTAATCAAACACCACCACAGGTCATGGAATTATAAATATCAATGAAAACAATAACTGGTAAAATTATTGAATCATATGTATATAACTCCTCCCCTATGAAAACCATTTGGCCGAAACCTCCTAATAAACATTTTGATACTCTCTTTAGTGAAATTTTCTCCAATTCTGGGTTTGGATTGACTTTCATAATAAAGATACCACATAAATTTATATGAAAAGAAAGTCTCTCTATGTATTTTAAGTAATATTTTGATTCTATACACGTCCAAGGATTAAGATGAATATTCGTTATCACCATCATCTAAATATGATATATTATTTTTCTATGAGAAAGCATATCTGGCACAAATGATTTATTCTATGGAAAATAATTTCCTTTAAGACATGGAAATTGTGAGGGAATACACTAAAGTGTTTCTGAAAGAATTGAATGATGTTCCACCTAGATGAAGGGTTGAGTTTTCAATCGAGCTTATACCAAGAACATTTTCCAATATACAATACTCTATATAGAATGGTCCTTGTGGAAATTGAGGAGTTGAGGAAACAACTACAGGTGAATCTAAATAATATGTTCATATTTCCAAGTGTTTCACTATGGGTTGCACCATTCCTCTTCATCAAAATGAATGATGGGTCAGTGTGCCGTTGAATTTCATATTGTGTACTAAAAAATATCATGATAAATGAAAAGTTTCCTCTAACTCATATTGATGAAATTTTCAATCATCTATGTGAATCCTAATACTTATTTAAGGTAGATCTTCAGTCAGGTAATTATGGAGTATGTGTGATGAAGGAGGACATCCCCCAAACAACTTTTATTAAGATGTATGAGCATTATGAGTTCATATTAATTCTATTAATAATCAAAAAATGATCTTTAAATATATATTAACTTCATAAATAGAGTAAAAATATATTACATCGATATATATATTTGGAAGTATTTATAGAATATATTCTAATATACTCCAAAGTAATTAATGATCTTGAGTAGCATCTAAGGACTATGATAAAGATATTATGAAAGGATACTCTTTATGAAATGTGTATAGAGTGTGAGTTAATTTAAATTTAAGTATCATTATAGGTGTACATTATCATAATAAATGTGATATATTTTTACCTGTTAAAGATAAAACAAATTAAATGATAGTTGAGGCCAACATCTATGATAGATATCCATATTTTTATTGAACCAGCTAGGTATTGTCATCGATTAATGTGAAATTTATCATGATTATCAAACCCTATAACCAAACAAACTAGGAATAGTGCCATGTTATTTTTTGTAATAATGAATTTTAAAGTAGATTCAAGGTGTTAAAAATATTAATATCACTATATTTTTACTTATTCTACCCACAAGTGGGGAAATTTTCGTGGTATACATTGAGGTTTTGAAGAAGGGAATGGGTCATGTACTAATCCAAAATAAAAATTTGATAGCCTAAGATTCAATGAAATTGAATTTTCATGAATATAAATACCCAACACAAGATCAAATGTTATTCATAGAAATATTCACTATGAAAATATAGAGGTATTATCTCTTTTTGGAGGTGTGTGAAATATATAGCTATCATAATAGACTCGAGTATATATTCACACAAAAAGAGTTTAATATGTTCCAATGAAGATAATTATATATGATTATTGAATATTACTACTCAATCAAAAACCATACTAAGAAATAAAATAATGTTCCAAATTCTCTAATTAGAAAGAATTCGTCAATTTTATCATTGATGATGATTTATAAGGATATGATCTAGTAATACATGAAAAGGATAAACATGGTAATTATATATGAAGAAACACCTTCAATTATTTCATAAATAATTACTCAACCATTCCTTTTGGATAAGATAAAGTATTCTCATGGAGATGATATGGAAATTTAGAATAAGGTAGAATATATAATAAAATGGAAAAGCTTTGAGTTTAAAATCAATGAAGAATGTGTTTTAAGATTTGAGTCGTGACTATGTATACCATTAAAACCTAACATAAAGAAGGAGTTGAAGGTGGATTTATATAGTGTGACCTTATCCATCTACAAAAGGAAAATAAATACATTTCTATATCTATGAGATCATTATTAGTGGGACAATATAAAAAATTATATTGGTGAATATACGTCAAGGTGTCTTGTATGTCATCATGTGATGACTAAAAGCAAAAAATACAAGGGGATAATGTAACTGTTACCCATAATTATCTATAAATGGGAAAAACCATGGAATTTGTCAACGGAGACCCCAATTCATTAAGAGTAAATAATTATATTTGGGTTTTGGTGTATCATTGTAAAAATAATACTCAATTAATTTCAATTTGAGAGGACCTCAGACTTGGTTCACTAGTAAGGTTTTACAATAAATAATTGTTGAAGCTACATGGAACAACAATATAGATCGTATCCAATTGAGATACATGATTTACCTCTATGTTCTAGAAGTGTCTCCAACATTATATAAATATTTAGTTACACTTCATCCTATGTTATCACCCTCATACAGATGGAAAATCATAATGGACTACTCAGACACTCGAGTACATATTGAGGGAATCCACAATTGTCCTTAAAGAAGGATGGGATCCACATATTTCTCTGTTTTAGTTCTAAAATGGTAATAGTTTCTACTCAAGAAAAAAAATCGACCCCTATTAATAACTTTATGTAAATATGTGTATAACACCATCATGTTGGGACAAAGTTAGTGAATGCAAGTAGTTGGCCATGAAATGGTTGATGATATGGTAAAAATTTTCCTGACCATTCAGGTGCACATAAAATACTATCGAAGTTGAAAAAAGTTATACACTGACAATCATCAACTAGACCTAGTGTTTGATGTTAGATATAAGGTATTCCTATGTATATATTCATGGAATAAAGTCATGATAAATGGTAAGAAGTAAAATTTTAGTCCAACATACATTGTTCCATTTGAGATCCATGATTTCATAAGAGAAGTGGCATATCAACTATAAATCCCACCTAACCTATATCAAGAACATGATGTGTTCCATGTACCACTATTGAGGATGTTCATACCATACACCGTATATTTTTTAGATCTATAGGGCTTATAGTTGGGGGATGATCTTTTATATAAAGTGTAGCTAGTGAAGTCATAGATCATGATGATAAAAATTTACGAACTAAGACAATGAAGATATTCAATGTAATGTGGGGAGACCAAAAATTTGAGGAAATGATGTCATAACCAAAGGAGGTGATGAAATATAATTACTATAACATTTTTTAGTGAATTAAATGAAAATTTCAATGGTGTTTTTTTAAATTGGTGGAATATTGTAACTACTTGAAATTTTATAAACAAAACTTTATATTTGATTGAACTAAATAACCTATAATGGTTATATAAAAAACATGATCTTATTCAGTTTTATTATATCTTATCATATTTATAAATACGTATTTGAATAATAACTATTAATAAAATATCCATCAAAAAATGTTCTTTTGATTAGTATAAATATAATGTAATGGTAAGTCCAATTGACGTAGACAAAATAAGAAATGACCGTAGCTAGAGAGATCATACCCTATGAAGCCCATTTATCATATCTTATCTATGATAAGCATCCCTAAAAATATCCCTTTACTAAACCTAAGCCAATATTGAACATTTAAAGGATGAGTGAAACTGTTACTGTGAGAAGTTCAGTCTCATCAAGATTATGGGAAAAACAATTTATGTCGAACCACCCCATGAAAATATCACCAAGGAAAACCTTACCCTTAGGGAGTTTTCTATTGTAATAATGGGATAGTCTCCAAGAAACTAATAATATTAGTATTCATATTTTATATTATAATGAATAGATTTACTTCTTATTTTTTTTTAAATTTGTCAATGATTTCAATTTGGAAATTATATAACACAAACCATATTTGTGTTTAATATGAAATTTTAATTAAGATATTCATTTTTCTAAGTATTCATAATTTTTAAAAATAAGAAATATTTTAATTAAATAATATAATTAAATAATTTTTATTATATATAAATGATAATATAATTTTAATTAAGTTAATTGTAATTTTTAATAATGGTTTGAAAACTATTATTGTCCAAAACACCATGAATTTCTCAATAAATGTTTATTATTGTTTAAAATATGAAAATTAACAAATTTAGAAATTATTTTGGATAAAATATTTTTTTTGGATTTATAACATCGAAATTATTTGATGTTTACCTTTTCATAATATTTTGATACGGTCAAAATTTTCGGTAAATATTAAATATTGTTTAATATACAATATGTATTATGACATCCCGAGGAGATAAAAAATATAAAGTAAATTATATAAAGGATATTCAAAACCAAATATATGTTTACCATAAAAAATAATTATATTTTAGGTTGTTTTATTAATTTTATAAGGCCATTTTGAATCCTAAAAAAATATATATTATATTTTATTGTTTTAAAATATCATATTGATGAAAATGAGTCACTTCCACTTCACCAATGGAAAAATTTTAAGGAGTGTGACCATTTTAATAATAAAATAATTAAAATCACTTCTCTTTTTTGGAAACCGTGTGCAGAAATCCTGAAAAGGATTGTTGTTTTGATTACATTATTATATAGAGTAAAAAAACCTATGTTTGGGAAATAATAAAGAAATTATCTCTCTTTTCCTATATAAACCAAATCAATACCACCTTAATCTTCACTAATGTCCTTAATCTAACATCCTCTGTCTAGGGTTCTCAGAAGTTTCCCCATATATCCCAATAATCGTCTCCCAATCTTTTGTAATTACCCTCTCAAGGTAAGGGGACCCTCTTTATTCTTTTCAATTCAAGAACCTTATTAGTATTTATCTTTATGAATCTCAATTGGTTCTATTTTAATGAATTGGTAAAGTTAACTCTTCTATACAATTTATTTCCTAAAAAAAATTTATTTACACTCTCTCATTATAAAATTTACCAATAATGTTACTATGCCTTTATTTAGTGAGGTTTCCTTTCCTTATAAACATTATTTAAGGGTCTTCATCATTTTATGCCTTTTATTTTCAATTAAAAATGTTGGGATTTGTTATACATAGCCATATTATTATCACTTTTATTTAAAAATGATTTTATACCTCTTTATCTCTCAATAAACCATTTTTTTATTATTTATGTATTGTAGTCACACTATTGAAATTTCAATACCATATTTCAATATCAAGAATTTAAATTGGGAATACTATTTTAATTTACAAAGAAGGGTATTCGTCTAGACATATCTATAATCCATTCACTTTGTACTTACATTTATCTATTCCACACACCTTTTTCATTTAATTAAAAGTTATGAAATATGATGCTATGTTGAAATATCTATGTGGAACACTTATGCATGTACATTTTATGAATGCAAAGAGTGTACCCAGAGTTATATAGATCTCCAATATATAGGATAATTGTTTATATTAGTAATACATCAAGTAAGAAACTATGGAGTGAACATAATCCATTACAGGCATTTTTCCACCGTGTGATGATGTCTTGGTGGTTATCCTTAACATATGTTTATGATTTCCTGTTTAATGTTGTTTCCATTATTCTACGTTGCATTTACGTTTCCATGTTATATCATTCCTATTTTTCCTTGTTTATGATTATCAAACATTTTATGGACCATATTAATTACAATTTCCTATCACATAAAACATTCTTCGGGTTATTCCATATTTATTACTTTACAAGTCCTTATAGCTCACCCCTTTATTATGTATGTACCAAGGTTATCCCATGAAATTTTATGTATGATTGAATATTATGGGAATTATAGGGAATTTATCAATAATGTTTTTGTGTCATATGATTTTAATTCATAATTTATTGTTCCTTATTACCCAAATAAACTTTACTTCTCGATATTCTATGTTCTAATATGTGTGTTCCTATGTAATAAATCATGAATTAATGTGTAATAAAGTCATGTTTTGGAATAGGTTTCATAATTACTTCATAAATAATTATTCCATAAAAAAGTAGGGTTCCCAAATAAAAAATGAATAACATATTTGGAATAAACAACATCATTCTTTTGTGAGGAAGAAATAACTCAGGTGGAGTAAAAATGTTTTTTTGGGAAGAACATTATTTTAGAAAAATCGTTGTTGTTGAAATATTAATCTAGGTGGAAACATGTATATCCCCAAATCAAAATTGAATTATATTGAAAATATTTTTAAGTAACATTAGTGGAATATAAATACATAAAATATTTTGAAATATGTATAACCTAATGAAAAGGAGTTGGGATTGAGAACCCATTACCATAAATCCTGCTTTATTTCATCACTTTTCATTATTGAGAATAATAAAATCAGTTTTGTTAAAATATTAAACCAGAAGTGAATTAAGTTATTTTATGTGAATTTTTATTAATTATAAAAATTTGGTTATATTTTTTAATTTCCTTTTTGATATTTAAGAATTTTGATATCTTGCTCTCCTTAAAAATTTCTCATTTCACTTCAATTTCACTATTATTTCAATATATTTTATATACTTGTAAAATTAATTACAGAATCTTAATATATATATATATTTATGTATTTATATATTATAAATAATTTCATATCACTATCCATATTAGTGGTGATATAAAGTAAGTTGTAAATATCCTTGTCGGTGGTGAACCGACCGTTAAGAGAAACGTTGTCAAAGGAGAAGAAAGAGAGTTATAAAGTTTATATAATTAAAAATATAATGCATTCGGTTTGTTAAATCATTAGTATAATGTTAAAATAATTAATAATTAATATTGTAATATTTTTTTTTGAAAATGATAGATAACTAGATGAGGGGAAGAGGAAAAAATAAACACTATTTGATGAAAACAAACCCTCTTCTTGGTGTTTCTTATGTTGTACGATGCTAGAATCCCTTTATTATTAGAGTATGATTACTCCTAAATACCCCTATTTATTCTAATATTTTAAATAGAGACTATTTTAGAATATATATTTCTTCATTAAAGGAGGGAGGTGTGCTTTTACAAGGGGAGGGATAGTGGATATTTATACATGAGGAGGGTTATTTTTAGAATAAAATATTGCATAAAATACTATTTTGAATGAAAAAAATTTAATAGTGTATTTTTAAAATAGAAATCATATATAAATAATATAAAATTTTTCTGAGACCTATATCCCTTTATAGTTATAATTCATTATTTAATTAAAAAGGAAAGTAGAAAAACATAAATGTTTTCAATTTAAAGGAACATTTTTTGACTTTGGAATTTGGAAAATGATTTTTAGATTTTTAAATAATGTTTATTTTATTTTAATAACTCATTTACGGAATTAAATATATTTTTTCCAAACCTAATGTCCAATAATTTTTTATTTCATTAATAAATTATGTATAATGTAATTTAAAATACACTAGTTAGGATAAAAACTGAATTTTTTTTATTCACAGGAAAATTGATGTATTTCAGAAAATTTACAAAAAATACCCCTTATAAAATTTCAACATGATGATTTATAAAATTATATTAATTTCACTAAAATATATTTATATCATAGTTAATTTTACTTTTTAATATATAATGTTATTTAATCCTTTTAGAAACATTTTATAAAAAATGTGTTCACATTTTCATTGATTTTTTAATCATGATATTTATTTTTTTGCTATTATAATATTTATATTAACTAAAATTAATCATGATAATTATTATTTAAAAAAAATTTATTTTAAGTTCAACGTACTCTTCAATCCATCATGATACTATTCCCAATGATTAGGTTACTATTCCAAATGGCCATGTAACTATTATAATGTTCACATTACTATTACAATGGTCACATTTCCTAATCTAAATAATAATTCAATCCTTAATTTTTTTCACCTAAATTATTCCCAAAGATCCATATTTTGATTTTCTATGATTTTGATCAGTTATGTAATGTATTATTTCTTTTTCTATAGTTTTGGCCATTGGGGAGATGGTTCTGGTAGATTGCGGTGATCCATATTTTAGCATTAAAATTTAATTAATTTATATATATTGTTCCATTGTAATGTATTTAATATTCATTGGATTAGTTACTAATAATATTTCACCATTTATTAATGATATAAATTGTTTTATATTTCTTTATATTATGTACTTGAATAATAATATATAATATAATATAACAAATATTAATTTCAAGAGAGAAATATCATTAATAAACACTAGGTTATTACAATTTCTTATTTTTTTCATGCACAATTTATAGTCCTATAATATAATGAATAATGACTGAATATTAATTCCAATGTAATTTTGGAATCTCTATATTCATTATAAGACATTTATCTTATTTGAATTTAAATTTGTCAAGAAGAAGTCATAATTCTAATTCTCATTCATATCCATTTTATTTTTATCTATGAAATTGATCATAAAATCCCTAATGACTAAACATTATTTTCTTATTTTATTCTCCATGAAATATACTTCTTTAAATCATTCGAAATATATTTTTAAGTGTGCATTGATCTACAATGTGGCACTTTTTTGCTACATGGAACTAATATAAACCATACCACCTCAATCCATGATCGAATATATATTATTTATTGGTGTGATTAATTATAAATTGATTTATCAGGATATTTTAATTCCATATATAAGAGTTTTAAATAATTTACTGAATTAAATATATTCAAAATTGATATTAATGAAACAATTTTATTTAATTTTATAAGGTGAATAATAATCATCACATAGATCCAAAGAAATTTAGATACATTTTACCAACGTCCCCAAATAATTAAATATCTCATTTTTAGTTGAGGTTACCCTTATATACTTTAGGTATTAAATTTACCCGACTTTCTAAAATTCGGTATGACACTAAGGCATGCCAACTTATTGTATGGAATGAATATACCATTAAGACTGTAAACATAATGGATCAATCACATATATAATCTATCGGGTGGGAAGTTAAAAAAATTTACCCTTCTAAATCTAAACACAATGTAAATCATTATGTATAATCTATATATTAAGAAGGTCGATCATGAGGTAGAAAGGTGATCATAAAAAATGACTCTATAGATGCCCACCTATTAAAAAATTGGATTATGAAGGTATATTATGATTTATAAAAGTAACCATATAATGTGTCTATATGGATCTACAACATATAAAAACATATGAAAAGGAATATCGACCAAGTTAAATGGATATCAATGTTTCTAGACAATCATTACATTGAATCGAGGCCTCCCCAAACCATATCCACCCCTTCTCAAGAAACTCAAAATCACTTCCAAATTGTTTTAGATAGTGTCTATATATCCACCAACCCTTGTAATTGATCTAATTAACGATCAATGCATCAATCATAACATTACCTTATTCTATTTATTTAATATTTCTAGATGATGGAATCCAAGATATAGCCTGAAAACTACATTTTCATTTGATAACGAGAGCATCTCACTCAACATATGAACTTTATTAAAATATTATGCAAGATATCCAATTAAAAATCAATAATCGATAACAATACTCCAAATATTATAATTACATTCTTTCAAAAAACACATATTGATATACTGACAATAAATGAAGCCAACTACTTTGGGCCCAACAATCTATCACTTTGTTTTTGTTATCAATTCCAATATTCCAAAGTTAATATGTGTATCACTAGTGATTATTACTTCTATCCATAAATAAAAATAAATAAAAATGGAAATATAAGATTATTATCACCTCATGTTATTTCTTTAAACCACTCTCAAGCCATCATTATCATCTCTTTTTTTAGGTATGAATAATATCCATTAACATCTTTAGATAAGGATAAAACCACATAATTTACTTAAAAAAGATCATCTACATACTTTATTATAATTTTTTTGGGTAAAACATTTTCAAAAAATACTAGAGATATAACTAATATCATCTATGATGTCTTCAAATACTATACATGTGATGAAATTAACAGAAATAAATCAAGGGGATCCTAAACAATAGATTCATTACGAAAAACATTGCATCTGACACCCATCTTAACAGAGATCAAAAAGTTAAAATGAAAGGAAGACAAATTTCCCTTTATCTCATATTTTTAATCAACAAACACTAACCTTTCATAAAAATGATTTATATAATCAATAATAAGAGATTCAATTGTGATTTAAATACCTCATAATTATGATTTCATGGGTTGCGCAAATTTTCTAGCATTTCTATTTTGAAAAATCATGTGTTTTATTAATAGATCCATAATTATTTTTTATCCCCCTAATGGGATGCACTGAACTTCTTCTCATCATGGTAGAAATAAAACATCATGAAAGACCTACTTTTTTATATCTATTGTGTTCAACACTCATACAATCCATTAATTACCTATATGTTAACTAAGAAAAAGAAATATGTGAATAAGGGGGGACATATTTGTTCATTAGAAATGAAATTGAGGATGCGAGTTCTCTACTAACCTAGAATTCATTTTTTCCAAAATCATCATTTTTTTATTTTGAATAATCTTAATTTTTTTCTTGCACATCTCATATTCATATATTTATTCTTTGTGAAAATTTATTTTCTTCACCTTAAATTTGAATAAAATAATTTCCTTGTGATTTTAAATATATTTTTATTAATATTCAAATTATTTAAGGATATTTCAAAAATTCATTATATCATACCCATATTTCTTACTTCATTCACAAATATTATTAAAATTTTATAAGTCCCCACTTGAAGATGAATCCATATGTATTTTAACCTTTTATTTTTCCACTAGCTAATTTTCTTTATCCCAAAAAATCAATTCTGCTTCACCCATTTGTTTTCCCTTGTCTAATTGTCTTTTACAAACACTTATGAACTCTTTATTTACACTCTTATATTTCTCTAGCTTCTCACATTATTTTTTATCAACCAAAGAATTTTTTTAATACACTTTTGTTATCTTTATATATTTATTTTATTAGTACCTTAATAAGCTTCAACGGAAATCATGATAATGAAATACTGAGATTTTTTACCACATATACTACACCGACCATCGATCTCTTTTAAATATTCAAATCTATTTTGAGGGGATATATTTTCTATTTTTATGATAACAAATTTTTTCCTTTGTGAATAATATCTCATTTTTTCACTAGATATCCCCATTGGTTCTTACATTATGTTTGTAAATGACTTATTGATCCAAAAATACTAGGGTTTTGTCTATTCATTTTAAAGTACCAGAAAAATCCTCTTAAAATGGATCTCTCAATTTTTATTATCAATCTATAAATAATTCTTATGATGAATTTTTATTCAAACAAATGATTTTATTACCATGTTATATGTGGTATCCTTGGAATACATCTACCTTCCATTGATGTTGAATTATACCACATATATCTATAAGACCAAAACACATATTTTTTATTACCAAAAATATTAAAAAAATATTTTCTTTGAAACTGATTATTTTAAAATTTTCACTGATTTATTGGACCTTTACTCTCAACATATTGAGAAGACACATGTTTAAATTAAATTGGTATGTTTATGTTTTTATCAAATCATTTTGAAATAAAAGTCATAGCGATTTTTTATCTCATCATTTCGCTATCTTCTCAACCAACTCCTATTTAAGATCACATACCATATTCTCAAGTAAAAGTACCATAAATCTATTATTAATACTCTTAAAGAAAAAAATAATTTTTTTCAATCACACTCCTCATTTTTATCTATGAAATTATTATATTATTTCCTAATATTCACCTTATCATTCATGAGGATTATGATTTTCTTAAGGGAAAATTCTAAATTATATTCTACTATCCAATCCATTTTGGTTCTTTATTCTCTATCATTATCATTAAAAGATGAATCAAATAAATTTTTTAACATTTGAATATAAATTAACCTCATCATCTACAAAAGTACTTGAAGATGAAAAAAACACCTCCAAATTTCAAATAAAATAAATTTTCCTTTTTCTATAATTATTCTTATTATTCTTATACTTTTTTATGCTTTTAATCATCCTCATCAGATTAATATTAAATTTAATTTTGTATTGCATCATTTGAGGAAATGTGTCCAAGGATATCATAATTCCAGTACTGTGGTGATTGTTTTATTTTTCCTTTTTATTTTACATTCCTGAATCTATGTAATATAAGAGAAAAAATATTATTTATTTCTTCTTCATCCCCCTTATTTTCAATAGTAATTGATTCAACAACAGCCTCTTCTTTGACTCTTAATTATCATATAGCCTTGAAATCCATCTTATCTTTGTCTTTCTTATTGATTGATTTTGTTTTCCTTATCTCATAATCTATTAGTTTGTTTTCTAAAAAAATCGTGTTTAATATCATCTCATTCCTTTAGGGATGATATTTTTTAATAAACTAAATCTGGAAAATTCATCATATGTTTTTTATTAATAATGGAGTCCTCTTTCATTTCCCAAAAACCATGATTGTTTCCCAAAATATCATTAACACTTGTAATGTAGTTGTGAATGTTATCATCATCACCCATCATTATATCATCAAATAATATCATGTATAATTGAATTTTCAGTTCTTTCACTTTTATATATTCTTCATAAATGTTATTTATTTGTTCATTGATCTCATTGGAATTTTGAATACCCATGACATTTTTATATAGCTTTCTGATGAAGAAATAATATGGAATGATGAAACATTTCATCTAACACAATATAATCTCTTATAATCTTAATTTAAAGTAGTACCTTCAATAAAGGGTGGAAAACCCAATGTTTTTATCTTTTACATCCAATAAAAGTGATATTAGGTATGGTCAAAGGGGATCAAAATGCATAATAATGATTATTTAATAATGTCAAATAAATTTAATACCTTTTATACTGATCTAACATTAAATATTAATAAAACCACATATAAAACTAAAATAAAGAAATACTATAAATTCTGTACAATACACTAATGTGAATATAAAATATCATAAAACCCCATCATATGATTTTAATAATGATCATAAAAGGAAATCAAAAAGATACTCCTTATGTATAGTATATCCATGGGGCGAGAAAATTATCATACATTTGGATGGGATATATCCTTCTCCTATAGTCTTCTAGAGACTCTAATGAAATAGATAACGATAAAGATATGATTTGGCTACTAGGGAGTTTCATCCAATCATTATGGAATAACCAATTCCACTTTCACTATATAGGGACCCGGCCTGAAACCATACATAATATTGAATTAAATGAATAATTCACATTGAGGATATTTTCAGGTTTAGAGTTTTAGAGAATTAGGACATAACTATTAAATCTCAAAATATTACAAAGTATACACTTCTACCTAGTTTCAATTTTTTTATAAAATAAAAACTCTTGAAAAAAAGAGTCATGCCTAGTTCCAGATTTAGGACAACTTGACTTTTCCATGATCACATCCTTGACCCTATTCCACATTATTTCATGTGAAAAAAATTTCAAAAACATGTGATGAGCATAAAAACCTCAGTAAGGGATACACAAAGAAGGAAAACTGTTAGTTTTTCAAAACAACAAGTAAACCATAAATACATTAACATAATTAATACTTTTCAGCTTTATGAAGTAGTAAATACTATCCATTGAATGAAATATCACTACTTACCCTTTTGTAATGAAAAGTTTAACATAAAACCCATAATACAACACATAACATATAAAGGTAATTTGGTACATAAACATACTTAAATGGAAAAAACATATGGTCGACTTCCACACATATCACTAAATGGCATAGCCATACGGTCGACTTCCATACCCAATGCATTGGAGGTTATAACGTAACCACCCGTCCTAGTTTTCACGGCACCACCCATCATATGGTTTATCACGTAACCACCCATAAAATGTCCATGTTCCATCAGAGCACATAAAATATTGTAGATATAAACATTTCACTAGTAACATTTCTTTTGAAATCACAAGAAGTAATTTCATGATATTGAAATAATTAATCCATTTTCATAAACCATTTAAAAAGATATTCTTGAATCAAAGTGTCCCATACAACATTGAAGATTTTAATGGAATTATAATTTTAATACATTAATGTCAATATAAATAAATACACAAAAGCATTTTTAAAACATGGACATTAATGATAAATATTTAGAATAATAAATCATTAAAACATTTAAAAAGATATTTTTGTTAAAGAGTTTTTAACAAAATGTGACTATTAAATACAAATAATTGAGGAATTACATTTAATCATAAATTTATAATTTCATGATAATATAGGTATTCATGCTATAATATTTCAAAGGATAGTATATACACCATATAAGAGTGAATTGGTGCATAACAACAATGAAGTCTCAGTGGAAATGTAAATTGAGATGAAATCCCTTGTAAAGATGGTATCATTAAATATTGGATAAATAAATCACATAATTATGTGTGAAAAATATAAATAATCCCAATATAAGTGTATATTAAGTGAAAAAAATCATAGTTCATTCACACATATTCATAGGACGACATGTTCAAGAATTACAAGTTGAACCCAAAGAATTAAAATTGGGTTAAGAACTTCCCTTGTAAAAATTCGACAGCCTAATGAAGTCACATTAAAATTTAGAAAATGATTTGATGAGATAAAAATGTTATCTCATCCCTTTTAAATAATGTTTAAATCAATACAGATATTGAATAACATATCCCAACATAATAATATGTAAATTAAATGATATAACAAAAGAAGTCTTTTATAAAGAGGAGGGTGAAAGGTTCCCTTACCAATTTGGTAACTTCAAAACATACACCACATGAAAGAATGATCATACAATGAAGATTTAAATACTAATAAATGAAAGTATATTACAAAAAGTGTAAAATCATGGGGGGTACATACACCACACAAATGGAAATAGTGGAAATTATAGTATGAATCTCACAGGAATAAAAAGTGAGATGAAACCATTTACCACTTTGTAATCTATTGATTCGTATGACCAGAAGTTAATAAACACAAAATGAATCATATAATACCATTAATATAATGATAATAATGATTATATATATCTAATGTCAGTACAAAATACACTACATGCAACAATTAAGTGGCAAACAATGGAAATATCACTGAATTAAAAGTGAGAAAAGAAAATCCCTTGCCTCGTTATCCGACTTGACCCGTTAATTCTTTAATATAATGAATAATAAACTAATTATAATTTATACATGATAAATAAACTTTTATAAAGTTTATTATTCCTTTTATATTACTTATTAAAATGTTATTAACATTATGTAATCATTTAAGTTAATAACGGTCGTTTTATCGATATTTGGTACTTCAGTAAGAAAAACGAACACCTTATAATTACATGTTGTTAGTGTGGTAAGATATACACTATATTAAGAATGATATTAATGATTTAGATATCTTATATATAATATATATCTAGTATATACATGTATTTATAATAGTACATATCATTTAGAGTTAAGAAATGAAATGCACTGTTCATGGTGATGGTAAGTCGTGTGTATGCATGAATGCTACTTCCATTTCTATTTATTATTTTAATGGAATTAAAACATAATTATACATAGTTATATTATAATTATAGTATAATATCATATAAAATATTATTAACTTCATCCTTTATATGTCCCACATAAGGAATTAACGAGTCATATCACTTTGAGGGGGAGGGAGGACGAAATTCCTCTAATGAGATTATCGTATTTACACAATATGGAAACCATAAAGTATTTATAACAGTGGAAAAATACCAAAGAATAAAGAAAAAAATAAACATTATATATATCATATATAAATACAGTGCCATTATAATGGCCATCATGAGACGCGGTTGGAGATATTTGAACAATCATCATTTTGTGAGGCGTTAGTTTTCCATCCACAGAAGCATTATGTCCATCACCCATTTGATGGAGGTGTGTGTAAGTGTAGTTATAATACTTCTCATAAAAACATGCAAGTATATTGAGGATATTTTTGTTGTTATAAAATAAAGGAATAAAAAGAGTTTAGGGGTTCTATAAGTAAAATAAAAGAAAACAATTTAAGAGAAACTGTTACCTATAATTTGGGTAACTCCCTTTTCTTTGAACCAAAGTACTTATTGAAGTGCCTTATACCTAAGGTAAGTCATCTCGGATGTGTATAGAGATGTTGGGAGATTAATTGGGCAGAGGTTGGATGATCTAAAAGGATTGAGAGCTGTGAGGAATTGGTTAGAAGTGGTCTCCTTTTATAAGTGTGAGGAGGGGCTAGTTAGGAAGGTGTGATAATATTATTTTATTATCTAATGATATTCGGTTTATAAAGGTCCAAAAATCATTAAAGTGTAAGTTAAGATGACTCATTGTCGAAATAATATCGTCCTATTTGAATTGGACAGGTTTTGGATGTTATTTTAATATTTATAATCTTATTTATTTAAATCCTGTATTAATGAGGTAAATACTACATCATTATTGTGTCATAATTAATTTAATTTATGTGATGTGTAAAAATTATAAAAAAAATACCATGATGTATGAAATATTTTTAGATTTACAATTAATGTTTATGGTTGAAAATATAATTTCTATAACACCATATAAAAATTAATTTACTAAAAGAATTTTATTTATGTCATTTTTGCCTTTACATTAAATTAATTAATCTAAAGTGTCATTATCTTTCATAAGTGGCTCCATGTGGTCCCAAAATATACCCAAAGATTCCCATGGTCGTCCATTACTCATAAAATAAGGTTATGACAAGTGTTAAGGTAATTTGGAATTATTATAATATTCTTTTAACTTTGAATTACCCTATTTACCTTTAACCGTGTTAAATAAAAGTCAAAAGTTACTATTCACCAAAAATAATTTTCATCTTATTGAACCAAATTTTACTTATTGATAACAACAATGTATTTCAGATTTTCAAAATTCAATTTATAGAAGTGGTAAAATTTCATTAAAATGAAAATGTCAGTTTTTTTGACTACTACTAAGTGGTTTCACTATTCATCAAAAATTGAAGTTTTTCCGAAAGATAACGAAAATTCAGCCTAAGAAATATTTGATATTCCGAATTCAAAAATAATGTCTATTTTACCAAATTATAAAAATATAAGTGGAATTAATTAATTTTAATATTAATTCCCGTTATCAAAACAAATAGGGTGTATTTAAGAAACAATAACTATCAAAATATTTATACTTGTTTAGGTCAAATTTTAATGTGAATTTAATTCCAATGACCCATATTGGATTAAATGGGAAAAATATGTTCTAATTACACATTAAAACCAAATAAAATGATAATATAATAATATAAATAAATTAGATTAAAAGGGACTTTTGAATTAAAATACAATATTTTGCACTACTTCTTAAAAATGATCTTTATCAGAAAAAATACCAAAAAAATTACCCAAACTAAAATTTGATGTCCCAAATATAATGAATGATTTTATTTGGTCAATTATAATGTATTAATGTGCCCAAAACAATATTTAAAAAGGCTTATCCTTTAGAAGGCTGTAAATCAACCTTTTAATGTAAATTATTCTTAAAATTAGATTCATTCACATTTTAAGCCTCTAACTTATATTGGATAAATTTAAATACATTTAACAGACATGTATAATCATATTTTATTTAGTTTTGTCCATTCCATACAATACAAAATCTTGTAGTTAAATACCATTTAAAATAATAATAATATATTATTAGTGTGCAAAGTACGATTTTAAAGAAACTTGTTGTTGCATATCGGGTACGCTATCGATCATAGCAACCCTGTTAAAGTAAAATTAATATTTAATTCAAAAATATTAATAAATATGAAAATGTAATATTATTCATTTATCTGGGATGTTACATCCTTCCCCACGTATTGGAATTACGTCCTCATAATTTTAAATTTGGGCTCGAGAACATCATTGAAAGCCCCACATCGAAAAAATAGTCAACAAAACTATCACAATAAAATAAAGGAAGAGAAGTAGAAAGATTAATCGAGACAAAAAATAGTAGGATTCCATGAAAATATGGATATGGAGGAGAAAACAAACCATCATGTTCTGATATAGAGCAATAGAAAACATGTTTAGGAGAATGTTAACCACCAGAAAATCACAACCTTGTGATGGTTTAAACAGTCTTTGATTCCCCAGTAGGAAAAGTAAACAGACAAGGTTTTTTTTTTAAGTTAATTTTCATTGAGTAATTTATTTATGAGATTAACTAAAAACATAAGTAAATATACTTACATGTCATGTATAAATTCATCTTTTAATAGAATTTTAACACAAACTCATATTTTCTCTTAATTAAGAGTATTCAGGATTACTTTTTTCACAATAAGAGAACTATAATCAACATCGAGAGAATCACATAATCCCCAAAAGATTAACTTTATATATCTTATGTCTTTAGACCTTAACCAAAACCAAAATGGTTAGAACCAGATCAGATAATCCCCAAAAAGATAATATTTTATAAAAGGAAAAACTACTATTAATCTCTAATATTTTTCAACAAAAACTCAATGATCAACAATGACCATTCAATAAACAGTTATCCATAAAATTATTTAAATTAATACAAACTGAGATTGAAACATAAATCTCAAAAGGATCTAATCACTTAGTCTTCCAAGATAAATATAAGAATTTCTCTCCAAATATCATCAGTTACTCTTAAAGTCTAATATTGAAAAGTAATTAACCTAATCACATATCCTCCATGATAGGTTAATCATTAACATAGACAACCCAAAATTGACTAATAATTTATTTATAAAATCATCTAACTAAAAATAATTTGTCATACAAACCAGGGACTTCACGTAGTCCAGTGCTAGGAGATAAATACGAGTCTCACATTGGTTGTGGGTTCGATTCCCACATCTTTTTCCGACATGACGAGCTGTCACATGTCCAGCGTGTTGTTTTTTTAAACTATATAATTTTATAGAATTCAATAAGAGATAAATTTATCAAAAATAACCATAACATATTTTATCCACTAAAGTTTTATAATAACTTTTATTTGGATTCCCAAAAATGTATTAACCTATAATTTCCTCAAATTCAAGGTTCATATAAACCCAAATGGATCTTTATAACTATATCCAAAAAATAAAAGATAAGTATTCCTTCAATAAAATTTTCATATATCAAACTTTAGGGTTACACATACTATAAAACGTCTTCTTATGTAATTACCATCATCAAAAGACCCTTAATACTTTTAAGCATTTCACTATCCTAAAATATACCTTAACACTTGAATCCCTTATATGTTGACTTATTAATCATTAAACATTCTTCATGATCCATTAACCATTAATTTTAAACTTATACTTAAATAAGTATTTCCTACGAATAGAATCAATAATCATATCCTAAGATTCAATAATATCAAAACAAATGTTAAGAAATAATCCACAACTATCATTTGTCATTGTCAGTTTCATCATCCTCAATCGGAATGGAATTAGGTATTGGTAAACAAATATTTGTATGATTTTGGTGATCCCATTCCCAAAACATCTTCATAGGACATGTGTTTGTATAATTACCATACACACCACATTTAAAACATTCAATTGATCCCTCAGAAATATCTTATTTCCCTTTCTTATAGTCAACTGGATGCTTCCTTTTTCCATGGAAGGTTCTTGATTTATGACCTTCATTTCCACATCTATAGAATCTTTCTGTCCCTTTGAAACATTTTCCTAGGTGTTTCTTTCCCCTTCCGTGACTCATAGATTTTTTAACATACACGCCTTTATGATTATTACCTAAACATCTGTGGGGATTTGTTTCTCTCATATATGATGCCTTATAAAAATCACCAAGGTTTAAGTGGTCCATCATGACTCCAGATAGCTGGTTAAGAATAACCACAAGAGTTCTTATTGTAGATCCCATTTCATTCAATTGCTCATTCAGAAAATTGTAATAGTTTTCTTCACATCCATTGTTACTTTGATGCCTGCTAGATCCAACCATTGACTAAAACCAGAAAGTTATGTGTGAGTATATCAGTAAAATCATCAAATAATATCTAATGAGGAGGGTAAATACTAAGATATAATTATTCATGTTCTCTTAAACTCATTCATTTTGTCTAAAAAACAATTACTCTTTCTGAAATCGTAACCATTATGGAAATTTCACTTATTCTTAAAGAATACCCTAACCTCTAAATTTATCTAAAACAACCTCTAATACCAACTATAAGGACCCAACCATAAACCTCACATAATTTTGAATTAAATGAATAATTCAAAATGAGGATATTTTCAGGTTTATAGTATTAGAGAATTAGGACATAACTATTACATCTCAAAAGATTAAAAAGTAGAAAATTCTACCCATTATCAATTTTTTCATAAAATAAAAACTCTTAAAAAAAGAGTCATGTCTAGTTCCATATTTAAGACAACATGATTTTTCCATGATCCCATCCATGACCCTATTCCACCTTATGTCCTATGAAAAACATTTCAATAACATAGGATGAGAATAAAAATCAATATAAGGGATACACAAAGATGAAAAAATGGTAGTTTTTCAAAACAACAAGTAAAACATGAATAGCTTAACATAAGTAATACTTTTCACCTTTAGGAAGTAGTCAATACTCTTCACTAAATAAAAGATCACTAAATACCCTTTTTTACCCAAAAGGTTACCGTAAAACCCATATAAAGAACAAATAACATATAAAGGTAAGTTGGGACATAACAAAACTTAAATGTAATAACCATGCGATTGACTTCCACACACATCACTAAATGGAATAGCCATACGACTGACTTCCATACCCAATGCATTTGAGGTTATCACGTAACCACCTGTCCTGTTTTTCATGGAACCACCTGTTATATGGTTTATCATGTAACCACCTATCAAATGTCAAATTACCATCATAGCACATAAAAAATTGCAAATATAAACATTTCATTATTAACATTTCATTTGAAATCAAAAGAACTAATTTCAAGATTTTGAAATTATCAAGCCATTTTCATAAACCATTTATGAAGTGATTTTTGAATCAACGTTCCCCATACCACTTTGAAGCTTTTAATGGAATTATAATTTTAAACCATTAATTTCCATATAAATAAATAATCAAAACCATTTTTAAAACATGGACATTAAAGATAAATATTTAGAATAATTAATCTTTATAACCTTTAAAATGATAATTTAGTTAAAGTGATTTTAACAAAATGAGAGACACGTGAATACAAATAATTGAGGAATAACATTTAATCAGAACATATAATATCATGAGAATAAAGGGATTCATGGTATAATAAGTCAATGTATGGTATATACACCATATAAGAGTGAATTAGTGCATAACAACAACGAAGCCTCAGTGGAAATGTAAATTGAGATGAAATCCCTTGTAAAGATGGTATCCTTAAATTATGGATTAATAAATCACATAATTATGCATGAAAAATATAAATAATCCCAATATAAATGGATATTATGTGAAAAAAAATCAGAGGTCATTCACACATATTCATAGGATGAATTATTCAAGAAGTACAAGTTGATCCCAAAGAATTGAAATTGGGTTAAGAAGTTCCCTTATAAAAATACGACAGCCAAAGGACATCACATTAAAATTCATAAAATGAGTTTATGAGATAAAAATTGTATCTCATAACTTGGAAATAAATTTTACATCAATATGGATATTGGAGAACATATCCCAGCATAATAAGATGTAAATTAAAAGGCATAACAAAATAAGACTTTTAAAAATTTGGAGGGTGAAAGGTTCCCTTACCAATTTGGTAACTTGAAAAACATTCGCCACATGAAAGAAAGATCATTCAATGAAGATTTAAATACTCATAAATGAAATTATATTACCCAATGAGTACAATCATGGGAAGCACATACACCACACAAATGGAAATAGTGGAAAATATATCATGAATCCCACGAGAATAAAAAGTGAAATGAAACCATTTAGCTTGTTGAAATCAACTGAGTCATATGACCAAATGTTAATAACCACCAAATGAATCAAATAATACCATGAATATAATGATAATCAGGATAATATATATCAAATGGTAGTACACAATACAACACATTCAATTAATAAGTGGCGATCAATGGAAATCTCACGGAATTAAAAGTGAGATAAGAAAATCCCATACCTCGTTATCCGACATGACCCGTTCATTCTTTAATCTCATTAATAATAAACTAATGTTAATTTATAAATTCTTAAGAACCTATTTTATTGTTTATTATTTATTTTATATTACTTATTACCATGATAAAAACATTATGTAATCATTTAAGTTAATAACGATCGTTTTGTCGATATTTGGTACTTAAGTAAAAAAAGAACAGCTTATAATTACAAGTTGTTCATGTGGTAAGATATAAATTATATTCATAATTATATTAATTATCTAGATATCATTTTTATCATATATATCCAGTATATACATGTATTTATTATAGTACAAAACATTTAGAGGTAAGAAATTAAATGCACCGTCTATGGAGACGGTAAGCCATGTGTACGCATGAACGCTACTTCCATTTCTATTTCATATTTTAATTGAATTAAAAACATAATTATACATATTTATATTATAATTAAAGTATAAAATCATATAAAATATCATTAAATCCATCTTTTATACATCCCACATAAGGCTTTAATGAGTCATATCACTTTGAATGGGTGGTGGTCCTCACCTCCTCAAATGAGAGTATCGTATTTACCCACTATGGAAACCATAAAGTATTTATATAAATGAAAAAATACAGAAGAATAAAGAAACAATAAACATAATATATATCATATATAAATATATTTCCATCATAATGGACACCATGAGAGTCTGTTGGAGATATTTTAACAATCATCGTTTCGTGAGGCGTTAGTTTTCCATCCACTGAAACATTATGTTATTCTCCCATTTCATGGAGGTGTGTGTAATTATAGTTAGAATATTTCCCATAAAAACATCCAGGTATATTTATGATACTGGTGTTGTTAAAAAATAAAGTAATAAAAAGAGTTTAGGGGTTGGAGACGTAAAATAAAAGAAAACACTTTAAGAGAAACCATTACCTTTAACTTGTGTAACTCCCTTTGGTTTGAACGAAAGGACTTCTTGAAGTGCCTTCTGCCTAAGGTCATGCTTCTAGGAGGAGGCAAGGGATGTAGGGAGCTTAATTGGTCATATGTTGGATGGTCCAAAAGGCTTGAGAGGTGTGAGTAATTTGTTATACGTGGTCTCCTTTTATATGGGGGTGGAGGTCCTCTTTAAGAAAGTGTGATAATATTATTTTATTATATAATGATATTCGGTTTCTATAAGACCAAAAATCATTACAGTCAAAGATATGATGACTCATAGTCGATATAATATCATCAAATATGAATTGGACAGGTTTTTGATGTTATTTTAATATTTATAATAATATTTATTTAAATCTTTTATTGATGAGGTAAATACTACATCATTATTTTGTCTTAAATAATTTAATTTATGTGAAGTCTAAAAATTATAAAAAAATACCATGATGTATGAAATCATCTTATATTTCCAAGTCATATTTATAGTCTAAAATATATTTTATATTACACCATATAAAAATTAATTTACTAAAAAAAATTTGTTTTCTTAATTTTTTACTTTACATTAAATTTATTGATCTAAAGTGTCATTATCATTCATAAGTGGCTCCATGTGGTCCCAAAATAGTCCCAAAGATTCCCATGGTCGGAAATTACTCATCCAATAAGGTTAGGATAAGAGGTAAGGTAATTTTTAATTATTATAAAATTCTTTTAACCTTAAATTACCGCATTTACCTTTAATCGCAGTAAATAAAAGTAAAAAGTTAGTATTCACCAAAAATTATTTTCATCTTATTGAACCACATTTTACTATTTGATAACAACCATTTTTTCGGATTTTCAAAATTCATTTCACATAAGCGGTAAAAATTTTTTAAATGAAAAAGTTAGTTTTTTTAACTACTACTTAGTGGTTTCACTATTCAAAAAAAATTGATGTTTTTTAGAAAAATACCAAAAATTCAGCCTAAGATATATTTGATATTACGAATTTAAAAATGATATCTATTTTAAAAAATTCTAAAAATATAATTGTAATTAATTAATTTTAAAATTAATTCCCGTTATCAAAACAAAGAGCACGTTTTTAAGAAACAATAACTATTAAAAGATTGATACTTGTTTATGTCAAATTTCAAAGTGAAATTAATTAAAATGAACAACATTGGATTATATGGTAAAAATATATTCTAAAGTTTAAAACCATATAAAAATATAATCTAACCATATAAATAAATTAGATTAAAAGGGACATTATAATTAAAATACAATATTTTTCACTATTCTTTAAAAAATGAACATTCTCAAAAAAATACAAAACAATTTACCCAAAGTAATATTTGATGTCCCCATTACAAAAAAGGATTTTATTTGGTTAGTTAGTATGTATTCATGTGAAAAAACTATATTTAAAAAGGGTCTCCATTAAAAGGCGGTAAATCGACCTTTTAATATAAATTATTCTTAAAATTAGATTCATTCATATTTTAAGCCTCTAAATTTTATTGGATAAATTTAAATACATTTTTAAAAAATTTATAATAATATTGTAGTTAGTTTTTTTCATTCCTTCCAATAAAATTTCTAGGAGTTAACTAGCATTTAAAATAATAATATTATATTATTTGTGTGATAAGTAAGATTTCAAGGAAACTTGTGTTGCGTATCGGGTATGCTATCGAACATCGAAACACCTTTAAAGTAAAATTATTATTTAATTAAAAAATATTAATAAATTTGAAAATATCATATTTTTCATTTATTCGGGATGTTACACTGAATATAAATGATATTAGAATACATGAAAAAATTATTATGAAATTGTGCATGTTGATTTGGAATGTTATGCATTCATCTTATAGATAAAACTTATCCCATGTGTTTCATCTAATGAAATAGACACTTAATGATAGCCTATATGGTAATTTAATATTTCACTATCTCATGAAAACCATTGAATTAAAATGATAAAACCCATGAATGTAAAAACCAATATATATATATTATAAATATCATTAGGGAATATATATCTATAAATATCCAACTTTCACTGAATACATATTGACTTTTCCCATTTCACCATAAATTGTATCAGGTAAAATAAATTGTAAAATCTTTTCCAAAACCCCTTTTGGGTTTTTATGAAATTCATTATGACATCCATCATCATCTTCACCTTGTATAACACCATATGTGACACCTTGTAAATAACCTTCATAAAAGTTTTTCATTATCATTAAAAAGGCATTTAGATTAGCTCTTTGAGTAAAGCTCATTCCCTATTTAGTCATCTAAAAAAGTGTGACCTCATGGGCCATTATAACATTTAAATAGAATAGAAATCTCTAAGTCCATATATGTATGAAAATATTGCAATATAAAAGTGAATCAATACTATTACAATTATAAAGGGATCTAGCATGTAATCTATTAAATACATGTATCTATATATCTATGTACATCATTCTTCATGTAACAGTTTGGGTGCTCTCAGTCTATTACTTTTTTAGTTTTTGGTTGTTGGAGTTTTTGAAGGTGGATCAGAGAGAGTTTGGAGATGTTCAGTTGCTAACAGCTGGACGAAGGGGAATTACATGTTGTGTAACTTGGTTACACAACATGAATCCATATTTCACTACTTTTACTAGAGGTTTCACAACATGTAATATTTTAGGTTTTAAAAAAAATATATATAAATCAAGAGGCAATGCATTTTTCGGTGAAACCCAAACCCCACGTATTTCAAAATGTGAAACAGGATTACCCATCATGTAATACCCTAATCATGTTCAATTTGAAAATAAATTTTTGACTGAAAACTCCTTCATTTGGTTGTGGTATCTAATTCCACTTTTTTCAGATGAACCCTATGCACCTCAAGGAGTTTGTCAACCCATATACCACACTCTTCAATCCATTGGTCTTAGTGATTGGTCGTTGGTGATCCATGGTGAACCAAGGTAGATTCTCCCGTCATTTTCTAGAAATTTCTCTATGTATGATCTATTTTCATCCATATATTCTCATCATGCTATAGATTTTTCTTACCCAATGTTCCATTGGGGTTTTTTCATTTGTTATTGGTGTGGTGGTTCCCTAGCATCCTCATATTGATGTGGATCCTTCAAAAGAGGTAATCAGAGGTCCATCATGTGATCTATTCTCTTATAAGTAACGTAGACATCCCTTTGAGGAAGTATTTCCTTTGTTTCTTCTTGTTTTCCATCCTGAAAGAGTATTTTTACTTCTATTTACTTATGGATCATGGTTGTGACAACCTAATTGAAGATAATGAATTGGTTAAATGAAATTGAGGGTAAGTAGGTGCTTTTTCACATGATTTATTCTTACAGCTTTGATATTATTGTGATCATTTGATTGTTCGGGCTTGATTCCCCACTAGAAATTGCAGTTGTTGTTGGATTTTGTTTCTCTCTAAAAAATTTATGTAATGTATTAATTTTTTTGGTTGGGCACTTACATGTGGAAATTGGTTAATTATGTACCACAGTATAATGAATGGATTCCCCAATATTATACAGTTTATCTGATAACCATTGAATGAACAAGTGGAATTATGTAAGGAATTTCTTCCTAAAATAGATATTTTGTCTTGTTTGTCTTCTGTTTTGGTGCGGTAGTGAGCGTGGTTATATGTTATGGGTTGGATTTGGAGGTCAAATAGAATATCGGTTTCAGATATTGATTGATTGTGGAATGGATAAGAAGTATATTGAAATGAGGCTTTTATTAGGTTATGTAGGGATGTGTTGCTAGTTGTGGTTGTGTATGGATAGTTTTGGAAAGTTGACTTTGATGAAGGATGGGGATGGTGGGTATGGGTGCTTCACTTGGAGTTTCTCCACGAATGAATTTTTCTATGTTGTTTTTTGTGTGTTGTGCATGGTAATTTACTAGATACAGATTGAATAAATAAATAAAAAAATGATTTATTAATAAGGCTCAGAATGGATCCGATTCATTTTCATAACATAATGGTTTTGGTAAACTAAAATGATTTGATATATGAATTTGGTTCTGGATTTTGTGTGGTGTTTTGCATCTAGTGGTAGCATAAAAGTGGAAGTGTTGGTTTTTCTGAGAACCCATTGGATGGGAATGATTTTTTGGTATCATATATGCATATACTTGAATTATTCTTGTTATTTCTATATGAACCCCACCTTATTTGATCACTATATGCGGAACACCCCCATTTTCACAGGGGAGGGTTTATTTCCCACACATCTCGATGGGAGGATGGATGGGTGACCACTCACTCTTCCATGATCCTTCTTCCAAGTATTGATAGTCCAAGTTTATTTCGGTATGTTTTGGTTTTTGAGTCCCATGTGTGTACGGTAGAGTTTTGGTTTCTAAAGTGTGTTTGATATAATATGTTATGTGCATTCCCAGGTTCCCTCTAGGTGAGATTTGGTTTCTTTCCCACATGTTTGTTGTTAGTATGAGGTTTGATTTTTGGACCAAGTGTCTACGGGAAGGACATGATATGGTTTGTAACCAAGGTGTACGAAGGAAGGATGTGATGTGGTTTGTGGAGAAGGTGTTTGTGGGAGGCATGGATGTGGTTATGGGGCCAATGTGTTTGCGGGAAAGATGTGATGTCGTATGTTCTGAAGAGTTGAGAGCACCAGGAAATTTTCTGTTAGGGTGTGAGAGCAGCTAATCAGTTGGAATGTGGTGATGGGAACCCTATCATGGATGTTCTTCATATTATATAACTTGAATTTATTTATTTAGTGATTGTGCCTTGGAGATTTTGGGGTTGTTAGTATACATGTTTAGGTGTTTTTTAGGTTCTGTTGTTTTCTCACAGCACCACTTGTTTGCTTCCTTCACATGTTCACGAGAAACATTGGTTTTCCTACATAGTATAGTTGTATGCTCAGCGAATGTATATTTACATCTTTTAGGTTTCCATAAGGATTTATCAAGCTGTTTTGGACCTTACTGGCTCAGATCATGAGAGTTTTTGTGATGCTTTGATGCTTTATTTTTTATATTTACTTGGATTCTTTTTTATTTGTATCATTTTAACATTTCACATGCACATGGGACTGATTTTGGATTTCTTTTAAATATTCCGTAGAGTCTCATTTTGGATGATCAATCATATCTCATGTTATTGTTTTCTTAAAAAGGGTAATTCCTCCTATTGTGTGAGATTCGTACACCCTTGGTGCTAGTCGCTAACCCAGGGCCTACTAGAGATGGGACTCAGGGTGTCATTATCTAACATTCTTTTTTCCAGCCCAGAAGCGGTATCCTTGGAGAGGGGGTCATGAATGTGTGTTATCAGGGGTATCCTTGGCGTATACCACACACCGAGGATATTGGATAGGACACAAGATTTTACGGCCCCTAAAGATCTATTGTATGAACTTAAAGATTATTTAACGACCATGTGAGTTAAACCTGCTTTCCTGGTAGTGAACTAGGAAATGTACATGCATCATAATGACTTGTGATGTTGGCTTAAAAGGGTTATTTTAGGAAGGATAAAATGAATAAAATAAATTTTAGAAAAGTTCCATACTATTCATGCTTAAGAAATCATTGTTTACCTTTCAGTTATGGAAATTAGACAACTTTTTAGTGTGTCTCATGTAGTGGAGATTGAGTAGGATGATCCAATTGATCATTGTATGGTTGATCAAGCATAAGAGGATGGTCAGTGGAAAAGGGAATTGTTTTTTTTCTCATAGAAAACATTCAGAAAGCACAATAGATATGTTTCTAATATAGATACACAAGGTTGTCTAGGGAAGTCTTATATTTCATTAAATATAATTTGGTCCCAGATAGAGAACATGGTCCCTTTAGTAGTTATTCAATTGCGTAGAGATGTGTGATCGGGGTGGTTGTTCATTCTGGGAGAGAAAAGGGAGGCTGACTTGTTGTGGGTTGACTTTTAGAAGGAGTTCGGTGTAGAGTTCCTTTAATAAAGTATGAAGGACTATAAAATATAGGAGCTAGTCTGCCATAAGTTGGGGAGTATGTCAGTATCGGAGATTGGGATCCAGTTCACAGAATTTCTATGTTTTTCCATATATCAATTTCTGGATGAGGAGTCTCATGTGAGACATCTCGAGGATGCGCTTCACCCTTCCATCTAGTATGAAGTTATTGCTTTTACATTGCCAATGTATATGGAGGTTCGTAAGATAGAATAGGTGGTCAAGGGAATGAAATTTTGATGAGGTCTATCGCGGGAATAGAGATATCATAGTTCTTTGACAGAAAGAGTTCTCAGTAGAAGGTCTCATGCATTAGGGCTTTTGAGGTTTTGACTCGTGGGGAGACAACCTCAACAGCTTCTATAATGTCCTTCGGGTGCCAGCATTCCCCATTAAATTCTTATGGGATTTGTTCTTATGTGTTTCTTTTGTGGTGTTTACTTCCATTTTTAGAATCAGTGCCTAGTGGCCACCCATGCTTAGTTTGGTGGAGGTGGAAAGGGTCATATTTAGCCTCAATAGTACTTGTTGATGAGATAGTTTCAACATTAGGTATAGTAGGAATTTTCTCCACTGATGGGATATGTTGTAGCTTGAGGCCAACAAAAGGATGTCCCTCATGCTCAAGGACCGTAACTAGATCATGAATGTGTATGTGGTCGTCATCATAGACATATGGGATATTGGCATGTTTAGTTTCACATTACAGAGGTCATAGTTCCAGAAAGTCCAGATGTCGTTATAGGTATGAAAATTTATTGAGTACCCATTCTTGTGCATTGTGTGATTCAAGATCATCACAATCCTTTTTATCACCCACTCTTCCCATGACTTGGGACTATGCATATAGAGTCTTCCCCCATCCCTAGTGTTGAGTATACCAGATAGAGGCCAGAACAGCTTGATTGATGGGTGTCGAGGGGGTATAGTGATGGTGGGACCGCGACAGTCTTGTGGGGATATCTTCTTACATTATATGAATCCATATGATGTCATCCATAACATCTACTAGTTGAATTATGTGGATTTTTTTATCTATTACTTTCAAAGGAAAGTCATGTTTTTAAATATTGATGGATAGTGTATGGATTTTGTTACTAAGCGGGTTTTTCAGGTGGTATGCCGGTGTGTGGAACCCCTTATTTCCAGGATCTCTATTCTGGTATTAGAGTCGATGGATGCTGAGATGGTTGAGTTTCCAAGGTTCATTGGGATGTTCCTAACTATTTACCTCGAAGAGGTTGTGATGGTACCCCCAAGATGTGATGTCGAGATAGGGAAAGAATTGAAACCTAGTGCTTCTCTGATTTTGATGGAACCTTATTTAATTACACATTCTGAGTTGCGAGAGATGATTTGTGAGATTGATGATTTGATGTGTTGAGGTTTTATTTGTTTCAATTTTTTTTATGTGAGGATCTCTAGTGTTTTTCAACAAGAAGGTGGATGGTGGTGTGAGACTCTGTGTAGTCTACCAGATGATGAATCTTGTAATAGTCAAGAATTGTGACCCTATTCCAAGGATACAATATCTATTCAACCAGCTGAGAAGGGTGATATTCTTCTCTATGATTGACCTATGGACTGGAAATCACCAGTTTAGGGTGAATGATGGAGATATTCTGAAAACTACATTCAGATGCAGGTATTGGGACTTCGAGTTCATAGTCATTCCATTTGGTGTTACGAACGCACTAGCGATGTTCATGGGACTTATGAACTACGTGTTCAGGGGTTCCTAGATCAGTTCATATTCATATTAATCATCTATATATAGATCTACTCAATGTTGGAGGAGGAGAATACCGAACATCTAATAACTGTATTGTAGGTTATTCGATGCCATCATCTCAATGTAAAGTTGTCCCAGTGTAACTTTGTAAAAGGGAGGTAAATTTCTTTGGGCATTTGTTGTTTTATTAGGGTGTAGTAGTGGACCTGTTGAAGGTTGAAGCAGTTGTTTTGTGGGAATCACCCAAGAATGTCGCAGATGCTTGCTGTTTCCCTAGTTTAGTAGGATATTATTGGAGTTTTTACTTGATTCCCCTCAATGTATTTCTCTGTTGATGGATTTTACTATAAATGAACAATATTTTGTGTGGAGTGATCAGTGTGAGATAAAATTAGGTTACCCGAATGAGAATTTGGGTAGTTCTCCAGTGCTCTGCTTTCTAGAAGAAGAGGTGTTTTGAGGTGTTTTGTGATGATTCTTATCAGGGATTGGGATGAATGCCGATTCACTAGTGAGTAGTGATCTCTTATGGGTGTAGGAAGTTATTTCCTCATGTGTGTAACTATGACACCCACAATCAGGAGTTCCCAGCAGTGGTTTTTGCCCTGAAGATGTGGCTGCCATACCTTATTGGGGAGCACTTTGTGGTCTTAAAATATTACAAGATTATGTGTTATATGTTTTACCAACATGATCTAAATCTAAGATAATGGTGGTTTATGGAATTTTTTATGTTTTTTATTATTATATATCAACATATTATGAAAGGTAAATGTTCTGGTTGATGATTTAATCAGGAATTCACGGAAGAGGTTACCTGAAAATATGTGGCTGATTAGAGGGAAATAGAGGAGTTGGAACGCTTTCACTTATCTGCAATAGTGGACAGTAATAAGGGGTGTTTGTTTCAGGTGATCATGCAATCCTCTCTAATACAGTATGTGGGGGAGTATCAATGGGTATAATTAGAGGAAGATGTGATGTACAATCATGTAGTACATAATGATGCTCCAGAGGGATGGTCAGAGGATGGATGGAACCAGATTTTGTTCTGTGGAATGTTATATTTTAAGGTGTCGATGCATAGTGGATTCCTTTGTGAGTTTCAGAGATCACCCTTGGCTATAAATACAAGATTTTTATGTTCTACCGTGGCTAAAAGAAGTAGTTTTGGTGACCCAAGATTGAATAGCATGTGGCAGTGTTTATTGTGAAGTGCTTGGATTTCTAGCAGGTAAAAGTCAAGCATCATGTCCCGAGTTGTTTTTTGTAGCCATTGGATGTCCCCAAGTGGTAATGGTATGACATCTCAATGGATTTCATTATAGGGTTACCTAGATCTCATGGAGGTTACAATGTTATCTAGGTTATAGTGAATTAATTGACCAAATCATCCCACTTCCTAGTGATTAATGATTTTTTCATAGTGGATGCCTTGGACATGAGGTATGTGGATGTCATGGTGAGGATTCATGGAGTTCTGAGGTCCAGAATCTCCGATTGGTACATGTATCTTACCTCATGTGTTTGGAGGGTATTACATCATGCTTTTGGAACCCAGTTATGCCTTAGCACTACTTTCCACCATCAGAACAATGGGATGATAGAGTTGACTATCCATATGTAAGAGGATATGTTGTGGTCATGCATCTTGGGCTTTGGTGGATCATGGGTACAATACATTCCCTTGGTATAGTTTTATTATAACAATAGCTATCACTCGTCCATTTCCATGGATCTATTTGAGGCATTATATGAGAAGCCATGTCATTCCCCATTGTGCTCGACATAGATTGGTGAGGTAGTAGTTCTTCATCCGAATGTGGTGCAGTGCACGGTCGAGAAGGTTCAGATTTTTCACAAGAGGATAAAAGCAGTGCATCACTAACATAAGTCTTATGTCAATCCTAGGAAAGGGCCCTTGGAGTTCGAGGTTGGGGACCACATTTTCTTGAAGGTTTCCACCTAACATGGGTATAATTATTTTGGAAGAGGGATGATGCTTTCTCTAAGGGTCTCTGGACCCTTTGAGGTGTTGGGGTGAGTTGGTGAGGTAGAATTCTGGTGGTAATTTCCACTACAGTTGCAGAGGATCCATGATGTCTCACACATCTCCTATATTTTTCTTTATCTTCATGACGAATCCATATAATTGAATTTAAAGAGTTGGATATCAAAGATAATGTGACATTTGTGGAACAACCAATGGAGAGCCAGGATCGACGGGAGATGGGGCTATGATGATGGACCATTCCTTTGGTTCTTTTGTTGTGGAGGCATGGTGGATAGGAAGAGAATAATTGTTAGAAAGATAAGAAGATGCCTTCCCTATAACTAAATATTTTTTGAGTCTTTTTTTTACTTTATTTTTATTTGCAAAGATATTTTTCATCCCTATTTTATATGTTATGAGTTTTTCCCCTTTTAATGTGATGTGTGTGGTGCAGTGTGTGCTAAAAATCCCAACATGTGGAAAGTGGAGGACCTAATTTTGAATTGAGATGCATTAATTTTGATGTGATAAGACCTGTGTAGGTGATTCAATTCCACATATAGTATATAATATATTAACATTGATGATGGAGTTCACTAATTCATATATTTGTATTGTGTAGATGTTGTGCTCATGTGAGGTGTTTTGTGGTCTTTTTGGATGACTAGATAAGGCCTGGTCAGAGATTTCAGAGGAGGAGTTTTTGGATGTTGAGTTTTCTGCTCAATCCTTTGAAAAATATAGGGTGTTTTATCATTGAAACATGATGTGTTTTTTCTGGTGGTGATTCATGTATATAATAATCCTTGAGAAGTGTATGGCGATGTAGTTGTTCAAAGATCTCTTTCTCCCTTCTAGAAATTGTTTTGGATTCTTGAGGGAAAGAATAATTTTAGAGGTATCTGATTTAATGCTCTATGTCCTCCTAGTATATTAATATGTTTTTTTGTTGGAGTGCTTGGACGAGGCTCATAGTGATTTTAGAGAAGTTAGATTGCTAAAGGATAGAAGAAGGGGGATTACACATCGTGTAACTAGGTTACATGATGTGAAACCCTATTTCATAGCTTTTCTTGGTGAATTTACAGTGATTAATTTTTCAAGGTTTGAAAAAAATCGAGTGGTGATGTGTTTTATTGTGAAAACCAAACCTTAGATATTGCATGACATGAAATGGGATTAAATGTCATGTAATACACCAATCATGTGAAATTTTAAAATTATTTTTCAACCAAAACATCATTCATTCAGTCCTTCTTTCTACTTACTCTTGATTCAGACAAACCCTAATCACCCAATGGAGTTCATTGATCCCCCTTCCTCCCTCTTCAATTTGTTTTTCTTGGTGATTTATCATTGGTGATCTATGGTGATCCAAGTTGTTTTGTCCATTAATTTTCTAGAATGTTTTCCCGATTTGATCTCTCATCTTCCGTATCTTCTCATCTTGATATAGAGTCAGCTTACCCATATTCTTATTGGGGTTCCTTTAGATAGTTTTTTGCATGTTAGTGTCATGGAATCCATGAATGGATTCACATCTTGTGGAAAAGGTAATCAAAGGTATGCCACAGAATCCGTTCTCATGCAATGAGAGTTTACATCACTTCAAGGTAGTATTTCCTTTATTTGTCCTTGTTGTGAATAATATGAGAGGGGTTTTACTTTATTTTACTAGTAGATCATGGTTCTGACAACCTAATTGAAGATAAATAATTGATTAACTAAAATTGATGGTAAATGGGAGTTCGCTCACTTTCTTTTTCCTTATACCTTTTATATTGTTGTGATCCTATGATTTCTTGGGCTTAATGCCCTACTAAAAATTGTGGTCATTGGTGGATTTGTTTTCACAAAAATAAATTTATGGAATCCATTCATTTTTTTGGGAACATAAATGTAAAAATTGGTTAATGATGTACACTCGGCTATTGAATGGATGCATTTGAAATATATAGTCTTCTTGATAACCCTTGAATTAATAAGTGAAATTAAGTCAGGGGTTCTTTTCTAAAATGAAAATTTGTGTTTTCTCTTGTGTTGTGGTGAGGTTATGAGAATAGTTGTGTGTTGTGGGATGGCATGGGTGATGAAATGGAATATCTCTTTGATTAATTTATTTATTGTGGAATGGATGAGATATGTTGAGAAGAAGGTCTAAGATTGGGTTTTGTGGTGATGTGTTTCTTGTTTTGATTGTTCCTGTATGTTTTTGGAAGGATCGAATTAAGGAAGGATATTGATTGTTGGTATGGGTTCTTAGGTAGATGTTTATCTCCATATGAATTTTGATGTGTTTCTTATTGTGTGTTGTTGTTTTTAGTTTCCCAGATTCTGATTTAATAAATAAATAAATAAGTGATTGATTAATAAGGCTCGGAATGGTGTGGGTTAGTTTTTATATCAGAATGGTTTTGGAGAATTTAAATGTTTTGAAATATGAATTGTTTTGTGGATTATGTGTGGTGTTGTGCATCTAAACATAGTAGAAAAATTGGATGTATTGGGTTTATTATAACCCATTGGTTGGGTATGAGTGTTTGGTATCTTATATGTATATGCTTGTATTTACCTTGTGGTTTATATATGAAACCCACCCTAGTTTATCACTAGGTTTTGAACACCCCCGTTGTATTAGGGGAGGGTGTCTTTCCCAAACATCCTAATGTGAGGTTGGATGGCTGTCCACCCACTCTTCTCTGATCCTTCTTCTACATGGTGATAGCCCATGTTTCCTCGAGCATGACATGATTTGTGAGAATCAAGTGCGTGCGGGTGAGTTTTTCTTTCCCAGTTGTCTTCCGGATAAGATGTGTTGTGGTTTCCCAAGTGTCTTCATGATGAGAAGTGGTTTGTGGATCAGGTGTGTGCGGCATGGGATGAGATGTAGTTTTTGGACTGGGTGTCTTCAGGTGGGATGTGATATTGTTTGTGGCCCAGGTGTCTGTGAGTTGAATGTGATGTCGTTTTGGGGCATAGGTTTCAGTAGTCAATAGTCAACATGTGATGTGGTTGTGGGGCTCATGTGTGTTTCAGTGGGATGTAATGTGGTATGTTCAAAAGAGGTGGGAGATCTAGTAATTTTTTCATTAGGGTGTGAGACCATATAATCAGTGGGAAAGTGGTGTGGGGTGCCCAATCATTGATGTTATTTATATTATATTACTGGACTTGTGTAATTTTGAGATTGTTCTTTAGATATGTTGGAGAAGTTAGTAGACATATTTAGGTATTGTTTTGGTTCTATTGTTTTCTCAAAGGATAATTTTTATACTTCCTTCACATGTGCATGAGATAATTTTGTTTTCTAACTGAGTATAGTTGTATTATCACCCTACATATTTAATCTTCTTCAGGTTTCCATGAGAATTCCATAGACTTTTTTGGACCTTACATGCTCAGATGTTTATAGTTTATATGTTTCTAACTAGCTTCACTTTTGGTATTTACTTGGAAATTTTTTTTGTATCAGTTTTACTTTTCATAAGTATGTGGTGTGGATTTTGGATTTCTTATATATATGTGTTGGAGTTACATTGTGGAGGACCCATCATATCTCATGATCTTGTTTTCTTAAAAATTGTAGTGCCTCCTTTACTGTGTTATTTTTTAAACCCTTTGTTCTAGTCCTTATCCTAGGGCCAAGTGACGATGGGATTTGGGGGTCATTATCTATCTTTATTATTTACCAGCCTAGGAGGGGTATCATTAGAGAAGGGGGTCATGGCACTACATTATATGAAAATTCAAATTCTAACATTTTCCATTTATCACATCGAGTGAACATAGGAAATAAAAAAAGTCAAATCCATATATCCAACTCAATTGTTCTTGATTTTTAAAGTGTATATTGATATGATCGATTAATACATCACATTCAGTTAATCATTATTGATAATAACATCACATTTCCCCTGTAAAGATAGATATATAACATCTAAGTGTGGCTATACACTCCCAGATTCTATCTCAATCATGGGCCAGGATGTTATAGTCATCATATGAGAGAATAAAAAAAATTTGTTTACGATCTAACTGGTGACACAATCGAAAAAATACCCACTAAACATTGAATTTTCTAATTCAATATGTTTACTTGTTTAGAAAGGGTATAAAAGGATAAAGGGTGTCATGATATGTATCTCACGAACCTCAGGTAATGGGTACTCAAGTATGGTCTATTGTCTCTTAGTCTACCAAAAACATTAGAATAAAAATATATGATGTATAATCAGTAGGTCATGCAGTGTAAATAAATAATCATATTATTTGGTTTATAATTCATAAATATATTATTTACCTATTTAAAGTAATCCTAGTTATTATAGACATATCTATTTTTTATAACCTATAATACTCCCAGGTGAACATAATTTAGGGAAAATATCAATGTCATAGTTTCAGAGGTCAATTATCATTATAGTTTGAATATTTTATATAGATACACATTTAGGAAACCAATTTAAAATAATAGTAGAGTGGATATTTACTTTTAATATGATAAATATAAAATTATTAAATTATTTTCAGAATATTTAACAAACCCATCATAAGAACCTATTTGAAAAATCATATATGTAAAACTACTAGATCTTCATTGTGCTTGTTTCACATTATTGGTTTTCTTACCTAATTACCTCATATGTAACTCGTGTCCCATCTCTATGATGAAATTTGATAAAATACTTCCGCAAAACATTTCATCAATAAACATCTATGAAGAAATATAGTTTAAAAATGGTGATAATTGGGAATCACATTCCTAATTGTTCAACTAATTAAACATATTAAAACCCCATAATTTCACTATGATAGATGTTATAATGTTTCCTTATATTGTCTACTTATAACTCTTTCTTGGTTCATCAACATTATCTTTGTAACCAAACTCATCAAAATTTCCATTGAAATAATGTAACAACTTGTTTTAGTATTTCATGGACCTTCTAAACTATATTTGGATAAAGAAAAAATTACTTTAATATATTAAATAAATGTCTATTTTACTTTTCTATTTACCTCCATTCCATAAAATTTTTAATATATCTAGTGTAATTAAATTTTCATTTTCATTGGTAAAATCCTTCAAGAAACATTGTCTTTTATTTTTCAAGAGAACTAGATGTAACTCTTTATATTTTTTTTATCATCACATATCCAATTTATTTTATATTGAATGTAATTAGACTATAATTTTACACATTTATAATCCTTTAAGAAATAGTTATATTCACTATCTAAATAGTAATTAAATTTAAAAAATTACATTTTATTACCATCACATTTCATAAAAATGTTATGTTATTGAGTGAAAATCACCTTAAATTAATTTTGGGAAAATTCTTTATTTTGGACATTTAAATTCCTCAAGTCCAAACATACTCCCACTAACCCCTTATAAAATTAAATTATTTTCATGATATCATGATGTGATGTACAAATACTTTTATGTTATGAAATAACCTATATTTCCTTTTTATTAGGACCATTTAACACAAATGATATTATTTAAATAAGTTATATTCTATGTGTTTTGATCATTATTTTCATTGATAAGAAAACTTTTTTAAAATATATTGTTGATGGGTGGGGGGAACACATTATCTCTTATTTAAAATAAATTGTATGAGCAATTTATCAAAGATAAACACTTTAATTTATATCGTCTTTTTTGAACATGTCATATAACATAGAGAATAATTTGTAACGTATACAAAATTAATCATATCATGTTGTTGGTAATGAATTTTTATTATTGAATATATAAACAAATTAAGTAACAAAAATGTGTTGAAGATGCACATATTTTAATAATATTAATTTGATTTTTATAAAATTTTTGTGGGAGTGACTATTTGAAAATTCTTGTGAATATAAAATACATCCCAAATTAGTAATTCTACTAATTGTTAAATCCTATATATTTACATCACTTTGTAAAATATACCTTCTGTAACACAGAACATTGAAAACAGAATAATTAATTTATATGACATCCATACTTTTCTTGTAAATTCTATGGAATTTCACAAAATTCTTTAATAATAGCTTGGATAATCCAATCATATGAAATTTTTTGTCTTCATTTCTAATAGACCTAGGATTCAATGACCTTGATTTTATTCTTGACGAAACATTGTTAAAAGTATCAAGAAACTTTTCTTCAACAAGTTTGTAGTTTTAACTACTTGTAATATCTATAATGAACATTACAACATATAAATAATATTCTTAGTGCATATGTATTACTAAAACATTGAGAATATTTGGGAAAATCTATTTTAATTCAATTATATTTTCATAACATTTTCATACATTTTAATGGGATAAATTCCCTAAACATAACTAGAATTTTTTCTTCTCCACTTAATGATGTTATATAATTATACAAATAATAAACCATGCATGTTAAAAAAACCAATCTCGTTGTATTTAAACAACCATTTCTTGCAATCTTTTCTCAATAGCTAAATGTGATAAAAATACACATCTTATGAAAATTTTATCCAAGGTTGAGCTATCTATGTTATAAATGTAGTAGCTCCATTACTCTATTACTTTATATAAAACATTAAGCATTAATTATTTTCATATTTACACATTTTTTAAATTTAAAAAACGTTTTAAATCATAGAATTGATATTTTAGATATTTAATAATAATATAATTTAATTCAATAATAAATATCGATTTAATGAAACCATTAGTCTCAATGATTCATCAATATATTCCATCATATTGAATATCATTTGACCTACTAACTCATATGGATTATATGAGAAAAAAATTCATTAAATCATTGATGTGCCCAATCATATTGAGTTCATGAGTGGAGACTAATATTTTTTTTCATTTTTAATATAACTCTGTTTAGAACATGATTTAATAACACTATGCTTTCATATGAATCTTGTTTCACGTAATGATTAATTTTAGCACATGGTTACTTAGGAAGGAATTGTTCTAATATATAAAATATTCCTTAATTACTTTTCTTATGTCACTAATCATTATTATGATATTTTATTATGTTTCCAGTATAAAGATACACATACATTAAGCTTATCTTTATCATGTATTGATCATAAACATATCTTAGTGGTGGTAATGATATTATCTACAACAAAATATTTTATTAGATTAGCATGACATAATATAAACCATTGAATAAGTGAATTTATATAATGTACTCCCACAAAAATGATGACCCCTTTTGTACATCATATATATTAATTGGACAAGATCCATATTTCACTAAGCAATGAGTCTAATTTGGTGTTCCTCACAACACCTAGGTATTTACCTATGAAATCATCCTAATCATATCATATATGACTCTATAATAGTTGTGTGGAAAAATATTTTTCCAATCCACATTATGGATAATCTCAACTCTATTACCCTAGTAACCTAATACTAATAGGATGTCACATCTAATGTAACCCAAATCAAATGTATAAAATAGGATAGAAAAGGAAAATATCAAGGAATCCATCATTTTTATGACCTTGTCATGGGTTTTACAGTTTCAACTAGCCTTTATTTCATCACATAATATAAGCTAGGGGTACCCAGCTTGGGCATGACCTACCCAGTTGGATGATCGAAGTATATACAAGTGCCACATTGGATGGAATCCAACACATAGAATTTTTAGGGGAGTTCCATCTATCATAATTTTCTTATGTTATTCCATTTATGTAGGAATTATTCTAGTGAATTTATTTTGGAATAATATTCCCTCTACCAAAAAAATATTATTAAAACATATTGAAGTGTAAATATTTTCCCAAGATACAAGTTTGTGTTACGCTCCCAAAATTAATAGTCATGTAAATTCATACGTATATAAATGCATTATATGTGTATGGTACATGAAGAATTCATGTAAATTTTTTGAATTATATGAGATAATAAATCTCTTAATGATAAAGCCCATAGCAATAGATATCCAACCCTATTCAACACCCTAAACCAAGAATGAACCTCCAGTTAGGTAGGTAGACTGATCCCAATAACCATTATCTGGGAAAACATTACTCAATATATATTTCAATTCATCATAATTTTAACACCTAATATGAATAAACTATATTTAATAATTATATTCGGTTCATAACCTCAATTAAAAACTCAGGTTAAGGTTGATGAAAAACTATATTCATTATAGAGTCATTCCTAGCATGTAATGTGAGACATTATCCTATAATTTGTTCAACATTTTATACTTAATATTACATCATTCATCTTATAAATATTTTATAACTATGAATAAAATATGGAATAACTATTAAATAAATTAAGAGGTCAAATATTTAAACAGGAGATATTTATTTATGAACAGTTCAGAAATATAAAATAAGTATACAGATTTTATAATTTAGCTTTATATTGTATACATTCCTTAAATATAAGCCTAAAATTTTATATTCATTGCTTAATTTTGAATATAAACACTATATATTAAATAAAATATGAATTATTTCATATTTACAATTTCATGGAATTTAAATTTAAAACATATGATATTTTATGAATTTGAAAAAATTTATAATTCAATTTATTTTATGTAATAATTATTTAATATAATATACATAACATTTGTTATTCCATGATTATATAATTTATAAAAAATCTTTTGATTTAGAGTAAATAATATCCCCAAAATCCCATTTAATTTAAACAATTAAAATTATTAAATTTTTAACAATTCATAATTTTATTATATATATTTCACATTTTGGCCCTATTTCATAATTGATAATTCTTTATAAATCATATCTTGGAATTAAAAAATAAACACATTTATTTATATATCCTAATAAATGATATATATTTTTTAAAAATTATTTTTAATATTATAATTTAATAACAATGGACTATTTAATAATTAATTATACACCCTTTATATATAGTTTATTAACTAGACCTTTATTAAATAGAAATTATAATCAAATTTCAATTTACAATTATTTATAAACATTTTACATACAATGTTGATCATTTTATTTGTTAAAAAAATAGTTATTTTTAAAATTATTTTATTAACACATTCAAATGATCACTATTATACATAACGGAAAAATCTGTATACCCATAAAAAGACACTTTGTATATGGGTAATATAATTTTTACATCTACATATGTCTTATGGAACACTCATGTAATGCTAGAACCAGTATTGTTAATGAATTGTAAGGGTAAAACTCCAACTATGTCTATATAATACATCTATTTCCTAAATGAATGCCTCTAAAACCCATATATACAGTTACGTATATGATATACATAAATGTAAGAACTTGAATTCTATTACAGAATACTGACATGAACATGGTGATAGTTATATGAAACTAATCATGCAATAGTGATGTATAGATTACCTTCACACAAACCAATTCGTGTAATACTATGTTAATATGATATTAGCATAGACCAATCACTATACTGGTAATGTGATATGACCCATAGATATACAACTCTATATAATGTCAATTCCATGTTTACCTTTACATGACCATATATGTAATTGTAATCTATTTTAAAAATTACATTTATATAAACAAAAATCGTCGATCTTTTTTTATCTTCTTATTCATTTCCAAAAGAAATCATGGATCTAAAGCATGGGAAGTTATAATAAAATAATGGTTTTTGAATGAGTCTAGTAATGATTATAAGATGAATATAAAGTGATTTAAACCCTTTTCTAATAATAAATCATGTAAGATAAACGCACTAAAAGAATGTTACTAAATAATAGTAGTTTGTTAGTGGTGGTATATAAAACCACCAGTAGTTACTCATCGTCATTTTTTATAAATTCTTTTAAAAGCATTATGATTTATTGACAGTTTGAAAAAAAACATTGATAAATAACTTTAATAGTAAATTTTAAGAGGTTTTTTAAAACCACTTATACATGTTTTAAAAATAACCGCTACTACCTCCTGGACACTCTCACCACTAAACTCACTTAGCCTATTGGGATCAGCCTCCTACATAATACTGATTGACTACTTCCCTCACCCCCATGCTCGATGCTATTGACCAGCCTCATCCTTATACCCCCCACAACTTTTCTCTAATCCAAACTCCTCTTTGAATTCCCCTCAAAGGTTCTCAATACTATTAACCCTCATGACCGCACACCGCTTTGACATTTCTTGATGGCAGACCAGCTTCCCAATCAACCATGAAGACATATCTCCCTCTCAATTTCCCTATCTACATCTACACCACTAGTCCCTAAATAAAATTTAGGGAGAGGTTTATCATATTTCCCCCCTAAAATCAGGTAGTTGATTATAAGTTATATTTTAGTGAACATTTCTTCAATTGATTTTTATTTAACAATTTTCATATTATAATTCTCCTTCAACACATATAATATATTATATTTCTAAAATCCTTTTTAGGGGAAGTTTGAGGTTGATTCTTCATTTATGAAATTCAATATATTTTTCATATATATAAATATACAATTATATATTTTTTACTATATTGGAATTATTGTACATATGGATAAAAGTTTTATTATGTTACCTCAGAAAACATATTAGCATGTTATGGGTTTGAACATGATTTTTTATTTTTAATTTGAGAATCTATCCATGGATGGAGGAATCAAATTTCTATATCCACATCTCAAATTCATATAATAGTTAAATAGTAATGAATTATTTGAGAACATGATATTGATACAATTTTATCCTCATTATATGTGTTGGATTTATAATAGAGACTTGGATGTTAATGAAATATAGAGTATTATTATATACAATCAAAATGAATAAGTGAAATCACTGAGAGTGTATAATGAAATTAAAAACATGATAAATTGTGTTTTTTTATATCTCAAGGAAACACTATCAATAATGTAACACATATTTTTATTCAATTTTTGTAGTTTTATATAGTAATTATGTTATTTGAACAGTAGAAAAACCTGATCAAAATGATAACATATTAGTGAATTATGATGAAAAAACCAATACAACAAAAAAAAAATTTGATATACAAAATAGTTTTATTAATTAATTAAATATGGAATTCATGAATTTTATGAAGGATGTGTCAAATATTTGAAATTTTATTTTCTAATGATATTTTACCACATAAAATACTTGTGTAGAATTAAAAATCTATAAATCATTATGATAATATAATTGTTTTTGATAAATTTTTTGAATCTTAGACCCATGTATAATTTTTTGAGATGAATAAAATTATTAAAAATCATTGCATCAGTTATAAGAAGATAAATTCATGTCCCAATAATTGTATACTTTATTGGAACAAAGATTCAAATAGGGAAATTTGAAAAAGATGTTATACTTCTATATGGGAATCAATAAATAATAATGTTAGTTTTAATATTTATACTTCCGAAAAGAAATAGAAAAAATACATGATGTTTTTATGTTACATACCATTAAGACCATTATTTTAAATATTTTTTATTCCATTTAAAACCACTGGGCATATTGAGTGGAATTCTTCTCATAATAATAATGATGAGATCATGCGTCATCCAAGTGATTCAAAATTATGGATTAATGTTGATTCATTTCATCTATATTTATCTTGTATTCTTAGAAAAAAATATTTAGCATTGGAATTTAATGTATTCAATAATTATGGGACTTTAATTAGTAGTTACATCATTTTAACATCTATCTTTATCCTTTATAATATACCTCTATTGGTGTGTATGCAACAGAATTAATTTATTACATCGATGATTATTCATGGATGTTAAGTGTATAAAAATTAAATTTATGTCTAAATTTTGTTTCTTATTCAATAATTATAAGATCAGTGAGATTATTTTATAGAAAAATATGATTCGCATACCACACAAATATTCAAAATGCATGTTTCCCTTATGTGTACAATTATTGAATTTCTAAAACCAATAAATTTTTCTCGTTGAAACATACACACTGGTTCGTCTACTAAAGTTTGTAACATTGATTTTGAGTCTGAATGGATACCTTATTGGATAAATTTCTGTTTAATGTATCATCACATCTTCCTTTATACAACCATAGTTATTAGTTTAACAAGTCACATTTCATTGGGAAAATTTATTTGAGGCTTCCACAAAAATGATTATCAGCATCAAAGATATTGACATAGTTACAAAATTTTTGTATAAATTTTTGACAATATTTTCAATTGAATGAAATTATAAATAAATTTAAAACACCATTAGTTACAATTAGGGCACAGAAATGGAAGAAAATGTGATTATTTTTTAACATCCTTTTTGGGTGTTAAAATTGTTATGTAATTTTCATAACATTACGCACTTCAAGAATAATGTGTGTGATAATGTATTGTTTAAATTTATTAATGATCTTGGAAAATAAAAGGATTATATAATTTCTCATAAGGATTTATATTAAATAATTATCAAATGTGATATATGTCCAAATGAGAATGGGAAGTATCAGAAAATTATCTTTGAATGAAAACCCATCAGAAATATATTTCCCTTTGACGATTATAAAATATAAAAGTTACTGATGGATATTCCAATAATATTTCATCATGTGTCTATTTTAATCATTGTAATATACATGGAGTAAAAATTCATGACTTGAATGTAATGATGGAGCAGTTACTAGCTTTAGAAATAAATAATTTGTTTCTTAAAAAAATAATTACCATGATATTCGAAGCTTTCACATTACTTATACAACATTTTGAAAAGAAATTAAATGCCAATTAATTTGATAAAATTGAAGAGAGAGAGATATATATATACTATATAATATTTTGTTGTTTTTCCCCTATCAATTTCAATTGTTATAATTCATATGAGAACGCATTTTTCAAAACAAACTAAAATTTGATATACCATACATTATCAATGGACTTATCCCATTGAGATGTTTTTTATTTCAATATTGTTTTCACACAATTATTAAAGTATTTTAGGTTAATATTTAATTAAAAAATAATTTTAATTCATTTAGTTTTGAGAAGACTAAGAAAATAGTTCCATGAGTAAAAAAATTTATTCAGTGCATAAAAAAATATTTATTTAAATCCACTTCAACTAATGTGATTAAATTTTAATTTTTTTGAAAGGATGAAATAATATATTCATAATGGTTTCATAGGAAGATCAGTATCCTTTTTTAATGATGTAGAGGAAGAGATAACAATTCCTTTACAACACATTGAATTTTTTTTGGGTTTTGAATATATAGAGGATCACTTTATTTTTATTTTATATTATTAGTGTTTATGTATTAAAAAATAAAGAATAATAATATGTGAATAAAGGATTAATATAAGGAGACCACTCTAACGTTTCAATGGATATTGGGTTCAAGAGACTTGATCAGTGAGTACTCACCTAAGACATTATAATGATTATATAAATGTTATACAAAATCAAAAATCACAAGACACTTTTGTTAATTCATTCTAAATATATTCAAATTAATATATTTAGGTGAGAAATATATCTAATCTATATAGGTCTAGAGTTACCTATAGATATTATTGTTGATATACCTTAATTAGAGGATAATATCTAATAAAATAATGCCAATTGAAATTAAACATGGGTATATGTTTCCTGATGATTATCTGGGCCACTTTTGTGATATATTTATCGTACTCTAGTGTAATAATAATTATATAGTTAATAATAAATATATCCCACAACTCCATATATATTTATATACTCGATTAATACAGATTATATTACTTGGATTTCAAATGTATGATATGATGTATGATTTACATGAGTTTATGAACAATGTAAAAACTCTTTCTCAACATTAAATTATGTATTTATATTATCTTTGGTGTATATGAGTTAAATTTAAAGAAAACATTTAACATCATCATCACTAATGTTTTGGGATAATTTCTCTTAGTGTTTATCGACCATAAGAGTCTCATGTACATATTATCTTAGTGGGATTGTAAACATCAGTAGAGTATGTTGGTTGAGTACTTTCAATCCATATATTTTGAGCTGGGTTACACAAAAGTGAGATGGAATTGTGTTGCAGATGCTCTAAGCCTAAATGCTCTAAATCAAGTGGATTAGGAACCCTACACTGAGTGGAGACTGATGGAATTTTTTTATATAAGAAAATGGAGTTAAATGATGGGAATGAGAAGATGATCGTTGAATCTATAATAGTAGAGTCCACACTATTGTGTCAGGTAAAAGAGAGTTAGTTGATGGAACTAGAGTTTTTGACTTTGAAAGATAGTCTTAAAGGTGGGGAGTCATCTTCTAGATGAAATTTTGGATCTCATTGAGTTTTTTAAGATCATGGTTTGGTTTTGGTTTTGGTAAGTGTATGGGAAGTGTTGATACATGAGTTCAATGTATCAGAATGGGTAATACTCCCTGATTTAACTAACATTTACTGTAATTTTCATTGGTAATTTTGTTGGATGGGAATGATGAAATAGGTTGTGGATTTTTAGGCTGATGCCTTATATAATAACTAGTATATGTTGGGAATCAACATCCATGTGGTTTGTTATAGTCAATTACTATTCTGAAGTGGATGTTGATTGACGTTATGAGGGACTTTTTAGTGGTCTATCCATGGATTCCACTAAAGAATGAAATATTCTAGATAGTTATGGATTGGATGAATAACGAGGTTTATTTATTTTCAATCCAGGAGATTTAAATAGTTGATCAGTTGGGTGAGTAATTTCTTCAATAGATAGTTCTTCTTCATGGGGTTCTGGAAACTATAGTTTCGGATCATAACCCACATTTCACATCACTCTTCTATAAGGGATTATAGAAAGAACATGGTTCCTTTTAATTTTTGAGTACGACTTATCACCCACAGACTGAAGCGAAGTCAAAATGTATATTTTAGGAATTATAAATCTTTTTGAGAGCATCAGTAATGGATTTTATTGGGTTATGGGAAAATCACATATAACATTTTGGGTTTTCCTAAAATAATAATTTTTATGCTACAATTCAAATGGATCATTTTGCATAACTCTACCAAAAAAAATGTAGATATCCATAGTGTTGTTTAGTTTATGGGGAGTCTTACCAGTTAGTACAGACTCTCATATGGGAGATGTCTAAGAAGGTTCAGTTGATTCAGTATCATATGGTAAAGAATTAGAGTAGGTAGAAGTAATATAAACATAAACAATTTAGATCCTTAGAGTTCAGTGTTGATTATAATTTTTTTTTCTTTTATATAGATGTTTTGGTCACAATCTAATCTAGAAACATGGAATGTTTCCACCCAGGTATGTGTGACCATTTGATATTTTTGAGAGGATCAGACTGGTGTCTGACTAATTAGCTCTTCTGTATAGGTAAAGTGGGATGCAAGAAGTTTTCTATGTTTCCAAGATCTAAAAGTATCACAATGATACATCTAATCTGATAAATTATGATGATGTCTAACTAGAGGATGATTAATCCTCTCAGAATCATTCTATGTGTCATTTGAACCATAGTGATGAACCAAAGCTTCCATTTGATAACAATTGTGATTCCCCTTCACCTATTGGTCATTTGGACTAAAGTTAGTCGTGGATTTAAAACCAAGGTATATATAATCACTACATAAGGTTATTTTTAAGTTTACAATAGGTATTTCCCTCATCTCCATTCGAATCCCTAAAACCCCTCATTTCTGATGACTCTTAGGATGAATCTTCAAAGAAGGATTAGATCAGAATTGAAGGCCTCGATTAGGAGTGCATTCACCAAAAAATTTGAGGAAGGTTGTTTAATGTAATAGCTCTTGGGTTTGATGTATATTTGTTCATGTGGGGTTATTTTCATTCTCTACCATTTTTTGGTCTTCGTTTTTTTCATGTAATGATATATTGGGTGTTTATATAACCTATTTATCCTTTCGTAACCCCCTAAGGGATTCATAGATAATGAATTGGGAAATTTATGCCTACCCATGGGGTGGGTCGACCATCCAGAATGGGGATAACATAAGAGTAGGGTGTATAATTGACTTTTTTAGATAATGATCATTTTATGAATGTGTCAATTAGTCAATATAATGAATTAGAAATAATTATGGGTAAGTTTTTCTATTGTGGATAATGGATAAATGATTGTTTGGTTTTCATTTAAAAGATTTAAATGAGATTAATTGGAATGTGACAATGAATTATGTTTTTCACGCGAATATGCTTAGTGTGTTAGACTTTGAAAATGGGAATCAAATTAAATGGTTATCAGAAATAAATGATTAATGTGTTAATAGATTGTGGAGTATTAATGATTCCAATTTTAATTTTCATTGTTTGATGTTTCTAATGTTATTTTCTATGCTTGGTTTGTATTGTGGTAATATGTTGAACATATAAAAAATCATGTTCACATTGCTTGGTAGTTTAGGGTATATGCATGAGGTTCTATGACCATGAGTCGAATGGGACTGAGGCTCTATACTCCACCCCTTAATGAACAATATTGGGAAGGGGTGAAAATTTTATTCCCCTAAGGGGTGTATTCTACATAGACTACAGCTTCAAGGTGAGGATAATTTGGTTACAGTAATGTGTATCCCTAGTGAGGTAGTACATGATTTATCCCCATGTGCCATGCGATAATTTGACATGCCTAATCTATTTAACACATGAGAATGGTGAAATGAGAAAATAGCCTTTATATGTATTGAATATAAATTTAATAATGAAATAAATTAAGGGAAACCCTATAACTAATGACTAATTGAATTATTATCTATTTATTCATCCTTATTATGTTATTTCATGAACTATCTATTGAACAATATATTTTGTAGACATCATTGGTGGTGTCTTACGAATTTATACATACAAAATATTTGGGCCATCCATAGGTACTTAAGAATATTTCATGCTTGCAGAATAGGATAAGGGAAAGGGACCTATTCTTGGGAATTGAGATGGACATGAGGAATGTATGGATTAGCTTCCAAACATGGAGCCCAAAACATATTGGGGATTCCAATGTTTGGCTTTATTTTGGGTTTCGTTCACTTAGGATTTTATCATGTCATGAAATAATTATTCTTTCTTGCGGTGTGTACTAATTTTAGGAGATTCTTGCAAATACATGTTATTGATAATGTCACACTATTTAAACTATTTATTTTGAGATATGATTTCAATTACTATGTTATTGATTGTATAGTCTCCCCACATGAACTAGTAGAACATTATTACTCGTCTGAAAAATTTGGCATATGGGGAGGCATGCTTGAGGTCATGTGATAACCTGACTCGGGACACCAATTTAGTGGCACCTAGGTCGGTGATGTTACTATTTTTTATAATTCCAAATATAACGTGATAAAATCACAATGATGTCTCAAACAATATTTTTTTTATTTAACTATATTTTAAAATATTATATGTTACAAATTAATTTTATATTAATAACATAATACTTATTTGTTATGAAAATAAGATATGATTGAACAAATTATGTAAAGAAATATGTAATTGATTTTATAAATTAACTAATTATATTATTTTAAATTAATTCATCATTTAACAAAAGTTTACTAAATTTAGAAATGGGATGAATATGAAATGGACTTTATGAAATTGAAAATCCAAAATTGGAAGGCTTTTATTATTCCTTGTGAAAATATATTAGGAATATATTTTAAGGATTATAAGGTCATATTTTTGGTTAGGACATGTATTTAAAATCATGAATTACAATCATTGGTGTGGGATATTAACATAGAATTTTCAATTGAATGTGTTTTAGAATTTATGATAATTGGAATGTTGTGTGTCTGTATTAATATGCTGAGGGAATTTATTATTATATAAAATATTTATTTAATTATTTTTTAATGAATATGAATATTTTCAATTATTTTAATAGGTAATGTTATTAGTTAATTTTATCTTAATGTAACGGTTTCCATATACATTCATTCTTCATGGATGATGTTTTTTCTTGTATTTACCATTTAAATAAAATATCAAAATTTATATTATTTTCTATTTTCTATTGTATTTCAATATATAGTAAAATTTAAAAATATATAACACCTTCCAGATTTCGATATTAGGATTCAAAAATAATGATATAAAATTTTAAAAAATAATTTTTAAATTATGGTCTTAATATTTTTTTGTATTATAACAATTATTATATAATTTGATAATGTAAATCATGTTTTACTTAAAGTACACATTTATAAATAATAAATTAAATTTTTTGTATACTTTTTTATGATATTTTTACCACCATATTTAATTATTTCACTAATGGTAAACATTATTTAGATGAAAAATTCATTATTTAGACTGATTTTTATTTTAATGTTCAATTGGTTAGGATACAATTATTATAGTTATATTCTTTTACACACCTATAAATAACTCTTTCCTCTATCCATATTTATTCATTAAATATTATCTTAATGTTCCCTATATTTCTTTTAATAAATTCCTTTCAAATTATAAATGTGCTAACTCATTTCCCCCAGTTGTTCACTAGAAGATGGTTTTTAGGAGACAATACCCTATATATTTCCAATTTCTATTGATTATTTTTTATTCAAGATATATTATATCAAATATAATTTTTTATACTTTTCAATCATATAATGATATATTAATCAATTAAAAATATTTATTCATTTTTTTATGTGGTGAATACGATTTATTATTGTTATAGATTATTTGTACACATAAACATAGACATAAAAAAATGAGATGGGGATATGGTCACAATTTAAAATATGAGACATTTCACTCAACCTTCAATATGAAATTGAATCAATTAAATTTCAACTCAAAATATATTATGATAATAGATAAGGTATTTTTTATCAGTACATCAATAATATCCCATTTACCTTTTAATTATTCAATTTACTCTTTTAATCATTAACTTGGAGAGTGTTAATATTTCATATAATATTCTACCGATGGTAAAAGATCCCCACTAGCTGCTCCAAAAATGAGATATCATGCTCTAATGAAAAAACCATCAATGTTAGTACATGTAATTAAACTATTATGTACCTTAAAATGAGTGATAAAGAAATTATTTAATGTGGATGTCATATATTCATTGAATGACCGACTGTGTAGACGACAGAGCAATGGGAAAAATTATATCCAAGGGAAAATGTTTCATAGGAAATAGGTTTATCTATATCAAAATCAAAATAAACCTCTTCCATGGATATAATATTATAAATTCTTATTCTATAACCTTAAAATTTCATTCGTAATGAGTTTTATGGGAACAAATATTTAATCGATGAGAAGATTGTTTAATATATTATAGAATTGATTGTACCTTCTCTGTTGTATTAGGCTCACTCATAAATTCATGGTGTTATGTGTATTGGATATTAGGTTCCTGATGGATATAGGAATTATTATTTCTATCATTATAAGCCTCCGTAATAGGTTTACGACATTTTTTCCTTTTAAATAGTTTATTGTGGGAGATCAAGTATTTTATCAGAAACAGTTAATATTGGTAACCAATTTCCATCTCATAGAAACAATCAATATATAACCCCTTTATAATAAGTCATGAACATTATATACCGAGGTTGGAAGTCAATAGGTGTTTTAGTGACAATGACACCTATGAAATCACACTATTTGAGAGGATGGGAGGTATGAATCATCACAACCTATGGGGGGGCTCCTACACTGGGGTTCTATTATAAATTTTATATATATACAAGAATATCTTAAAAATCCAAATGTGATACCTATTAACCAAATGAAATGATATAATCTCAAATCCATTTTTGAGTTACAATGGTTCTATAATTGGTGCCATCTTTTTGTATTCATGGTTCTCTATATATATTCCATTATTTCATAGGAATGAAATGATACATACATTTTGAGTCTATCTAAATAGACACTATAATGTTATCAACCATCCTCAAATATGAATGATGTTTTTATAATGGGATTAATCAATAATGATGTGTCTTATAAATCCTGTATAAAACAAAAACCAAAACCCATATAGTTCGTTTGAACCATTCAGGAGAATTCCACATGGAAGTGCATATATGGGGACCATATAAACTATTTATTGAGAACTATACAAAATAAGGATTCCTAATTATCTGGTATATAGTATGGTTTTGTTTCATAGTTTTTCTATTTTGTAAAACCATGACATTTCTAATGTAAGAACATTATATTTGATAGTGTTCCAGATATTTGACACCATGCACATAAGAGAATATAAAACCCCAATAATTTATAATATATTTATAATATAAATATATTCTATATATTCTATATATTACAATGCACACACACAAAATTTTACCATTCCTTAAATGTAAGAATAACCATGATTGATAACATATGTCAATCCCAAGATCATGTTTTAACAAAACTATAATATATTATTAAAATATTATTATTATATGATATAACCATTCCATTAAATCAGTAGTTATGAATAGTGTTAACAAACATATCTAAAATCCTCGATTTAAAAAAATAATAATTGGATTCATTGGATATGAAATAATTATAAATGAATATGAAAATTTATTGAATATAAAGTAAGATATTAATATTTATCTCCAGATAAAATTGGTTTACCAGAATATAAAAAATTATATACAACTAAGGACAAATATTAACTATAAATATATTATTTATTCAATAAAATATTTTATATTCATCAAATATATTTCATTGTCATAAGATAGAAAAATAATTTTTTACCTAAAATAATGTGTTTTTATTCATGAATTTGACAACCTTTTAATGGAGAACACATTTTTAATCCAATTTTTGAACCATTTATAGATTATAAATTTCAAAATAAACATCTTATATTAAGTGAAAACATTAAAATTTGATTATTTTTTATTTTTTTTGTTATTTTTATATGAAGATGTATTTTTAATCAATAATGTAGAATAATGAGATTTAATTCAAAACATGTTTTTCATCTAATTTAATTATAAGATAATATATGTTTTATATTGGTTATAAGTTTTAATTAGATCATATTTTTACCAATTTATCCAATTTAGGTAATTATAATCAATATAACTATAATATTTATTAAAAAAACTTATCAATCTTTTGGATGTTTTTACATTAAAAACCTACATTCTCATCCTTCTCGTAGGATGATTTTAAAAGTAACTTATGACAGTTATTGAATTAGAATATGAAAAAATGGATAATATATATGTAATATTAATAATTAATAATTTATATTAAGGTAAACATAGTAGTTTAACAAATTAATAATGACTTAGATTAAATTTTTTTACAATGATTAAGGTTAAATTATGACAAAATATGGACTAAACCATAGACATAAGGACCAAAATTACATATACACCTGTAAAAAATATTTTATAGACATATTTATAACTTAAAATATATTGTATATAATTTATTAGATTATTGGATCCACATTAATCATGACAAATGTGGGGATACATCCTTTGTATAAAATATTACAAGAGTGTCACTCCTCCTCCACAATAAATTGCCACCAAATCTCCACATTCCTCACATTTAAAAAATCACTTATTTTTCATCAAGATCTAACCAAATAGATTCAAAAAATCCCACCCCATGAACATGTATCCTCCCAATAGAAATAAATTATCTAAAGGAATAAATTCTGTATAATCCAAATTGAGTTACCCAAGGATAAGTTAACTTTATTCAATGATCTATTTTCATTTAGTTGTTTCTAGACTACCTATATTATTCTTATTCTATGTATACATAAAATTACATGTATAATAAATATACTCGTATTTTTTATGGATTATTTCCACTTAAATTAACTCAAAACTCATTCTAATGGATAATGAACTTACAGTTTCTATGTTTAGAAAACTAATGCTTCAAATACTGATGATTGTTCATTTTTCCTTTACCACCTCTCATGGTGGCCATTATAATGGAAAATATTATTATATATTATAAATATATTATATTAATAATTTCATTATTCATTAAAAATATTTTTCTATAGAAAAAAATTTATTGATTCTATCTTTTGTAAAAACAATAAATCCTTTTGAGGAAGTGTAGTCTACTTCCCCCTCAATGTGATGTGACTCGTTCATGTCATAAATGGAATGTAGAAATGTAAGGTATTGATAAACAAGAGTTATATATCTAAAAATGATAATATAGATGAATTATAATATAATTTTTTAATTTACATTTACCTTTTTTAATAAAATAGTGAAATTAATGTAGCATTCATGTGTATGTATTTCCTAACATATGTTTGAATGATGCATTCCATTTCTTATCTCCAAACATTGTACATTATTAAAAAAAATTACTTAATAAATAATTAAATAATTTCATGGTTTACATTTTGGAGATAATGAAATCATTATATGTTTTATAGGAGATTAAAATTAAAAAACAAAACATACTTGAGAGAACTATGCAACTGACAATGGAAATTGTGAAAATGAAGAATTATTGTTAATGAATGTAAAATAAGACGTCATCAGAAGATTATATAAAATATTTTAAACATGATTATGGAAATTTTATTAGTTATTATCATATTTTGATCCACTATACACGATGTTCAGTACCATAAAATAAAATAAAGGATATGGTAAATTATTTTCTCCCAATTTAAAATCAATTGTGTTATATTTCTTATGCACCACTTCACTTTTATATGCCATATATGCTTCTCTATTTCATATTATATGATTAATAAAATTAGATTAATGAAAATAAAAGACTAATTTCATATTATTACTTCATGATAATTATGAATTAAACTTTTCAAAATGGCATGGGACATTTTGGGATGTTTAAGGATTATTTTACTCAAGAATGTGTCTAATGATCTTCTTTGCAATATCACCATATTTGATCAGTATCATTATTCATAAAAAATATAATTATTTAAAGATCCAATTTTTTTAGTGATATATATTATTATTACATAACCATTATACCATTTTAACACATGGTGCTCACTTTGACAATTATTTTATTAACTAGGGAATTAATGATTATTATATGTCTTTTATTCAGTACGGATAGTAGACAGGGAATACTGGTTTTTTATTAATTTTTTTAGATATGATTATTACTTCAAAAAGTTATTAAATAGTCATGGTGAATATATATGTATATATATATTCCCTTGATGCGTTGACAGTCTCATGAAATTAAATATTTCGAAACAAATATATGGGTTTTTACCATATAAGAAAGTTATCATCTAAATGATCTTGATGATAATGGTTCCATATTTAGAGGAAATATTGAGTCTAATAATTAATAATTCCCCTCATTTACTTTTAGTAGTTATTTATACATGTGATTTTTCATCAACATAACTATGAATTAATTTAATTTTCAATCCATTGATTAAATGGAATGTGTTTAAGTTTATTACATTTCCATATTTAAATTTCTTTATCTAGTTATTTTAATGTAATATGTTATCAATTATTTACCCTTAAATGTTTATTTATTCTACTTGATTCCTAAATTATTACTCTTTACTTAAACATAATTATAATTTTTTCTCACCCTTATTATGTTCCATTTTCCCTAGTTATAATGTAGAATTATTTGAAAAATATTTAAATGACGATTTTTATTTGTTAATATTTTTAAAATTATTGTATTTCCTATTTCCCAATGTATTATTGTTATCATGTATATAATGTGGCATTCTATTACAACTAATCTGATTGGTCTATCTGGATTTTATTCAATGTTACCATGCTAATGTTTTTAAATAGTGAATCATCTTCAGGCTTCTATTGTTGGGGAAATATAGTTGTCACCAAAGGGAGTTGATCAAAAACCATAGAATCAATGTATATAAGACATTGGTTTTAGAATAAATCCCTATGATTTATTTTTAAGACAATTACAGAGGAACATCCTAGAATTTCTGTAAGGTTGAATTTTATTTGGAATTTATTGATATACATACATTTATGGATTCAAATATTGGATTTTGAATTAGAAAAGATGTACCTAAGAGAAAAAACTATGAAATGGTGTGATGAGCCTCAATCTGTGTAAGCTGGTACATGAAAATGTGTCTTACTGAGAACCTGGTTTGATATTTTTTAGGTATACACATAGGAAAACTCACATTTTCATTAAAAACCATGATAATGTACTTGAATTTAATGATATCCACAAAAAATCCATTATTACAATTATATTATTATATGTGAATAAAATTTTCAATGAATGTTATGTGTTCCATGGTTTTTGGTATTATACAGTTTTTTATGACATAATCTAGTTACTGTAATTGTTTATAAATAGTTCATTGTAGAAACAATGTGAACTCTAATAATGTTATCAAAAGATTAAGAAGGATGACTTATTTCATGGTCATAATACATCATTTCAAGGGGAAATATCATCCCAAGTATTCTCATCATATATGGAAATACTATCATGTGTAAAAATATACATTATGAATCATCAATGTCATATGGTTTTGAAGGGAATCAATAGAATAATAGGATAGAATTGAAAAATATGGATGATGGGAAGAAAATAATAAAGTACATTTACACATCTGATAATTTTGGAAAGAAAAACTATGGTACTTACATAAAATGAATGGTAGTTTTCAATATGTTTTTAAAGAAATGAAACCATGATTCTGATTTCAATGGTAAGAAAATGGATTCCAATGTACAACTCTTCAACATCATGGAAAAGGGAGACCATAGAAATAAATGTTTCCATAATACAAGGGATATACCCAAGATGATTTTATTGGATAATGATCATGTTATTAAGCTTCAATATATAATGTGGAATGATTAATATTCCTATTCATGAATAATTTCATATGATTATTTTATTAGAAATGTACTAATTATAATAATTGTAGAATGTATTAGGATTGTTTGACAATATTTTTTATAAGTATTTGAGATCATATATTTAATGGTACCAAAAAATAAATTTACTAGAAAAATATTTATTTCATAAAACTCATTAATGAGGGAAATAAAACCCTTAATATGTTCCAGATTTCAAGATATTGATAAATAATTCAATTTCTTGAACATGTGTTGACTTCCTTGGAACATATTAATCACTTATCAAAAATTGGTCTATAGAACACATTTGGATGTATGGAATATATCCTATAACACAAGTCTTATGTAAATAATATAGAAGATTTAATACTTCCAAGTAATTTTTCATGCTGATTCTAGTTTTTTCTATATTTTTAGAGAATACATGATGAAGTTATTAACATGTTTGGAATGTCAAAATTCAGAACATATTCATATTTATTAAAGTATAATTATATATTAATTTTTTAAATTCATCTACCATATTTCTTAATTTTGGGATTATAATCATTTAAAAAGGTTAACCTTTTCGAAAATAGTTAATTTTTTTCTTTGGATGTGGTTTTAGAGGTAGATATATTACAGCACTAATAAATGAATCTTATAATAAGATAATCTATATAAATTGTTCATAGAATGATAAAATGATAATATTGTTCTTATAGATGCATAGAAAGTAACTATACTTACATATATTATTTGTGAGTGAAATGATTACTAATCTACAAGACTGATGATCTTTTAACCAAAAATATTGTCCTAGAACCATCATTTATAATTAATCAAATGTCCCATAGATCTCAATGGATGTAGGGATTTCTGATTGTTATCAATACCCGAACCATGTTCTCTATAACTATCTATAATAACTCGATTGATATATTTTTTTATCTATATGAATGTTTCCAATTCCAAACTATGTTCTCCATCTATAGAAAATTGTAAAGTTATCATTATACTTCCCATTATATCTTTGTAATAATATGTTATGGTAAACCATATACGATGTGTTTCTTTCAAAAATATTTCCTTTTAACTTCCCATATTAATAATAATATGTTTAAATTATGAGGACACAATTTAATTAATGTGGGGAGACTTTAACACCCATAAATTTTGAATTAATAACAAAATATTTAATATCATGCAAGAAACGTGACACCAAGCATGTAAGAGAAAATAATACACCAATAATTTAAAATATATTTACTATGTTAAATATATTATATATATTATATATCATTAGATGCACACATACACTAATTTAGCTTTCCATGTAAGCAATAACAACCATGTTTGATATCTTGCATATCATACATGATCATGATTTAATTGAACAATAATATATTATTTAAATATTATAATAATAATGTATACGTTATCGATAAAAAATGGTTATTAAAAGGGTTAAATAAATTATTTAAATATATGTTAAAAACAAATTAAAATTAATTAATTGGTTAAAATTATTTATAAATGAAGATGAAAACATATTTAATATAATGGGAAATATTATTACTATTATGATCATAAAGCTACTTTTCTCTAATAAATTAAATTAATTACCATTATTAAATGTTATTAATGTGATATATATATTTTATATTCAAAAAAATATTTTTATATTCATCCAATATATTTTATTGGCTTATGATAAAAACAAACCCATTTTTATGCATAAATACTATATTTGTATTATAGAATTTTGATAGTCGTTTAATAGAGAAAAACTTAATTCTATTTTGGACCATTTTATATATTATATATGTATTAAAATTCATAATTAAATTAGAAACATAAAAATAATGTTAGGTTATATTTTTTCCATAATTCCTTTTAGATTAATTTTTAATGAATATTGTGAAATAATGAAATTTTTTTCAAAAATACATTTTTATTTAATTTATTTTAAGGATAAATATTTTTATATATTAGTATAAAAATTAAATTAGATAAATTTTTAATCATGTAATCCAATTTAGTTTATTGGAATTAATTTCACTTTGAAATTGACTAAAAAACATACTAATTTTTTAGGATGTTTTTACTTTAAAAAACGGAATTCTCGTCCTTCTCAAGGGATGGTTTTGAAATTAATATTTTTTAATTATGTGTTCATAATTTAAAAAATGGATTTAGTTTTTGGAATCAAAATAATTCATAATATCAAATATGTTCAACTCAATTTTTACCCATAATATTGGTAAAGGTTATTAAAACTAATTACAATGATTAAGGTTGAATTATTCTTAACAAAGGACTAAAAGTTAAACTTAATGAAAAAAACCTATAAAAAAGTTGAAAATCTATTGAAAGGAATTATGTAGACCCTATAATATCCTTTATTGAATTGGTTCAATTATTGTATCCTATTTCAACATAATATATGTTGGTAAAATTCTTTATCAAAATATTACAAGATTTCCACCCCCCCACAATATTAAAGACAATCACTTCTCCCCATTCCTCAAAATTATAAAAACACGTATGATAATCCCTTAACTTCTCAATTATATTAAAAAAAATACCTCCCCTCATCATTGAATCCCCTTTTTGTGATATAACACTTCAGAGGAATCCATTTAGAATAAACTAAAAGAACTTGCCCTATTTTAAAGTAATGTTTTCCAACAATGTCATGTATTTTATTTGTTTATCCACTACCTATGCACTTTTTAATCCATGGATAAATTTAAAAAAAAATGTCAAAAATAAAAATTTATGATTTTATTATATTATATCTTATTACACAGAGATATATCACCATATAATGTGTAAGAATAAAATTGTTTATTGTACAAATTATTATTGCCTAACTAAATGATGATCGATCATTTTCTCTTTAGCACGTCCACTGGCGGCCATTATAATTTAAAAAATATTTACATATGGTATGATTGATATTTTTAATTACTTTAAACTTATTTACTTTTTATTTAGAATATTCTTTTATTCTTCCCATATTCTGTAAATACAACCATATAATTTGAGGAATTGTGGACTACTGCACCCTCAAAGTGATGTGTCTCATTCAGGCCATACATTGAATGTAAATATGGATGGTCATCATACAAAATTTAAATTATATAACATTGATATGATAAAACAATTATAATATAAATATATTTTTTAATTTTAGTTCCATTAATACAATAATTAAATAAAATTAAAGGTCATGTGTATTTATAATCTACCATATCCATTAATAGTCCATTTCATTTATTATCCCTTGAAAATATATATATATTTTTTAAAGAAATATGTACTGATTATATAAGATAGATTAGTTATTTTTTAAATTCTTTAGATTATGAAATATGGATATATGTAATAGGATGAGAACATAAGATGTGAAAACATACTCTACAATACTATGCAATTAACACCTGAAATAGAGAAAATAATGAATGAATATTTACGAACAGGAAAGAAAACATTACAAGTAGATAATATATATTATTATAAATAATATTATACTTCTAATATAAGTTAGTACCATATTGTTTACAACTATTTAGTAGTATAAACACCACATAAAAAATTATTTTTATGTTTGTTAATTTCATCTCGATTTAAATTTCATTGAGACTCAATTGTTGTTATGTACACTTCAATTTTTTATAATCTAAATACAGAACTTTTCATTTTATATCACGTATCCCCTTAATTTAATGATATTATATTTTTTATTTAACATTATTACTTTATGGATTTTCTAATTTAATTGATTCAAAGTGGTATGGGACACTTTGGAATGATTCACCATAATTGAATTTAATGATTTTATCTAAAATATCAGCTGCTATTAATTATTAAATTACACATAAAACATTACATTTATTTATGTATAAACATTTTATTTATTTATTTTATTATGTTTTAAACTATATAACGCCTAACATATGGTGTTCACTTCGACAGTTATTTGATTAATAAAGAACTTATTGATAAATATTTCTTTTTATTTTGTATGGACAGTCAATAAAGAATATTTGTAAATTAATAAATCCCTTATTGTATATTAATAATATTTTTTAATGGTACAAAATAGGTGGTCCTGATATTGATATCCCCTCGATGGATCGTTTGTCTCATCAGATGAAATTGTAGTCCAAAATAGATGGGGTTTTACCTGAAAGCTAGACATTCTTTTGAATGGTATTGAATGTAAATATTCCATGTATCTAGGAATAATGGAGTCCAATAATAATGAAATTCCCTAAATTATTTTCACTTAGTATTCATCCATGATTTTATCGATCGACATATCTATGGGTGAATTTAATTTCTAGTTCAATGTCCAAATAGAATGTGTTTTATTTTTCTACATTACCACATTGAATTTTACATATCTAAATATTTTAATGACATGTGTTATTAGTTATTTACATTAATATGTTGATTTATTATCATTGATTCATTATTTTTACTCTTTACATATCTATATTGATCATTTTATCTCACCCTTATTATGTTTCTATTCCATATGTGATGAATAATAAATATTTTAATAATCACTCAAACATGTTGTTTTTTGTTAATATTATTTATACTGTTTCTTTTTTATATTTAGAAATGTAGTATAGGTGTCATGTTTGTAATTTTGAGTTCTTAGGGTACAAAAATAATTAATCCATTGTGATTTTATATTGTGTAATCAAGGAAATGTAATACAATAATGAACCTACTCTAGGATTTTAGGGTGAGGCATTATAGATTTTATAAAAATATGTGGATGGAAGTTACATGATAATTAAAACTCAAGAGGGTTATTATTTGGACCAAAACTATTATTAATGGAAATTCCCTTATTATAATTATTTCATAAAGTATAAATCACATAACATAACTTAAGTAATATAATACAAACTATTTAAATTATGGATGACAGATATTTGAGGTACTTCTAGAATGTATGCAATCAATCCTAATGGAATAGAATATTGACCATTGGAAAAGCCTTATGGCCTTCATTAATAGTAAGCTAGACAATATAATAGTAACATCACCCATGAATATATAAATAAAATTTATGCATCTTATAAATGGTAATATGACATAATAATAACATGTTAGATTATTGTATAAGAAATCCTTAATTAAGTTTTTTTTGATTTTTTAAGTAATAAATATTTAATTAAAATTTTATAATTAATATAATATTTAAAAGATATTTATTTTCATAAATTTTATTCATAAATTAATATTTTGTTTTCATATGATTATAAGATAATTTTATGAGACTTTAATTAATTTTACAAAATGTTATAAAATGAGTTATAAATTTAAAATCAGCATTTTCAAAGTAAATGATGATTTTAATAAAAAAGTTAATTTCTCATAGATAGAAGATTATCTTCATATAATGGAGTCAATTTTTAAATTTTACACATTTATAAATTATTATGATGATTTTTTGAGAATTTTTTGAAATATTGTAATTTTGTTGAATAATAAAATATGGTAATTCCTGATATATATACGTTACATGTTAAATACAATATTCCATGATTAATCACTAATATAATACCCAGTATCTCAAAAAATTATTCAATATTTGAAAATATTTATTTATAATTTTAAAACTATTCAGAGTCTTGATCCAAAATAGTAAACAAATGAATATAATATTTAGAAATCATTCCTCCTCCCTTACGTGTACCAGTAATCACCGCCTCATCACCTCCAACATTATAAGCATTGAGACTTGTAAAAATTCATCCCAATAATTTTCTTAAGTACATAACCCATGACTGGGATCTCATGGTTTTATAAAATTTCCAACCTATTTTACCTATGTATGTTATCTGTGAGAAGGATTAATGAGGTAAAATCAGGTTTCATTTCATTTAATTTATTTTCATGTTCATTTATTTTCTTATTATATACCACTTCTAATAATCCAAATGGAATTATAACTGTATTAATATATATATATATTGTAATATTGTTATTCTAATGCTATAACCAATCATCAATCCCCTTATCATATTACTTTTATTGTTAAAAATAATGCATCATCTGTGGGGGGTTGATTTATTGCCTTCAAGGATGATATGTTTTCATATTCCCTTACCACCATTATGGTTCTCATAGAACCATTTTAATTGTTAATACATTTATCATGTATATTTTAACACTTTTATACTATTTTCAAAGTAACATATTTACATAATATTATATGATAAAATAATACTAGTTTGTTTTTATAAAAAACCAAATGATTATAGCTAATGTATTATCAAATGATTCATACCCATACCATATAAAAATGACATATAGAACCTTTTAAATTTATGGATTTCCATTGATGACATTTAATCTCAATTATTGAGAATTGTTCAAATTGCACATGAATATTGATACTTATATACTAGCAAAAATATATGGAATACCATGACAATGAACACCCCCGAACGATGAAATCAAATCTATAAGTCATCAAAAATATCATAAAATAACTTAATAAAAAAATAATGAATATAATTCATGTATAAATGACTTATTTATTTTTAAATTCATGAATTTATATTTATTATCCTAGATATTATTGAGACTAATGAATTTAGACATACAGTAAAGGGAATTATTGAACCAAACTCTCTCTCTTTGGGATTTATAACTTTCACACCAACATCAGTGTTGATGTCCTTTATAATAATATATAAATCATTCATTTTTCAATATATTTAAGTTTCTAGGGTATAAATATTTACTATATGGTTTTATGAAAAATTAAATCAATTTGTAAAAAGAAATGTTCTTAAAAAGAGAAAACATATTTTACTACTCATGGGATTTACTCATCTTCAATAAATGTTTCTACCATGAAATTTATCCTATTTTTATCAATTTAAATCCACTCATTATGAATGTATTATTTTAATAAATGAAACACAATCCTACAATGGGTTATTTTTATGTCTAGGATTGATAAATGTTTTAAGTGGAGTGCATGATAATATAAATGTTATGATGTGATAGGGGAACTAAGAAATATATAGAGCATGTTAATGTTATAATGTGATTGTTGCACCCAAATTTATATAGCTCTACAATGAATTGGGTAAGATGATGTATATCAAGTGATTTTTTGAAATATGGGTGAACATGATGCTAGCATTGTTCACATCCATGTGTGGTATTTGGGAACCAAGAAATGATGATCACTTTTAATTCATTTACACATTCCATGTTTCACCCGTGATTATGGTTATGATCCTTTTCAAATATTTTGATGATGATGAATATGATCTCCCATGATTCCAGTCTCTAATTAATCTTCTTTCGGTGATTTTACCTCACCTACTTTTGATATATAACGTCAGGTTAATACTTGTAATGTGGATAACATGGCGTCCAATTAGAATATAGAGAGGAAGTAATTAAAATGATTTTTATCTTATATTATGTAAAATTTGTGTATTTTCCTCATTTTCCAAGGAAAAAAAGGATTTTTATCTTCATTTATTAATTCTTTTATGTTTTTTATCATTGTAACACCCTGAGATTTTATGAATAACATTATTTTAATTTATTTGATTTCTTGTGTTGTAAACTACACCAAAATTAGCTTGTGCTATAGGAAACACCATATTAGCTTGCAGTATACGCAACACTATCTTTGGCTCATGTTACACACACTTTCAAGTTCGGTTTTTAGAAATTATTCTACGCAAAATTATGTATAGATTTTGTTTAATGTATAAATGAAATATGTTTTCAATTATGTTATACACAACACCAAATGGAGATTACACTACACAGAACCCTAACCTGTCTTGCATTTCACACAATCATAACCTTCCTCGATAGCGTGTGGTGTACACAATACTAGGTTTCACTAAACAATGATATATGGTTATAATATTATTATGAACTAGCCTTTCTAAAGAGTATTAAGTAAATTTTAAATGTTATAACATTATTATTTCATCTTACAAATTTCCTATAACATGGTATGTGAACAAAATAAATTTTTTGTGTAAAATGAGTATTTTTTCAAAAAATGCAGTTTGGTCGCCTTTTGATGGAGCACCCATTTTAAATCTATTTTTTCTAATTTTTATAAGTTCAATTTGAAAAAATAAAATTCTTCTTTGGAATCAGGATATAAAAATTTACTTTGGATAATTTTTTTATATTATTCTGATAACTTTCATATTTTAATGAATAGTAAAAACACACTTTATTTTAATTAAAAACAACTTTTTCATCGTAATAATTTATGTGCTTAAATTATAATATTGAATGGTTTTAAAGTATTAATAGAATATATTTTTACCATTTAATATAATTTATGTCATTAGAATTGATTTGATATTGAATTCGTACGTTAAATCAATTCATTTTTTTGCAATGTTTTAAACAAAAACCCATTCTCTTTTGACAACATGATTAGTTTTAATTTAATTTTTGAAACATCTGTATATTGAATTTGGAAAAATAGATTCCATATTTTGAATCATTGGCTCCAAATTATATTAATAAACTACTTTTTATTTTTGGGCATTATGAATAGTAACTATGGTAAATTTTATTTACCATAGTAAAAGGTAAATCAGGTAATTAAGGGTAAATATAATATTATAAAATTACCCTAACACTTGTATTAATACAATTGGATTATTTTATTTCATCCTAAGTCATATTTGGGTCGAAATGGAATCCATTAGAACCCACTTGGAGGTGATTAAGACCTTTAGTTTATTTTATTTAAAGGAAAGTGAAATATGTCTCACTCAAACTTTAATAATTAAAGTATTTCTAATATATAGTTATATAGAATATAAATTAGGTTATAAATACTCATTTGAAAGATAAAATGTTTTTTTATCATGGTAATCTATTTGTAATTTTTATGAATTATTTAATTACCTTATTATCTTATACATTAATGATGTAGAAATTATTTATTTAGTAAAAAAATCTATAATACGATTTTTATTGAAGTAGTAATAAATATTAAAGGGCTCACAAACCTGACCAAAACTTATTTTCAGTGTATATATACACCATAATCATCCAATGATAGAATATATGACCCTTTGGAGTATTATAAAAGTGATTATGACACTTATATTATTTTATTTTATATGATTTCAAATTTATCGCCTTCATAATTTAATAAATAGAACATTTTAAAATTTGGGAGTTTCAGAAGATAAATCCGACTATATGTATTCCTATGAAATATATAATATTTATCATCATCCTAGTATTTTATTTTTAATTTTTATACAAAAATTAAGTATATTTAATACTTATAAAAAATGTTGTAGTAATTATTTTATTAAGAGAAATATCAAATAAATGGTTTTACAAATAGTAAAATAAATAATATATGAAATATTTAATGTCCTCCACTAATTTTATATATTACTATGAAATGTTAGGAATATATTAAATATTTTAGTTCGAATATATCCTCTGTGTGGATTTTATTTCAATTCAAATAAATGAATAGTGTCAAAATTGACAGTATTGTTATTTTATAAAAATAACATATTATTAAATTGTTTAAAAATCACAAAAATATTTAAAAATTATAAATTGAAATTTATATAGTCTAAAATGTCATAAATTATCTAATTATTGATAATTCACAGAACATAAGTAAATATTTATAACAATTTAAAATTTAGAATCTTACTACCACAAATAAAATTTAATAGATTAAATAAGCATAAATCAAGTTGATAATGTTTAAAATAAATTCCCTACGTGTCTAAAATTTTATTTTTTGATGCTTTTACAACCATATCTCATATAAGATTTTAATATGAGTCATTTTTGTGGTTTTTAAGTGGGGTTAGATTTATTATAAATTAATATTTTTATGATTTCCAAAGGCTTATAAAAAGGGAACCCCTTCCCACTTCTCTTCACACCATTCTGAACCTTGAAGTTCGGCCAAACCCTTCCAATTTCTCTTCTACACTTCCCTAGAAACAAACTAGAGGTCCTTTTCTTCTTCAAAGTCCAATCTTAGTGACCTAATAGGAGGTTTCAAAGAGGCGTGTCGAAGAAGAGGTAATATCCGTTACCAATTCATTCAAATTTATTTCTTCATCTACATCTTCTTTATTAGTTGTTTAATTATAAATTAATAACATCAGTATCACTCATATTATGATATGTTATTATAAATATGAATCAACTCTAAATTCACCTTCTATTCATCCTACAGAAAATGAAATCACCATGCGTGCGTACGTACGGAATACCGTCTCCATGCCGTGTTGTAATCTGTTTTTTCATCACCACCTTACTTGGATGGGTATAATGGTGTAAAAAATAACTACATATGATTATTATAACATAATACTGATTCTATGATATTATATCTTTCACTCCAATTCCATTCAATAAATATGGGAATGACATCATCGCTCATGCATACGTACGGATTACCATCTCCACGATGCGATGAGATTAATTTTCGATGTTAACAATTGAAGAATGATTATAAAGTATATATTATGAGCAATCATGAAATATATGACATAATAATGATACTATATTTATGTATATATATATATATTTGTATGTCATCTACTTAATTCCATAAGGAAACGAAAATTGTTTTCATGCATACGTACGGCCTACCATCTCCATGAACGGTGTATTTCGTTCCAGTTATCGATATATTATATATATGTATATTCTGAATATATATTATATATAAATCATGTATTATACTCTGGAATTAATTAATCATGATCTAAGTAATCATATTAATAATTAGAAGTCAAAACACGGTTGATAAATGAAACGATTTTACCCAAAACACTATTTTAACATGAATTTACAAAAGAATGGGTAATATAAAGTCATAAGTGAACCATATATGATATCATAACAATGAAGGTGATTTTTTAATAGTTCAATGACATTATTTAAATCATTATACAGGAGGTTCAGATATGTACGAAGCATATCGGACCTAAGGTAAGGGATAATGTTGCAAGCTCAATTGTTTTCTATCTGAGATTGGTTATACGTAAGTATTTACTGGGGATATATTTATCATGCATGTCCAAGTTTTATAAAAATCATTTCATGTATGTTTAAAGTCCTTTTTACCAATTTTTTACTTTTACTACATGGTATGTAATTATTATTATTTTGTTTACTATACGAGTTAATTTTTGACTTTTCCGAAAAATGTATGATGAGAATGTTTTTTAACTTATATGGCGTGAACATATTTTTACGGTTTCATAACACCTTAATTTTATGAGGCTTAATCTATAGTATTTCATGATTATTTTCAAAAAAACACATATCTTTTAAAATTTCCTGGCATTTTGTGAAAAGATAATGATTTGGAAGAAGAAAGGATATTTTCCTCATGAATTCATTTGAAGTGTTTTGTCAAAACTATTTTCCATCTAAGATGACATTATCTCATATGTGTATGTTTCAAGTATAATGTCTCTATGATTTACATGGTTTCGCTTTTCGTATGATGAAATGATATCCATTTGTTTTATATGGATTATGTTATGATGGGATGATTTTTATGAAACCCATTTTATTCTTTGGGTTATGATGAATGATTTATGTTTATGTTGTGGAACATGTAAGAATGTTTTCATTATGAGGTTGGTGGGACCTATATCTCCCTCCAATGAATTGGGTAAATATTTATATCTCATTAGATAGACATGGCTGGAATGACAAGTTAAAAAAGATCAATAATACAGGACTGGAACGAGGAGTGAACTCAATTCAGAAAGGGACTTTTTCCACTAAGATGGCCTTGGAAGCAATGCCTTTGATACTATAGAAATCATAACATGTGATTAATGGTTTCCAAAATTACATGTTTTATTCCCATGATGTTTTATCATGCTTAATGTTTCTTTATGATCTATGCCTTACGTACTTCCATGTTTTATGTCATTGCTCAATATTTTGATGATTAACCCTTATGTTCGTGTTTTTAAGTTCAAATGTATATGATTTGATTTATTTTATCCATGAATACTCTTACTGATCCTTTGAGCTGAACCTTTATATGTTATCTTTTCCCTAGTATTTAAAGAAAGTTTTTAGGAATGAAAAAAGGGGATGATCTTTACAGGAGATGTTGAAGATCATTCACCTTGAGTAGAAGATTATATTATGAGTTTCCAAAGACACTAAACTATTATGGTCCTTGAGTGTTGGTTCTTATTATTTATAAAGTATTCTGCAAAAGTAATTTAGTGTCCATGTACGTCAAGATTTGGGTCTCTACATTTGGTATTAGGGGAATGGTTTAGTTAACCTTTGGAAACTAGGATGCGAAAACTTTAGAGAAATCCCTAGATATATTTCTAAGTTATGTATAGGGATATCCATAAGGTTTAGTATAACTATAGGTTACAATCCTAGAGTTATGTTGACGATCATGAATAACCTAGGGTGAACCTAAGGTGTCATGGATTAATTAATGTGTGATAATTTAGACACCCCATAAGTGAATTTTAATAATTATGTGGTTCCTCATTATTTTAACGACTTCTTACACTATGGGTTCTGGTTTTAGTCAATGGAGGGAATGAGAAGGAATTCAGTTAACATTGATTCCGATGGACTAATTGGTGACTGTGATCACCAAAATTGTGTAATGCCTAGAGAGAATGATATTGTGATTATGCCGAATCATTCCTGATGATATATGAATAACAAGGTGAAATTTGGTGGTATTCCTAAGTCATCAAATATGAGGAAGATGGAATTTTATGCATGTTCTCATGGTGAGGAGTATAGAGAAAAAAATATTGATATTTCTAAAGAAGGGAAGAAGAACCTTGAGGAATAACTCCAATGGAGGGGAAGATTTTATCTATGTGGAGAAAAGGGTTATAGAGTGATAGACTGTTATGGACTACAATGTCTAATCTGTGGAAAACATGGGCATTCCCCAACCCAATGCCCTGACCTAAAAAGTTACTTCTAAATAGTGGAAGGAACTATTCCATGCCAATAATTAAAGAGGATGGAATGGAGGCCTTATGTATTGTAATTCAAGAATAATATTGTTGAGGTACTTTTATAGTATATCAAAATATCGGCATATTGGTCCATTGTGGTTTTCTATAAGAATATGGTACCGGTAACCGTGAAAAGTGATTCAAATATTTTCAAAAGTAGATGATATGTGCATAATAAAGGGATAAGGGGAAAATTAATTATTTGATAGTATTAATGAGCTCATGATTGATATAAGGACTAAGTGATATCATGGATTGAGTATATCGAAATTTTGGGATTTTGGTATGTGGAAAGAGTTAACTTTTGACAGCATTCATGTTTTCACTAGGGTTAAATGGGTATTCATTTTTTTCAAGAGAATACATGATTAAGGTATTCAAATGTTTGGCATGTGACCAATAATATATATCTTATGATATATGGGGGATAAATGATGGTATTCATGTTCTTGTTATGTGACATTTCTAGTAATTGTTTTCTTTATACTACGAGCATGGACAGAAATATTTTGGATAAGCCTAATGATTGGAATGGATTATGTTGCACATAAGTCAGTAATGTTTAAGTCTAGAACTTTTTTTATATTATTTACGGAATGTTATAATAATGTAGTTTTATAAAAAAGGAAAACATGTAGGACGGGCAACAACCTATCGCGTCAGACAAGGTTGTGGGAATCAAACCCACAACGGAAGTGCGACAGGCCTTTATCGCCTACCACTGGCCGATAGGAAGTCCCTGGTTAGTATAAACTAGTTTTATTTTAATAAGCGGTATGATCGATGAAGTATAAGTCCATTTTTGTAATCATATACGATTAACGTCACCATAAATGGACTTATGTATTATTGATAACTTTTTCTAACCTTTATTTGAAACAGATGGAATGAATCATCATTATATCACATGATCTTCTAACACTTCACGAATGACAAATTCAACTTCATTTATTTAAGAGATGAAGTGGAAATTGTTCAATGTACGAACAATGGTGAGGTTGTACAAAAATAATGTAAGTAATTCTTTTGATTCTAAAATTATTCAACATTAGGGAAATGATCTTGATAACCAAAAATGTTGTCATAGTACCTTTATATCTAATGAATAATATGGTCCCTTAGATCTTCCCAAATTTATGTCTTTGTGACTGTTGGCTTTATCATAGCCATGTCCTCTACCACTCTCCATCAGAACTTGTTGGTTAGATTTCTCTTCCATATCCATATTTTTCACATATGTTTTCCTATGTGGAAACCCAGTGATTAGTTAATTTGGGTAACAATTATTTTTCATAATTTAGTTTTTAAAGATAAGATTTGGTATTCCTTTTTACGATGTGGGTTTCTATTAAAGAAACTTTCAAGTAATAAACCATTTATAACTTCGACCAATTTTGAGGGAGAAATTCATTTTAAGGTCGGTAGAATGTAACAACCCAAGATTTTGTGATGAATATTCTTTTAATTTTCTTGATGTCTTGTATTGTATGATACACCAAAACTATCTTGTGCTATAAGCGACACCGTATTAGCTGGCAGTATACGCAACACTATTATTGGTTCTTGTTACACACAATTTCAAGTTCATTTTGTAGAAATTATTCTACGCAACATTATGTATAGATTTTGTTTAATGTATAAATGAAATAAGTTTTGAATTATGTTATACTCAACAACGAAGGAATATTTCACTACATGCAACCCTGACTTGGCTTGCAATACATGCAATCACGACTTTCCTCGATAGCGTGTGTTGTACGCAGTACCAGGTTTTACTAATCAATGATATATGGTTATAGTATTATTATGAAATAGATGTTATAAATAGTATTAACTAAATTTTTTATGTTATAACATTATTATTTCATCTTAAAAATTTTATAGAACATGGTATGTGAACAAAAAAAAATTTCGGGTAAAATGAGTGTTTTTAAAAAAAATCTGTTTTGCCGCCTTTGATGGTGCACCCACTTTAAATGTAGTTTATGACATGTTTATAAGTTAAATTTGAAAAAAATAAAATTCTTATTTGGAATAATGATATAAAAATTTACTTTGAATAAATTTTTCATATTATTCTGATAACTTTCATATTTTAATGAATAGTAAAAACACGCTATATTTTAATTAAAACAACTTTTTTCATCTTAATAATTTTTGTGGTTAAATTATAATATTTAATGGTTTTAAAGTATAAATATAATATATTTTTACCATTTAATATAATGTAAGTCATTATCATTGATTTTACATTGAATTCGTAGGTTAAATCAATTCAATCTTTTGCAATGTTTTAAACAAAAACTTGTTTTCATTCAACAACAGGTTTAATTTTAATTTAATTTCTGAAAATTATGTTTATTGAATTTGGAAAAATGGATTCCATATTTGGAATCAGTGGGTCAAAATTATATTAATATACTTGTTTTTATTTTTGGGCATTATGAATAGTAACTATGGTAAATTTTATTTACCATAGTAAAAGGTAAATCAGGTAATTAAGGGTAAATATAATATAATAAAATTACCCTAACACTTGTCTCAATACAATTGGATGATTATATTTCGTCCTAATTCATATTTGGGTCGAAATGGAATCCATTAGAACCTACTTGGTGGTGATTAAGACATTTATTTTATTTTATTTAAAGGAAAGTGAAATATGACTCACTAAAACTTTAATAATTAAAGTATTTCTAATATATAGTTTTTAGAATATAAATTCTGTTATAAATACTCATTTAAAATATAAAATGTTTTTATTTATCATGGTAATTTATTTGTAATTTTTAAGAGTTATTTAATTACCTTATTAGATTATACATTATTGATGCATAGATTATTTATTTAGTAAAAAAATCAATAATATTCTTTTTATTGAAATAGTAATACATATTAAATGGCTCAAAAACCTGACCAAAACTTATTTGTAGTGTATATATACACCATAATATTTCAATGACAAAATATATGACCGTTTGGAGTCTTATAAAAGTGATTATGACACTTATTTTATTTTATTTTATATGATGTCAAAGTTGTCACTTTCATAATTTAATAAAAATAACATTTTAAATTTTGGGTTTTTTAGACGATAAATCCCACTAAATGTATTATTATGAAATATATAATATTTTTATTCATCCTAGTATTTTATTTTTAATTTTTATACAATAAATAAGTATATTTAATAATTATACAAAAATGTTGTAGTATTTATTTTATTAAGGGAAATATAAAATAAATGGTTTTACAAATAGTAAAATAAATATTATAAGAAGTATTTAACGTGATCCACTAATTTTAAAGACTACTAAGAAATGTTAGTAACCTATTTCATATTTTAGTTCAAATATATCCTCTGTGTGGATTTTATTTAAATTCAAATAAATTAATAGTGTCAAAATTGACACTATTGTTATTTAATAAAAATAACATATTATTTAATTGTTTAAAATTCTCAATAATATTTAAAAATTATAAAATGAAATTTATATAGTCGATAATTTCATAAAGTATCTAATTATGGATAATTCACAGAACATAGTAATTAATTATAACAATTTAAAATTTAGATTCTTATTACCAAAAATGAAATTTAAAAGATTAAATAAGGATAAATCAAGTTGATAATGTTTAAACTAAATTCCCTACATGTATAATTTTTTTTGGTTGATGAGATAACACACCTATATCATCTAATCATATAATATGAGTCATTTTTGGTGGTTTTTAAGTGGGTTTAGATTTATTATAAATTAATATTTTAATGATTTCATAAGGTGCCCCTCTCCTCCCTTATAAAAGGGAACCCCTTCCCACTTCTCTTCACATCATTTTGAGCCTTTAATATCAGACAAACCCTTCCAATTTATCTTCTACACTTTCCCAAAAACATCCTAGAGGTCCTTGTCTTCTTCAAAGTCCAATCATAGTGCCCTAAGATGGGGTTTCAAAGAGGCGTGTCGAATAAGAGGTAATATCTGTTACCGATTATTTCAAATTTATTTCTTCTTCTACTTCTTCTTTTTTAGTTGTTTCATTACGAAATAATAACATCAATATAACTCATATACTGATACATTATTATAAATATTAAACACCCTAAATTCACCTTCTACCCATCCTACGGTAAATGAAATCACTGCGCGTGCGTACGTACAGAATATCGTATCCACGTCGTGGTGTAATCTGTTTTCCACCACCGCCGCACTTGGATGGGTATAATGGTGTAAATAATAACCACATATGATTATTATAACATCATACTAATTATAACATAATATATCATTCACTCAAATTCCATTCAATAAATATGGGAATGATATCATTGCTCGTGTGTACGTACAGATTACCGTCTCCACGACGCGATGAGATTCATTTTCCATGTTAACAATTCAAGAATGATTATAAAGTATATATAATAATTAATCATGAAATATATTCTATAATAATTATACTGGATTTATTTATATAAATATTTCTATGTAATCTACTTAATTCCTTAAGGAAACGAAAACATCGTTCATGCGTACGTATGGCCTACCGTCTCCATGAACAGTGTATTTCTTTCCAATTATCAATATATAATAAATATGTATATTCTGAAAATATATTATATATAAATCATGTTTTACATTCAGTAATTAAGTAATCACGATCTAATTAATCATATTAATAATTACAAGTCAAAACACGGTCGATAAATGAAACGATTTTACCCAAAACACTATTTTAACATGAATTTACAAAAGAACGGGTAATATAAATTCATAAGTGAACCATAAATGATATAATAACAAAGAAGATGATTCTTTAATAGTTCAATGACATTATTTAAATCATTATACAGGAGTTTTGGATATGTACGAAGCATATCGAACCTAAGGTAAGGGATAATGTTGCAATCTCAATTGTTTTCTATCCGAGATTGCTTATACGTAAGTATTTACTGGGGTTATATTTATCACCCATGTCCATGTTTTATAAAAATGTTTTCATGTATGTTTAATGTCCTTTTTACCCCTTTTTTACTTTTACTACATGGTATGTAAGGAATATTTTTTTTTGTTTACCATACGAGTTACTTTTTGACTTTTCCGACAAAAGTATGATGAGAATGTTTTTTTAACTTATATGGTGTGAACATATTTTTACGGGTTCATAAAGAATTATTTTAATGAATCTTACTCTATAATATTTCATGATTGTTTTCATAAAAACACATTTCTTTTAAAATTTCATTGAATTTTGTGAAAATAAAATGATTTTGAAGAAGAAAGGATATTTTTTCATGAATTCATTTCAAGTTTTTTGTCAAAACTATTTCCCATCTAAGATGAAATTAATTCTTATGTGTATTTTTCGAGTATATTGTCTCTATAATTTACATGGTTTCAATTTTCTTATGATGAAATGATATCCATTTGTTTTATATAGATTATGATATGATGGGATGATGTTTATGAAACCCATTTTATTCTTTTTGTTATGATGAATGATTTATGTTTATGTTGTGCAACACGCAAGAATGATTTCATTATGAGATGGGTGGGACCTATATCTCCCTCCAATGCATTGGGTAAAGATTTATATCTCTTGATATAGACATGGCTGGAACAGAAAGTTAAACTGGTTCAGTAATACAGGACTAGAATGAGGAGGGAACTCGATTCAGAGAGGGACTTTTTCCACTAGTATGGTCTTGGCAGCAATGCCTTGGATACTATGGAAATCATAACATGTGCTTAATGGTTTCCAAAATTACATGTTTTATTCCTATTCTATTTTATCATGCTTAATGTTTCTTTATGATCTATGCCTTACGTACTGCCATGTTTTATGTCATTGCTCATGATTTTGATTATTAATCATTATGTTCATGTTTTTAATTTCAAATTTGTATGATTTGTTTTATTTTATCCATTCATACCCTTAATTAGCATTTGAGCTCACCATTTATATGTTTTATTTTCCCAGGATTTAAAGAATGGTTTTAAGTAAGAAAACAAATGGGGAAGATCATTACGGGAGATGTTGAAGATCTTTCACTACGATTAGAAGATTATATTATGAGTTTCCAAAGACAGTAAACTATTACGGTCCTTGAGTGTTGGTTCTTATTATGTATAAATTATTCCGCAAAAGTAATGTAGTGTCAATGTATATCAAGATTTGGGTCTCTAGAATCAATAAAATATGTAACATTTTTGGATGAAAATTCATGGTCTTTATAGTTGGTATCATTGTTTGGTTATGTTTATTTAGGAATTATGATTAGAAAACCATAGTGAGAACTCTTAGTATGACACTAGTAATTTGTAAATTCTCAGGATTATTTGTTTTCTAAAATGATACAAATGTGGATCCCACAAGTTATACCCTTATAATTAATTTAACAAAGGAAACATTTATTTATTCATGACTTGTTACTTATGTTTCATTGTAACATTTCTTAATTTAGAATATGGTAGAAACTTGGAGAAACTAGGCCAACATTCCATGTGAGGGGAAATTCTTTGAATGCCTTAATGGTATCCCCATTTCCTTAGGTGGTAGAGTTAAAACTTTCACAGTGATGCTTACCCAGATTTATCAGTTTATGGAAAAAATCTCAAAAAATGTGAAACACCCTTCAACACATATGATAAAGAAACTAGCTATCAATTAAAATTTTGGAAATTAAAACATACCTTTAGAAGATCCGCTGATCCACTTGTCCCGAGATGGTTATTCAACTCAATGGAGATGTTAATTTCTACTCACAACTTTTCTCAAATGGGGAAGGTAACTCTGGTCATTTATCATCTATATTGAGAGGCTAATAAATGATTGGCCATCTATTATAACACTAAGACTACAGAAAAATAGATGATATATAAATGTGAAGTCATTAATAAAATATTTCTTAACAATTATTTCCCTAGTAATCTATATAAATTTTTTGGCATATAAAACATCGATCTGATGGAAAATGAAAGGATAATTTTTCATGGATGACAAAGAAAATTTCACAAGTATTAAATGGCATTCCTTGGGTTTTTGTTCTAAAATATGAAATTAAAATAGATAGATTCATTATTGGTTTAAAGCCACTCTTTTCAATTGGTTTATTAATTTGATAAATTTGGTTTCAAGAAGAATTTTTTTGATTTTCATTAAGTGGAGATGTATTTTGGTAAATGGTACCATTTTTAGGGTGATATAAAATGAAATATGGAGTTTCAAGATGGAGGAACAAATTAAAAAGGTGTAAAGAAAACTCAACCACTAACATGTCAAAAATCTGGTAAGAAGAATCAAGGGAATTATCAAAAAGGAATGAATAAATGATAAAAATTTCGGGGAGATGGAAACTATCATCATGAATGTCAAAATGTCATGAGGAAGTAGTAAAATTTGGTGGAATAATGGATACAACATCTAATGGGCCGATTATTCAACTATAGGAACAAGGACACTATACATACTAGTGCACAAAACCCCATGTTCTTGATGGTAATCAGCATCATCCACCACATAGAAAAAAATATCATGTGAAGGGTTATGCCATCTCTACTATAGAGATAGATCCTCAAAATAATGTGGTCATAGGTAAACTAGTAATTAATTCACGTATAAAGAACATACTATTTTATTAGGGCTCTTTTCATTGATTAATATATTTTATATTTATTTAAACTATTAAAAAACCAACTAAAAATATATAGGCCGAGTTATCTCTTAGACAGGAAAATTTGGAAACTATTGCATCCAATGTTTGTTAGTCCTCTCTAATTAATTTTAGTGGACTGAACCTCCAATATAATATTTTCAAACTTTAAGTCATGGTGTTTTATGAAATATTGGGCATGTATTTTCTATTTTTATACAAAGCCAACAATTGGTGTAAGGAAAGGGTGATCTCCTTTCACACCCTAATAAATCATAAAATTATATACATGTATAAAGACTAGGATGAAGCTTCATCAGATAAATCATCTCAACTGTGGAAATTATTAACTTGTGAGCATGAATATCTGTCCTAAATAATTTCTATGAAGTATATAATCATTATTGAAGACAATACCGTTGTGAGGTACCACACTAATGTGATCCACACAGAATTTACTTGACTTAATCCTAATATGGATGTTGAGTCCACAAATGATCATATTCTATGATAAATTCCAATATTAAAGGAACTATATAGAATGGCCACCATTGAGTCAGGGGAATTGAATATGTTCTTTCAAGAAAAGCATCCCATTGGTTTTATATGATCAAGTGCCACACCATGGGATACAACATCCCTCTTCCTCCTAATGAATGATAAATCAATGAACCTTTTAATTGGTTATTGCGAGCTCATCAAAATCATGAAAAAAAACTAACCCCATACATGGATATATGGATTTTTTTAACAACAACATGGTTTCATGTATTCCTCTAAGCTGGACCTTTGGTTGTGATATCACCAACTAAAGGTGAGGAAGGAAGATATTCCCAAGAAATTATTATTAAGGAGTTATGAACACTATGTATTCATAGTTATTCATATAAGACTAACATATTCAAAAAAATATTCAATGATTTAAATTATAGTGTCTTTATATATTACCTAGAAAAATTTTCAATAAACGTTATTGATGATATTTTGATATTCTCTAATTAAAAGGTGGTACATGAGGATCATTTGAAAACTATTCTTAATAAATTTATATGATAAATAATTTAGGAATTGTTTAGTCAATATTTATTATGGATGGAGGGAGTATCATTCTATGGTGTAGATATCACAATCAATGGAATATATGTAGACCCTTCTAAGACAATGCTAATTGAAGAGTTGCCCATGGCAATTGCTGTATTGGAGATCCAAAGATTTCGTAGTTTAGGAGAGTATTAACAGTGATCTAAGAATAACAGCCCATGAATTTTGAACCCAATAACTATGATAAATAAAAAGGGAGAATTTTTTTGGTCTATTTAATGTGTGTACTGAATCAATTAGTTAAAATACAATCGTATCACCACACCAGTACTCACAACATCGAGAAGTGTTGAACATATTTTTCTATTCATTTATGATGGAAATATGGTCTTAGTATTTGTATTGATTTAAAATAATAATATGACTACCTACACCACAAGGAAGTTGTACATTAAGGAGAAAAAATATCCTACAAATGATATGGATATCGAAGCAATGACATTTTAATTGAAAATATGGTGAAATTATCAATCTGGGGATAATTTTGAAATATATATTTATCATAAGTGCCAAAAAAAATAATTCACGCAGATGGAGCTTAATATCCTATAGGAAATATTGTTAGAGGTCATAAAGATTGTGACTACTCAATTCACTTCCATCCATGAAAATAGATTATTTTGGTATATTCTTTATGTATTAAAGTTCGTACAAAGTAATCAATGTGGATAATTCAAAATGATCTATTATTATTATTATTTCAATAGATGGAAATTGGAATCCTTGAGAAATTATAATCATCAATCCTTTATCAAATGATTTCTCTACCATCTCTCAGGGGGAAAATTATTCATTCTCAATGGAATGATGATTAAATGCCTAATAATGTCGAAGCTATGAGAAAACACTAAGGAAAAAATGGATTTTTGAGACTGGTTACTTACTACATGAATAAATCCTATCACAAATAGTCTTTCGAAGAGATTATTTACTATGGGGGAATCGACCCATCACAAATAATTAGTTATTTGTGATGGGACATTGGGCCCCATCAAAAAATGGCAGGAGTTGTTTGGAATGATTTTTGTGCCAAACCGCATGAAGAGTATTTGGCGCAGGGAGGCACCCCCCATCGTTAATACCTGGAGGCTGTAAATACTATTTGTGATGGGGAATTTCCCCATAGAAAATAGTTAGTGTGTGGGTTGCTATTTCTAATGGGTATCATCACAAATACATGGCTGTAGTAAATAATATTTGCAATGGGGTGTTGTCTCATCGCAAATAGTGTATCGCTAAGACAATTTTTGTGATGGGACACATAGAAAATACACTTTTAACCATTGATAGTAATTAATGTGGAAGAAGGTATTTTCGACGGGATACCCATCCAAAAAAGTACTTTCTCAACAAATCTAACCTATATGTACCCTTCATCCATTCTTTTCATCCTTCCCCATAATTTTTACTTTCACACACTCTCTCCCTCTCTAAACTCTAATTTTTGTTACAAAATTTCACTGATTTAGTTTTTTTTACAAAGAAGTTTTGAATCCATCTACAACTATATGTGGTCAAAATTTAAGATATTTATGTTTTATTTAATTTAATATTTATTTCAATTTTTATATTAATGTTAATTATTGATGATTAGCTAGTTGTAAATGCGCCATCAAAAAAAGTCTAGTCGTCCGTCCACAAGAAATTATATCTCTCGAAATTAAAGGTAATTATTGAGATGTAGTTGTAAATTTTTATCTTCTTTTTTGGGATAGTGTGTTTCTAAATTCAAATTATTGAAAAACTATAATGAATTTATATTTTGTAGAAAAATATAGAATATGGATGTCGATAACAGTCATTATTAGATGATCATGCTGGGATAAATCAGTGCAAAAATCCAAACGGTTTTTTATATCATGCATATATTGAGGGTTTTGAAGATTTCTTATAATTTTTATCATCAAAACCAGAATTTTTTTCTGAAGGCACAATTGAGGGTCCCTGTAAGAAAATATCACTAAGAATGATTGACAAATTTGACAATGTTGGGGGACATATCTTGCATTTTTTTTACTACCAGATAATATTTTTTTTATAAACATGGTGAATATAGTTCCACATAAGATATTAATAATTTGATTTTGAATCCACCATGGTTTCAATATTTAGTTGAAGATGTTGTGGGTCCATCTGTTAATCAAATTGAAACTCAGGTTGATAATGATTTACCTTCTGAGTTGGCACCATCCAAATGTTATGAGTTGTTGAGGTCTGATGAAGATGCATTATAACCTGGTTGCTAGAAAATCATATTATAAGTGGTCGAAAAATTTTTGGATATTAAATCAGATAATGAAATGTCAAAAAACTATTTTGAAAGTATATTTTCTTGCGTTAAAACACTATTACCTAAAAGATATGTTTTCCCTACAAAAACAATTAGAGGAAGTGTATGGTTCATAAATTGGGGCTCATTTATCATAAGATTCGTACAAGTGAAAATGACTCCATCATATATTATAGTGAAAATTATTCTATGTAATGTTGTTCCAAATTTGAAAAAATGAAGGTATAAAGAAGCTTAACTGGGGATGTCTGGATCGATTCATATAAACTATTTATTTATTTCCTGCTTACACCTAGGTTGCAACGTGTATTTATGTCTCAAAACACAACATAAATGATGACATTGAAAAAAACAAATTTTTAAACCATTAAAAGCTTGAATGATCCATCTAGTGATGATTCATGTAAACATTTTGACCAAGTACATTTATTAGTTTCTTTAGAATCCTGGATCGTGTGACTAGGTCTTTCCACTATGAGTTTCTATCTATTGGGTTCTTATGGAAGACAATATTCTTGGTGGTTTGTATTTATAACTATTTTAAATAAACCTACCTGGATGTTGATGAAGGAAAAATATATGTTTTTGACCATATGAATCCCAGGACATCTGAAAAATAATATTGATGTTTACATGAAACCATTGATTGATGAGTTAAATTCATTGTGGAGTAATGGTTTTAGTACATATGATGTTGCTGCAAAAAAAATCATATTAAAAGATACATTGATATAGATAATTATTAACTTCCCTTCACATGGCATGTTATCATTCTAGAGTACACATGGTCTCAAATCAAGTCCTTACTGTATGAAATTCAACCAATCAATTATGATAGTCAATTGAAAAAACATGTTAATTTGACTGTCATCGAATATTTTTACAACTGATCATATTTTTTTAGGAGAAAAATATATATTTTTTGAAAGGGCACAACTGAAATGGATGAACCTCCAAAATTGATCTTAGGTTCATAGTTAAAATCAGTTGTATTTTTATTAACTCCCAACACATTTGGACCAACAATAAACCAAAAATATACATAGCTTTGGGAAAAAATCGAATTGGATAAAATAGAGAATTTTTTGGTATCAACCATAATTGTTATATTTTATGGTATGACACATTTTTGGATTCATGTATATTGAGAGGATAATTTTTGAGAATTTATTTCATATAGTTTTGGATACACCCATAAAGACCTATGATATTATATATGCATGATTATATCTTTCCCAAATTTGAAGGCCAATAGAACATGAACTACTTTAAAATTCCAGATCATAATGGTTAATGAATCCCAAAGTAGATTATACATTCTCCAAATAGATTCACTTATTAATTTTATAGTGGATTGCATATTTTAGACTTCTAGATGGCTATGATTCTAATATGGGTAGATGTGTTAAAATTTATCATATTACAAGATTAAGAAGTAATGATTTTCATGTTATGATGGAAAGAAATATGCAGATTGGAGACAAATTTTTGTTGAAGTATATGATTTAGGATTTGATAAAAGAAATATCATATTTTTTAACACATTTGTGCGGTGACAATAGACAATGATGAACTAGGAAAACTGGATGAAGATGTTGTGGTAATTATAAATAAGTAGGAAAAATATTCTTGTCATCATTCATTGACTCAATGGAGCATCTAATATTACATTATCCACATGATGCTAAATGTGGAGGTCTGGTACAGTTTTGATGGATGTGCCCATTCGATGGATGCATGCAGAAATGGATGAAACAATTATGTCACAAATCATCAGTTGATGGCTCAATTGCTAAAACTTATTTTCATGGGGAAATTTATTTTTTCGGCATTCATTATTTTGAATCTAAATATACCAAAAAAATTGTATGGGATGGAATGAGGGGAATTTTGATGATGAAATAGAAAATCAATTATTAGTTTTTAATCAGCCAGAGCATGGCTTCAGTGGAGTTCATGAATGATGGCTTTCAGATGAAGACTATCACAAAGCACAATCTTATGTTCTTGTCAACTATGATGAAATGACATCATTTGTATCGTGAGTTCTTCTATTTAATATTATATAATTTATTTTATAGTATGAAAACTTATGATATTTTTATTTTATAAGATAATAATTGCAAGAAACAACATACATAAATTACATACGCTTATTTTGAAGAACGTTGAAATTTTTTTCTCAATTGTTTAAAAAACTAGTAACATAAATTATTTATGGTTTAATATATCAATTCAGATTATTATTTATTATATTGATAAATGTTTTAAAAATATTTAGGTGTCTCAAAATACTGATAAAATTGATAAGGGAATGTGTATATTGAGTAACCCACCATCCAAAATGGTTAAATCTTGTAATGCATATGTGTTGAATGGTTTTTTTCAAACACGGATATATCGGGAAGTGAAAAAAACAATGAACATAAGAGTTTTCTTGAAAGGATCGCATCATAGATAAATTGATCATGACTTTTACATCATTATGGATGAAATTATTAAACTATGATATATGGGAAAAAATTTCATAACAATGATTATATGTATATGGAGGGATACTGAGAGAGGGTTGCATGTTCATCAGACTCATATAATCTTTGATATTTAGTATAAAATTCTTCTTGAAAAAAATTAATCATTTTGATGGCTCAAAAGGCATATAAAATGTTTTTATGCTAGGTACTATGCTACTTCAAGAGAACTGAGTGATTGGTGGAGGAAAATAAAATTGAGATATTAGGAAAATAAGTTTACTCAAAATGAATGTGGTTCTGCTGAAGTGCAAGGAATTGAAATTTTTAATGAGACTACTCAAAATAAATCATTTTTTACAAGGAGACATGAATATCGATGATGAAACCCCAAAATAAAGTGTCGATAGTGAAAACGATGTTAATGATGTTAAAAATGAATTTGAAATGGAAATATATGATGAAACTGAAAATCATATGGATATTGATGATGCTGAGGAGGATTTTAAAGACATTGACATCGTCATATTTGAAGAAAATGATAATGGTGTACATTGACACTATTAAAATATTATTATAATCCTAAATAAAACATATCTATATATAATTGTTATTTCAATAATCTGCTAACAATAATAATTTTGTTTTTTAAATAGACCTGCATCTGCTTCTTGAGTTGCAGAAGGCTCAGATACCATTGGATGATTATGATTTGAGATCATCTAACCCACATCCTACTGGGGGTTCAGCACGTACATAGAGTGGGTGTGGTCTTTTGCGACTGAAGATTCTAGACCCTATCCCTAAGCGACGTCCACGTAATGGATTCCATCCATGCACGTAGAGGTATGGTAACCTATATTTTTTAGTTAGATATTATTAAGTTATTTATATAGTAAATGATGGATTATTTATTCTTTTTTCACAGTTTTGTGCATTTATCTATTCTACATGGAAACACGATCTTTTGCACATATTTTTCTCAGCCATGGATCACATGGGAACATATTCTTGTTGATTTGTAGCTCGGAATGTTCAATCATTGGCAGGTACGTAAATAAAAAATATTTATTCTTGAATTTATTTCATTAATAACATGATATTATTAATATTTTTAGGTTTAATGGTATCCCATTGGTGATATCGTTTGTGACACTATCCACGTGGAATGGAAGGTTTCAATAAATGATGGTTTCCCTCAGTTTTTTCTCAATTTAATAATGACTGCCATAATGAAGGTTGGTGTGACAGTACATGATGAGTCTTGTAGTTACCACAAACCATAGTACATTTCAACTCCTGTTTTGGATGAATTATGTTGACACTAGATGGTTAGTATATTTCAAAGGATATCTCAATTGGCCTAGAAGATGCAGGGGAGACTAGAGGTGATGTGTCATGCGTGTAGTCGTACATTTAGTATACATATAGGGAATCTGGTAGGTATAAATTTTTAATATTTTTAATAGCTTTAAATATAAACAGGATAATTTATATTTTTATAGGAAGTCGATAATCCAAATATTACATAGTACAACTTTATCGAAGGATATACAATGTTCGATATACTTGAATGATTAGAGGTGATATCCAGTGTCAGATTGTGGTGAAAATTATTTTTTTCAGTTCAAAAAATAACTACATATAATATTTTCAGTATTTTAATTTCAAATTGGAATTGAAAAAGTAATTTGAAGTCGTGACCTCTCATAAACAGTCTGAGAGTTAGTCCAAAATTACTAACAAGACTATTGTCCACCATTTTGATGCGGTGGCATGGATGCAGGTGACCCAATATACATTTGAGAAGGGCTGAGTAGTTAGTACCAGCTGTCATTTGACTCATGGGACTTATTATGGTACTTATATGATGTTGGAATCCTACTCGAGAGGAGCTCATCTAGAGGAATCATCTTCTAGATCACAGTATTAGGAGCAGTTATGATGTCAATGTGTGCTTATAGAGAGTTTATAAAAGTAGAAGGAAGAGATTTTTTTGAAGAAGAAGAAGTAGTACAAGGAGGATATGTGTCGATGGAAGCAGTAGAAGCAACATCATGAGGAGTAGATGTGTCAATGGCAGTAGAAGTAGCAAGAGAAAATGGAGTACATGAACCATATACTAGTAGTTTAGGAATGGAGATTCCATCACTGTCTCCTCCAGCTCCTCCACCTCCTCCCAAAGACACCTCCCCCCCGGTGATTTTTTTGTTATGTTTAAAACCTTTGAATTAATGATTTGTTGTAATGTGAACTATTTAGAGTTTCTGTCTTTTATATTGGTACGAATATTGAATTTTTTTAATATTTTATTGTAGTATTATTTATTATTAGTAATATATTTTTTAATGTTTGTTAATTTTAATAATAATAATAATAATTATTATTTATTTTTTATATTTTATCGAATATTGTGAAATTTAATTTTTTTTAATTTAATTATTATTTTAATAATTTTAATATTATTTTTTCATTAATTATAATTTATTAAATATATTATTTTAATTTATATTCAGTATTTGTGATGGTAACTTCTGTGTTAGGACCCCATCTCAAATAGATTATATATATATTTTTATAAAAAAATATTTGCGATGGGAAAAAGGGACTGTCGGATTTTTTTTACTTTAGGACCATTGCAATAGGTTTAGATATACATAACATATATAAATGCAGAACTACTTCTGATGGGATAGTTTCCCATCTAAAATATTTATTTTTCTGACTGGCTCGTCAGAAAAAAACTAATTGTGAAACCATTTTCTACAACGGACTATTTGCGATGGGATCCCTTCACTAAAGCTCACTAGCGACAGGATCCCATTAAAAATAGATCATTTCAAATAACTCAAATTCCAGTAGGGAAGGTTAAATTTTTATAGTTAAAACATGATGAAATTAGTTGTTTTATGATTTGGTTCATGATTATGTTTTCCATCAGATTCAGATGTAAAGAACAAGAATATGAATGAATCACATAGCTCAACCTATTCTATTCAATAAGGGATCACAATGATGTATCTAGATCTATAGGAGAACTATTGGCATGAAAATATGTAAAAGGATATCACTAAATATACATCATTGTTCCAAATATGTCATATTGATAATAATGAATTAAAAAATTATAATGGGATAATGCAACCATTACCCATATGAACATGGAAATTAGATTAAATCACTAGGGGCATTTTCACCAAACATCCAAAGAAATTCTTGGGAAAAAAATTCTATAAGGGGTTTTTTGGATCATCTTAATATGAAATATCACAATATCACAATTCACGATGACTTCTCAGAAGATCAATTTTCCTGGATATACATCAATGAAGTGTTAAGGATTCATGGTGTAGAACAATTGAATTCATCTGATTGAGATTTAAGATTCACAAACATTTTCTGGAATAGTCCCCAACATGCTCTAATCAATGATCTGAATATAAGTGAGGCTTATCATGCTCAAACTAATTGCCAATATGAAAAATCATTTTATACATTGGAAGAAATGTTTTATGGAAATAAATGTAAGATGACACAAACATCTACCACTTGTTTTGTTCCCATACCAAAACATTTTCCAATCAAGATTCAAAATGGATTTATATAAATCCCTTCTGGAGAAGACATGAAAAGAACTATAGTGAATTGTTGTAGTCCAAGACTGTTGGATTCTAGGACCTTGAATGATCAGAGAAATGGTGGAAATCGTGAAATTCATTATGCAACACATCAATGTATTATTAATTGGAGAAAATAGATTTGATCACAATCTTCAAGGGTACCTCGAGTTTGAGGATGGAAATATGGTATTCCTCTACATATATCAATGGAATTGGATCATGATACTTGGGATGATAGGAAATTTTATTCCAATGTACATCAACCAGATAAAGATTATGGATCGATTCAGAGCTATGGAATATCAAATAGAACTTCCAACTACCATGTTAGAAGTACATGATATATTCCATGTATTTCTCATGATGATCTACATAACTGATCCCTCACATGTACTTAATATAAAGGTGGTAATGGTGGAGAATGATCTATCTTATGAGGAGAATGTAGTTATGATCTTGGACAATAGTGTTAATGTTCTATGTAACTACTCTACTAAACCGGTCAATGTAATATGGGGGAACCTTATGTACCAATATGAAATATGTGAATCAAAGGATGCGATAAAGGAGAATTACCCTCAGTTCTTCCCTATAGTTTGTAAATGAAATCTCAAAGGATAAATTTCATATAGAGTGAAGAATATAATGACTCGAAATTTTATTAATGGAAATTCCATTCATATAATTATTTCATATAATTTAAATGACATACAATCACATATAAAAGGAAATACAATGATTTTAATCTATGAATGAATTAAAAAATATGCATTTTGAAAGTAAGGAAACTATCCTGATGGAATAGTATCATGAACAATAGAATAGTTTTAGGAACCTCGTTAATATTAAGCTATCAAATATAATAGTTACCATACTCATTAAGGTTGAAATAAAATTTAGGCATCTTAATAATGGTAATATCATATAAGTATTTCAGAGTAAATAACTGAATGATAAATTATTAATTATGTGTTTTTATATTTGTCAGTAAAAAGGATTATATTAAAATATTATAATTAATATAATAATTTAAATGGATATTTATTTTCATTAAATGAATTTATAATTCATTTTTTTGTTTTATTCTGATTATAATACCATTTTATGTGTCCTTAATAAATATTTCAATATTTTATAATTTCAGTTATGATTTTAAAATAAATATTTTACATGTATATGATGATTTTAATTAAAAAATAAATTAAAAAAACATAGAAAATAGTTTTCATAAAATATATGTTTTTTGAATTCATTATATCAAAAAATATTTAGGGCTATTTTCTAGGATTTTTCAGAAATACATATTTTTTTGTAAATAATAAAATACATTAATTCTCAGTATATATAAATTATAAAAAAAATAAAATATTGCAGGAGTATTCTATAATGTATGAACAATAACCTAGATCTCCCAATAATCATTATAATATATTTATGTCTATTTCTCAATAAATTAATTTCTAGGTCCAAAAAAATAAAAAAATAAATAAAATAATGAGAAAACACCAATTTCTTCCTCTATAAACACAACCCCTCACCACCTCTTCCCATCAAACCATCCATGCTTTTAAACAAAAACTAATTATTCCCAACACTCTTCCAAATACCTACCCTCAGAACTAAGATCTCTTTGTCTCATCAAAATGCCAAACCCTTTACCCAATGTTGGTTATCCAATAGAAGGACTCAAGAGTAAAAATTATCATTATTTTATTTTAATTTCATTTCATGTTATTTTGTTTTTTTATTCAACCCCCAAATACCCTCAATCAAATGGAATGATAAATTTAATACTTTAAAAATATTATAATTTTATTATACAAAGGGACTAATATATCATTAAATCCCTTATCCTCTCGCTTTTTTTAAAAAAAAGAATTCATCATCTGAGAGGATCTTATTTATCACCATTAAGGATTGAATGTATTCATTTTCCCTTAATACCATTAAGGCTGGTCATGAAACTGTTTCAATGTTTTAAAAATATCTTATGGTTTATGTTCTAACCCTTATTATTCTCTATATGTATTATAATTATATTATACAAATCAGTAATACAAAATGAGTTTGTTGTGATAAAAAAACCACTGTAATAATCTCATTGATTATCTCTAATGGATTATATAATGAATAATACTCATTCCATATTAATATATATATTTATATAACCTATTAATTCTATTTAGTACAATTAATACTGAAAATTATAATTTTCTGAAAATTATTCCATTTTTAAATTAATATCCATACGTATATACAAGTGAACTGATCACCAATAAAAGGGAAATGAACACTCCCATTTGATGAAATTGAACTCTTTAAATCATCTAAAAGCCCATAAATAAACATAATTAAACTATCATTAATAAATGTAATGTATAAAAGCGTCTAGATTTTTATATTAATGAATTTAATTTAATTAACTTGGATTTTAACTAGAATAAATCTTTCATCCATAAGGTATGGAGAATTCTCGAACCCAACTCTTTAAATTTGGGTTTTCAAACTTTCATTACATGGTTAGTATCAATGTTTTTTTATTTTTCTATAAAACCATTAATTTTTTACCCCACTATTAATTTCTACAATATGCATGTTTTCAATCGGGTTTTATGATTAATTCACCGATTTTCCTAAATGAAATATTCTGTCAAAAAAACACAACCTTAACATCTCATGAGATTGTTTCCTCTTCAATAAATATTAATACAATGAAAATTATCCCAATTCTGTATTGGGAACCCCAATGATTATTAATATATGACATTAAAAATTATAACTAGTCATTAATATGGGTTATTTTTTATATGCAATATTAAAAAAAATCTACGTTTCTTACAAGATAATGTAAATGTTATGACGCAATGGGTGTAATCAAACTTATATAGTTCATGTAAATTTTATGATGTTACATGTCCACCTGGAGTAATATAATTATCAAATTATTTGGGCAATGTCATGAATCTCATGAGATAACGATAAAAATCAATGAACATAATTATAACTTTTTTTAGAACTATGTGTGGTATTTGACCACTAAGAGATGATTTTTTATATTCATGCAGTGCCACAATCCACATTTACCACCCTAATTATTGTTATGATCATTTTCATATATAATGATGATGATGAATTTTCATAACAATGTTTCATTTCATTTATTCATCCCCTTACTAGGATTTTAACTATCATATTTTTGATGTATATCTCTAGGTCAATACTTATACTAATCATAACTCAAGGGCCAATAAAATTCTATTGAAGATGTAATTTAAAAAATGTTTAAGATTTTTTTTGTAAAATTTATTCTTGGTAAATAAAATTCCATGAAACTAAACCCTTGGTTCCTATTTTTGTAACACTTCTATGATATATAAATATATAATTATATCATGTTTTTTTAGAAAAAATTTTGAAATATTATATTCCTAGGGTACACCATTATGGGAATACCATGTGGACCTATAACATAGTGGGTACTATTTTTTTGGTATTGATATATTAGGATGTTTAATATGGATTACAAAACTATGGATTCCTTATTTGGGGTTGATTTATGATATTTTTAATTTTATAATTATTGATACCTAAGCCCATGTGAGTCATGTATAGTTTTAGTAAAAAGGTCCTACTAGTTATTAGAATAACTACATATGGATGTGGGTACTATGAACTAAGGACTTTTTTATAGGGTGTTTCATATAGACATTATATCTTAATTATCCATTCTAAAAGATCAATTAATAATTGGAATTATATTCATCAGAATTTTATTGTGTCCTCAGTAAACTAATTTATAAGGAAGAATGATGAACTGAGATGGTAGTTTGGTTCCCATGGGTTGTTGTGTCTAATTCATGGAGAGACATACACTGAGGTGGATGGCCAATGGATGTTGGACAAGAGGAATGAGTACAATATATCCTTTTTTGGTAGGTATAACTATTATCATAGTAGTGTTTGGGGTATGTCAGAATTTTTCCATTTGATATGGTTATCATATCGTGGGGTGTCTTCCCGAAAAGTATTGAGTTCTTTCAATGCACATATGGAATCTCTATTTGATGAGACTGTAATGGTGTAGGGTTCTTTTCATAAAGGATGGGAACATGTTGAAGTTATATCCTAATATTTGGATATAATATCTAGATTATTGCTGCATGAATCGATTGAAATGTCTTAGCGTCTTCACATAATCTACAACTACATGTCCCATGGGTGTCAAATGATTATCATTGATATATCCAAGGGTGTTGTGAGTCATATGCTACATATTAATGGAGGTATTTACATGACATGACTAGTATGTGTTGAGAAAATTTAATGAGTTGGTGGATTTTTGAATAGGATTCCATTTGTCTTTGTTGAAAATCCCACAAGACATCACAAGTCTTAGCTTATATGTCATGAGGACATCCCAAGAATTTAGTGTCATGTCTAGAGAAATTATGAGGAAATGGATGAAATCTCAAGATTAATTTAAAAAACATGGACAATATATCAAGACATTCAATGTTGATTGGTTGAAATTTTTAGTGGACATCAAAAGTCATTGATGATATATTTCGGTTTTTTACATGATCTGGTTTGGTTATGAGAATCGTATGAAAATTGAATATTGAATAAAAATATTAAAATTATTTTGGTATTTATAGAAGTCCGTTTTTATTCATTAAAAAATTCACTATGGGTTAGATTAATAATGGTGATATTTTCATGGGTTTGTTCAGATTAAATTGTTTGGGTTGTGATCAAGATGATATTGATCTTCTCCCTGAACTAGTTTTAGTATTTTTTATTTTTTGGATATCCATTTTGGATTCATTATCGGAAAATACCAATGATTATATCTCCCATGGAGTCTCCAATAATTGGCCTTTTAGGGTATGTCCCTACTAGTGGAGACCATAACATCCTTTTTTCTATGTCTACTATATTTGATAAAAACATGTATTTATACAAATCATGTCATCAAAATTAAGAATTAATATTATCAATGGTAATGAAAATTAATGTTCTTACAAATCCAATTAGATAAAATGAGACCAATGGTGTCAATGTGTTTTCTATATTAAAAATATATAACAATTTATTTTTTTAGAACAAATTGGGATGTTTATTTACAAGTGTTCTTATTGTTAAAATCATACCCCATTCAGAAATTTCTCCCCAAAAAGTTTTATTTCACCCACTAAATCCAATGATGGTCACTATGTTTACACTCCTCCTCTAGTTCCTGTGATGGTTCATCATAATTATGGATTCTCTAGAGCACTTCAACTAGGTTTACTGTCTTATTTTGTAAATATTCATCACTATGGTATATGATTTTCACTATTTACTACATATATGTGAGATCATTGAATAATGATACAACCTCATGATTGAGAACAGAATAGTGGTTTGGTTTATAATTCTATAAGAGGGATAAATGTATAACATCATGTACTTGAGATAGGTTATGTGGGTGGGCTTGTCAATAGTCCACCATTCTAATAATATCAAGGATATCAAAGGGTCTCATGTAACTTTGACTAAAATTTCCCTTCATACAAAATCAAAGGAATTTTATTCATGGCTATATGCATAGGAATTCTATGTTCAAGGCATGAAAGGCTCATCTTCATCAATGTTTGTCAGCATATAAGATTATTCAAATTTGAATAGCCTTGATGGGTTGCTAAATTATTTTACTATTTTCAACTATTTAACCTATCATTTCTGGACCTATCAGTTTTCATTCCCCGAAATCATCCTAGAATTCAAGTGTTATACAATTCTTTTGAAAAGTGGATTCAAATGGATCCATTTTCATTCTAGTGTGTAAAGTGTATTCATTTGAGAACTCAGCAATAAGAAAATGTTTTTTGATCCCCCTTTGATTTAAATTTATCATGATCACAACACGTCCTTCGATTTCTATATATTATGATAATATACTCTATTGGTTTGGGGGTGATAATACACTTTAAAGTTCAAATTAGTAATAAAATTATGATGGAGACTTCTCTAGAACATGGAGGTAAATCATGTATCTCAACCTCATAGAATATATTATGTTGTTAGATATATCCTCACCTCTTATATAATATATATAATTTCAAGATGATTGAGCTAGAAGTACGCTAGAATTACAATTAAGTGAGATATAATTTTAATAATATTAACCAAAACTGGAATATTGTTATTTCATTTAGATATCTTCAGATGAAAAGTGAAAATTTCCTTGGTGATGTCTTCCCATTTCAGTGTTTGTATGTGTAATGGTTTCATCATCACGTTGTTTTTTTTTTTTTGCTTCACTTAAAAATATCAAAGAAATTTTTATGTATACTGTAATATCTACCTAATTATATTTTCCCACCAAAGAGTTATTTATTATTTCATTACTTCATTATTATTCCACGATTGATGGAGAATGTCAAGATATGTTCATCGTCCAAAAAATAAAATTTTAACTCGAAAATGTATTGTACACATATTATTGACCAAATATTTAAAAACCTTATTATTTAATGTTGAACACTAAGGATCTCCTATTTCTTATAGGTTCCATATCTTTATGAAATCACACAACATCTATTGTAAAATCCATTATCTTCTCATGAAGGTATAGTTGAAGAATAATATTTGAAGGGACTGATGATTTTCTTTCCATTATGATTTCCATGTCCATCATTTTTAACTATTTTGTTATCAAATCCTTCTAAATTCTCATCATTAATAATATTTCAGGATTATTTATACATATAAAATCTTCTATTTTATTTATTTTCCTAATATATCTATGGATCGACAATTCATAGTCCTTGAACAACTATAACCATCTTTGTTGGTTCATATTAACCTCTTTTTGTGTAAATGTATACACAAGGATTTTGTGATCTATATATAATTCAATAATCAACTAAGATAGATCATATTGGTTAATAATCAATGAGAGAGTAATTTACGCCAACACTAGATCATGTGTTTTATATTAATGATTAGGTAAAACCAACAACCTAGAGTAATAGGCTATCAAATCATCTTTTCCATTAACACTTCATCGAATCACTTCTTAAAATGAAATATAAATACCAAAAAAAAATTCATTATGGGTAGCGTGTTTACTAATGTCACAATGAGACTCCATTTCAACACCATGAATCTCTATAACATTCATCCTTACAATAAATTATTACTCCCATTTGAGTCAGCTTGTTTAAGAAGTTTGAATTTTATGGGAAATACATCAGAAATCAATGAAAATACCTATTTAACACAAGGAAATTATGTATTATTGATGATGTTGTTTTACTAAAAAAACCTTTAATTTCATTTATGTCTATTAAGTACTATTATATCCCAATAATTTTGATAATATTCCGCATTAAAAAATATTCCTTCAACTAGAACTCACTTTTTATGAACATTTCATTAAACTTATCATTTTTATGGTCTTTAGCATAGTTCTAAGACATTTTTCATTATCCTCCTTTATTTTAGAGTACATTATAATATCATCTATAATTGATAGCACAAATTTATTTAGGTTATATTTAGATATATTATTAATTATTTTCTAAAATATTATTGGAGAATTTGATATTCCAAATGGTAGTACATTGAACTCAAATATTTCATATATCATGTTCTGAAACTAGTCTTGGCGATATCCTCTATCAGCCTATAATAGTAATACCCCAATAAAATATCCAACAAGTAGTATTATTATATTCTATGAATCATATTTAAAATTTTTAAAATCCATAATAGAGCATACATTTTCTTTATTGGGATCATTTATATCTCACAGTTATCAATGAAAAGGTGCATTGAACCATTATAATTTTTAATAAGGGGTAATGGTGCACCCCATGGTGAATCACATGGGTGTATAAGTCATTTACCAAAATTACATTTTAGTTATTTATTTATACCCTAATTATCCATAACCAACATTCAATATATTTTTTTGGATGATGTAAATTCCCCCTTTATATGCTAGATAGAAAATTCAACCTCTCAGCAGTGAGGATGTGTAGAGAATTATTTAGGAAATTCTTTAGAATACTCCATTGTAATTGAAATATCTTAATGGATGATCCTTTAATTAGAGTAAATCTTTTCTGAAATATATTAATTCTCATAGGGAAATAATATCCATGCTCACTATGTTTTTTATGAAGAAGATTCATCCATATCCTTGTATTTTATAACACCAAAGGAATATTCTCAATATCGAGAATGATTTCCATCTCGCCAAAATTTATGTTTTCCCAAAATAGGGAAATACAATACATACACATAATTGCATCAAATTACACTAAAGGGATGATCACAAGTTTTTACGGGATGTTCAGGCCTCACATTTTGACTGGGAGAAGTTATGTACTCTAGATGAAATAATTGAACCATTTTACATATTCACAAAAATCACCACATCCTTGCAATGGGTCTGCGTCTTAATATTTATACTAATCATCTATGTTATGATGGAAATTTTAGAAACCGAATCATAACATACATTTTTTATTCTTGAATGAATAACTTGAATACATATAACCACATATTTTTCATAATCATCCTCAGTGGGTCTGATATTATAAACCGGCTCATTCTACCTTGTAGTTTCTTGATTTTATTTGAAAACCCTTAGCTTAGTTCATTGGTTTTAAAAGTTAATAGGTTGTTTATAGTTGAATAAATGAAGAATTATATTTGGTTTGACTATTTAATTCCTTCCCTCCATTGCATTTCTAGTATTTTCATATCATTAGTCACTATATAGGTTTCCTTTCAACCCTCACATAAATTCAATTTTCATCCCCCCATAGGAAATTTTGGGGGGAAAACTATTTACACCATTGACATGATTCATGTGAAATATCATTGAAATGTTATATTTCCCCATAATAACACTATAATTAAAGTTCATATTCTTAATTATATCCATATGGTACCCTTGAGATTCACTGATCTCCATTTAAACATTGAGAGAAAATCATGAAATTTTCTCATAGCTATAAATCTCTTTGATCTCCATGGATTTTTTGGAGAGGTTCTAGCACAAAATACAATTATTCAAAATTGCAATCAAATTTAATGACCCAGATTTTCATTGTATTTGTTTTAATTATATGGAATTATTATGAGTCTGTGAAAATTGACCGCTAATGATTCTGAGACACGGAGTGCCCGAAATGAATTTTATGTACTTCATTATGGGTATGTTCCATAAATGCATGAGCGGTGTTTTCTCACTTATGAACCATTTCTCATATTAAAACTATTTGGGCACCGTTGAATCCATTGAACCTGGATCTGCTTATGGGATGATTTATCTTGACCGAAGTAGGTCCGAAGAAAAGTTATGCTTTGGGAAATTTTAAAGAAATAAATAAAATAAAATAATTATTTTATTTCATATCCTCCAACAGACAAGAAAAGGTGTGGGGACAGCGATTTGTCAATCAAATAAATGGATTGACCTTCCAACCCTATGTAACAACGTTTTTGGGGAATTAGGAAGATTCTTAATTGGTGATCCCCATTAAACTCCCATGTCATTACTTACCCTACCCTATAGAATATATATTAAGATTGAGGAGGGGTATCAGAACAGATTCCCCAAGAAACGAAGTGCTGAAGGAGTTACCCGACACCGAAACATTAGAGGACAGAGCCAATCCTAGTAGGAGGTGTTGGGAATCACTGAAATGGCGTATGATGTACGAGAATCGTCATTGGGAACATTTTTTAGGAACGAAGGACACCAACCAACCATCAAGTCGTGGACATGCTTCAAAGGGTTTACAAGGAAGGGGTTATTCATTTAAGTTTTTTTTGAATGATTTCATCTTGGCTGTTCTTGGACAATATGGATAACCTGGACCAAATGACTAATGGGTTGATCGGTTATTCATTTGTTCGTCCAGGATGTTGTTACGGGGTAACTTTGTGGTGATTTTTATTGTTCATTAATTCAATTGATTATTATGCCATAACCCCAACCCCGTCATGGTTGCAATCTAATGTCGAGGGAACATGCATAACGAACCTGGACTAAACCCTCTGTAACATTTCTAAATTTTTCACCTCCAAGGAACACTGACATTATGGTGATACTGACCAGTTATGTTGTGGATAGGCCAGTTAACACACTCAACAAGAGGAGGCCACAACACAATGCCGAGATGGTCATCATTGCGGCACACCGTCCAGCCATGGGTGATGAGGAAGCACACCGTCACATGCTGCTGAAGAGGTCAGCCAACAAGCCGAAAAACCATGAAGAAAATAGTAGGGGTGGGGCGCACCCCCAGCGGTCCTCCCACATGGCAGTTGGGTCGCGCCCAATTTTTGCAGTGGCTGGAGCACGGGCCGCCAGATCAACTAGCAGCCAGCGGATAGGGCGCGGCCCAGCGGCATGCCCGGCAGAAAATCGTTGAACCCGTCGGCTACGGAATGGTGGATCCACGACACCACGTGGTTCCATGATGGGTCAAATTCCATGGGATGACCCACTAACGTGGCTCTGAGCCATGTCAACCCTTCCAGAATATACATCAGCTATGTATCCCTCACATGGCAGGTGGCACCGCCCTGTCGGCCAAGCGGACTGACCCACCACCTAGCGGGCCACCCATGGCCAAGAATAATGACCCAAGGCCCAGCGGGTGGACCCGTGGCCCAGCTGGCCAACCCATGGCTCAGGGGGCTGTCCCGTGGCCTAGCGGGCTGAACCACAGTGCCGCAGGAGGACCCATGACACAACATCCCGACCTGCGGGCTGACTCGTGGCCAAGCCGGGTTAGTTCGAGGCCAACAGGGTTGGTGGACCCTAGTCAGGTAAGACCAAAGATGGTCTGGGTCAAACCTTGTCAATCTGGGTCAGCCAACACTAAACCGGGTTGGGCCTGTCCCACCGAGGTAGACCAGACCCAGACCCAATTCTGACCAGTTACAAAAAATGTTCCCTAACTTCTAAACCAAAGATCTTTTTGACGAACCGTCTATGATTTTGTGATCTTTAAAGCGAGATAGTCCTTTTAAAATACTCCCTGAGAGTTTTAGAGAAACATAGAGTATGACTGGGTTGGATCGCACCTGAATCCAACTGGACCCACTGCACTGAAATGCCAATAACGAACAGACTGGGTGTCCTATTGATGCATTGTCTGTTGCGTTGGAACCCGTATGACACAAAAGATCATCATGATATATCTTTACGAGACTTAGTTCTAGTTTAAATATGATAAATGTTTTTGGGAGTGGTTCAATGAAGCACACTACGTACTGAACCCTGTGACTGGCTGAGACTTGACGACTGCTAACCTTTCAATTCGAAGTGACTCAACAGCCTAGTGGGGAGCGCCTCTATGTGATGCAGCATACCAATTGTGGGGAGTTCCTCTATGTGACACAAAAAACACATGGTACATGACAGGAGGAGAACCTCCGTAGGCCATGAGGGGGAGTGCCTCTGTGTGACGTGGTTGACCCACGGTGAGGAGCGCCTCTCTGTGTCGCGGCAGACCCACGGTACGTGACCGGAGGAGTAACTATGCAATACATGGTGTGTGGGTAGTGCCTACGTGTAATGAAATAGGCCAACTTTACTTTTTAGAGGATGATTTCTCAATCAGCCGAGGTGTTCGATGTTATTATTGGTAATGTTACTTGTTCCAATTCCTAGAAATTTTTTTCTTGGATATTAGCACTCATCATGATCCTGTATGGGTTAGCATCATAATCTTGTTTATCTTAGTTGTGTACCTGGTTTTAGGTGAGACTCTAATTGAGATGTATGTATTGCTTTGATCTTTTTTATTGAGATAATGCTTTGTGGTTTTCCATTTGTAATTTTGAGAGACCTTTGGGGGCTCGAGGTCCCTAATGTGTATCGTTATACTAACCATTGCAAGGGATTCACCCTTACCTTTTTGTGTCTTATGCAGAAAATGAGTAGTTAGGCTTGAGGGATCCAAAACATGGTGGTACGCAGAGGAGAGATGTTGTCATGGAGTGTTGAGGAGGCATTATGTACCTACCCTTCTGGTAGGATCCTCAATGAAAGATACAGTAGTTGTTTTCCCATTTTAAGGTATATTGTTCCTTTATGTTTTATCTATACTATTCAGTTGTACTCGTACATTCATTTAGGATTGTATTTTGTCCCCTTTTACTTTCAGTACACCATTTTCTAGAATAGATTACTTCACAGTTGCTTCTTTTTGTGTTATCGGACTATGTGTTGGTACCTGTTTAAAGGAAATTCCTTCCCATTTTAGTGAATATGCCTTTTGGGGCTAGTCGAAAGATCATGGCCTATGGAATATGGGCTTGGGGTAGTCAGGACACATACCCTGGGGGACGGGTCGTGCCAAAGTGGTATTAGAGGAGTTCGGTTCTACCGAAGAACAAGGACTCTGATCTTTTATTTTTGGCAATAGTGTTAAGTGTTATGACTGTGGTTTTCAGTTTGGGGAATTCAATGTTTGTGCGGTGACCGACGTATCCAAATTCCAAGACCCTAAAATCTAATTTCTGACTCAGTGCATGAAAACACTAATTGCATGTGTTTTGAAAATTTTTCATTTTGATATCTTGAGTCAGCTCAACAGGTATAACTTATTGATCATGGAATTACTCTCTTCCTTCAGAATTACTCCATGTAAATAGCCAACCAGGATTATTGAGAGAGTATATGATGATAGCCCACTTAGTGATGAGGCCCTGGTGTAGGGCCCTCTTACTGCGCTAGCCCATTTTGGTGGTGTACCAACAACACCACTACTCATTGGACAGTTGCTTCCACTAGCGCCACTAGAAGAGGGTGAACATTGACTAAGCGCATTTCATGTGATCTAGCGGCAAAGGCACTTGAGGTTCTGAGGCCTTACAGATCTGCATGCGGCTGAGGACTGGCTGGAGGCTGTGGCCAGTGTTTTTCACATAGTTGGAACACCAACTGATTTTATAGTGATCCAAGCAGCTATCCTTTTTCAGGAAGCAACGGGGATATGGTGGGGCATGATGCCTTAGATACATGACAAGGCGACACTCATATGGGTAGACCTCAGGGGCCTTTTTAGGTTAGAGTTTGTCCCAATGACCTTATGCTTTGAGCGTTTATAAGAGTTGTTGCACATACAGGTGGGCAACATGATAGTGGCCCATTACATGGATAGGTTCACTGATCTCTCCTACTACTCAATCGAAATAGTAGAAGACCCTTTCTTCCGGGCATGGACATTTGATCCGGGTCTCCGGTGAGGGATTAGAGCATCAATGGTATCTCTCAGCATAACGACTCAGGATGGGGAGCTAGAGTGGGATTTTTTCGTAGAGAAAATACTTGCTGAGTAGGCACTTACGGTGAGACCCACCACTATATGACTAATGGTAGAGTCATCTGCAGCTTGTAGTAGGTAGATGACATAGAGGTCCAAGCAGAAGAAACTTTCTGGTGGATGGGCTCAGGATGCAAGGTTGGAGGTGCAGATCACATGATGTAGAGGAGGTCCGGAGAGGGATAAGTAGTGCTACACCTTCATCGGGCAGGGTCACATGGCTTGCGATTTCCCCAACCACCAAACTGATGACTAGTAGATGGTTGAGAAACTAATGAGGAAGATGTAGAGGTTTGAGAAAGGAGGTCCATATGCAACAGGTAGACGTGGCCGAGGAGCTGTCCATGCAACAGGCGGTGGATGCCGTTCGAGGATCTACCGCCACCACAGCCAGGTGGTCCACCCCAACCAAAGGGAGAAGGAGGGAAGGGGCGATATCAGATCTAGGTAGTTAAGTCCTACAAACACGGTGCTCCAGAGATGATTAGAGGCACGATTTGTGTCAAATACACATTAGATGTAGTACTTATTAACATAGGTGCCTGTCAGTCTTTTATTACCATGGCCCTCGTTCCGAGCAAATATATTCTGGTGGAGTCGTTGGATAGATCTTTACGGCTAGAGAATCTTGCGGGAGTATATTTGTTGATTATACAATGGTGCAAATAGTATGAGATTACTCTAGGAAGTTATAGTTTTGGATGCGATCTCATAGTACCGACATTGAGGCCTTATGATATCATATTGGGTATGGACTCGTTACCAAATTCCATGCTCAGATAGACTGTATTAGGCACAATGTGAGGTGTGTCCACACGGACTAGACTGAGTTTTCCTTCCCATCGACAAGAAGGGATCCTTTGCTGCTTAGGATATACTTACCCAGAGGAGGGTGCAGCCGATTACTCCTCAGTTAGATATCAAAAACCTCGGAGCATCTGATGTTGAGAGTTTTAGCTATCCTATAGTGGTGGACCAGTATGTTGATGTCTTTCCTAATAATGTTTTAAGACTACATACATAAAGAGAGGTAGACTTTTACATCGACCTGTACCCCGCGACGGTTGCGACATCTACACTAGAATATCTGATGGCTCCTATAGAGCTTGTTGAGTTACGAGTACAGTTGGGTGACTTGCAGGAAAAGGGGTTCATAAGAACCATGTTTTCTCCAAGGGCCACCCCAATTTGCTTCACCAAGAATGCATATTAGATTTTGAGACTCATTGTATACTAAAGGTGATTTAACCAGGTGACCGTTAAGAACATGTATCCACATTTGAGGATTTGTGATCATTTCGATCAGCTGATGGGATCTCATTGGTTTTCAAAGATAGATCTCAGATCATGCTATCATCAACTTAAGATATGTGACTAGTATGTATAGTAGATGGCCATAAGAAGTCGTTCTGGACAATTTGAGTTCTTGGTTAAGCCTTTTGGTATGACCAACACCCTAGTGGTGTTAATGGGACTCATGAACAAGAAATTTCAGCCATACCTCAATCACATTGGGGTGGTGTTCATCAATGAATACTTGAATTACTCAGCGACGGAGGAGGTGCATGCATATCATCTTTAGATAGTTCTGGATATACTCTGAGAGCACCAGATTTATAGTATGCTCTTGAAGTGTCAGTTCTAGACACATGACGTCCAATTTCTGAGAAATGTTATCTCAGAGGTTAGAGTTGCAGTGGATCCAGTGAGGATAGAGGTCGTTCTTTCTTAGGAGCCACACAGGAGTGTGCCCTAGGTGGAGAGTATCCTAGGGTTGACTGAATACTACCAGAGATTCGTTCCTGACTTCCCCCAAGTTTTGGCACCCTTTATAGTGTTGAAGACAAAGGGGAAACCCATCGTATGGATGGATAGATACCAACAAAGATTACAGGAGCTGATGAAGAGACTGAAGAGTGCCCCCATCTTGAGGCTACCAAAAGAGGGAGTTGTGTATGTAGTATACCACGACGGATCATGGACTTGACATGGTTGTGTCTGGATGTAGGAGCGAGAACGGATCTCTTATGGCTCGGGACGGCTGAGACAACATGAGAAGAACTACACTTCCCATGACCTGGAGTTAGCACCATTGGTCAACGACTTGATTATGTTGCGACATTACATGATGGGTGAATGTTTAATAGTCTACTCTGATCACATGAGTCTCAGCTATGTCTTATCTCTGAAGGAAAGGGACCTGAGACAGTGGAGATTTCTAGAGTTCCTCCAGGACAATGACTTTGAGATAGTCTATACTCCTAGAATGGGGAATGTGGTAGAAGATGCACTACGTAGGAGGTCCAGTCTGCTGTTGCTGAGTGAGGCGACAAAGAAGACATCCACGTTGCATATATCCTTCATGTATTGAAATGGAGGAGTATACCTCCAGGCTATGACATTCACTTTCCCACACCTTCATCAAGTCAGGGAGGCACAACTTTGGGACATTGACTGTGAGGCTCGACTTGCTCAGATATCCTCAGGGTAGGCACCTGATGGGTTTTATGGAGGTGGGGAGCATGTCATCCTCTACAGAGGATGCACAAGGGTACTGGTGGTGCTACAAGAGGAGGTTTTGTGGGAATTCCATACATCCCCTCTAGCGGTACATCCTGGTGTGGAAAAGGTGCACCAGGATCTCCAAAATCAGCACTAGTGGCTAGGGATGAAGAAAGTAGTGGTAGAGTTTGTTTCTTAATGCCATAATTGTTAGCATGTGATGGCTGAGCATGAGGTTCCATCAGGCTTAGCACAGCAACTAGAGGTTTCTCAGTGTTGTTGGATGGGACCTCCTTGGAATTTGGGACATGGATTCCACATATGTCCATGAGACATGACACCATTTGGGAGATCATTGACATAATTGCCATGTTGGACCACATCCTACCTCTCATAGAGCAGGGATCAGTAGGGGGCATGAGAGGTCTCCACATTCAAGAGATTGTGAAACTCCATGGGGTTCCATCGATGATCATATATGACTATGAGATGCATTTTACAACCCGGTTGTGGAAGGTATTATAGGAGGAATTTAGGAATCTTCTACGTTTGAGCACTGCCTTTCATGCTTAGAAATATGGTCAAACAGAGCACACTATTCAGACTCTAGAGGACTTGATTTGTTCATGTGGGCTTTATTTTGACAACATTTGGGATGATATCTTTCCATTGGTGAATTTCACTTACAAAAATAGTCAGAAATACACCATTGGTGTGGCACCATTCGTGGACCTATACAGTCGACCATGAAAATCACCTCTATGATGGACAGACCTAGGGGAGTTATCACTTATGGGTCCATAAATGGTACGAGGCACCACTAAGAAGGTGCAGACTAACCAAGAGTGTATTAGGACTACACAGAGCAGACAAAAGTCATATGACGATAAGAGATGGAGATCTCTGGAGTTCCAGAAGGGGGACTACATTTTCTTTGGAGTGTCTCCTCAATGGGGAATTTGGAGATTTGGCCGAGGCAGTATGTTATCACTGAGTTTTATCAGGCCTTTTCTGATACTTCAGTAGATAATTGAGGTGGAATACCACTTGGAACTTCCACCGTAGTTGGAGAAGGGGAACAACATCTTCCACATATCACAGTTGAGGAGATATGTGAAAGCAAAATCTCACGTCATCGACCATGGTGAGCTGGAATTAGATGATGGGGTGAAGTTTACAAGGGATCCAATTGATATTGAGGATCGACAGGAGAGAGTCCTTCATGGGTGGTCAATACCTCTGGTTCATGTTTACTAGAAGCACAAGAACCTCCATGAGAGCACATGGGAGGAGGAGGATTATATTCAGTCTTAGTACCCCTATTTTTTTCTAAATATATGATGTGTCTTTTGGGGATGAAAATACTTATGGTGGGGAGAACATAAAGAACCAAAGTTTCCATGTAATTATTTTAATTATATTCAATTATTACGAGTTTTCAAAAATAGATGGTGTATGATTCTAAGACCTAGAGTGCCCAGAATGAATTTCTTAACATTTATTGGGGTACATTCAGTAAACGCGTGAGAAACGTTTTCAAATTATTGAACTGTTTCTTGTAATAAAAAAAGAGGGCTCCGTTGAATCAAGAACACTGGGATTCACTTAAGAGAGGAATTACACTGACCGGAGTAGGTCTGGATAAAATGTTATGTTTTTTAACATTTTAATTTAATGATATAAAATAGTTTTATTATTTTATTTTATATCATCTCATGGACAAGAAAAGGGATGTGGATAGTGATTTTTCATGAAAATAAATGGCTTGACATGCCAACCCCATGTTACAAAGTCATTAGGAATTAAGAAGCTTCCTAATTAACGATTCCCATTAAGTACTAATGTTATTACTTACCCTCCCACTCTCATATATGTATGGATCATGGGGAGAGGTATCAGCACAAATTCGCCAAAAAAGAATTGCTGAAGGAGTGCCTGACACTAAACACTTAGAGGACGAAGTCGATCCTAGAGGGAGGTGACAGGTGACACTGAACTGTAGGACGACATATGAGGGGCATTGTTTGGAACCTGTTGTGGGAATGAAAGACACCAACTCACCTTCAAGCCGCAGATTCTCTACAATTGGTTTACAGGGTAGGGGTTAATTTTTTACATTTTTTTGAATGATTTCCTCTTCCCCTTTCATGAATAATATAAAGAACGTGGACCAACTGACTAAAGGGTTGATCAACGATTCATTTTTTCTTGCAGGAGGTTGTTAAAGGGTAACGTTGTGGGGTTTTTTATTATTGTTTAATTCTATTGATTATTAAACCCTTAACCCCCCACGTGTTTGTGAGATAATCTGGAGGACCAAGGCCTAATGATTGATGCCTGAACCCTCCACTAGTTTTATAATCTTGAACTTCCATTGAACACCGACGACATGGAGATACAGATTGGTTATGTTGAGGATATCGCGTCAACGTATGTCGTAATATGAGGCTATGACACAAAGCTACAGAGGAAATTGGATCGATCGATGCTAACCAACCATAGAGAAGGTGTGGTATTCCATCTATTTCCACCTATAAACAAAGGAGGATGTAGCTCGTCTGCCGTGACGATCAGAGGAAGGTGGATGAAACTCTGGCCAGACGCAGGTGATTGTACGGTGTGCTGTCGTGTGCTGATATAGAGGTTTTCCGACAAGCCGGCGGGCCTAGGCAGAACTGGTAAGGGTGAGGTGCACCCCCAATGGTGCACCCATGAGATAGGAGGGCCACAATCTGCATTGGTTGTGGTGGGAGAAGTTGTCACTGAACCGGCCGATGACAGGTGGATGGGGAATGTGTCAGCGACATGCTCGATGGCAATGTTGCGGCCCGTCGGCCGCAGTAGAGTGGACCCACAGTGCCACGGGGTGTTGTGTTGGGTCAACCCATGCGAGATAACCATATAACATGGTAACATGCCTCATCAGCCCTAATCGGATGCACCACATCCTGGTATCCCTAGCAGCTCGCACTGCTGGGCGGGTGGCACCACCAGGTCGGCCCAGCGGACCGACTTGTCACCCAGCGGGCCGAACTGCTGCCCGATGAACCAATTTGTGGCCTAGGCCGGTTGGGCCGGGCCCAGCAAGCAGGTTTGACCTGGGACAAGTCGATCCAAGTCGACCTATGCTGATCCGGGTCAGCCCATGCTAATCCAGGTCAGGTCGGTCTGACCGAGGCGAACCAGTCCTAGACCTAGTTCCGACCAGTTACACAAAAAGAACCCTAACATATAAATGTTACATTCATTTTGCTGATCTATTTATGGCATTGAGATACATAGAGTGAGACATTACTTTTAACTAACTCATTGTGAGTTTTGGAGAAACATGGAGTATGGTCAGGTCGGATCGCTCCCGAATCCAACATGACCCTCGGTACTGAAATGAAAATAACACAATAATCGGACATCCGGTTGACACACCATCTATTGCAACGGAACCCTTATGACATGATGGATCATCGGGTTACTTATTTGTAAGTCGTTGTGATGGTTGTAATACAACCAATGTTTTGGGGAGATTTTCTCCCAAGCGCACTATGTATGGAACCCTATGAGTGGCTCAGAGTTGACGACTGTTGACCTTTTGACTCTGAGTGACTAGAAAACCCCTTTTGGATTTACTAGGGGTGATGTGGAAGACCAATAGTAGGGAGTGCCTCGGTGTGATGAGGAAAACCCATGGTACTCGACAGGAGATGTTTCTCAGCTGGCCAAAATAGGGAGCACCTTTGTGTGACACGGAAAAACCACTGGTAGGAGCGCCTCTGTGAGACGCGATAGACCCATGAAACTCAATAGGAGGAGTACCTCAATAGTCCATGGAGAGTGGGAAGCACCTTTTTGTGATTTGGAAAGCCCAATGTACTCATTATAGGAAGAGTTATACTACAGCTAAGGTGTTCGACGTTGTGACTGGGAATGTTATTTGTTCTCAGGGAAAAATAATTTGTGGCTAGCTATCCACCATCATAGCGATCCTATGTTGGTCAGCATCATAATCTTGTTTCTCTAAGTTGTATACCTGTTGTGGGCTAAAACTATAATAGAGATGTGTCTATTTCTTGGTGCTTTGTGATTGAGATCATTCTTTGTGGTTTTCCTTGTGGAATTTTGAGAGACCTTCAGGGGTCTCTAGGTCACTAATGAGTATCATTATACTCACCCCTGAACAGGGTACACCCACACCTTGTGGTTTATTCTGCAGATGATGAGCATATGGGATGAGGTTTTAGGGAGCTAGAACTAGGTGGTATATTGTGGAGACATGCAGCCGTGGAGTGTTGAGGAGGGGATCTATACCTACCCTTCATGTAGGATCCTCGGATAATGACTTTGTAGTTGTTTTCCCTTTTTATGATTTTATCCCTTTAAGTTGTATTTGTAATTTTAATTTGTACATGTACATTCATTTGGGATTTTATTTCTCCCCTTTTTACTTTTAGAAATCCTTTTTATACAGCACTGTAATTCACATTTTCTTTTTTTTTTTGTGTTCTCCGACCATGTGTTCGTACATGTGGAAATGCAATTCCTTCCCATTTTAGGGTATACGCCTTTTGGATCATGTCGACATCCCATGGCCTCTAGAAGGGGGCTTGGGGTAGTCACGGAATGGGACCCTTAGGTGGTTCGTGACAACAAGGGTAACGAAAAATATAGAGTTGTATCACACATGTATTATGTTGTTTCCTTATGCGCCCTGATTAATTGTTCTTAATTATTCTTGAGAAAGAGTAATTTCATATCAATTTTGTATCAGAGTGTTTCAGTAAAATCATTATTAAAAAACATTTCCAAGAATTCCTTCTATACTGTCTCTTAGATATCATCCATGGGAATTGTATTCATGATCATTTTCCACTGATGATTAGATTATCCCTCCATTAGATAAACATCTGGTAGAATCTTCTCTATCATGGACAATTTAATGATGTAGAAGATATTCTAAATGGAGATGATCGATTTTTCTGGGATTAAGGGATCTGATGATCCAATGAAAAATAGAATAATTTGTTTCATAAATGCCTCAATTGTAGATTATACCTTAATAGGGGGTTTGGGGACTCCTCATGATCCAATATTCTATTAATAAACTTAGAAAAATGAGAGAGTATCATCATAAATGTTTTTATTTTTTATCATGTTGGACTAGAAATCATATTTCGTCAATAATCACCTTTACCTTCACATTTTTTTACCTTAATCCTGCTATTTCCAATAATTTTATAGAATAAAGGGAAAAATTCAGGATGAGAATTTTTAAAATATTAAAAAATTAAATGGAATCCCATGAAAGTAATGGGATAAAATATATATTACTTGTATTTAGTTTTCATATGAATTTATAGAGTTCAATTTATATTATAAATAATATATTTCAAAACATAGGCTCATATGGGGATTTTCATATATTAATAATGGGTTTTAATGAAATTTGGAATTTACCAAATCATATCCCCATATATTTTAAACCAGTAGGGAAAAAATTCATGTTTTCGTGAACTAGATTTCAGTTGATTCTATCTTAATATAGTATTTTCTAGTTTTACCTTATGTAAATCTATTTCAGAGACACATCCCTTTGTTTTAAGGAGATAGTAATTTACTTTTTTTTAATAATAATCATACTCTATATTATAAAAATAATATATAGGATTTATTATACATATTTTTATCAATAATTCTTTCTCCAGTGTTCTCTAATTCTAATAAAAAAAATAAATAATCATTTCATGTAAAACAAAATAGTAAAAAATTATCATTTTTAAAAACTAATTACTAAAAAATTATATAATTTTACAAATAATACAACCCAAAAAATCTAATGTTCTAGTATCATTTTATATTTATATTTAGTAGATAACAACTGAAAATAATGAATTCATAATATTTTTTGAAAACATCCTTGACATGATCATATTATTCATTCATAAATAAATCAACATGAGGGATCCTAGGGATATACATAAAAAGTGGAGATCAAGAATGAAAAATAATGGAAAACATGGAATAACATGGTCAAAAATATTTTTTTGGAAATAGGTTTATAAATGATGAATAATGGGTGAGAATAATAATAACGAACCATATGGCATGATATTGGATGATAAAATTATGTCATTTTTGGAAATGTGGCAATAACTTAAAATGCTTCATCATATACTTTGTTTTAGGCTAAAAGTTGAGAAGTCATGATAGAAAATGGTCCATGGTAGATTATGTTCAGTATTTAATCGCTTGAATTAAATATCACTATACTAAAACATTACCCAATGCATTGTACTGATATATAATTAAGGGTTCCCATTTCACATTCATTTCATAATCATCATTAAGTGTACCATAAATTTCATATAACTAGGAATCATTATTTTTCAATTTTTATTCCATAATTATGTAGTGTTGGATATGTACTTGTATATCCACAATAATATATGTTTAATTTCATAATGGTGGAAACATTTGATTATAATTTTTTATTTGTATTCACTACACATTTGTTCATCACGGAAATCATGGGGAAATTTTATAATCATATCATGGGCATATAAATGTACATGGGAGGGTTTAATCAGTGAAAAGGGGTTTCATATAATTTATACATTGTAAGGGGTGTAAGGGGGAAATTTTTTATTATATTCCAATTTTATAAATTAGATATAAGTGTTATATGATCATGAAAATACATTAATAATGTTTATAAGAAGATGATCCCAGTCCTTGAGAGTGTGATTCCAAATTCTTGGAAGTAGCTTCCATAGAGCTTGGTGGATCTTGAGAGAAATATAGAGAGGGTGTGGAAGATTAATTATGTGATCGAATATTTTATATGGAAGATAAATGGTAGATTTTGGGAGATCATATAGAAAATACATGGGGAATTCCTTTTCATTTATCATACATAGGTTTTTCACAGTATATGAGAATATATCGGTAACCAAAAACCTACCCATGGGTTTTTACCATGGATTATTAAAAAATGGGGTTGATATAATTATTTCATAATTTAATGCTCCTACATTATAAAAAAAAGTCCCTTTCTGATGTATAATTGATCAATGAAATTATATAAAGGATTTTAAAATAGTAAAATATAATATTGGATTTGGGTGATTCATAATATCAGTATCGAATTAACAAAATTTAATTAAAATAAGTCTATATATATTGAAATATAATTACTTTTTCATGGATACCAATTATATTATTTATTACATATTTTATTCATTCTGATTTTATAATACAGATCACATATTTTCACCATATTTAAATTATTTTTATAAAAAATTACATAGAGAAAAATAAATTAAAACTAAACATTGTACAATTTCAATGTTTTAATGAAATAATAATAATAATTTCTTAAAAAAATATTTAAAAATATATTATTTTTAACTTTTAATTATTAATAATAATTTATTGAGAAATTCTATTTTTTTAGGATAATAGTATTTGGAAAACATTAAAAATTTATATTTGACTTCAAAAAAATTATCTAATCATTTATATGTAGTAATTATTATTTAATAAATATATTTTTTAAAAATAATAAATAATTAAAAAATCTATTAATTCAACAAATATTGATCCTTTAAAGAAAATAAAACCTTCCCAAAAATAGAATTTCTGTTATGTTGTAGAAAAAAATGGATTATAAATTAATGATAAGAATTAAATATAACCATTATTCAATTGAAAATAAAATTTTCAAATTCATATTTTTTATTTTTTTTCTTTTATATATTTTTAATACACTAGAAAACTATTTAACGGTTAGGTTCATGGTGGATATATTTTCATGGGGTGGTAGGGCGTAAAAGGATTTGGTCACAATCTCAATGATCAAGAACATCTCCCATAAAAGTTTTAACTCATGCTTATGATTTTGGATCTAAACATGTTCATGGTCAAGTTGAAATACCAAATGATTATTCCCATGGAATCCCCAATAAATAGTCTTCACAGGGTTTGATCATACTATTTATAGCCATCAATTCCATTTTATATGTCAAATATATTTTTTAAAACCCTATATTGATAGTAATCATGTCATCACTATTCGATGGCTATATTATCGACCAAATTTATACTTAGTAGAAATTTAAAATTGATTACATTTTATGAATCCAAATAAATTCATGTTTCTTCTATATCTATAATATATAATAATTAATTTAATTTAATTGTAAGGAGAAATTTATTCGTTAATGTCTAGTTCATTTCTCTGTGTATCTCATTGGAATGAGAATCAATCCATATGTGGATTTTTGTAAAGCTTGTAACTTAACATCATGCAGAATGGATGAAGGTAAACCAAAATTAAAAAGGGGGAATGAATCCACAAAAATTCTGTCTATGAATTATAGAAATAACCACTTTGGAGGTATCATATTATTGTGATATACGATTCCAAAAATAAATATTATTCAGAATACCTTTTTTTAATATAAATGTGCATATAATTATTAAAAAATAACATTAAGTTTTATTTTCAACCAACAATAAGTTTATCAAAATGATCTTATTTGATAATATATTTCATTGGAAATAATTATTCACAAAATGGTATTTATGGAATAAATTTTATATATATAAATTTTATATTACACATTAGATAACTATTTACTATATATCTGACAACTTATTACACCTGTGTACACCCTAAGGATAAGCTCTTTGATAATGTTAGTTTCCTAGGGTGTATCATCTAACAATGACATAGTGGTATTCGATACTAACATGAACATAAATATCATTCAATCCTAACATGTTGAATCTCATCTTGGGTTAGATAAGGTAAAATCATAGGGAAAACACCTCATTCACATGTTTTGACAAATGGGCTCAAACCTCATGAATCTACCGGTTCAGGGCATGATTTATTTGTTTGGTATCAATTATTCATTGTCATTTATTCTAATATACTCTATATATAATGGTGATATTATTACCAATGACTATAGCATATAACAATCAAATAAACCAACTTTTATATTGGTCAATAGTCATATTTGACCAATAGTCATATTACTATTCTTATAGTAAAATTTCTCCCTATAAATAAAATATCATTACTTCAATTAATATTTAGTACAATTACTCGTATTGTTATATTTTCAATTTATATGATGATGAAACATTAGTAATTTTTTGATTCATTTCAAAACTATTGTAAATTTGGTTGATGATTCTGGTAGATTGTGGAAATTTATACTATCAAATTTTACATTTTAAGAAATATATGTTTTGTAAAAAAATTCTTTCTTAATTTAAATTTTTTTGATGTTGACTAATGTAAAAATATTTATTAATATGATATCTTTTTTATAATATTATATTATATAACAAAAAAATGATATGAAAAAATATCAATTAAAAATAATGGGTCATTACATTCTTTTCCCCTTTATAATTTTCAATCATGATATCTACTCTCATATTATTAGTGGAGAATATGAGAGAGTTATTCTATTTCATTATTTCCTCTGGTTCCAATTTATATTATTCATACACATGGTTCCTCCATGACATATTGTAATGGTTATTTGTCTTGTTGTCTAAAATTTTTCCTCTAATGTCTATGATCTCCCCCGACTGCTCCTTCTAAGAGAGGTAATGTTCCACTTGTACCACCTATGGGTTTAATACATATGAGGATTAGGAATATACTTCATTGAGAGTGATATATGGAGAAAATATTATCATGTGACATATTTATTGTATGTTCAAGTTAGTAAGACACTTATCTAATGTTTTCTTGCTTTTCAAAGAGGCTAGTGTACCATAGTTAAATAATCCATTTTATTCTAAATTGCATGTCTCTATTCTATAGTGATATTTGAACGAAAAAATTGTATCCAATGTCAAACTCTAACTACAATATATTATTTTCAGCATTTCTTTTTTAGAGAATCTATGGATTTTTTATATGTGGTTTGATGGATTTAATAAAAAAATCCTATATTTTAATATATGGATATTAAATTCTACTTAGATGAATGTTCATTAAATTATAGGAAAACATTTCAATGTATCATAATAGTTTAGTGCCTTTGGAAACCTATAACACAAAATTTTAGCCTTGTGAACTCTTTTCAATGATTCACAAAAACATAATACACTTTACTACCCCTATATAAATAAACTTATTTAAATTAATTTTAAGGAAAATTCAGAAAAGGGTGTGCTCAGGTTATCTATATTGGTAAAATTGAAGATATCAATTTCTTATAATATTAAGTCAGAAGAGAAGAAATTATATTACGTGATCTTGAAGATTGTCCATACACTACCATTCATGGATCATCAACATGTGTCGGGATGTAAAACCATATAATGTTAATGGGTCAAATGAATAACTTATATGACTCATGTAAATAACTCTAGCCTTTTTTTTGAGCATCCAAACTAATTGGGCCTCCAGTGTAAACCATCTATGGAATGTTTTAGTAATTAGGATTTGGGACCTCATGTGACGTTATCCAATCATTTTCTATTAGAGAAAAACAAAATGTGAAAGATACTGTGTTGGACTATGTGAACTCTCATTAGTGTCATGACATTCAAGTACATGATTGGGGTATAAAGAGTGGACTATTATTCTTCAATGATACTAGTGCAACATAGTGGACCAAAACCAAATAACCATATTATGGTGGGGAGTTTTTGCTGTCATAATGGAATATTTATGACATTGGTATCAGATAATGAACCAAGTTATAATTTTAGAGCAATGTATGGTTAGAGATGTAGGGTCCAAATAGTGTAAGTATGATCTAATTGGGGTGAATATGACACCTCGAAATGATAATGGGTTAAATGATAAAATTAAATTGCTCAGGTAAACATGGTATACCATTAATTTTGTTAGCCGACTTGATTATAACTCCATAGTTTATAATTCTCGGAATGGAATAATTATTATAATGGATTCCCTTTTGGGTTGTTTACCACAATTTGTGATATTGAGCACAAAGAAAAATAAAGAACATGTGTTGGATTATTGGGACATCTAATTGTCTGATGATCCATTAGGGAATTTTGGTGAGCCCCAAGGGGGTAAAACATGACTTTTTTTGGAAAGTGATAGTACAAGGACATCCATGACCTAAAGACCATGTCATAGTGGGGTGTCTATGATTTTAGTTGGGCCCGATGTTTACACAATACATAAAACAATAACATTTCAAGGGAAATTATTAATAATAATTAAAAAATATCATAAATCAATCATAAAAATTAATATCATACTATAAATGTTTGTGGAAGGATTATAAATATAGAAAACCATTGTATAGGTCAATTTTTTCTACCAACACTCTCGAACTACAAATTAGTACCATTTTTCCACTGCAGATCAAGTACATCAACTTGTTTCCCATAGATAACTCACGATATATAACTAATTACCCAATTAATTTGAGGTAGATATAGGTTACACATGTAAATTAATGAAAACAAAACATATTTATTCCACATTTCAATAAATCATTAATCACTTCGGAGAAAATGTAAAGAAGTGAGTTTCATAAAAACATCATCATAAAAAAACCGATGAAAGAAATAGTTTCAATTAATATCATTACATAATAAAAATAAATAATTTATATGAAATATAAAATTTTTATCCCCAAGATATATCCCCTTTAAAGATTAATTAATACCAATAGAAGTCATCTTATATTAATAAATTATTTTTGGAAGATAAAATGAAATATTTTTTGAGGAATATTTCGTTTCATTTATGAAATCAATTTTTTGATGAGTGTCTCAGATATATTGGAATCTTTTTCATTGAAAATAAAATATAAGGATTGTAAATGAATCTTCAATTAATTAAGGATTCATGATATTTGGATGACCCATTCATTACATATGATTTAAAAAAATTCCTTCTATTTTTTAAAATTCAAAATGATCCATGTTTAGGAAATGAAAAATATATTATTTTCAAAAAAATTTCTAAAATGTACATAATGGGTAAAAATTAGATTAAAATTCTTATAGCCGAATATTGAAAACATTTTCTAAATTTTTTTTGGAAAACAAAAAAATAGAAGAGAAATATTCCTCAACAGATACATAAAACAATTTATTCCCAAATGTTAATGAGATTGTGAAAAAAAACTTACCACTTTGTAATTAGATGAATCACATGCACCATGAAATAAATATAATTATATGGATATGTATATTACATAATATTCATTATAAGTTTCATTAAAATTTTCATGTTAATTATAAACAATGCCTAAAATAAATAAGTAGGGTATAAAGAATTTGTCCCACATAAATAATGTTTAGACCACAATCTCTTACCATTAGTCCTGAAATCCTTCATATATTTTCATAACAACTAGATAATAAATATAAATTTATTATACATCTAAAAAATCATATTCATATATATAATTCCTTCTATAATTTTATTAGAAATTTATATGACATTTTTATTAACAAGTCATTATTAATTATATGTATCGTGTAATAACTACATTGTATTTCCAACATGTTTTCTCTTTTTATTCCTGGTCCCCATATTTAGATAACTATCTCAAAAAAATCCATATTATTTACATTTCCAAAATATCATATATATTTAGAATATATTTTTATATTGTGATTCTTAATATATGGTTCTAGAAAATATAATATATCGTTCAATGAGACGGTATTTTGTATGTATGCATTGAAATTGTTTTCATTTTATTTTATTTCTAAAAATAATGAATAATATGTGATATATTATCATTGAATGGTCATTTATATTCCACATTTATGAAATATTTTTATTTATCACATTTGTAATATAGTCCATGTAATGTATGAAGAAAACACATCTCTTTACGAGGCAATAGCTTGTCATACACATGAATGTTGTTATCATATTTCAAAAAAATGGTATGTGTGATGGTCTGTGTGATATAAAAATTAATGAATCATAAAAAAAAATTTAAACCTAAAATATATAATAAATAAAATATAGGCCCATAATGATTTCAAACATTGAAGTGTCGTAATGGAAGAACGAATGCATCGATTTCCAAGGCAGAAGTTCCCCGTACATATAAATGAGGATTTCATAACACATTTGATGGTTGTGTGTGATTTTTTAGTTCATAACCTTATCATTACAACATATTTTTATATTTAATATATTATGGTTTTTATATAACCATGATATAATATTAACTCATTGTTATTAATGATGAAATAAAATGAAAGCATTCATTGATTAAGTTACCTCTTATCCGAGTATCACCTTTTGATTTCAACAAAAGATCTTCATTGGTATCATTTATTTGGAAAAAGGAATATATGATTATGGATAGAAAATTTGGATGATAATTTAATAATTTTTCCTAAAAATTTTGGATTTGTGTCTGAAAAAATGAATTGAATATATGCCCTTTTGTTTTATATGGGTACAAGACATTGAAAATTTCTAAATTAATTAAATTATAATAAATTAATTATCAATTAAAATAACTTAAAAGGTCAATGGATTAGAATATATGATATTATAGGGTTTTAATATCATCATCAAATATATTCGACACACGTTTTTGTATTATTTTATAAATGTTAATTTGGTTAACCCTTAGTTATCATTTCATAATTTTAATAATGATAATTCCCTTTTCAATGTTAAAAGGTTGTATTTTTTATATTTAAAGTCTCAATTTTAAAATAAAGAAAATTTATGATATTTTATATTATATATCATCCAATTTTTCCTTAATTAATAGTGTTATGCTTTCTAAAGAATTTAATTTTATATTATTTTCATAAAATATCACAACTGTCAATTTTGACACTATTTATTAAATTAAATTTAAGAAACTTTTTAAAATATATATATTAGAAAAAAATTATTTAATTCCACTCTAATATAAAATAATAATTTATCAAATTCATGTATCACATTAATTAATTAATATTATATTTATTGTAATATTTATATTATCATCAGATTGAATTTCTTATTTTTTGTATAATTACTAAATCATCATTATTTAATTATTAATGAAAATTATTTATTTATATATAATTTAAAATATAATTCCATTATTTATATAATACTATTAAAATTCATAATAATATATATAGTTGAGAATATATTATATTTAACCCAATATTAAAAATATTAAACTTATTTAAAGTAAGAGTGTGACATTTTTTTAATCTTTTGTATTTTAATGATATCTATATAATTTTATAGGATAGTTTTTAATTAAATAATTTAACATTAAACTATAATTTTTAATGGTATAATTAAAATCATTCAATAAAATTTGTTCTAGATGTAGGGTTATTTTGTTGTCCGCATCATTTTATTTTTAATCAAAATTACAAAAAAATAACCCTTACCCTGATAAAACAATTTCCAATGCTACGATTAATATTGGAAAAAAATAAAAGATTCCTATATACTCATTTGGATAATTCTATTAAAAATATATAATCATTTCATAATAAAAAACAAATGTGTCTAACATTATTTTAAAAGCAATTCTGAGATGCGGTGAGAAAACATGTTTTTGGTGTGAAAACGTTAAAATAATTAAAATGTTCTTATATATGAATTCACTGTGAAATTAATTACAATTTAATAAATTATATTAAATTATATTAAATTATATTATGATAATTTAAAAATAATCATAAATATAATTTATATGTATAAATTATTTCATTAAAAAAATTGCATTCAATTAAAATTCACCATTTTTTAATATTCATAATAATTAAATGTTATCCTAAAAATACCAAATAATCAAAAAAAGTTAATTTTTTATCCATATTTCATATAGGATGTTTATTTATTAAAATTTATTTTATAAATTTCTATAATTTAGTTTTAAAAAAAGTGTACCCTTAAAATGTATGGAATTTATTTTGAAAAATATTTTATTTTTTATAAAATTGGTTTTTTATATATCATGAATATAAAACACATGGAATGAATGTTATAAATTAGAATAAAATTTTAATGCTAAGTATTCTTTAATATAATAAATCTAGAGTAATTTATATATTTTATTGTTATAAACAATTCGTATATATATTTAAATTGTTCTATAGAGAAATATTTCTTCTTAATATCAAAAGGGGTTTCATGTGTTAACTATACATTCATAATTATGTTAATCTTGTTCAAACCCACTACTATATCGACTATTTTATAATATTATTTTTTAAATAATAATAACAATAATAATAATTATTATTATTATTATTATATAATGTTTCATATAAAGTCTCTATTGCATGAAATTGAAGCTATGTTGGTGTTGCGTGTAACATAAGACAGAAATGAAAAAAATATTTAAAAAAATATTTCATCAAAATCATGGGGAGTTCCATTATACCCAATTGAAATTAATTTCTCCCTCATAATTATTTGGGTTTATCAGTAATTTAATACAAGAAATTTACTTCTATAGAATCCCACATCATAAATATGATTACTATAACATTTAAAAAATAATGTTTCATTCCTAATGATTACCCAACATAATTGATAACTGGGATTCTAAATTGTATAACACTAGATAAAATAGAAAACATTCACTTAATAGAGGAGGAAATAAATCATGTTCTGATTGAGAGTGATAGAGGAGATGTTCAGGAAATGTTAATGACCCCAAAACCATTGACTAAATATTTCTATAAAATGATAGTTATATCATAAATAACGATGATAAAAAGATAATAATTTATTTAAAAATCCTTTGAGAACATATGCTTACTTGATTTCATTTCATACGTATAATATCAATCTATAGTTTTTGTTTGATCAATTTCTACTTCATCTATTAATCTTTGAAAATATTAAGTTGAAATTTTAAATCCCCAATAACTAGTGGATAATGGGATGATAATTCCTTCATTAGGTCTCTTGTTATCTTTAAAAAATATAGTTAATACATGTTATAAAATATGAATAATTTATCATATCAATAACCATAAATTTCTATGAAATTAATTAAATGTAAAAATTAACCTTATAATAAATTCATAAATTTTTAACCTTTTCAACGTTAATATTTTATATAGTTTTTTACTAAGTCTAACAAAATCAACATACCATTAATCTGTAAAAAATCATGTAGCCCCAAATTATAACATACCATAAAAGTGAATACCATGATCAAATATTCTCATAAAACATTAAATTAACGTTAATTATCATAAAATATTAGATAAAAATAAATTCTTTCTAAAATTAACTCCCTCTTCATACCATAAATCGAAATATTACATAAAATAAATTCATGATATCATAAACCATATTATCATATTATCAATCCTATGGTCAGTAATAATATACTAATTATATTTTTCCAAATTAAAAATATTTATATTTCATTATCCCAATAACATTCATGTATTAATGTTTATCCTTACCTTAATATTGTGTTTTCCTGCAATATCACCTTAATACCTAAATTTGTAACATCCCAAGTAAATAAAGAATAAGAAACTTTTCATATATATTAATAATTTTGAATTAAATATTAATTTTACTTTAAAAGTGTTGTTATGTTCGATAGCATACATGAAACACAACAACATGTTTTTTTGAAATCTTATATTGCACACTAATAATATAATATTGTTATTTCAAATGGTAGTCAACTCCTAGCCATTTTATTGGTGGGAACATAAAAAACTAAATACAATATGATTATACATGTTTTTTAAATGTATTTACATTTATCCAATAAAAGTTCGAGTCTTAAAATGTGAATGAATCTAATTTTAAGCATAATTTACATTAAAAGGCCGATTTATCGCCTTTTAATAGAGAACCCTATTTAAATCCAGTTATGGTCACTTTAATACATTCTATATGACCAAATAAAACCTCTATTTATAATTGGGACATCAATATTTACTTTGTGTAAATTTGTGAATTTTTTCCGATCAAGTTCATTTTTTAATGAATAGTGAAAGATATTGTATTTCAATTCAAAAGAGCCTTTTAATCTAATTTATTTATATGGTTAGATTAACTTTTTAATTTTTTTTAATGTGAAATTAAAATATATTTTTTCCATTTAATCCAATGTGGGTCAATGGAATTAATTTTACTTTGAAATTGGACCTAAAAAAGTATCAAATCTTTTGATAGTTATTGTTTCTTAAAAACATGCTATTTGTTTTGATAACGGGAATTAATTTTAAAGTTAATTAATTCCACTTCTCTGTATTTAATTTTTAATAATAGAGATCATTTTTGAATTCAGAATATCAAATATATCTTAGGCTGAATTTTTGGTATTTTTCTGAAAAACATCAATTTTTGATGAATAGGGAAACCACTTAGTGGTCGTTAAAAAAACTGACTTTTTCATTTAAATGAAAATTTACCAATTCTATTAATTGAAATAAAAAAATCAAACATACATGGTTGTCATCAAGAAGTAAAATGTGGTTCATTAAGATGAAAATATTTTTTGGTGAATAGTAACTTTTGACTTTTATTTAAGATGGTTAAAAGTTAATAGGGTAATTGAAGGTTAGAAGAATATTATAATAATTAAAAATGACCTTAACACTTGTCCAAACCATATTGGTTGGTTCAATAACGACCATGACCATCTTTTGGTCGATTTTGGGACCCCATTGAGCCACTTGGGAGTGATAATGACAATTTAGATTAAATAATATAATGTAAAGACAAAATTGACATTAACAAAAATATTTTAGTAATTAATTTTAATATGGGGTTATATAAGTCTCTTTTAGACTACAAATATTCATTGGAAATATAAAAATATTTCCTACATCATGGTATTTTGTTTTATAGTTTTTAGACATCAAATAAATTAAATTTTTTATGACACAATAATGATGCAGTATTTACCTACTTAATTAATGATTTAAATAAATATGATTATAATAATTAAAATATTATCCAAAACATGTCCAATTCTGATTGGATGATTTTATTTCGACCATGAGTCATCTTTTCTTCATCTTTAATTATTTTTGGACCTTCTGAAACCAAATATTATTATATAATAAAATAATATTTTCACACTTTCTTAAAGAGCCCCTCCTCTCCCTTATAATAGTATACCATTTCTATCTAATTCCTCACACCTCTCAAGCCATTTGGCTCATCTAAAATCTGCCCAATTATTCTCATACATACCGCTCTTCCCCTTAGAAGCCTTACCTTAGTCAGAAGGAACTTCAGTAAGTCCTTTGGTTCAAACCAAAGGGAGTTACCCCAATTAAAGGTAACAATTTCTCGTAAAGTTTTTTATTTTATTTTACTTCTCCAACCTATAAACTCTTTTTATTACATTATTTTGTAACACCACCAGTATCCTAAATATACTAGGTTTTTTTATGAGAATAATTCGAACTACACTTACACACACCTCCATATAATTGATGAAGAACATAATGTTTTTGTGGATGGAAAACTAACGCCTCACGAAATGATGATTGTTCAAATATCTGCAACCGCCTCTCATGGTGGCCATTACGATGGAACTATATTTATATTTTTTATATATATTTTTATTTTATCTTTATTATTCTGTATTTTCTTTTTATACCATGCCTTTATGGTTTTCATAGTGGGTATATACGATAATCTCAATTGAGGAAGCACAGACTACCGCTCCCTCAAAGTGATGTGACTCGTTAATGCCTTATGTGGGATGTATAAAGGATAATGTTATTGATATTATATATGATATTATAATGGAATTATAATATAACTATGTATCATTATGTTTTAATTCCATTAAAATAAGAAATAGAAATGAAAGTAGCGTTCATGCGTACGTACGACTTACCGTCTCCATGAACGGTGCATTTCATTTCTTACCACTAAATGTTATGTACTATTATAAATACATTTATATAATGGATATATATGATATATATTATATCTAACTATTGAATGCCATTCTGGATATAATGAACCTTTGACCCCATGAACAACATGTAATTATAATAAGTCCATTTTTGACTCAAGTACCAATTATCGACAAAATGAACATTATTAACTTAAATGATTACATAATGTTTATAACATGGTAATAAGTGATATAAAAGGAACAATAAACTTGAAAAAGGTTCTTAAGAAAGCTGATATTAACTTTATTTTATTATTCAGATGATTAAAGAACGATCGAGTCAAGTCGGACAAGAGGTAAGGGATCCAACCTCTCTCTTTCTTTTCAAGTACTCTATTTTATGTCATTTCTTTTATGCTCCTTGTTATTATGATGGAGGATGTTATTTTATATTCACCATAATTTAATTTTTATTTTCATATGATGAGAGACCCATATTACTCTCGTCAATTCATTTTTATAATTTTTAAGAGGCTCCGTTAGGCTGCTGAATTTTTGTAAGGGATTCTCATATCTCATTTTTAATTCCGTGAGGTTTCCATTGTTTGCCACTTATTCATTGCATGTCGTGTATTGTGTACTGACATTTGTTATATATATTATCATGATTATCATTATATTCATGGTATTATGTGATTCATTTTTTGGTTATTAACTTTTGGTCATATGACTCAGTTGATTACAACGTGGAAAAGGGTTTTATCTCACTTTTTATTCCGAGGAGATTCATTCTATATTTTCCACTATTTACTTTTGTGTGGTTTATGTACTTCCAATGATTGTACACATTGTGTAATATACTTTCATTTATTATTATTTACAACTTTTTTGTATGAAACTTCATTCATGTGTTGTATGTTTTCTATGTTACCAAATCGGTAAATGAACCTTTCACCGTCCTCTTTTTAAAAGACATTGTTTTTTTATATTTTTTAATTTACATATTATTATGTTGGGATAAGTTATTCTATATCCGAATTGATGTAAACATTATTTCCAAGTGATGTGATACCCCATTTTTATCTCATCAACTCATTTTCTCAATTTTGAAGTGATGTTGTTAGCTTTTCGAATTTTTACAAGGGAACCTCTTAACCTAATTTCAATTCTTCAGGTTCAACTTGTACTTCTTGAATATACCATACTATAAATATGTGTGATTGACCTATGATTATTTTAGACATAATATCCACATATATTTGGTGTATTTATATTTTTCACACATAATTATGTGATTTATTTATCCTTCATTTATAGATACAATCTTTATAAGGGATTTTATCTCAATTTACAATTCCATTGAGGCTTCATTGCTGTTATGCACCAATTACCTCATATATGGTGCATATACTGTCCTTTGAAATATTATATCATTAATCCCTTTATTCTCATGATATTATAATTTTCTGATTAAAATTTATTCATCAAATATTTGTATTCAAGCGTCTCTCTTTTTGTAAAAAACTCTTTAACTAAAATATAGTTTTAAATGTTTTGAAGATTTATACTTCTAACTATTTCTCATTAATGTACATGTTTTCAAAATAGGTTTTAGGATTTATTTATATGGACATTAATGTTTTCAAATGATAATTATTTTAAAAAGCTTCAAATTTGTATGAGACACTTTTATTCAAAAATCACTTTTTAAATGGATTTGAAAATGATTTGATAATACAGTGTTTATTTCAATACCTTGATTTGATATATCGGAATGTAGCAATGTTATATTTCATTTTGAAATTTGTTATATGTTATGGTTATGTTATGGTTATTGGGAATTATTTTCATAGACGGGTGGTTCTGTGATAAACCTAGGGCGGGTGAGCCCGAGATAGCTCTCCAATTCATTGGGTAACTTGACGGAGGTAAACGTGATGTTTCTCCTAAAGGATTTAGTGAATATTCCGTGCTGGGCATTAGAAGTCTAACTCCTGATGTTTCTGTTGTAGATAAAATGTATGTTTGATATGGATTCCATAAGTAACCTTTATTATTTATGATTTGTGTGTTTTATTCATAAATCTCATGATTTCATAAGGTATGTTTTGATTGAAAAGTATGGTTTCATTGATTTGTATTTATTTATGGGATAATGTTTTCCTTCCTTATTTTATAACCCTTACTGAGCTTTTTATGCTCATCCCATTTTTTTTAAATGTTTTCAACATGATATAAAGATGAATAGGGTCGAGGATGGGATGAAGGAAAAGTCATGCAATCTAAAACATAGAACTAGACATGTTTCTTTTTAAGTGTTTTTATTTTATAGAAAAAATTGATACTGAGTAGTAGTGTCTACTTGTAATATTCAAGTTGTAATGTAATAGTTATGGCCTAATTCTCTAAATTTCTAAACCTGAAAAGATCCTCAATGTGAATTGTTCATTTATTTCAATATTATGTAATGTTTAAGGCTGGGTCTTTATAGTTGGTATCAATGGTCGGTTTAGATAACTTTAGAGGATACGGTACAATTTAAGCATAAGTTACATTACCATAATAGTTAGGATTTTATAAAGAGTCATAGTTATTTTGATAAATTGAATGAGTTTAAGATAACATGAATAAGTATATCTTATTTTATACCCTCCTCATAAGATTATATAAAATTATTTTACTTATATACTCATTCTATCCTTTTTGGATATAGTAAATGGCTGGATCTAGCAGGAAACAATGTAACTGTATATGTGAAGAAAACTATGACTGTTTTTTGAATGAGAAGCGGAATATTATTGGAGATGCAATGAGAATTCTTGTTGTTATTCCCAACCAACTATCTGGAGTCATGATTGACTACCTGAACCGTAGTGGTTTTTATAAGACATCATATATGCGATAAAGAAATTCTTATGTATGTTTAGGTAATAATCATAAAGGTATGTATGTTCAAAAACCTTTGTGTCAAAGATATGGAAAGAAACACATAGGAAAATGTTTCAAAGGGACAGAAAGATACTATAGATGTGGAAATGAAGGTCATAAAGCATGATCCTGCCATAGAAAAAGGAAACATCTAGTTGACACTAGTAAAGGGAAAGAAGTTATTTATGAAGGATCAATTGAATGTTTTAAATGTGGTGACCATGGTCATTATGTAAACACATTTCCTCTGAAGACGTTTTAGGAATGGGATCGCCATGATTGTACAAATATTCGTTTACCAATACCTAATGCCATACCGATTGAGGATGAAGAAACTTACAATGACCAATGAAAGGTATTGATAATATCTTAACATATGTTTTCCTATTATTGTAATCATAGGATATGATTCCTGGTTTTGTTTTTTGGAATGAAGTATTTCAGAATAAGTTGGTAAATAATGGTTAATAGATCATGATGAACGATGAATGAGTAAGAGGTCAACATATAAGTGATTCAAGGGTTATGGTATATTTCAAGAGTTTGAAATTCTTAAATGTATTAAGGATCTTTTGATGATGTGATTACATTAGACGACTCTTTATAGTATGTGTAACCTTGAAGTTTTATATATGAAAATTTTATTCAAGGAATAATTATCTTTTTTTTGTGTTTATAGTTATATAGAACCATTTGTCTTTATATAATCCTTGAATTTGAGGCAATTACCGGTTAATACATTTTGGGATGGAAAATGAATGTTATTAGATAACCTTTGTGGTTAAAATATGTTATGGTTATTTTTGATGAATTTATCTCTTTTGGGAATGTTATAAAATTATGTAGTTTTTGAAAAGGGACAACACACAAACTGTTTAACAACCCATCACTTCAGACGAAGCTGTAGTAATCGAACCCACAACCAAAGTGTGACTGGTATTTATCGCTTACCACTAGACTACGTGAAGTCCCTAGTTAGTATGACTAATTTTTTTCAGTTAGATGATCTTATGAATCAGGAATAAGTTGCTTTTGGGATATCTATGGAAATGATTAACCTATCATGGAGGATATGTGATTAGGTTAATTAATTTTCCGTATGAGACATTAAGAGTAAATGATGTTATTTGGATATATATGTTAAGATTTACCTTGGAAGACTATGTGATTAAATCTTTCAGAGATTTGGGTTTCAAAATTAGTTTGGATTACTTTGAAGAATTTTAATGATAACTATTTATTAAATTGTAACACCCTGAAATTTTATGAGAATTTTTTTTATATCATATGTTATACTCAACACCAAAGGAATCTTTCACAGCACACAATATGGACTTGGCTTGCATTACACGCAATCACGACCTTCCTCGATAGCATGTGTAGTACGCAATACCGGTTTTCACTAAACAACGATATATTATTATGAACTAGCTATTATGAATAATATTAACTACATTTTGAATTTTATTATTCATCTTACACATTTTCTAAAACATGGTAAGAGAGAAAAATAATTTTTTTGGGTAAAATAAGTATTTCTAAAAAAAGCAGTTTTGCCTCCTTTTGATGGCGCACCCACATTAAATCTCGTTTTTGACATGTTTATAAGTTCAATTTGACAAAATAAAATTCTTCTTTTGAATTAGGGTATAAAAATTTACTTTGGATAAATGTTTTATATTTTTCTGATAACTTTTATATTTTGATGAATATTAAAAATACACTAATTTTTAATTAAAAACAACTTTTTTCATTGAGATAATTTATATGGATAAATTATAATATTGAATTGTTTTAAAATATAAATAAAATATATTTTTACCATTTAATATAATGAATGTCATTAGCATTAATTTCACATTGATTTCATATTTAAAAACATTTCAATCTTTGGCAATGTTTTAACTTTTAAAACTCATTTTCTTAACAATGAGATTTATTTTAAATTAATTACTGCAACTTATATGTTTTGAATTTCGAAAAATTTATTTCATATTTGGAATAAGTGGGTCCAAATTATGTTAATAGGCTACTTTTTATTTTTGGGCATTATGAGTAGTAACTACGGTAAATTTTATTTACCGTAGTTAAAGGTAAATCAGGTAATTAAGGTTAAATATAAGATTATAAAATAACCCTAACACCTGTAAAAATACTATTTGATGACTAAAAGTCGACCCATATCACCTAAGGGTCAGATTAGATTCATTTAATGGACTTTTTCCCATGAAAATAATTTAATTGTTATTAAAACAAAAGAATGTGACAACATGTCACTTTATTAAATCTTATAAGTATAATAATTTTATTTTAGTGATAAACCTAATGAAACTTCAATAATAAATATTCTACAGAAATATAATACAATTATCTACATTATAGGAATTTATTTAGAATTTTTAGGGAATAAATAATTATCATTAATTATGACACAATAGTGGTGTTGAAATTATTTAATTTATTAAAATTTCAAATAAATGGTTTTAAAAATATTAAAATAAATATAATATGAACTATTTAATGTGCTCCACTAATTTTCTAGAAACATATGACATTTTATGAATCTATTAATGCTTTTATTTCGAATATATATTCTGTATATATTTTATGTAAATTCAAATAAATGAATAGTGTCAAAATTGACACTATTGTTATTTTATAAAAATAACATCTTATAAAATTGTTTAAAAATCACAAAAATATTTAAAAATTATAAATTAATATTTATATGGTCCAAAATGTAATAAAGTGTCAAATTATGGAAAATTCACAACACATATGTGATTATTTATAATAATTTAAAATTTAGAATATTATTACCACAAATAAAATTAAATTGATAAATAAGGATAAATCAAGTTGATAATGTTTAAAATAAATTCCTAACATGTCTAAATTTTATTAGTTGATGATATTATAACCCTATATAATCTAATCTTCGGATATGAGTCATTTTGGAAGTTTTTACTTGGGGTTGGGATTTAATATAAACTAATATTTCTTAAATTTCCAAAGGTGCCCCTCTCCTCCCTTATAAAAGGGAACCTCCTCCCTCTCCTCCTCACACCAATTTGAGCCTTCAAGCTCGGCCAGTCCCTGACCATTTCACTTCCCCACTTCCCTAGAAACATCCTAGAGGTTTTGGTCTTCTTCAAAGACCAATTTTAGTGCCCTAAGTGGAGGTCTCAAAGAGGTGCTTCAAAGAAGAGGTAATGTCCGTTATCGATTCTTTCAACATTATTTCTTCTCCCACTTCTTCTTATTTAGTTGTTTCATTATGAATTAATAACATCCGTATCACTCATATACTTATATGTTATTATAAGTATGAAAAAACCCTATTTCACCATCTATCCATCCAACGGAAAACGAAATCACCGCGCGTGCGTACGTACGGAATACCATCTCCACGCCATGGTGTAATCTATTTTCCATCACCACATTAATTGGAATGGTATAATGGTGAAAATAAATAACTATATATGATTATTGTAAAGTGTTATTGATTCTGAAATAATATACATACACTCGAATACAATTCCACGATCATGGGAACGATATCATCGCTCATGCGTACGTACGGAATACCGTCTCCACAATGTGATGCGATTTGTTATACAAGATCTTCATTGAATAATGATTATATAAATGAATTGAATGAATAAATATGATATATAGTACACTAATACCATTCTGGAAATGAGTTATCTATAACCTAAAGAGAAGAATAAGAATTTATTCGACAAAACACGCATATGAAAAAAAAGTAATAAACTCCTGAATAACAAGTAAGAATGAATTATTACTAATAAGAAGCTAATAATAAGACCATATATGATATCATAACAATAATTATGATTCTGTAATAAGTCAATAACATTATTTAAATAATTATACAGGAGGTTCGGACACTTACGACGCAAATCGAACCTAAGGTAAGGGAAAATATCACAATCTCATTTTTATCCGAGATTGTTTATACTTTGGTATTTATTGGGGTGTATTTTATCATCCACATCCATGTTCCCTCAATATTTAATGTTGTTTCCATACACCAACAATTTTTTAAATCCAATTTTACCCTTCGGTGAGATTTTAGTAAAGGATATGAAAGGAATCTTTTGTCGTTTTTCGTACGAAGTACTTTTTGAATTTCCGAAAAAAGTACGAGAAGAATGTTTTTTTAAATTATACGGCATGAATGTATTTTTAAAACATTATTTCCAGGAAGATTCCTTTATAAGTTTTTATGTTTATTTTTAATCAACTTCTTTTATTTTAAAATTGTATGACATGTTAAGAAAGGAAAAATGTTTTTGAAGTAGAAAGGATATTTTCCTCAGGAATGGAGTTCAAGTTTTTTTTATCAAAATTAGTTTCCATCTAAGATAATATAGGGTTATGTTTCTATCCCTATTATTACATGTATTTGATCATGTTGTGATGGAATTTTTTTTATGAATTCCTTTATCTTATATTAATTGTTTTATGATGTCAAGATGTTTAAGAATCCCATTTTTATTACATGGGTTATGCAATGATGTATGATTTATGATTTTGTGGCACACATAAGAATTGTATCATTATGAGATGGGTGGGACCTATATCTCCCTCCAATTCATTGGGTACAGATTTTATATCTCATGAGATAGACATTGCTGGAACGGCAGGTTAAACTGGTTCAGTGAAACAGGACTGAAACGATGAGTGAACTTGGTTCAGAAATGGACTATGTCCACTAAGATAGTCTTGGAAACGAGTCTTGACTAATAATAAATGACCCTCTATGATTATGTGTGTATTCAACAAAGTTTCATGTTTTATGTTATGATTATTGGGATTACATTTCACTACTATGATTTATCCCATGTCATGAAATTATGATCTCTTTTTCAGGGTAAGATTTTCAAAATGTTATGTTCTTATGAATTTGATGTAATTGATATTTCTTTTCTTTACCCTTACTGAGCATTTGAGCTCCCCCTTTTTTATGTTTTATTTCCCCATGTCAGGAAGAAAGGTATTAATTAAGATATTCCAAAAAGGGATTATAGATATAATGAAATAAATGGGAGACAATGTAGATGCTTTATGAACCAGTTGTTTATGTTTCCCAGTTTCTAAAGACACTGTACCTATATGGTTCATTCATGGTTTTGTTATATGATGTTATAAGTATACTTCAATTTTGAAGTATTAAACATGTATGTAAAGTATGGGTTGCTATAGTTGGTATCAGAGGAAAGGCATAGTCAGTATTTGGAAACTAGGATGTGAAAGCCTTAGTAAGAAACCTAAGGATATGTCTATGCATAGAACAAAATCTTAGTGTTTTAGAAATGTCCATAAAAAACCTATTATAAGACCTTAAGTGTGAAATTTTATTCTTGATTATGTGGTTTTCCTATTATAACTAGTGTTGCTCACACTATTATTCTTGGTTTTAGTCAATGGCAGGAACCCAAAGAAACTGTGTTAATGCGGAAATGTGACGGGCAACGCAATGATTGTCCCCCTGAGAAACCAAATGTTATGGGAGATCGAATTCAAAATCTGGTAGCCATGCTCAGACAACTTTCTCAATCTATGAATCATGAAGGACTTCCAAATTAGCAATGTAAGGAGAAACATTCTGTCGAATCCTTCATGAGGCAGTGTCCACCGTCATTCAGCGGGTCTTCTGATCTATTAGTGGCTGAACAATGGATCAGTACCACTAAAAAGATATTTTCAGTTCTTCAATGTTCTGAACATGATAAAGTCATCTTTGCAGTGTATCATTTGGAAGGTGATGCTGATCAATTATGGTATCTTAATAAGAATACGAGGAAAAGGAATGAAATTTATTCCATGGAATGAGACAAGTTCAGGAACATATTTTTCAAAAAGTTTTTCCCTCATATTCATCGAAAAAAGATGGAGAAGGAGTTTCTTGAACTGAAGCAAAAGGATGATGAATCTGTTGGTACCTACGAAGAAAATTTTACAAGTTATGCAAGGTACGCTTCCAGAATTATTATCCAACCGGAGAGTAAGATCGATCAATTCTTTAGTGGCTTAAAACCAAGTCTTCGAAGGGCGTTAGCCGTAAGGGACTTCAATAGCTACGAGGAAATTGTTCGATGGGCTCTCAAGGTTGAGATGGAGATTGGTGTAACCCATCAGTCACATGGGTTTGATAAGAAGAGGAAAATGGAATTCAAAGGAAAATCTAAAGACCACACTAAAAATAAGATGATTTTTCCCTTATGCTCAATGTTTGGAAGAAAACATGGAGGAAATTGCCTTAAGGGGACAAGCAAATGTTATAAGTGTGGAAAATAAGGAAATCGGGCAATTGAATGTCGAAATAATGGGAAGAATATGTCTAATGATGCAAACAAAGGAAGGGATACACAGAATGAACCTACTAAACTTCAATGTTTCAAGTGAAAGGAGATGTGGCATTATGCCAATCAATGCCCAAATCCATGGGTTGATGATGATGATCGATGTCAACAAACTCTTAAGGCCAAAGAAAAACGAATGTCACATGCAATTACTATCGGCGATGTGGAGTACGACAAGGAAGTGGTGAGAGGTACACTTAATATCCACTCTAGAGTAGAAAATGTTTTATTTGATTCTAGATCCACCCACTCTTTTATTTCTGAATAATTTTCTAAAGTTATAATCATATTACCTCAACAATTAGATGTTGAGTTGGCTGTGACAACTCCTGATGGAACAACAGTCGCATCAAAAGTTTACAATTCTTCTCTGATTGATGTTTGTGGGAAAGTGCTTCCTGCAAATCTTGTGATCCTTCATGTAGTGGAATTTGATGTGATTCTTGGCATGGATTGGATTTCTTTATATGGATCTCATATCAATTGCCAATTAAGGGAAGTCACATTTCATATTCTAGATCAATCTATGATCATCTATCGATGTAAGGATGAACATAACCTTCTAGTGGAAATTTCATCCAACTTATGGATCTTGATTCCACTAAATGAAGTTTATTTATCTCAAATGGTGGGAGAGAAACGAAAAATTAATAATTTTCCCATTTTACGGGAATTTGATGATGTCTTTCCGGGTTAATTTCCAGGTCTTCCACCAAATCATGAATTTGAGTTTTCAATAGAATTCGTACCGGGTGATTTGCCTATTTCAAAGAAATCTTAAAGAATGGCCCCAATTGAGTTGCAGGAATTGAGGAAGCAACTCCAAGAGAATCTTGATAAAGGATTCATAAACCCTAGTGCGTCACCTTGGGGAGCACTTGTTCTATTTGTTAAGAAGAAAGATAGATCAATGAGACACTGCATTGATTATCTAGAACTTAACAAGATCACTATCAAGAACAAATATCCTCTCCCACGCATTGATGACCTATTTGACCAACTATGGGGAGCTCAATACTTCTCCAAGATTGATCTTCATTCAGGGAATCATCAATTAAGGGTAAAAAGGGAGGATATACCAAAGACGGCTTTCCGTACAAGGTATGGACACTATGAATTTATAGTGATGCCATTTGTTCTTACTAGTGCCCCTGCTATCTTCCTGGATTTGATGAATAGAGTCTTTAGAGACTATTTTGATCAGTTTGTGGTAGTCATTATAGATGATATTCTTGTCTATTCAATGAGCAAAGAAGAACATGAATATCACTTGAGAATTGTATTAAAGACCCTAAGAATGGAGAAGATTTATTCCAAATTTACCAAGTGTGAATTTTGGCTTCAAAAAGATTCTTTTTTGGGTCACATAAACTCAAAAGAGGGGATATCTATGGATCCAGCAAAAACAGAGGTTATTGAAAGATGGTCGAGACCAACAACAGTACCTGAGATCCGATGTTTTCTTGGTTTGGCTGGATATTACCGATGTTTTGTGAAAGTTTTTTCAAGGTTATCTAACCCACTCACCATGTTGACTCGAAAAGGAGTTAAGTTTGTTTGGACGGAGGAATGTGAAGAAAATATCAAAGAGCTAAAAACAAGGTTAGCCATTGCACCTGTGCTCACACTACCTTGCAGTGGAGAAAGGTTTGTGATATACAGTGATGCATCCAAGAAGGTACTGTGATGTGTTTTCATGCAAAATGATATGGTGATAGCTTATGCTTCACGACATTTGAAAATCCATGAGAAAAATTACCCAACTCATGATTTTGAGTTAGCTGTGGTAATATTTGCATTAATGATTTGGAGGAATTACCTTTATGGTGAAAGGTGTGATATTTATACTGATCATAAAAGTTTAAAGTATATTTTCACACAAAAGGAGCTGAATATGTGTCAAAGAAGATGGTTGGAGCTGAATAAGGATTACGACTGCTCAATCCATTACCACCATGGGAAAGCAAGCAAGGTATCAGACGCATTAAGTCAACACGGCCATGCTAGCTCATCCATGATGAGGATCACAAAAGATCCAATATTTATGGATTTACAAAGGATGGATCTTGGAATTTTAATGGAAGGGGAGAAATATTATCTTTCTCGAATGAATGTTCAACCATCTATACATTTGAAGATTAAAGAGGCACAGAAAGAAGATGTCGAGTTACAAAAGAAGGTGAGAAATGTTCCTGGATTAAACCTTGATTGTGATGGGATAATAAAGTTCAAAAATCGGGTTTGTGTTCCTCCCATCCCCGAATTAAAGAAAGAGCTACTGGATGAGGCGCATAGTTCTTCATTCTCTATTCATCCTGGAAGCACGAAGATGTATATGGACCTTAAAGAGTACTTCTGGTGGGATGGCATGAAAAGGGATGTTGCTAAATATGTCTCTCGATGCTTGGTTTGTCAGCAAGTTAAAGCTGAGTGATAGAAGTCTAAGGGGATGTTACTACCACTACCCATACCAGAATGGAAATGGGAATAAATCACTATGGACTTTGTCACTGGACTTCCTAAAACATCCAAAGGCAATAATTCTATCTGGGTCCTAGTTGATCATCTTACAATGTCTGCACAATTCATTGATATTAGAGAGGATTTATCTATAGATTAGATTGCCCAGATATATGTAAAGGAAGTGGTAATATTGCATGGAGTACCACTTTCTATTATATCTGATTGGTATCCGAGGTTTACCTCAAAGTTCTGGAGAAGTCTTCAGCATACTCTGGATACAGAGTTGAGTTTCAACACTGCATATCATCCTCAGACAGACGGTCAGTCTGAGAGGACAAATCAAACTCTAGAAGATATGTTGAGAGCTTTCTCTATAGATTTCAAGGGTGGTTGGTATCAACACCTACCTTTGGTGGAATTTACTTATAATAATATCTTTCACTCCAGTATTTAGATGGCTCTTTATAAATCTATCTATGGAATGAAATTCAGCACTCCAACTTGCTGGGATAAATTTGGGGAAAGAAAGCTATTAGGACCCGATCTCGTTGACGAAATGGTAGAAAATGTTAGATCTATTCAACAACACATAAGAGCAGCTCAGAGACGATAGAAAAGTTATGCCGACAATCGAAGAAAAGACCATGAGTTTGAAGTGGGTGATAAAGTGTTCTTACGAATATCTCCCTGGAAGAGGGTCATGAGATTTGGAAAGAAGGGAAAGTTGAGCCCTAGATATATCACCCCTTTTGAAATTCTGGATCGTGTTGGGAAGGTAGCTTACTGGTTGGCACTTCCACCGAATCTCTCTCAAGTTCACGATGTGTTCCATGTATATCTCCTGAGAAAGTATATACCCGATCCTTCACATGTACTCAGCTCAGATGTTATACCGCAAGAGCAAGATCTTTCTTATGAAGAACAAACGATAGAGATTCTGGATCGTAGCGAAAAAGTCCTACAGAACAAGACCACTCGCTTGGTGAAAGTTTTATAGAGGAACCACCAATTAGAAGAAGCTACATAGGAACTTGAGGATATGATGAGGGAGATGTTTCCTCATCTATTTGTAATGAAGTGACATATTTTGAGGGAAAAATTAATTTTAAGGGGGGTAGAATGTAACACCTGGATATTTTATGAGAATTTTTTTTATGTATTATGTTATACGCAATACCAAAGGAATCTTTCACAACACACAATACGAACTTGGATTTCATTACACGAAATCACAACCTTCCTCGATAGCGTGTGTATTACACAATACCGGGTGTCACTAAACAAAGATATATTATTATGTACTAGCCGTTATGAATATTATTAACTACATTTTGAATTTTATTATTCATCTTATGAATTTTCTAGAACATGGTAAGAGAACAAAATATATTTTTCGGGTAAAATAAGTATTTTTTCAAAAAATGCAGTTTTGCCGCCTTTTGATGGCGCACCCAAATTAAATCTAGTTTTTGACATGTTTATAAGTTCAATTTGAAAAAATAAAATTCTTCTTTTGAATCAGGGTATAAAAATGTACTTTGGATAAATTTTTTATATTTTTCTGATAACTTTCATATTTTGATGAATAGTAAAAATAAGCTAATTTTTAATTAAAACATCTTTTTTCATTGAGATAATTTATATGGTTAAATTATAATATTGAATAGTTTTAAAGTATAAATAAAATATATTTTTACCATTTAATATAATGTATGTCATTAGCATTAATTTCACATTGAAATCATAGGTAAAAACATTTCAATCTTTGACAATGTTTTAACTTCTAAAACTCGTTTTCTAAACAACGATATTTATTTTAAATTAATTACTACAACTAGTATGTTTTTAATTTTGAAAAATGGATTCCATATTCGGAATAAGTGGGTCAAAATTATCTTAACAGGCTTCTTTTAATTTTTTGGCATTATGAATAGTAACTATGGTAAATTTTATTTACCATAGTTAAAGGTAAATCGTGTAATTAAGGGTAAATATAAGATTATAAAATTACCCTAACACCTGACAAAATACTATTGGATGACTAAAAGTAGACCCATATCACCTAAGGGTCGGATTATATTCATTTAATGGAATCTTTTCCATGAAAATAATTTAATTATTATTAAAACAAAATAAAGTGACAACATGTCACTTTCTTAAATATTATAAGCATAATAATTTCAATTTAGTGATAAACATAATGAAACTTAAAAAATGAATAGTCTACAGAAACCTAATACAATTATCAACATCATAGGAATTTATTTAAAATTTTTTAGGTTTAAATAATTATCATTAAGTATGACACAATAGCGATGTTGAAATTATTTTATTAATTAAAATATCAAATAAATGGTTTTAAAAATATTAAAATAAATATTATATGAACTATTTAATGTGATACACTAATTTTATAGATACATATGATATTTTATGAATCTATTAGTGCTTTTATTTCGATGATATCTTATGCATATATTTTATTAAAATTCAAATAAATGAATAGTGTCAAAATTGACACTATTGTTATATTATAAAAATACCAGATTATAAAATTGTTTAAAAATCACTAAAATATTTAAAAATTATAAATTAAAATTTAAATGATAGATAATGTCATTATGTGTCAAATTATGGAAAATTAACAACACATATGTAATTATTTATAATAATTTAAAATTTAGAATATTATTACCATAAATAAAATTAATTTGATAAATAAGGATAAATCAAGTTGATAATGTTTAAACTAAATTCCTAACATGTATAAATTTTATTGGTTGATCAGATTACAACCCTATCTCATCTAATATTTGAATATGAGTCATTTTGGAAGTTTTTAAGTGGGGTTGGGATTTAATATAAAATAATATTTCTTATATTTCCAAAGGTGCCCCTCTCCTCCCTTATAAATGGGTACCTCCACCCTCTCCTCCTCACACAAATTTGAGCCTTAAAGATCGGCCAATCCCTGCTCATTTAAATTCCCCAATTACCTAGAAACATATTAGAGGTCCTGGTCTTCATCAAAGCCCAATTGTAGTGCCCTAAGAGGAGGTCTCAAAGAGGCGCTTCAAAGAAGAGGTAATGTCTGTTACTGATTCTTTCAACTTTATTTCTTCTTCCACTTATTCTTATTTAGTTGTTTCATTATGAATTAATAACATAAGTATCACTCATATACTGATATGTTATTATATGAATGAAACAACCCTATTTCACCATCTATCCATTCTATGGAAAATGAAATCACCGCGTGTGCGTACGTACGGAATACCGTCTCCACGCCATGGTGTAATCTATTTTCCATCACCACCTTACTTGGATGGGTATAATGGTGAAAATAAATAACTATATATGATTATTGTAAAGTGGTATTGATTCTTAAATAATATACATACACTCCAATACAATTCCATGATCATGGGAACAATATCATTGCTTGTGTGTACGTACGGAATACCGTCTCCACAATGTGATGCGATTCGTTCTACACGATCTTCATTGAATAATGATTATATAAATGAATTGAGTGAATAAATATGATATATAGTAAACTAATACCATTCTGTAAATGAGGTATCTATAACCTAAATAGAAGAATACGAATTTATTCGACAAAACACGCATAAGAACGAAAAATAATAAACACCTGAATAACAAGTAATAATGAAATATTACTAATAAGAAGCTAAGAATATGACCATATATGATATCATAACAATAAGTATGATTCTAGAATAATTCAATAACATTATTTAAATCATTATACAGGAGGTTCAGACACATACGAAGCAAATCAGACCTAATGTAAGGGAAAATATCACAATATCATATTTATCTGAGATTGTTTATACTTTGGTATTTACTGGAGTGTATTTTATCATCCACATACATGTTCCCACAATATGTAATATTGTTTCCATACACCTACAATTGTTTAAATCCAATTTTACCCTTCGATGAGTTTTTAGTAAAGGATATGAAAGGAATCTTTTGTCATTTTTCGTACGAAGTACTTTTTGATTTTCCGACAAAAGTATGAGAAGAATGTTTTTTTAACTTATACGGCATGAATGGATTTTTTTAAAATTATTTCCAAGAAGCTTCCTTTACAAGTTTTCATGTTTATTTTTAATCAAATTATTTTAGTTTAAAATTGTATGACATGTTAAGAAAGGAAAAATGTTTTTGAAGTAGAAATGATATTTTCCTCAAGAATGGAGTTCAAGTTGTTTTTATCAAAATTATTTTCCATCTAAGATAATATAGGGTAATGTTTATATCCCGATTATTAAATTGAATTGATCATGTTGTGATGGAATTAATTTTATGAATTCCTTTATCTTATATGAATTGTTTTATGATGTCATGATGTTTAAGAATACCATTTATATTATATGGGTTATGCCATGATCTATGATTTATGATTTTGTGGCACACATAATAATGGTATCATTATGAGATGGTTGGGACATATATCTCTCTCCAATGCATTGGGTAAAGATTTTATATCTCATGAGATAGACATGGCGGGAACAGCAGGATAAACCGTTTCAGTGAAACAGGACTGAAACAAGGAGTGAACTCGGTTTAGAAATGGACTATGTCCACTAAGATAGTCTTGGTAATGAGTCTTGAATAATAAGGAATGATTCTCAATGATTATGTGTTTTTTCCACAATGTTTAATGTTTTATTTTTTGATTATTGGGATTAAATTTCACTACCATGATTTATCCCATGTTATGAAATTATGATGTCTTTTGCAGGGTAAGATTTTCAAAATGTTATGTTCTTATGAATTTGATGTAATTGATATTTATTTTGTTTACACATTCTGAGAATTTAAGCTCAACCTTTTATATGTTTTCTTTCCCCAGGTCAGGAAGAAGGTTATTATATAAGATATACCAAAAAGGGACTATAGATATGATGAAATAAATGGGAGACAATGTAGATGCTTTATGAACCAGTTTTTTATGTTTCCTATTTTCTAAAGACACTATACCTATACGGTTCTTTCATGGTTTTTTTATATGTTGTAATAAGTATGCTTCAATTTTGAAGTATTAACCATGTATGTAAAGTATGGGTCGCTATATTAATGGTCTTTCTTGAACATTTAGATCTTTTTGTTGAATTTTGGAGATTAATAGTAGTATTTATTTTAATAAAAGATTATATTTTTGGTGATTATATGATTATATACTAAATGTTTTGGTTTTAGTTAATATCTAAAGACATGGGAAGTATAAAGTCCATATTCTGTGGATAATGTGATTCTATCGAAGTTGATTATAGCACTCTTAATTTGAGAAAAAGTCATCCTAAATATTCATTGTTTGGAGAAAATATGTGTTTGTAAAAGATGAATGTTTAAATGATAAGTAAGTATATTTCCTTATGCTTTTGGTTAAGCTCATAAATAAATTCCTCAATGAAAAGTAACTTTCAACAAAAAAATTATTTGTAAAATTTTCATACTAGGGAATCAATGACTGTTTAACCCATCAGAAGTTTGTGATTTTCTAGTGGTTAACTTTATCCTAAACATGTTTCCTAACACTCTCAATCAGAAACTGACCCTTTTTTCCCCTCCATATCCATGCTTTCATGTAATATTAGTATGGGTTATCTCAGGTTACCTTTGTGCTTCTCTTTCTTTCTTTTAAAATGATAGTTTTACTGACTCTTTTTCTGATGTGGGTCTTTCAATGAAGTTTCCGAGCCAATTTTTTTAAAATTGTGAGGCCACAATTCCCAAATGGGGGACTGGAAATAACATCCCAGGTAAATAAAGAATAATAAATAAGTCATATTTTTTAATATTTTTTAATTAAATATTAATTTTACTTTAAAAGGGTTTCTATGTTGGATAGTGTACCTGATACGCAACAACGGGTTTCTTTTAAATCTTACGTTGCACACTAATAATATAATATTATTATTTTAAATATTGGTCAACTCTTAGCCATTGTATAGGAACGAATTAACAAAAATAAATAAAATATTATTATACATGTTTTTTAAATGTATTTACATTTATCCAATAAAAGTTAAAGGCTTAAAATGTGAATGAATATAATTTTAAGCATAATTTACATTAAAAGGCCAATTTGTTGACTTTTAATGGAGAACCCTTTTAAAATATATTTTTGGTCACTTTAATACATTAAATGTAAACAAATAAAAACATTTTTAGAATGGGGCATCAAAATTTACTTTGTGTATTTTTTTGGAATTTTTCCAATAAAGTTCATTTTTTAATGAATAGTAAAAAATATTGTATTTTAATTCAAAAGTGCCTTTTAATCTAATTTATTTTTATGGTTAAATTATCTTTTTAATTTGTTTCAAAGTGAAATTAAAATATATATTTATCATTTAATCCAATTTAGGTCATTGGAAATAAATTCACTTCGAAATTGGACATAAACAAGTATCAATATTTTGATAGTTATTTTTTCTTAATAACGTGCTATTTGTTTTGATAATAGGATTAAATTTTAACGTTAATTAATTACACTTATATGTTTTTAATTTGTAATAATATAGATCATTTTTTAATTCAGAATATCAAATATATCTTAGGCTGAATTTTTGGTAATTTTATGAAAAACTTCAATTTTTGATGATTAGTGAAACCACTTAGTGGTAGTTAAAAAAACCGACTTTTTCATTTAAATGAAATTTTACCACTTACGTGAATTGAATTTCCAAAATCCAAAATACATGGTTGTCATCAAGAAGTAAAATGTGGTTCATTAAGATGAAAATATTTTTTGGTGAATAGTAACTTTTGACTTTAATTTACCGCGGTTAAAGGTAAATAGGGTAATTCAAGTTTAAAAGAATATTATAATAATAATAAATTACCTTAACACATGTCCAAAACTTATTAGATGGGTAATTAACGACCATGGGAACCTTTGGGTCGATTTTGGGACCCCATTGAGCCACTTGGGAGTGATAATGACAATTTAGATTAATTAATATAATGTATAGACAAAATTGATATTAACAAAAATATTTTAGTAATTAATTTTTATATGGTGTTATATAAGTAAAATTTTCGACTCTAAATATTAATTGTAAGGATAAAAAGATTTCCTATAATATGTTATTTTTATTATAATTTTTATACATCAAATAAATTAAATTATTTATTACACAATAATGATGCAGTATTTACCTCATTAATAAATGATTTAAATAAATAAGATTATAAAGAATAAAATGTTATCCAAAAAATGTCTAGTTCTTATTGGATGATTTTATTTCGACAATGAGTCATCTTATCTTCATCCATAATTATTTTTGGACCTTTTGAAACTGAATATCATTACATAAAAATAATAATATTTTCACACTTTCTCAAAGAGCCCCTCCTCTCCCTTATAAAAGG